>JAUJYP020000289.1:0-600000 GCA_030674075.2 Linum usitatissimum | reverse complement strand
AATTCCCCCTAGGAAGCAATGTTTTATGGTTTCTTGCTTAGATAGATAGAATATAGATATAATAACTACACTGGATACTCGAGTTAAAAAAAAAAGAGAAAGTTGGTGAGATTCAGGTAAGGAGCTTTCCTTCCTGGAAATTCTTTCTGAATTATGATTCTAGTCATTTGGAGAAAATCTAGCTGATGTGGAAGTCTAATATCAAGTTGAATGTTATCTGGTATTTGGAGCAGTATGTGTTGATGGAAGTTGATGATATTTCAAAACACTGCTTTATGTTTGTCTATGGTGCTAATGAAGGTAGGCGCTTAAAGATGTATTTGGATTCTGTCAATACCATTGTCAACCTCAATGTTCCAGTGGCTATTGCTGGAGATTTTAACGAAATCCTTTTTCCTTCAGAAGCGTCAAATGAAGTTGGTATGACTCGTAGTATGGAGAATTTTAGGAATTGGGTAAATGAAGCTAATTTGGTTAATCATCCAGTTGAAGATCCTGATTTCACATGGCAAAACAATCAGATTGAAGCTCCTATTGCTTGGTGTCTTAATCGATATTTTTTCAGTATGCAATGGTTAAATATTGTTCCTGAAAATAGTGTTGAGTTGTTAGCCATAGGCATCTAATGCCATTGTGGAATTTTTTGATATGGAAAATAAGCAGGATACTTTACCGAAACCCTTTTAAGTTTTTTAGCTCCCTGGAATATGAACATACATTGAGAGAAGCTTTGTCTTCTGGTTCTACTAAAGGACATGTTGGGTTTGGAGCAGTGTATAGAAAATTAAGAATTGTTAAGTCTCCTCTTAAGAAGCTTAACACTGATTATTTTTTCGCATTTTAGTAGTCGAGTTAAGGATTTGGAAGGAGATATGAAGATTTTTCAAATGAAAGCTCTTACTCATCCCTCATCTATTAGTATTCAGAAAGCTCATGAGAAGCAAGATGTCTGGAACATTATGATACAAGTGGAGGAATCTCTATATCGGCAAAAAGTCCAAAGACGATTGGTTGAAGTTGGGGGATAGTGATATCTCATTCTTTCACAAAGTAGTAAAAATTAAACAGAAAAGAAAGCATATTGTAAGGATCCGCACAGCAGATGGTAATTATTTTACCAACATTCATGATATTACGAAAGTTCTAGTTGATTATTATAAGAATTTGTTTGGGACAGTGAATTCTGAAGTGAAGAGTAACTTTGTGGCAGAATGGGAGAATTTTCGTACTTCCAAACTCACTGATGTTCAATGTAGTGCCCTATATGCATGTATCACCCCAAAAGAAGTTAAAGATGTCCTTTTCACTATTCCTAGAGGGAAGATCCTAGAGCCTGATGGTTTTTCTTCTAATTCATATAAGCATTTTTGGAGTGTGGTTGGAGCTGATGTTACAGCTGCTATTCTTTCGTTCTTTGAGACAGGCAAGATGGCAACGCAAGGAAACTCCACTTTGATGGCTCTGATTCCAAAAAGCGCTTAAGCTTTAAGTATTAAATACTATACACTGATTTCCTATTGTAACGTAATCTACAAGTGTGTAGCAAAAATCCTTACTCACTGAAAGGCTCAAGTTCTTTCCGATATCATCAGTAGCAGCCAGTCAACGTTTTTTAAAGGATGTAAAATTGGTGACAACATCCTTTTAGCTCGTGAATTTTTCAGCTCTTACCATGTTAAACATATTTCCATTAGGTGTGCTATTAAACTTGATCTTCAGAAAGCATTTAATTCAGTTGATATCAAATATCTACTCACTATTCACTAGGCTAAGGTTGTTATGGTCAGTGTTGGTGTGAATTGGGTGGCTGGGTACTTTGAAGGCAAGAAAGAACTTAGACAGGGGGATCCATTATCCCCATCTTTGTTTGTCATTGCTATGGAGCCTCTCCACTGCTTGTTTCAAGAAGTTGCTCGAACTAGTGCAATCCTTTTTCATCCTCATTGAAAAAAACTCTCAATTGTTAATATCTGTTTGGAAGATGACTTACTAGTCTTTACAAGGGGCTCAGCTCAAGGAGTCGAAAGCATATGTTCAGTCTTGGAGCCAATTTATAAAATGCCAGGCTCAAATTCAATCTTGAAAAGTCAGAAATATTCTTTTCTCATTTACTGGCTCGCCTATATGAGATGAAATTCTAATTACATTAGGTTTTCAAGAAGGTTTTCGCGCTATTAGATATCTTGGAGTTCTCCTAATCTTAGGGAGACTTACTACTAGGGAGTGTGTTGTGTTGGTTGATCGAATTATGGCAAAAATTACAGGGTGGCGTGCCAAGCTTTTTAGTTATGCAGGGCGGCTCTAGCTAGGCCTGTATAAAAGAAACCAGTAATCGACCAAACCGTACTAATCAAACCACCCCAACTCATATTTCATGGTTAGTAATTACGCATGATTGGGTACGGGTAATAAATTGATAAACCATTAATTTTATGGTTGGTTATGGTTTTGGACCAATAAAAACCGTACCCAACCCAACTCAAGAACATATTCATACACCAAATTTTATTGCTAGTAATGAACCAATGAATATAAAATATTAAGGTCAATCTTACTTTTTTACAAATATAAAGATTATGCCAATAGTATCTATTTCATGGGGAAAAATACACCCCAATCTCTTTTAAACCATATAACTCAAAAACCCCACTCATTTTTGTCAACTATTCCACAAATAAAAAAATTACTTAAATATTCATTAATTTTTAAATAGCAGAACAAAACTCACGATCTCTAGTGCATTATTATTATTTTCTATTCTTCTTAGCTTTGACTGGAATTCTCTATTTTCTCTTGTTTCATGTCCAATTTCTCATATATATATAATAATATTACACACTTTATAATAAAAATTGAGAAATATAAATATTTTATCTGAACCAACCTGTAGACAAATCGACCCATTGACTATATTAAACCGTGTATTTTATATTTGACTGTTGATTATGGATAGAATAGGATATAAACCGAGGACTATGGTTAGGTTACTTAAAAAGAGTACTAACCAACCCAATCGACCCATGTATAGGGCCTACAGCTTATGACCTTTGTTCTCTCAACTATGAGTCAATCCTGACTCTGTGTATTTTTGCTTCCTCAAGAGGTTATTGAAAATATTAAAAAGAAGTGTAATGATTGCCTATGGTCTGTTGAAGTTGGAGGTGGGCAGAAGGAAAAAATTGTATGGTCTAATGTTGCTTCATCTAAGAATGAAGATGGTTTGGGGGTTAAGGTAATTTTCACTTGAAATGTTGCTTGTATCATTAGGCATATTTGGGATGTTCTGTGTGATACAGGTTCTATATAAATTACATTGTTGAAGGTGTATAGACTGAAGAGGGGTAACATTTGGAACTGCAAAGGACAGTCTTACCCCTCTTGAGTTTGGAAAAGAATTCTCAAGGTTAGATCTATTGTTGCACTTTTAATTGAACTGAATGAAAAAGGGGATCTGATGTGAGCAGGGAATTATATGGAGCGTTACTCTGTAACTAACGTTTAAAAAAATATTACACAAAAAGGCCATGAAATGCATTGGGGCAAACTTGTCTGGAAGGGGCCTTTTATTCCTTAACACTGTTTCATTAGTTGGATGGCAGTCAAAGGCAAGTTGGTAACAAATTATGATATGGCGCGAGTTGAGGACTTTCTCGATATATCTCTTGTCTCCTTTGTGATGATGGATTTGATGATATTGATCATTTATACACTAATTGTGCTTATTCAGCTTATATTCAAAACAGTTTTGGTGTGGAGTTCAAGCTGTAGGCAGATTAGAGTGTGGAGGTTTTAGATAGAAGGCAAAAGCTCAATGGAGGCACAAAGAAAGTGACGAAAGAGAGAGCTATTTGGAGGGCTATTATAGCTAATGTTTGGTACAAACGGTGTTCTAGAAATGCTAGAAGTTTGATGATTGATGTTGCTGAAATTGTAAATAGAATCAGAAGTGAGATTGGTTATTTACTTTAGCTTCGTGTATCTCAATTGTTCATAGTCTCTACTTTCCTTTATTGTTTGTTCTTTGTATTGATTGGTTGAGTTACAAGGTTGTGAATCTTTGAGCGATCTTGATGAATAAAATATTCATCAAAAAGTTTTTTTCTATTATAAATATACAATAAGATGCACACTTTTGAGTGTAGGGATAGGTAAATATTCCAACCCTAATCTTAACAAAAGGAATCCATTTCTTTAGTTCGGATTCGAACCCATGTACATGTCACATTAATTAACGTATCGCATGCATAATAATAAATAACATCAAGGATCTGGCAGGATAATTAAAGAGGCTTGCGCATGAGGTGCGTGTGACTTTGAGGCATTTTCCTTACAGTTCTTGAGCTCGTCACCGGTGAGGCTTTCCTCTTTGGGTGCATTTCTCTGGGGCCTTACCGACGGTGGTGTTTTGCCAGTTGATCTCTGAGAGCTCTGGTCGTTGCTCATAACTTGTCTTTTCTTTCTTCGTTCCTCTCTTTCCATCATGTCGACTGACCAGGCTTCTTCCTCCCTTTCTTCTGATTTTGCCTTTCTTATCGTTCCGATTCCACCTGTTCCTTCTCCCACTCCTACAATTGCAGGCACAGGTTTTGTTTCTTTCCCGCCACCTTCTGAAGCTCCCACTCCCTAAGTGGAAGGTTAAAAGAAATCTTGGTCAGCCGTTGTCTCTGATCTGATGACCGATGTGGAATTCGTTGCTGAATCATTGCTTGCTGTTGTTGAAGGGATTCTCCATATACCTCAGAATGTTGTAGATATAGGTATTTTTTATTTGTAGTAGGCGTTGGTTGCCCAGTTTGTTGGTTCTTCTTCCCCAATTTGTGTTTTTAGCTCGATGGCGAATCGATTATGGGGATATGAAGGTCCGATTCCGATCTTGAAACTTGAAACTATCAGAGGGCTTTTTTATGGTGGAATTTCCTTATGTGAAATTGAGTAATTGGGTTTTGGAAAGATCATGGCACATTCATCATTCAGTAATGTTCCTTCATCGATGGAGGTTGGGTATTTCACCAATTGATTTAACTATTAAAAAGAAACATGTGTGGATGACGCTCAAGAACGTCCCTCCTCAACTTGAAGAAGATCACCTTGCTAAGGTTAATGATGATGATAAGGGAGAACTATCTGATATTGAAGAAAATGTGGATGAAGAGATCATTATTGATGATAGGGTTTCTATGAAGATTTTTGTTGGGATTTCACCTCAATTTGTTTCGAGTACAACAAGTGATGGCCCATCTGCAGTTAAGCCTACATTTGGGGATTATCTCAGTCCTAGTAAGATCTTGCCTAAATGTGATAGTCGTAGGGAGGCAACAATCGAGGAAAAAACACAAATAACGCTTCTCGTATGGAATATGCGTGGGTTTAATTCCCAGCAAAAGTATGTTACTCTTCAGTCTATTATTAGGAAGGCTAACATTGATATAGTTGTTATACTTGAACCTCGAGTTAAGCTCAATAAAATTAATGCTCTTTTTGCTTCCCATTTTCCTGGCTGGCTGGCCGAGTTTTGCTTTGATGGTACTTTAGGAAAATTTTGGTTGCTCTAGAAGCAAGGTCTTCAACTTACAATGCTTTATAAATCTCCTCAGCTTATTCACATTATGGTTGATCAAGCTTATTACACATTTGTGTATGCAGACACAAATCTTGTGGCGAGGAGAAATTGTTTTTCACTTCTCGTGTCATTAATCCCTGTTGGAAAGCCCTGGACTGTTTCAGGTGATTTCAATGCTATTTTAAGCTTAGAGGAAGCGTCTAACTGCCCCTTTTCCTTTGATGGAATGGATGGTTTTCAGAAATGTGTTCGTGATTGCCAGTTGGATGATCATTCTTACATGGGCCCTAAGTTTATACTATTTAATAATCGAGAGAATGATCCTATTGCTCTGTAACTTGATCGGGTTGTCAATAATGTTTATTGTACCACTACTTTCAACACAAGTAAGGTCTTTATCTTCCCTAGTAGTGTCTCTAACCATCGTTCTATGCAAATTGAAACTAAGGTGAGTATGTAGTCTTACCCAAAACCATTCAAGTTTGTCTCTTGCTGGGCAAATCACCTTGAGCTTAATAATTTAGTTAAAAATATTTGGTTGAGAAGAATGAGGGGTACTCCTTTCTTTAGGCTTTATCGCAAGTTAAAGTTATTAAAGATTCAGTTGAAAACTCTGAATGCTTGACATTACTCTGATATCCAACTTCATGTTCGGAATGATGTCACCTCACTTGAAAATCTGAAGGCTAAAACATTTAATTATCCTAATCCTTAGAATTTTGCAGTGATTCAAAATGGAGGTCCATGCTCTTGCTGAGTTGAAGATTGCAGAAGATGGTATCTTGAAGTTTAAAGCTTTATTTCCTTAAAGCTTTATTTTTCATGGCGGATGAAAAGTCTCCAAGACCTGATGGTTACGCTGTGTTCTTTTTCAAAAAGTGAAATCATGGGGCATGATGTTATGGATGTTGTGCACAGCTTTTTTAATTGTGATTATATACCTAAGTGAGTTAATTATGTTGTTCTTGCTCTTATCCCTGAAAAGCTCAATGCGGCTAATATGAGTTACGTCAGACCAATTTTTTATTGCAATGTCACCTATAAAGCTATTTCTAAGGTCTTGACTAATCGACTGCACAATGTGCTTTCAAATATCATCAGTCCTTCACAATTGACTTTTATTAGTGGAAGGTATGTCAGTGTCAATATTATTCTAGCTCATGAGATTATTCGTACTTATCACCAAATATCTGTTTCTCCAATATGCACTTTTAAAATTGACCTCTAGAAAGAGTTTGATTCAATGAAGTGGCAATTTGATATTGATGTTATGAGAGCTATGCATTTTCCTGAGTGGTACATTCAATGGATTTTGGCTTGTTTCAAGTTGACGATGCTCTTAGTGTGTTTCAATGGAACTCTATGTAGATACTTCCCTGCTAAGCGTGGTTTCAGGCAAGGGGATCCAATCTCTCTTTACCTGTTTGTGATCTCCATGGAAGTATTGTCAGCTCTTTTTGATAGAGTTGGTGTGTATGGGCTTATTCGTTACCATCGCAGTGTAAGAATATCCATTTAACCCATTTGTGCCTTGCGGATGACCTAATAGTATTCATGAAGGCTGACAGTTATTCTGTTGATGGATTCAAGGATGTTCTTAAGCAGTTTCAAGCAGTTTCTGGGCTGAGTTACAATGCAGATAAACGTGAAAAATTTATTGTAGGAGTTGGTCATGACAAGGCTGCCAATTTGGTTCAGCATGATGGTTTTCGATCGGGGATGATGCCTTTATGATACTTGGGTCTACCACTTAGTGCGGGGAAGCTTAAGAAGAAGGATTTTTGTGCCTTGGTTGATAAAAATACAAGTCGAGTGACTGATTGGACGGCTAAAATGCTCTCATATGCTCGGGAGGTTACAATTAGTTCTATCGATGGTTAGTGGTATTATGCAATACAGGATGACAACCCAAATCTCTCCTTTAAGGAAGTGGAAACTATTTGTATTAAATTTTTTGGATACTAATGAAGATGGGAGATTCAAAGTTTTTTGGAAGCATCAGGTTTTCCAAAAAAGAAAAGTGAATTAGGGTTAAAAGATTTTGTTAGTTGGAATTTAGCAAATGTGATAAAGTATTTGTGGAATTTGTTTGTTAGGAATGGATTTTCTTAGGTTGTTTGGGCATATAAATATTGTATTAAGACGAGGAATTTGTGGAGTTTTAATTTTTCGATTGGGTTTTGGAACTGACATCTTAAACTTCAAGTTGTGACTTTTTCTTTTCTCTCAATAGACAATAGTTATAGTACACTACAAAAAAAATAAGAAATGATTACGAATGACTAGTCATGAAAATCGAATACTTGAGTAATTGATCATGATTTTAAAATCCATGACCAATTAATCACGGATTATCAAAGCCTTGACAAGCTAGTCACGAAACCGAGTCAACCGTGACTATTTACTTAAAAAGTTAATTTATTTTTAATATTAAAAAATTAACCAACCCCAATCTCATTTCTCTTCCCACGCAGATCTCTCCATCCTTTTTCTCTCCACTCTCTTTTTTCTGTTCGCACTCTCTCCTTTCCCCCATTATTTCTCTCTTTTCCCAAAATTATTAGAGAAGGAAATTTCTCTCTATCTTTCTTCTATTAAAATTTATCTACTCTTCCATAAATTTTTTCCTTCCTTCATTGATGTCTTCATTTTGCTTCTTTATTTCTTTCTTTTTGTCCCCTACCATGGTAAAGAGATCAGTCTGTGATAACAAAATTAAGGGGAAGAAAAAGAGAATCATTCAGCGACTGAGTTAGAAGATTTTGGGCTTTTTACGTTTTTTTATTATTTTCTCCTATTACGTAAGTATAATCCGTTTCCTTCTTTTCTGATTTGCAGGAGAGAAATCATGAAAGATTGAAAAAGAAGCTACTTCTTCTTCCTTCTTTTCTAGATTTAGTTTTCTCATTTTTTGTTTTGTAATTAAGAGAGCTGATAGTTGAATTGAAGAAGAAGGTTTTGGGAGGCATGCAACATCACAAATGCAGGAGAAATCTCAAACTCCGTCGAAATCGCGGAGGATCTGTAGATATGATGGCCATTGATGTTTGGGTTTTTAATTGTGATGAGAGTCCTATAAATTAGGTTATTAGTAGTAGTAGTAGTTGAACTGAGGAGATGCATAATGTGGATTCATTATAAATATGTACGAAATTTTATATGAACTATCATTCTCATGAAAAATTCCATGGATTGTTTTGGTTGATGATGAAGATAGAGTACTGTTTGGAGGAGGGGAAGGAGAAAGGATTGAATGAGTGGATTAGCTCATTGGAGATTGTGCTGAGAACATATTATTATTATTTAAAAAAATTGGCCATTGGAAACTGTGCTGTCAGCACTTTATTGTTATTTTAAAAAATAAACCTTGGTAACGGTTTTGGCTAGTTACGGTTATTTTCCGTGTCTAGTTAGTCACGGATTCCCCAGATCTGTGACCTATTCATCGGCATCGGTTAATATAGTAATAAATTTAAATTTGTGATCAATTTTTGTTAGTCAAGATAAAACTGTGATTATTATTATTTAAAATCGTGATCAAATTATTGTTTTTTTAGTGGTAATTATTGATGGGGAGGTAAAATTATGAATAAGTATAAAGTGAGCTTGGTTTAGAAGTAAATTAGACGTTAGGCTGATAAGGTGGGTTAGCCTTCGTTATTACGGTCGAGTTGTATTATTCCTAAACATACTATGATTACCTGACTGATCATTAAAGGAAGAGTAGTCATCAGGAATTGGATTATCAAGTGGGATCGGATTATTAAGTGGGATTTGTTTGTTGATCATTTCTGTCCATTTTGTGATGTTGCTAATGAAAGTTGAGATCACATTTTTCTTGATTGCTGGTTTACAGGAATTGCTGTACAATGTATTATGCCGGAAATTGGGGTTCTTTGCTCTTGGGATGCTTATTTGAATGAAGTATGTGATCGTTGGAGAGGTAGATTAGGTCTTTCGAAGATCAATGGGCTGATTTGGTGTGTTATGATGAGTTTTATTTGGCGGAAGAAGTGTGCTCGCTTCTTTCGCAATCAGGTGATGACAACCAATGATGTTTCGAGCAACTTAATCGTTTTACGTCCAACCAGCCTATTTTTAATAGCACAGTGTTATGACAGTAAATTGTTCTCAGACTTTGTAGCTCTTTATTACTTTTTTTTATGTAATAAAATTACCTAATCCATCAAAAAAAATTAACATCAAACAGCAAATTGATTATTATCCTTCCATAATTAATAATATCGTTATTATCAATAGATAGGAGCTATTAATATTAAAACAGACGTACATGGAGATGATAATTAATTACCTGTATTTTTCTCCAAGCTAGAGAAGATAAGTGGAGAAGGCAGCGGGTTTGGAAAACATAACCATATGATCAGAACCTTGAATGGCGATGTGATCATCAGGAGGGTTGTTCTCAATCTTCCACCACTGGAAATTGCTGTCTTCTTCTTCGTCGCACACCACAAATGCACGAGGCACAACCCTATAACAATGATCGAATAACAAATCATATAACACATATCATAACAATTAGGTACACCACATTTATCAGAACCAATATGGTTAATCATGTATATTTGACATTGTCACGTTGCCACTTAGCACTTATTCCATTCACTAATTACGCATATCAAAGAAGCATAATTGTCATTTCAATCATTAAGTTAATTATTAAAATGGCATTTACCCCCTTAAATCAACCCAACTTGGGTGAATCGCTTTCAGTTCGAAATATACATCCACGGTCCCAGAATCGGTCAATTACGTAGCTTTCGCAACTGTCCGGGCTAAACTGTAAGGACTGAGAAGTATCTGGACCGTGGCTGTACATATTTAAAAGTTACGAGTTACGCAGGATATTATCGGAAGTATGATGACTAAGCTGGAAAATAAACTTAGGGTACTAAAATGAAATTTACCATAATGTTCTCCAATTTAGGGGGAGAACTCGGGCAAAACACTCGTCACTCCTCGCGAGCTTAAATTGTTACGTAATTGCTCGAAAATGAATATGAAAGACACGGGTAGATTCCTCGGATCGCTTCGAACCTAATGAAATGCTTCTGAAGGCCTGGACACGTCCGCAACAGTTCGATACAACTCCCGTCGGACATTGGCTCGGAGAAACGAGGCAGTGAGTTTGGATTGGTCGTTAGGACAACTTATTGCTCGATTGGATTCAATAATATATTCCTTACCTCTCCCAATGAAAATAGAACTCCGAAGTTTCCGGATTCGCTAGCTTTTCTCTAGAATGTAGAGCTCATCAGAATGGTGGAACCGCGAATATGAAATCAATTTATGAAGCTATTTGGGTTCGTATCTCAGTATGGAAAGATCAAGTAGGTTTAAATAGGGCAAAGGAGAGTTCCAGATGAATTGTTGGGGTGCAAAGTTACGAAAGCCGGCCCCATCGACGAAACTCGTCGTCCCCTCAAAACGATCTGACGAAAATTTGGATTTGTTGTTCTGGGGTCGTATTAGTGAATTATTGAGATGAAAGTCGTTTGGATTGATTATTGATGCGAATTAGTGCATGATGATGAAATTGGATTAGGTAGATGGTGTCTGATCGACAATTAGTGGAGTTGGAGGCCTCGCCGGAGGAAAAGAGGAGAACGCCGGTGATGAGTGCTAAGAAGTCGGCGACCAAGCTCAAACGATGTCGTTTTTGCGTGCTGATGAGTGCAAAAAAGTGCTGATGGCAAGACTCAAACTTGGATCTATTGAGTATTGGACAAACACCTTAACAATTCCACCACTTCTAGTTTTTTGATACAATTTACATAGGAATAGTTATAAACATTAAGCTCGATTTTTATACTAATTAACGGTTGGATTTATCATTTGACGATTTAAACTACACTCCTCAATTTCGTAGGTTAAAACTATTAAATTTTATACCGAAAAAAATCATCATCATACGCATTTTTATAAAATAAATTAAAAACATAGATTAATTCGATCGGGATGTCACACAGGACCTTCAAATTGTTGGAACCTCTACTCCTAACTCATTAATAGATACATATGCTATATTAAGAAAAACCCTACGTACTAATGTGCTGCATTCCTACTTCTTTCCCACTCCCCAAAAATCCCCAACTTCCCAAATTCAGTTCTTTCTCTCCATTCTAACCAATTCACCAAATGGACAGAGTTTCGGAAACTCACTATCGGCTCCCGCCCCTACCAATAACCAATAAATATTTAGAGATGTAAACATAAATTCTACTATTTCTGAATTTTTTGCCGATTCCCAATCTGCTTAATATCTTGGAGACTCCAAGAGTCATATCAATCCCTACTCTTATCTCAATTCTTCTGCCATCATTCATCATCCCCATATCAAATTCCATATTCCCATAATTTTTTCCATGCTTCACTCGATTATTTTAAACTTTTTATTGTTGATGAATCTAATCCAGAAGCTCCTACTCGGTGATCCAATGACAGATGCAAAGTAAATATCTTGTCTCTTCTTTGTTGTTGATGAACTGAAGCAAGGATCTTCTTCAGTGAGTTCTAGATCTTGGCTCTCAACTGTTTTCCGGCGTCCAACACCCCCAAATCCGGCCAGCCAAGCCCCCTGTATTCTAATTATATTTCTATAGTTTCCACCCCACCTATTCGATTTTCCTGCAACTTATTTGTATTTCTAAGTCTCCCCTTTAGTTTCTACCTCTTCCATTGTGTTTCTTGGCCATTGATGCTGTGGGTTTCGATTGATTTCAACTTAATGTTGGATTCTGTGGATTGTAAGGCTTGAATTTTTGTTGTTGATCCACCTGACGGGTAAAACCGGGCTAACCGATACCCCGACGGGGGCGGGACGGTAATGATTTTTCACCCGTTTTCACTTCGGGTTCGGGGTCGGGGAAATCGGGGGGGATCAGAGGATGAGAATCCGTACCCGTCCTGACCCGGTGCCACAAACGGCTATCAAATCATTCAATTATCAACTAACAGCCATTGATTGCGTTACATACTCCACAATCTGACAATCATTCATTCTTGTTTCAATCCCAATCTCTTCTACGATTCATCTCATCTCTGATTTCTGAGAAGCTTTATTCTTCCATTGTTCTTAAATCCTAAATCTTAATTTTTTATTTTCGAGAGAAGGCAGAAGAATGTTCATATTATGCTAACTTCTGAGTTCTGCCGACTGCCGTACTACCGATGTAAATTGAATACTATCGTCGATCAGTTCCAGATTGTAATTGTGTTCTCAAATTCCAGTTTCTACCACGACACCACCGGCGTCCATTGATCAGTTCACCTCCACCGCTCCGTGGCAGCCGGCCCCATGATATTTAGATGCCTTGGAACACTTGATGTTGTATATCTTTCAATTAAAAAAATTATTTCGTGCAATTTATTTTTTCTAACACATTCTATTTTTACTTTGTCCAGTTCGTTTTTATTTTATATAGTCCTTTTTACTTCATGCAATCCGTTTTTTATAATATTCGCAAGTTATATTTATTTATAATTAAAAAACAAAAAACAAAAATAAAAATAGTTATTATTTTTTAATATATGGTAGATATATATGTATATTCTATTTATATCTTAGTTATTAGAGTAATTAGAAATCAAAACCAATTAGTTTAGTCTAAATCGTGTTGGCGAGTCCGAGTACAAGCATAACGAGAGGGACCCTTGGACAAAAACGACACTTGTGTTGTCGGAATAACTTCACAGTTATTTTGGCGATCAAGTTTTTGGCGCCGTTGCCGGGGACTTCTCTCGTTCTTTCGAAAGGACTTAGTCGGCGCCGATTTAGGCATTCGACCCCATTTTCGTTTTGTTTCCCCATCTTTTAGTTGTTTGTTTGGGTTTCACTTTGGTGTGTTGTTTTGGATGTGCAGGAGTTTAGGTGCAGTTTATGAGACAGTCTAGCCGAATCCGTGAGCGACGACTTCGGAATCTGCAAAGCAATCTCACACCGCCTCGACTTGTGTTCTCTCCTCAACACCAACCTATCCTCAACTTAGAGATTGTGCTACCATCACCTTCACCACCTCATTCACCACTCTCAGCGGCCTCCCCATCACCAACGGTTTCTCCTCATTCCAATTTTTCAAGCGAAGAAGATTTCGAAGAACCAATCATAATAGGAGACGCAGCATGCACGCTTGGGGACTATGCTTAGGCCATGCTCGCAGGCACTGGCTCGAGCATAGTTCCTCCGCCGGTTGACAACCGGAATTTTGAGGTGAAGACCCCATATGTCCAGATGGTGTAGCAGCGACCATATTCAGGCAACGATCACGAGTGCTCGAGTCAGCATCTGAGACACTTCACCGAGATCGTGGAGCTCATGAAGTTCAACGGGGTCCATGCGATGTGGTTCCTATGAGGCTCTTCTCCTTCTCGCTCCAAGGGAAGGCCAAAGCTTGGTTGGACAACCAACCGATCAACTCGTTCCAGACGTGGGATGCTTTGGCTAAAGCATTCCTAGAGGAGTTCTTTTCGCCCTACAAGACAGATGCAATCAGGGCGCAAATCATTAACTTCCAGCAGAGACATGGGGAGATCTATCACGAGACTTGGGACGGTTTCCAAGCCTTATTGTACTCCTGCCCCCATCACAACATGGAGGAGTGGACTCTAGCAGATATTTTCACGCGTTCTCTTGACTTTGAGAACACGCGAATGATCAACCAAGCTGCTGATGGTGATTTGAAGTCGCTTACTCCAACGAGGTGTCTGCAACTATTCTGGGAGATAGCTGTCAAGACTAAGAGTTGGGCAAGCCAACAAGCACCGAGGAGCTTACAGGCACCAGTTGCTCTACCATCATCAAGCATGCCTCAGCAAGCCCTCGACGACAACTCCGACCAATCTCTACATCTTCTCCATTCCAAGGTTGATCCATTGGTGCATCAGATAAACAACATGGCCTTGTCCAAGGCACCAGTCAAAGAAGCATCACCACCTCCCAAACCTCAACCTCGAAAGGTAGTGATGGTGTATTATTGCGAGGGTTGTGGACATGAAGGACATGATGTGTCAACATGTCAACTATTTTCGGAAGAAGTTGCTCCTTAAGAAGATGTGGAGAATTTTAAGCAGGTGGATTATGTCCAAGGGGGTTAGACATAATCCACAGGTTGGATACAATACATGTGGTTATCAAAATAACTTCCGACCCAACCAAGGTGGATACTATAATTATCTACAGAACAATCAAGGCTACTGGAACTACCAACAAGGTCCGGGACCCCAAGGCCAAGTTCCTAACCCGCCACAGACAGCTCCTCAAGGACAAAGACCTCCACGACAACCAAATTCCGGGTACAACTAAGGGTTCCAAAAAAATCAAGGCTACCGTCAGGAAAATCAGAGGGGTTACCCACCCTAAGGACAACTGCAGGGTTTCAAACATCAAGGGTTTCAAGCATCTCCTCTCGAGTTTCCACCAACAGCTGCACCTCAAGTTGGATCTTCTTCCTCGGCAGCACCTCCGACAGACAACAACGCCATGCTACTTCAACTCCTTCAGAACCAACAAACTTTCATCTAGAACCAACAAACTTCAATAAACAAGTTGGAAGCTCAAATGGAACGCCTCCTCTCCATTCGACATCCAGGTACCTTACACGAAATACTGAGGAGAATCCCAAAGGTGATTATGCTGAATTGAAGACCATCACTACTAGGAGTGGGAAACAAATAAATCATATTCCCATAGTAGTGAAGCCTCCCATAGCGGTTTCCCAAAAGTTAGTTGTTGAAGATGAATGAGTCATTGATGATGAGTTAGCGGACGAGAATGCAACTAATGATGATGAAGACGGAGCAAAAGGGGTTGAATAAGAAACGCTCTCGCATCCCATGGGAAAGAGGCCATCAAAGACTAATGGAGCTAGCTCTTACTCAAAACCAATTTTGGCACCTTACAAGCCAAAGACCCAATATCCCAACAGGCTTGATGATGATTCTCGAGCCAGGAGTTTCGCCCTAAGGGGAGTACGACACACCCTTCCCTTCACTGAAGACATTGCTAAGATGTCGATGTATGCGAGATTTTTAAAGGAGATCTTCACCAACAAGAGGAAACTCACGAAAGTGGCCAAGGTCACCCTCAACGAGCAATATTCAGTAATAGTCTCCACATTCATTCCGATCAAGCTCAAGGATCCAGGTAGTTTCTATATTCCTTTTAGAATTGGTGAATTAGACATTGAGAAAGGCTCTGCTGATTTAGGTGCTAGCATAAATGTAATGTCATATTCTGTGTATAGAGCCCTAGACCTAAATGAGCTTAAGCCGACTAGGATGATAATTTAGTTAGCAGATAAGTCTTTGAAATATCCTAGGGTAGTGGTAGAAGATGTTTATGTTCGAATTGGAA
The DNA here is from genome assembly GCA_030674075.2 of Linum usitatissimum. NCBI lineage: Eukaryota > Viridiplantae > Streptophyta > Magnoliopsida > Malpighiales > Linaceae > Linum > Linum usitatissimum. Next base: position 584,068 of record JAUJYP020000289.1, on the reverse strand, counting down.
ATTTTGTGTTTTTAGTTGGCTTCGTGGTGGTCAATATCGGAGATACTGATTTATCTCTTATCTTGGGTACACCTTTCCTCAATACATCTAAGGCAATCATAGATGTATTTGAGGGAACTCTCACCTTGCGTGTTGATAAGGAACATGCCACCTTCAATTTGACTAAGAGTATGAAATTTACTCACGCTCAAGATGATATTGATTTTGATGAGGTTGAGTTTGAGGATGTGGATGTCATTGCTTCGATTTTTCAGGTTAATGGTTTGTTTGATCTAAATGCCTTGGATTCGTCCTTGAGTAATCGTTGCTGCAGGAATCAACTGACGAACAGGTTTCGACATAGATCAGACTGAAGGTCAAACAGAAGTTACTCCGCTTATGGGAGTATCTACGGTGAAGAGGACATCATATGAGGAGCCGCCCGAGCTCGAGCTCAAACCTCTTCCAGCTCATTTGGAGTAAACATTCCTCGCGGAAGACTCCAAACTGCCGGTCATCATCAACTCGTCTCTCACACTGGATCAAAAACAGAGGTTGGTGAATCTTCTCCTACATCATAAGGAAGCGATTGCATGGCAGATTATATATTAAGGGCATCAGCCCCAACTTTTGCACGCATAAGATTTTGATGGAAGAGAACTTCCGTCCGGTAGTTCAGCCTCAATGGAGACAAAATTCAAAGTTGCAAGAGGTAGTAAAGAAGGAAGTGGTGAAACTTATGGATGCTGGCATTATCTACCCCATTTCAGATAGTGAATGGGTTAGTCCGGTTCATGTGGTCCCGAAGAAAGGTGGCTTCACAGTGGTTGAGAATGAGAAGAAGGAACTCATCCCCACATGTACTATTACCGGGTGGAGAGTTTGTATTGATTATAGGAGATTGAATGACGCCACCAACAAGGACCAATTTTCGCTCCTGTTCATGGATCAGATGCTCGAACGTCTCGCTGGCCACGAGTATTTCTATTTCTTGGATGGGATTTTGAGATACTTCCAGATCCCAATAGCTCCAGAGGATCAGGAGAAGACGACGTTTACTTGTCCTTTCGGCACCTTTGCATACTGAAGGATGACGTTTGGATTGTGTAACGCCCCGCCAATTTTCAGAGATGTATGCTGGCAATATTTGCTAATATGGTGGAAGACATTATGGAGGTCTACATGGATGACTTCTCAGTGTATGAGGATTCTTTTGATCATTGCTTGCAGGACTTGAAAAGAGTGTTACAGCGATGCGAAGAAACCAACTTAGCCTTGAGTTGAGAAAAATGCCACTTTATGGTACATGAGGGAATCTTACTTGGGCATAAGGTATCAGGTAAAGGGATTAAAGTGGATAAAGCAAAGCTCGAGACGATAGCAAGTCTTCCACTTCCTTCTTCTTTCAAAGGTGTGCGGAGGTTTTTGGGCCATGCGGGATTTTAACGCCGATTTATCAAGGACTTCTCCAAGATAGCAACACCTCTGAACCGCCTTCTGGAAAAGGATGCTGCATTCACCATCATCGATGAGTGCAGACGTTCTTTTGAGCTACTCAAAGAAAAGCTCACAAGTGCGCCAATCCTCACCTCACCGGATTGGTCTCTACCGTTTGAGCTAATGTGCGACGCTAGTGATTTTGCTTTGGGAGCTGTTTTGGGACAAAGAAAGGGTAACTGCTTCCACCCTATCTACTGCGCCAGCAAATCATTGAACGATGCCCAGAAGAACTACATTACTACAGAAAAGAGCTGCTAGTTGTGGTGTTCGCGGTCGACAAGTTCAGATCCTACCTGGTGCTCTCTCACACAGTGATTTTCACCAACCACGCGGCTATCAGGTACTTGATGAGCAAGCTAGATGCTAAGCCACGCCTTCTCCGATGGATCTTGTTGATGTAAGAGTTTGATCTCGAGATTTAGGACAAAAAGGGCTCCGAGAATGTTGCTGTAGATCACCTCTCCCGATTGGTGGAAGAGGACCTACAAAGGCCAGATGGGATTCCCAATCAGGAGTGCTTCCCGGATGAGCGCCTCTTCATGGTCGTTGCCTAGGTTGTGGAAGGACCATGGTTTGCTGACATAGCAAACTACCTTGCCACTGGATCCTTCCCAAAGGACGTCACACCACAAGGAAAGAGGAAGATTTTGACAGACATGAAGAACTACTTCAGAGATGATCTGTATCTCTTTTGTAGGGGTACGGATAAGATGATTCGACGATGTGTGCCCTATGACGAGACCCACTCCATCCTCCAGCACTGTCACGCCGGTCCAGCCGGAGGACATCTCGGTGCTGACCGCACCGCACGGAAGGTATTTGACTCTGGTTTCTATTGGCCTGATATTTATAACGATAGCTTTGACTATGTGAAATCATTTGATCAATGTCAGAGAACTGGAAATATTTCTAATCGGGATGAGATGACCCAAAATAATAACCTTGTACGTGAAATCTTTGATGTTTGGGGGATAGACTTGATGGGGCCATTTCCTTCGTTTAATGGCCTCAAGTATATCCTTGTTATAGTTGATTATGTTTCTAAGTGGACAGAGGCCGTGGCTCTTCCCACTAATGATGTTAGAACCGTAAGCGAAATTTTTGATTAAGGGGTCGTTTGGTATTGGGGAATGAAAATGGAGGAAATGTGGAAATTGGGAATTGAGGAATCAGAGATTGTGTAATTCCAATTACATTGTTTGGTAACGAGGTTTGTAATTCAAATGCAATTCTCAGTTTGTTAGAAATTTATTGTGCAATGACCATGATGCCCTTATTTGAAATCCAATTTCAAGACTCGTCATCTTCTAGTTAGCAAAAATTCGTTTAATACTCGTATAATACACATATACATATTATATGCGTTTAGAACTTCCGTTCTCGTACTATTGTAGAGCCGTTTAATTTTAAAATTTTAATATTTTCTAATTGTTGCCGAAATTTTAAACGTATTGCTATGTTGAAACAATGTATGAAACTATAAACGTATTAATATTGTACCATACTCATACCATATCTTACTAAATATAAATGAGAATAAATCCGACACCTACCACTCCTTTTATTTATCAGGGAAGAAGAATTAATATTTGTACATATCTACAACCATATATTATAATATGTCATGGCTAATCATATAGTTTTTCCAAATATACATTACATAATTGCAATAATATATTACATGCTTTGGCTAATCAAACCAATATCTCACTTTTATTCCCCACCTCGATTGTTATAGTCGTTATAGCCGTAAAAGAAGTTGGGGGTAATAATGACAATATATATCCATTGTCTACGAAAACTCAGAGTTTTGAAGAAAACATCCTCAACACCATGTATTTGAAAAAGGCACATTTGAGAGGAAATGTGGGGTCAGAGGAAAAGTGTTTTCGTAAAACACTCACCAATTAAAACTAAACAAACAAGTGTTTGTTTGTTACTCTGAGTTTTGACAAAATCCTCATAATTTCCTCCATACCAAACGAGGCCTAAGTTGTTTTCTCAGTTTGGAACACCTCGTGCGATTATTAGTTATAGTGGCACCTATTTTCAGGGTCAGTTCGAGCGGAATGTGTCACCGTTTTGGTGTCACACACCGGTTGTCTACTGCCTATCACCCTCAAACTAGCGGGCAAGCTGAGGTCACGAACCGAGAGCTTAAGCGAATTATACAAAATTCCATCGACCAATCGAACAAAGATTGGCCGAGTAGGCTCGATGACGCTCTCTGGGCTTATCGTACCGCGTACAAGATGCCTATAGGGACCACTCCCTATAGACTCGTCTATGGTAAATCTTTCCATCTACCGGTCGAACTCAAGCATCGAGCCTACTGGGCTTTAAAATTTCTCAACATCAATGCTAGTGCTGCAGGTGAACATCGCAAGTTTCAGATACATGAGCTGGAGGAACTTCGTGACCACGCTTATGAGAGTTCAAGGATATACAAGATGCGGGCCAAAAAGTACCATGACTCCCGCTTACGAACTATCAAGGAATTCAAGGAAGGAGACCTTGTTTTCCTTTTCAACTTGAGGCTCAAACTATTTCCCGGAAAGCTACAATCCGGATGGAGTGGACCATTCACCGTGACGAAGGACTTCCCTTTTGGGACTATTGAGGTAAACGCATCACCCTCCTCTAAACCTTTCAAAGTGAATGGTCATCGTTTGAAACTCTATCGAGTGGGTGACATCGTAGGTGTTGTCGACGAGCTGGATTCTTTCCCCCTTTGAATTGTTTATTGGAGGTTGTCTACCTAACAACGATAAAGAAGCGCTCTTGGGAGGCACCCCCTGCGTATCCATTGTTAGAATAGTGAATAAAAGACCTTAGATGATAATTAGTGAGTCTATAGGTGTGTGTTTGGTTGAATCTTGTGTTTGAGTCGAGTCTTCAGTCATTGATCGTGTCCTTGGTGATTATTGATGCTAATTGAACTTTAGGAGACCTATATTTGTTGGTTGTTGACTGCTGAAATTGTTGGAATTTCATTTCTCTACGATTTCGTGTTTTGGCATCATGTGTATAGATCCGTTCATTTGGACCGTTTTGGTCCATTTCATGTTTTCTTTGTAGTATTTGTCACCTACAGGTACTATGGAGATAGGTGATCTAACTATGAAGCCAAGAACGTAGTGTGGAGAACGATTGGAGTTCAAATGGGAAGTCGAGAAAGAAAATGGCGTAGCAGAGGAACTGCACGTCGTGCACAGCAGCACGCCGTGCAGTCCATGAAAATGTCAAGGAGCTCGGCCTCAAAACAAGCGCGTGCACCAATGCACGCCGTTCCCCCCTTTTTGCAACGTGCAATCTTGAAGAACAGAAGTTGCACGACGTGCACCTTTGCACGTCCTTCCCTTCTTTGTGGTACGCGGAACAGAGAAGATAAGAAGGTGCACGGCGTGCACCCTCCAAATCCGGCTGCTACAATAAAAGGCGAATTTTTTAGGAAAGAGAGAACAACTTCCCCAACTCTGTTTTTCCCGAGTTTCTTCTGCAAAAACCAGCACCGAACCTGCTCTAGAAGCTTAATTGAAGATCCAAAAGAGTCCCTATCAAGGATTGAAGCTAGGATTGAAGATAGAAGACCAAAAGCGACGATTGGAAGAAGAACAAGCCGTTTTCTCTTCATGAAGATGATGGTTAGGGTTTCTTTTGATTCGTTTTCTTCTAGCATCATGAGTAGCTAATTCCTTAGAGATTCTTGGTTGAGATGTAGAAATTGAGCCATGATACCTGTTTGAATGTTTAAGAATGACGATTGTGGATGTTTGGATTGTAATGAAAGATTACCTCGTTTGATTGGTTTTCAACCTAATTCTTGTTAAGGCTAGAATTAGGTCAAATTTATGAAATCCTTTGTTCATGATAGACTTAGGAATTCGTAAGATTGTCGATCGATGATAGAATTAAGTTATTAGTGGGGTAAACTGATAACCTAATTCTACCTTTTGTGTTTCTTCCAGTTTTAACATTAGTCATCTTGTAATTGGCGGGCGGTCTGGTTTGCACCTAATGGACCAAGTTAACGCTATTTCCAGCTACTAGTGATTTTCTTTAATTCCAGAAGAACACCTTAGCACTTTGTAGAAATTCTCGGTGTTCATTACCGGCTAGCCTGATTAATGTTATTTCTACCTTAGTTGGGAAGCTAGTAGTGGTAATCCGCGTGCATGATCGTGCCGCAGATTCATACTAGTGATAGGAGGAATCGTTTTATTCAATTAAAGTCCATATTCGTTCGTTTTGAATGCATTTAAGAAGTTGAGCTTGATGACTTATCCCTTCCAAGATCTCGGTTTCTCCATTTGAATCAATCCATAATTTGTTAGTTTAACTTAGTCATTAGATTAATTAGAACCCAAAACCAATTAGTTTAGTCTAAACCGTGTTGGCGAGTCTGAGTACAAGCATAACGAGAGGGCTTGGAAAAAATGACACTTGTGATGTCGGCATAACTTTATAGTTATTTCGGCGATCATGTGTTTGGCGCCGTTGCCGAGGACTTCTCTCGTTTCTTCTAAAGGACTTAGCCGGCGCCGATTTAGGCATTCGACCCCATTTTCGTTTTGTTTCCCTATCTTTTGGTTGTTTGTTTGGATTTCACTTTGGTGTGTTGTTTTTGGATGTGCATGAGTAGGTGCAGTTTATGAGACAGTCTAGCCGAATCCGTGAGCGACGACTTCGAATCTACAAACCAATCTCACACTGCCTCGACTTGTCTTCTCTCCTCAACATCAACCTGTCCTCAACTTAGAGATTGTGCTACCAGCACCTTCACCACGTCATTCACCACTCTTAGCGGTCTCCTCATCACGAACGGTTTCTCCTCATTCCAATCTTCAAGCGAAGAAGAAGATTTCGAAGAACCAATCATAATAGGAGACGCAGCACGCACGCTTGGGGACTATGCTAAGCCCACGCTCGCAGGCACTGGCTCGAGCATAGTTCCTCGCCGGTTGACAGCCGGAATTTTGAGGTGATGACACAATATGTCCAGATGGTGTAGCAGCGACCATATTCAGGCAACGATCACGAGTGTCGAAGTCAGCATCTGAGACACTTCACCGAGATCGTGGAGCTCATGAAGTTCAACTGGGTCCATGCGGATGTGGTTCCCATGAGGCTCTTCTACCTTAGTTGGGAAGCTAGTAGTTGTAATCCGCGTGCATGATCGTGTCGCAGATTCATACGAGTGATAGGAGGAATCGTTTTATTCAATTCAAGTCCATATTCGTTCGTTTTGAATGCATTTGAGAAGTTGAACTTGATGACTTATCTCTTCCAAGATCTCTGTTTCTCCATTTGAATGAATCCATAATTTGTTAGTTTAAACTTAGTCATTAGAGTAATTAGAACCGAAAACCAATTAGTTTAGTCTAAACCGTGTTGGCGAGTCTGAGTACAAGCATAACGAGAGGGACCCTTGAACAAAAACGACACTTGTGTTGTCGAGATAACTTCACAGTTATTTCGGCGATCACGTAGCAACACATAAATAACTACGTATCAATCATGTAATTCAATTAACACATCACATAGCACATATCACGTAACTTAGCTACCGCAACATTAAAAAATTTATCCCTTTTAAACCAACCAACCTTATTGATGAGCCGACATCTCAGAGTTCGATATGAGATGATTCCCCTTCCTGCCACGAAGCCATCGCTCCTGACGGTGCATTGTTTGAAGGTCAAAATGGTCGAATTATGCTCCATTCACTTTATTACAACAAGCTGAAACTTACGGGGCAGAACTGTTAATTTGCTGTCCAGCTTCGCAAATTACAGACGCAGTCCAACTCCAGGTTTCTTGCATAAAGGCTCTAAATAATTATCTAATAGCAGCACGGTCATCGCACTATCCAGGAAATACAACACAGTCGCCAAACTTAACAAAAATTGCAAAGAGATCACTTATCTTCCCGATTTGTAGATTGGCCATCAAACTTTCTGAACATGCGGAAGGTCACTGAACTTCCAGTCTTGACCATCTGGTCATTCTTCTTCGCCGGCGAGCCGTGCCCGGATTCCGGCGAGGCTCCAAACTCCTTTGAACGATTTCAAACTTCAGATCACCCTAACTCCTCCGTTTAATGGCCCGACGATTCCATATCCCCTTCGCCGGACCGCTACAACTCCAGACGTGCCCTCGCCGTCGATTGCACGCATCTGCCACCTCCGAACCTTTCCCTAATCCAACGTCGCAATCGTAAGCTCGCACCATCGAGTCTGCCCGTCGTCGATCGTCAGCCTTCTGTCGATCCGTCGCCAATCCTTGTCTCGATCTCCGTTCAATCGATCTCCTCCCTCCGTCGTGCCGTCATCGATTGATTTAAAGAGAAACGGAGTTGCTTAAAATTCATTCGTCTTTTCCCGAGAAGAATGGGATAGTGCCAAGTTTTAAATTCGTACGCGTTAGCTGTAATCGATTCCTTGCGGAGCCGATCAACATCCAAAATCATCGCGTCGGAAACGGCAACTGCGCGTCCAGGAAAGGAAGGGGCTGATGCTGACGTCATCCGTGACGTCATCAGTGACTAATTGGACTTTTTGAAATATAATTTAGGGGCCAAGGTCGAACCTGTTAACCTCCGGTTCTATAGTTTGGCTAATCAACCACTAGTCACAATTTATTTCAGGACGAACTTCCATCTGGCTGTTTTGAATATTGTGTAGGCAGCTCGTTCATATTATTAATTGAATTCAAGGGTTAAAGGGTTAACCAGTCCTAATAGTTTTTAAGTATCATGAACTCAATATGCTAAAGATAGAATAATAATATTAATTATAATCATATAGTTATAATTATATAATAATAATCATATACTTAATATCACACGTATACTTAGAAATTTCTCTTAGACTCTTTAAGGGTAATTTAAGGATTTTTAATTTAAATTTATATCATTAGGATTGGGATGTAATAAGTAGCTTGGACAAAGTAGTAAATTTTCACTATCCTTGAACCCATAAACAGCCTGAGAATTCCATTTCTTCACACCCCAAGGCCCAACCCCACCCATCAATTACCAATCCAGAAACTTGAGAAGGAAATGTTGGAATGAATTTCCAAATAGGCAACTTATTTATAGGACTTTCATCAAACCCCTGGAGTGCACTTCTTAATGCCTTGCAACGGTCTTGGTAAAGAGCACAATGATGACTATCATTAAAATCAACGTTACTATAACAACTAAGTAGGCGAGTTTCCAATCCATAATCACAATATGACTTCCATTTATTAACCTCACGCCCCCAAATTTCAATCAACCAATTGAAGGCTCGTTGAAACAGTAGTGGGTTAGAAGAATAGAGAACCTGAGCAATGGGTTCTCTCGCCGTACAATTACGATTGAAACTCTGATTCCAAGCAAGAGCGTGGTTGATTTTGGAGAAAAGGGAAATGAAATCACCCAATTTCGCTTGTTTCATTCCTGTCATAGGTTTTGCAACTGCCTGGACAGTCAGCGGAAACCCAACTGAAGCCAATGCAGACAAGGAGACTAAACAGGGAAAATGATTCAAAACCGCTGCAAAAAACTCTATCCACCAAAGTGAATCACATTGTTGATGAAAGATCTCCTGTTGATGAAAGATTTGGATCAACCGTTGTCATCGTCAACTAAGCCAGCCGCTAAGAGTGACGGGGATTGGAAGCGCGAGCACGAGAAGGCGTGTAGTTACATTCGACACCATGTTGATGATAACGTACGCAATCACATCGTTGGAGAGACAGATGCTTTGAAGCTTTGGAAAAAGCTGGAGGGGCTTTATGCTTCAAAGACCGGCAACAACAAACTCTTTTATCTCACGAAGACCATCGATTTTCTTTTGCAATCTTAGTCATCATTCTCTTCTTATCAAGCGAAGAAGAAACATGTTGTGCTGCATTTAAATTAATCTGTTTGTCTATTGATTTTGGGCCTTCACATCTTAAGCCCAAACTTGATTCGCTCATAGAATGCTGTGTCGGTTTGATCGCAGCTTGCTTCCTTCTCTCTGTCTCCGATAATCGCAAGCTTCCTCTGTGTGGTCATAGCTATTCTGATTAATCTGACGTTCTGAGAGTAGAGAGAGTTTGATCAATTCCTTTAATTATTATTAGAGCGGGTGTACTGATTGAATTCTCTCAATTCGACAAGTACAAGATAGCAAGAGAATTATAATCTTATGCTCTTTAATTTTTCTCGTGCTAAAATGTCAGCTTCACAGACCAGCTTTTTGTCAGATGGATTCTCGACCAATTGTCCTCCCCAATTTGAAGGACAACATTTTGGTGAATGGAAAAACAAGATTGAGCTATTAGTCAAATCCATAAACCTACAATGTGTGGATCATTATCACTGATGGACCAAAGGAAGTAAAATCATCTCAAGGGAAGTGGTCCGATGATGATATCAAAGCGGTACAACTAAACTCTCAAGCTATAAATATAATGTATTGTGCTTTACGAAATGAGGAATTTAATCATATCTCTAGTTATAAATCTGCTAAAGAAATTTGGGATAAACTTGTAATAACTCATGAAGGGACTAGTCTTGTTAAAACGTCAAAAATCAATATGCTTAAACATCACTGAAATGTTCAAAATGCTGCCTGGAGAAACAATAAAGGAAGTAGGAAATCGTTTACAGAACATAGTCAATAAACTAGCAGGTTTAAGGAAGGTATATGAAACTGAAGATATTGCTAGAAAATTGATATGGTCTCTTCTTAAAAGATGGATGCCCAAGGTTACTTCTGTTGAGGAAGTGACTAAGCTAGATAATATTGATATGAATGAACTATTCAGAAAATTCCTAACTTATGAAGAAGTTTTAAATAGCGAAGACTCTGTTGATGAAGGGTCATCAAAAAAGTCAATAGCATTTAAAAGTGCAGTAGAAACTAATTTGGATGATCTACAAGAATATAATGATGATGACTTAGTTTTGCTATCGAAACAAGATAGCAGACTAATCAAACTAAGAAAAGACAAGTATAGAAATCAATTCAATGATAACTGATTTAGCCAAGAATCTAAACAATCACAATTTCCTATTAAGCCTGGATTCAAAGGAAGAAAAGATTCAAACATCAGCTCTGCTTCGGGTAGTTTGGCTGCTGGCTGTTTTCGTTATGGCTGGATAGAACACATCAAGGCTGACTGTCCATTAATGAAGAAGGAACATGCCTTTGGTGCTACTTGGAGTGCAAGTGAAGATGAAGATGATGAGGCAAGTGAAGAAATCCAACTCATGGCAATTTTGGATACTGAAGAGGACAAAAAGGAAGAATTAGATTATCCAAACTCTGAGACCAAACCGACTGAAGAACATGACATCAAACTCAACAAAACATAGGTAACTCTAAACTCATATACGGGTTTGTCTGATTATGAATCCGAATTTTATGATAAGGATGTCAACAATTATGATGAAACTCTGCTCTTAACAATTGATGATACCATCAAAGAAGTAGTTGAAGTTAAAAAGCATTGTTCTATGTTGAAAAAGGATCTTGCTACAGTCACTTATGGATGGAATAAAATTTTAAACCAATCTTACTTTGGCAAATAGGAATACTGGTAATGTATAATTGAACCTCAGTAATATGCTCTATCAAAACCGTGTTTTTATTGTTGAGTTAAGACGTTGACCTTAGTATAGAAACAGTTTACACTTACTTCATTATATTGATCTTAGAGACTATGTAATTTATGATGTTAAGCCTATGTAAAAAATTCACAATAACCTCACTCAAAGTAGTCAAATGTTTAAAAATTCCACTCTCAAGGCACTAATATGGGTGCCCAAACAAAAATGACTATTAATGTTACATGTATGTTACAATGCAAGTGTCAATTCTTCAGATTGGGTGCTAGATAGTGGATGCTCCCATCATATGATAGGTAACAGATCTCTATTTTTTTAGTTTCGACTCACTGATAAGGGCAATGTCAGCTTTGGTGATAAACGAACTTGTAAAATTCTTGGTGTTGGTAAAGTTGGACTAGAAAACAGGATTTTCCTAAATAGGGTATACTATGTAGAGGGTCTAAAGTTTAACATTCTTTCTATTAGTCAAGTCTGTAGAGATAAAAACTATGTTAGTTTCAAGTCCATTATTTGTTATCTAAAAAAAAATTCGGATGATAAGATTTTGTTCACCGGTGAAAAGAAAGGGAATATCTATCTCATTAATCTCCATGCAGTTGAGAATATCGATAATTTCTGCTTAATTTATATTAAGTCTAGTAAGCAACTAGCTTGGCATCATAAGCTAGGTCATGCCAGTATTGACAATTTAGCTCGCCTCAGTAATGTAGAACTGGTATGTGATCTCCCTAAACTTAATTATGCTAAGGAATTCTTTTGTGATGCATGTACTAATGTGAAAACATTCTCGTTCCTCTTTCAAGATCAAACCAGATATTACCACTTTTTGTGTTCTAGAACTTATTCATATGGATCTCTTTGGCCTTGCAAATTTTATGACTACAAGAAGGAAACATTATGCTTTTCTTCTGGTGGATGCTTTATCGCGTTTCACTTGGATTTTCCTGCTTGCCTCTACGGATGAAACGTTTGAAAAATTTAAAAGTTTTGTTAAAATGGTTCAAAATGAAAAACAACTCAACATTATTCGCAATTGTAGTGATAATGGTGGTGAATTTGTTAGCAAAGATTTAGTAGCATCTGTGAGAGTCTAGGTATTGATCATCATCTATCCGTTCCTAGAACTCCCCAGCAAAATGGTGTGGTAGAACGTAAAAATAGAACCTTGATTAAAATTGCTAGAACTATGCTTCATGATTTCAGAATTCCTTCTAAATTTTGGGGAGAAATTGTTAACACTACCTGCTATGTGATTATAGAGCTATCATTCGGTCCAAACTTCTGAAAACTCTATATGAGTTGTGGAAAGGAAAGAAGCCCAATATAGGGTATTTTCGCCCCTTTGGATGCAAATGCTTCATTTTAAATACCAAGGATCATCTAGGAAAGTTTGATGCAGAATCTGACGAAGGGTTCCTTCTTGGTTACTTTGACTGTAGTAGAGCTTATCGTGTCTTCAATAAAAGAAGCTTGAAAGTTGAAGAATCTATTAATACTTTATATGATGAAACCTCCTGTGAAGATGCTGCCTTACAAGATATAGACGACATTGACTTTGGATTGATTCCTCTGAAGGAAATCACATCGGAACCCAACATAGAGAAATCCTCTCCCGGTGCTTCTGACTCAAATGATCTAAGTAAGTCAGTTGGCATAAACAATCTGTTGAAGCTAAGGAAGCAACTCTAATTTAGGAGGAAGACCATACAACCACAGAAGAAAGTCCCAACAATAGTTCATCAAGTGAGAATCCTGACCAAGCTCCTCCTCACATTCGAAAAAGACATCCTCCTTCGCAAATCATTGGTGATCCAACTTCTAAACCGGTAACACATTCCAAAACCCACTATGGCTTTATTTCTTTAATAAAACCTAAAAATGTTACAAAAGCATTATTTGATCGAAACTGGAATGGTGCAATGACAGATGAAATGGTCTAGTTCGCCAGTCTACATGTCTGGGATCTGGTTCCCTGTCCTGCTAATAAAATTATTATTGGTACTAAATGGATCTTTCGTAATAAATCTGATGAAATTATTAGAAACAAGGCAAGATTAGTTGCTCAGGGTTATGATCAAGAAGAATGAATAGATTTCGATGAAACTTTTGCCCCTGTAGCCAGAATGGAAGCTATTAGACTCTTATTTGGTTTTGCCAGTTTTAAAAAATTCAAATTATTCCAAATGGACGTAAAAGTGCCTTTTTAAATGGCGATCTTGTTGAAGAAGTCTTTGTCTCCCAACGTTCTCAATTTTTCCCAATCATGTGTTTGAACTTAGACAAGATCTTATGGCTTAAAATAGGTCCTAGGGCTTGGTATGATAAACTAAGCTCGTTTCTCTTGGCTAATGATTTTGTTAGAGGATCTATTGACACGACTCAGTTCTTAAAGACTATTCAGGGTCATCTCGTTGTGGTTCAAATTTAAGTTGATGATATTATCTTTGGTTTTACTAATGAATCCCTTAGTTACTCATTCAACAATCAGATGAAAGAGTCCTTTCAAATGAGTATGATAGGAGACCTTTCTTACTTATTAGGGCTTCAATTTACTCAGCTAGCTTCTGGAAATTTCTTGTGTCAGTCTAAATACTGCAAGTTAATGTTTGACAAGTTTAATTTAGTTAACTGCAAAACTAGTCCCACTCCTATTTCAACCTCTCTCAAAGTTGGTCCTGATGAATCTGGAAGGTCAGACAATGAAAAGCAGTATAGAGGAATAATTGGTTCATTACTTTATCTTACAGCTAGCAGACCTGATATTCTTTTGCTATAAGAGTTTGTGCCCATTTTCAGAGCAATCCCAAAGAAAGTGATCTAACGGCTGTTAAGCGCATATTTTGTTATCTCGCAGGAACAAAAGACCTTGGGATTTTGTACTCTAATGATGATACTACTAAACTTATAAGATACTCTGACTTTGCAGGTAGTATCACAGATCGTAAAAGCACCTCAAGAGCATGTCAGTTTCTAGGAAGCTCTCTTGTTTCTTGGTTTAGCAAGAAGCAGAGTCTGTTACCCTGTCTATAGTAGAAGCTGAATAAATTGCTGTCGGAAGTTGCTACACATAACTAGTATGGTTAAAAACTCAGCTAAGGGATCTTGGTAAGTCTACGACCACCATTACTTTTCTTTCTGATAATACAAGTGCTACCAACATGACCAAAAACCCTGTCTATCATTCTCGAACAAAGCATATAGCCATAAGACATCATTTTATTCGAGAGCTTGTTTTAGCTAAGCACATTGAGCTTGTTTTTATCGAAACTAAATATGAATTGGCTGATTTATTTACAAAACCTCTTGCTGTCGATAGGTTTTTGTTTTTACGCAAGTCTATTGGTATGATTTCCCTTGCTGACGTTTCTTCCGTGTGAAGGAGCTTTGGTACTCTTTGAAGCTGACTTTGCTTTCTATAACTTTAACCCTCCAGAAGCAATCTCTTTGTGGACTCGACTTCCAGCCTCAGGGTCCTCTCTCGCTGCAGTCTCCGAACTCCATGACAATCTTTGAGTTTAGCACTATTTCATCTCTCGCATTTTCCTTCCTCAGTCTGAAGGATGGCACTTGGTTACTGCAATGGACCTATGGATTATGCGTTGTTCTTCCAAGAACTGTAAAACTGATTACTCTCGTCTAATGTTTGCGACCATGGTGAAATTTAGTGATCCCAACATCACTGGTGCTCTCCCCTTTGGCCCAGAGATCTCTATGCTGATTTGGAATTTAGGTATTCGTATGCATCATAAATACCTCTCATCGTCCATCTTTGCAACACTAGATACTCAGTAGGCGTTACAAGACATGGGATGGAGCAATGTCTCAGGGGGAGGACCAGTCTGAATTGATGACCTAGAAGATGAAGTCTCCTCTCGCCTAAACATCTAGATTGTTTAGGATCATATTATGCTTCCTCCTACAGAAGACTAAAATTAGTTTATCCTAGGATGTCAGTGTTTGGAATAAGAGTTGTTTGTGTTTTTCCTATGTTAGTGTTTTGAATAAGGGTTGTCTGTGTTTTGTACTAGGATGTCAATGTTTTGAATAAGGGTTATCTGTGTTTTGTCTTGTCCTTTGGTTTTTACTTAATGTGCTTTCTTTGTTGAAGAATAAATTTCCATGTGTGTTTTTGTACTGGGATTATGTTAAGTGTTTGAATCTCTAAATCTTAATAAATTACGTATATGCTAAATCTGATTAGATTTCTTCAGGATTGTGTCTAAATCAGAATGATGTGATAAGATGTGAAGTGCTAGCTGAGGAGGAGCTCATTTCCCCACTTTCCACTAACTCTTCTTCTGTGCAGAAAAGACTAGAATCATCAATTCGTCAAAGATAGAGACATTCTCCGGCGTACGAGGAGATTGTTGGGTTGCGATTGATAAGTCGGAAATGAAGCTAGGTTAAGCTAGTCGCTTGAGAAACCTAAATTGGGTAGAAATCTTAGGATATACGAAACCATTAAAGAAACTGGGATTCTGGGCAATTTTCTTACCATTCTTGCAATGTTTATCTCTTGATAGCTTGAACGGTTTTGGCGAGTCCCAACAGTTTCCAACAACGTGTTGAAATCTATAAATATCGACCAAACAGTCTAAAAGAAATTTGAGCATTCTATTGAGAAAATATCGGTAATAAGTACGAATTAGTAGGGAGCTAACGAGTACTAGAAATTGGGTTAACTTATAGCCAGATTAGATATCAAACCACTTAGCAGGGAGCTAGTTGTGGTGCTGGGAGCATTACCGGGTTGGGGTTCGATTATATACCTTGTATAGCTTAGTGGTATTAATCTAAAGAATAAGTTCAAACCCTTAGAGGGAAACCTCTAAGCGAGGATTGACGACAAAGCTTAATTAAGCTTTGGCGAAACCTTGTTAAATTGTATGTCTGTGTTCTTGCTCTGTTTTCCCATTTCCTCTGTTGTTGTTACCATTGTTAGCTGCCGATTTTTTGTTGCAATCTCAGTCATCGTTCTCTTCTTATCAAGTGAAGAAGAATCGTGTTGTGATGCGTTTAAATTAATTTGTTTGTCTATTGAGTTTGGGCCTTCACATCTGAAGCCCAAACTCGATTCACTCATAGAACGCTGCGTCGATTTCATCGAAGCTTGTTTCCTTCTCTCTGTCCCCGATAATCACAAGCTTCCTCTCCGAGATCATTGTCATCCTGATTAATCTGACTTTCTGAGAGTAGAGAGGGTGAGATCAATTCTTTTAAAGTTCTCCCCCATTATCACTATGAATTCTAAAAATATTGCTTTGTTTCTCATTTTGCACCATACAAGTAAAAACTTTAAACTTATAGAAAGTTTCGTCTTTAGAAGTGAGAAAATAAACCCATGTGAAACGTGAAAAATTATCAACCAAGGCAAACACATACAATTTACCACCTAGAGAAGGAGTATTGACAAGGCCGAAATGAACAAGATGAACAAGCTCAAGCATGAGAGGAGGTGATGATCACAAATAACTATTTTTTGGATTTAAAACTATTTTTGGTTTATTTACATTTGACACAAGCGTCACACAAAAATTCTTTATAGCTACTTAGCTTAGGGAGACCACGAACAAGTTCAAGATTACCTAACCGATAAAGAACATTAAGACTAACATGGGTAAGTTTACGATGCCAAACAAGCTGAGTATCCCTTAGCAGAAATTAAGCAGATTTGATCAAGGTCTTCTACTTTGTTAAAATTAACATGATAGATATTACCTTTAACCAGTAAAAATAATTATATTATCTTTAATACGCTTCACAAAATAGATATTGAATTTAAAGGTTACTTGGTGGTTTTCAGCATAAATTTGACTAATAGAAACTAAACTATGCTTAAGATTTTTTACATACTAAACCTTCTTAAGAAAAATATTGCCTTTAGTCTCGATTTTACTTACACCAATAATCTTATAAGAGCAATTGTCACCAAAACTCACAGTTCCTTTGTCCATAAGTGTTAACTCATAGAAAAGAAATTTGTTACATGTCATGTGATGGGAACAACCATTGTTAAGGACCCAATCTTTTTAATATTCAGCAATATAGTAACAGACCTGTTTTGGGCATCCAAACCCGCTTGGATGCTTCAACATTTGTCATCTGTTTATTAACAATCAAATTCATATTTGGGATCTTTTGAGAATCATCAACATTTTGTCTTATTTTGTTCAGACTGAGCAGAAAGCTTAGTACCGTCATTCTTTACTTTATTTGAGTCATCCTCAAAGCTCCTAGATTGCTTAGGTATATGATTATTCTTAAATTCGTAGTATTCATTTTCAGCATTAGTCCTTTTTAACTCATGATGGGAATAATCAATAATATATTCACGTTAATCAATATGGCTAGGTATATGTGAACATTTCTGATAGTAGGGATATTTTCTAAGCTCATTTTTAAAAACTCTGTTCTGGTAAAGAACATTCTAAGATTACTCTTGACATTAGAGATCTTAACTTCAAGGTTCTGCTTCACTAGAGTTTCAACTTCAAGAGTTTTTTCAAGTTTAAGAATGTGTTTATGCATATTAAGAATGCAACCTAGAAGATCATTACTAGCATCAGGCTTGTTATAAAGATTTTGAATAAAATCTATTTTATTGTTTTCATGGCCTTATCATCTAGAATGCTAAGAGTAATAGGTTTTGGTTGCATGCAATTAGTTATAATCTCATCAGATTTGAAACTATCCGAAAGCACCTTATCGGAAGTAATTAAGGTGTTATTGGCATCTTCAGTAGTTGTTGCCATATAGACTTCAGTTTCAATTTCTGAGTCATCATTTTCATCTTCGCTACCACTCCAAATGACTTAAAATTCCTTTTCCTTTCCTTTCTTATTCAAAGGACAATCAATTTTGATATGTCTAAACCTGCCAGCTTAAACCATCCTAAAAAAGAAACATTAATAATACTAGTATTTTTAACTGTAAAATCAAACTTAGAGTGATATGGTTGAATTCTCGACTCTTCTTTCTCTTCATATCTTTAGATTTTTTATTAAAACTCCCTCCTTTTGTCACATTTGAATTTAAGAATTCTATTGACATGTTTTGATAGAAATGCTAGTTCATCCTCACTATAATCTTCATAATCTTCATTATTATTGACTTTGGGTTTAAAAGCAATACTTTTTTTGGAGTGGGATCCTCAAGATCATCTTCACGCCTTCAAATTTCTCAAATTTCTTCGCGAGTTAATAGAGACGCGAAGAGTTTATCAAGATTAATATCTATTAATTTCTTAGTTTCTTCGATAGCAGTGACTTTTAGTCTCTATATCTTAGGTAGAAACCACGAAATCTTTCTAACTAAATCTTCGTTATCATATTTCTTCTCTAAGCCTTCTAGCTTATGCACTATATTTTGAAATTGAACACCCATTTCTTTGATTGACTCACCAGGAGCCATTTTAAAAATCTCTAAATTTTGTGTTAGCATGTTGATTTTGTTTGATTTAACAAGATTAGTACCTTCATGAGTTACACATAATTTATCCCAAATTTCTTTTATAGATTGACATGTAAAAACACAATTGTATTCTTCCTGATTTAAAGCATAAACCATAAGATTCATTACTTGAGAATTTAGTTGTACCTTTTCGATATCTTCCTTTGTCCATTTCCTTTGAGGTATCTTTACTTCTTTTGGTACATTGGAAGATGACGATCCACAACAATGGATTTGACGATTTGACAAACAACTCCATATGATTTGAGCCATCGAACAAAGGTGGTTGATTTGCTGCAGCTCCATGTGTTTCTGCAGAAACACGGTACCTTTTTAGAAATTCATTTTGCTAAAATTGATGAATATAACTGAAGGAACTGACTACACCTCAGATTCACACTTACTGAATGAAGAGAGATCTTGATTTCAGTCAGTGCTCAGTGCTCTGATACCACATATTGGAGCCTAATCCCTTTGGTTTGTAAATACTTAAATTTGGATTGAAAGAAAAGGAACTAAAATCGAATTGAAGAAATGAAGATATCAGTGTGATCGGAAATCTCTAACATTAAACTGCTATTTGATTTACTGATATATAAACTAGACAAATGGGGTTCAGCACAACAAAATATAATAAGTCAAAGCTCAACTCAATATTTAAGTGAAGCTTATTTGACTTTGTTGATTCTTAAGAACCAGAAAAAAAGCTTTTAACTTTCTCTTTATGCAATCAAGAACAACGAACTATAAACAATGAAAATGGCAAGCACAAGGATTTAAACAAGACTTCACTCAACAGTTTGCTTTCAATAACAATCCTTGCTCAGAGAATCCTCTCTAAGATGGTTCACTTTTATTGATTGATAGAACAAGAAATTTAGCTACCTATACTCCTACAAACAAACGTAAAATTTGCACACTACGAATTCACTCAGGTCCCTTCTTACAAGTTTGCTATAGTTATAATGCTAAACCCAGAAATAAGCTCCCCGCTAATTCTATAAAAGCACTAAAATCCTTCAATCAATCCTTCAAAAGCACATTGAAGCACATCTCCATTCCGTAGTATTTATATTGATCATTGGCTTCAAAATCATGCTTCGTAAGATCTTTGATTTTATGAAGATCTTCTTAGTTCTTTCAGTTGATAGAAAATCTTCTGTGAAATCTTTTCCTGCAACTTATATAACTGAATGGCATTATCAAAACTTTAGTTAAAGTCAACTTTTATGTCGTTCGTCCCAAGTTCGCATAAGAACTAGTAAAGTGTTGGGCCTGATTAATTGGAATTAATTTGGGTGGGTCAGAAGTTAACATGTGAAACCCCACCCTAGGAGTCCTGATCGAACTACTGGTTTAACTGAAGAGTCCTACTCTGGTTTGAACTTGAACCATGAATCGACTCTAATCTGCTAACCAAGCTTTAAGATCAAGCAATAACAGATGAAACTGAACACTTTAATAAGACTGGCCAAACTAGGATCCCGGATCCCAAAACTCAACAAGATAAAAATCGAGATGCAATTCCAGTCCGAAAACACATAAAAACAAAATCAACTAATTCCAAAACCCCGACAAGCTCTCTCTCTCCATCATCAGCTCCAGTATCTGTGACTGAACACATATATAGTAGGGAAAACAAAATGCAATGGAGTCAATGATAAGAATTGAGTGACTAAGGTAGACTCACGTAGAACTGTGACTCTACAAAGAAGATAAAGGAAGAAAGTCTGACTAATCCTGAACCAATAATGTGACCTTGTGGTCCTGTAGGATCATCCTAACATCAACCACCCCTAGCTAGTAATAGATGGTCCCATGGTGGATCAGACCATGAAACCTTTCCTGAACACCATTAGAGCAACATATGTAGGCATACTCGTCATGTCATGCCTGAGCCTGACTGAAACCTAGCTAAACTCGAATTCTGTAGTAATCATGAACTGTTAATCACAGTTCATCGTCATGAGCTCATGATGGAATATAATTGCTGGTACAGTAAAACATGAGCTACTGTATGGCCCCCAGAGCCGAGATCTGTAATAAAAACATCAACGCATGTACAGTAGAACACTAGCTATTGTACGGCCCCAGAGCCCTGCTCTATAATCATCACATCAATGCCTGTACATTAGAACACAAGGTACTGCATAGCCCTAGAGCCCTGCTCTGTTTCTCATGAAATCCAATCTTTGGATTTCATGTCAACCTAATTATAATGCTACGCTATAAAGCATAAAGTATACCTAGACCCCCACCTATTCTGAAGAGCTGACACCTCCAATTTTGAGTTGACATGATTCCTCTCGCTGCCACAA
The DNA here is from genome assembly GCA_030674075.2 of Linum usitatissimum. NCBI lineage: Eukaryota > Viridiplantae > Streptophyta > Magnoliopsida > Malpighiales > Linaceae > Linum > Linum usitatissimum. The sequence continues at coordinate 563,218 of JAUJYP020000289.1, read as the reverse complement.
GGCGATAGCTTCTAACCATGCATCGTTTGGAGTCCAAACGACCGAGTTATGCTCCATTTACTTTCTTGCAACATTCTGAAACTTGATGGGACATAAATGTTGCACTAGTACTCTAACTGCCTCCGTTATGCTAGCTGATCCGGAACTTCCATTTATTGACAAAAATGACCCAACTCTTTAACTTTAAACCATCCAAAAGCTTAGTATTACGGAAGAAAGAACTCTCAACTAACTAAAAATATTACCCACTAATCACTTAACTTTGGAAGATTGTGGTTTGATCCCTCTTTTTCTCAGCAAAAGGTTCACCGCCAACGACTCAAACCTAGAATCTGGCGAGCCTCGCACGACTAAAACCCATGGCCTTAATGCAATAATGGTTGTGATTGGAAACATCCACCAAATCCCAAACTTTCCACCCAAAACCTCATGCATGAATTGCACGTAAATCATGCAATTGGAACTTTGCATGTGTTCACCAAAAAACGTACATATTGATACATCATCAACGTCCCATTTGAATCAGAGGCCGACTTGAACGATCCAACCAGTTGAACCCAATCACTAACTCGCACCTTGCAAGCCTTGAATATTTAGTCAACTATTGAGTAAACTCCTCGAATTAAATAAGATTAATTTGATTTCCAACCCCCGACTTCTACTCAACAAGTAAGATTTAAATCAATCTGAAATTTAAACCGACCGAAAATTAGGGTGTCATAACTCTCCCCTCCTACAAACGGTTTCTTCCTGAAACCAGAACCTCACCCCACTTAGTGGGAAAGAATTGGCACAATAGTGTTCAAACCTTGGCTCTTGAACCCATACGTTGTACCAAACAATCTTGACGCGTCGTCCTCCTCAAGGACCCAACCCATCCACTCCTTGGTAATGACCTGTCTATCAAATCATAACCTAACTATAACCTTGTCCTAGAAGACCGACAATGGTCCACACCTTAGCTTGCTTAACCCTAGCTCGACACACCCAGGCGAAACTAAGGGCTTATTCCTTGATCATATGGAAGTACTCTCGGAATCTACTCCCGACCTAGCCGAGATTTTCAAAGCTAAGTTGGGCACTATTTGCCAACATAAGCCTATCCCTCTTGTGTAAGAACAACGTCTACTATGCTCAATGCGGAGCCGACCCGTCAAGATCGCTACCCATCGAGCACCACTACCTCGTAGCCTCCTCAGAAGCTGCTAAACGACCAAGCCCAACGTCACTTTCACTGTTCTAGGTCCAACTCACCTCTGAGTCGTCCCAGGATCAACAATGTACATCACCAGTAGTCTGCACGAGACCAAGCCTCAAATAAGGACGACAACTTATCTGCATGCCTGATCATGTGTTCTACTCAGCCCACTGCATCACTATCCACCTATGTAGCCCCTCTGCATACCACGCCCAAGAACAATAGGCCGCCACGCTAGTGGCTAGAACACACTACCCTCATGGCCAATATAGTACCACGCTTGTGGCTTGCCATCCAACTGCGATATGTCTGTCACACATCTCATGTCGTCTCCATTCCTTATGGAAACCTAGTCGCCTACTCACCATGGTATGTAATGTCACTAACTACCACACTTGTTGATTCCTCGTGCATCACACTCATGATCTACTAGACCATGTCCCTGCTAGTTCTCTTACCATGCCCATGGCTTACACTGTCACATACGGGGTCGACATAACAACCATGACAATGTCGTTTGGCACCATGCCCGTGATCCACTGATTACCTCTCCCGTGACCAACAGAGCACCACGCTCATGGCTTACCAACTAACCTCGGCCATTTTTGTTGTTAAACAACGCCCATTGTCTCTACTCTACTTCCTCCTCTACAGCTAGTTACTATTTGTCCATCGAACCTATTACTAATATTGCCCTCTAGAATTCAGATACTATTATCACTTTATTTACTCCAAACTATTCGATTCTGCTTGGCTGAGCGTCCACTAGTCCCTGAACATTTTCTTACCACGTTAAGACACTTTAAAATCCAACCAATGTTGAATTCCACTTAACTCGTCAGAAGGCGACACCCAAAAAGAATGCAGGGATCCGCCTTCCAAAGGCAACGCCTTGAGAGCTATTATTTAACTTGTAGACTATGCTCAACAACCTGCAGACCTTCCTTTCTATTCCAGTTCTTATTCCCTTAACTCTCCTTCCTTACTATTTAGCTTTTGCATGCTCTCAGTGTTATTAATACAAATGTATTGTGTATAAGTTACATCGTGAACTTGCATTTTCAAAGTATTTTTTTTTGCAATGAATTATTATATATCTTTTTCTATATTTGATCATGTTCATTTATTCGTTTACTTTAATCAGTCAAAGTTTAGTATAGTTATCTTAAATAATTGGTCATAATGATGAATATGACCCACACCTTAGCTTGCTTAACCTGCAATGACCCGCAACCCAACCATAAATTTTAGGGTTAAGAGTCAAATTTTTAAAATAGCGACCCGTGACCGGAATGACCTAACCCGAAACAACCTGGAACCTGAAGTGACCCGCCCAAATTGACCCGACGCACCCGGATTGCCAGGTCTAGACTTTGTATGGATGATTGGTTTTTAATCCTTTGATTATGTGATCGATGTTATTCAGGATAATAAAGTGTTCTTGTTGAAACCTAATTTCAGATGTAATCTTACTAAATCTTGCTTGATCATCTTGACTGAATCTTTGTTATCGATTAGTCGGTCCAAGAGGAACATTAATTTATAGGATGCTTAGGAAGAACTCTAGATTCCCTGTTAGCTCGAGAGAGGATCGATTCGTCTAGGATTTTTTCAACATTCAAAGTTGTGGCATTTCATCGAACACCTATAGTGCATTATGCTTGGGTTAAGATTAGCTCCATAGAGGAATCTTAGGTCAATCAAAATAGATCCTTAGATTCATGGGAGCGGTCTAAGGTTATATCTGAAAATTTCCAAGCCATTATTACTTGTTTAATTGAGATTGCATATCATTCATTAATACATTGCTAGCTACTATGGATTTGAGTCTAAACAACCTTCTTTCCCATATCTGAAACTTGATTTCTTGCATTTCCCTTTCTTTTAATTTCATTATTAATTGATATTTTATTGCAACGACACTCATACAACCAAACCCCCATTGGTCTATTTATCACATCTAAGTTGAGTAATAGTATTAGAAAGACCCTAGTGAAATACAATTCTATTAGATTATTCTAGTGGATATTTGGCGACAGGGTGAAATCTCGCTTATCAAATTGGCGCTATTGTCGGGGACTTTTCTAATTTTAGGAAAGATTTTGATTGTTAGCTATTCATTCGCTTGATTATCATCTCTTCCTCCCTTATCTTTATATTACTCGATATTGTTATTTCTTTTTGTGCCTAGAAAAATGTAGACTTACATCTCCTCGAAGAACTAAGCGACTAGCTGGAAAGGAGAAAGTTTCATATGCTCATCTTGCTCCTAAGTCCCGCAAGAAGTTTGATTTACAGCCTCCTCTCTATAATTTTCCTTCAGTTGTTAGCGAAGAGGAAGATGAAGAGGAAATCGAGATGGATACTAGAAATCGAGATATCAGTCGAGATAACAATCAAGGGTTGAACGATAATGAAGATGAAACAACAACAAAAAAAAAACTTTGTGAACAACGACAACAACCACGTTGAGAACCACAACAACAAGAATGGAAACTTCAACGATAACAATCAGTTTATTCTAGTCCTAAAAGAGAAGCCATTGAAAGACTATGACTGGCCCACTCTCCGAGGAGCTGCTTCAAGTATTCGATCTCCAATAAGGGGAGATCAAGCTCTTCAAAATCCAGTGCAGCTAATCAACGTCATTTAGGGACGTGCTTTCTCTGGAGGACCGGATGAAGATCCAAATGCCCATCTCCATGATGTTTTTGCCTAACTGAGATAAACCGATCACGAGAAGTGAATATTGATGACCTCAAACTTAGCATCTTCGCATTTTCTCTCAAAGGGGATGCATTATAGTGATTATATGAACATCTAGCAGGGCACTTCACTACTTGGGATGGTTTGGCTACAGAGTTTCTAGAGGAATTCTTCTCACCGTCTAGAACAAAGGCACTAATGAATAGAATCACTTAGTTTAAGAGTCCTTCTAGCGAGACTTTTTAGATGATTGGCACAGGTTCCAAAGTCTCCTTTGGTCATGCCCTCACCACGACTTTATGATGTGCATACCAAATTCAAGATATTCATCAGAGGCTTGGACTATAACAAGCAAAATGATCTCATCATGTGTATACCTGTAAATATTTCAGATTTGACACCAACTCATGCCTTTGAAGCATGCAGGGTCTATGCCTAGAAGATGATGACCCTTGCTCTCAGAATTCTAGTTGCCATTGAATTCAATGTGCCTAGAAATCAAGTTGAACAAATAAAGTCAATATCGATTGCAGGCTAAGCAGATTAGTCAACTATTAAGTTTTAACAAGCTCAACTGCTTGATAAGATGCATCTCACCAAGAAGATGGATGGTTTCGAGCTAGCTCAGCAAAGCAACCAACACTGCAATAGCAATTCGAGCAATTATAGGAATCCGAACAACTACCACCAGCAGGGTGAGAGCAACTATCAAAATCAGAACAATTACCAACATCAAGGCCGTTTTCTGGTGAGAACACGTACGTTGACTTGAATTGAATGCACTTTGGACTTCTAAGACAAAGATTAAATGTACAACTCAAACCTCTTTGAACAATGTTCAAATGATGGTGTTTGATTTCTGGCAGTACAAACTAAATTAGCATGGAAACCTCCTTAAGGGTATATCCAGATGAAATCTCTAGGAGACCCACTAGAGGACCTCCCTAGGGTACACCGATGACCAACCTAGGGGTTGTTCTACGGCATCTATAAGTGAGTTAGGTCATTGTTGACCTCCTTAGCTGTGGTGGGCCCAAAATCTAATTTGGGGCCTACCTTAAACTCGAATTAATTATCATGTTTAACTTGGCCTTAAAATATTAGTTTTAAACTTAGAAATTAACCGATGTGGTATTATGCTAATTTTTTGTGTAAATAAATTTCCCCGACAGCTTAGTGCATAAGCATTATGGACTAAGTAGTTGACACAAAGTACTTCACCACACACAAGTTAATTTCATCTCTATACCAACTCGTCTATCTTCCCATGCAAGAGTCAAACAATCATGGCCACTTAGGCCACAATAGAAACATGCCATACATGATGGCTTGCAGGTTGGTAATTGATCGTCTAATGTACCACTGAACAGCTTAAACCACCTCACACCATCCGCTACGTTATCCCCAAGCTATTTAATAATGGTGTGGCCCAGTTTGGCATGGTCAAGCCTAGTCAAAGCACCATTGTGGCTTGAGGTAACTATGCATGATGACAAACCACGTCCCATAGAGAGGGGATGTAAGGTTTGAGGTATTTTTCATTGATCAAACGGTCATGTAGCATATTGTCTAGATCTTTCAAGAGGTAAGCCCCATTAGGACGTGTGGCGTGAACAAAAAATGGGCCACGCCAGTTGGGGGACCACTTACCAAACTTGGGGTCGTTATTCCCAATAGGCAAGTGAAGTTTCCACACCAGCTCACCCTCCACGAATGACTAATGCTTGACCCGCTTGTTATACGCACGAGCTGCCTTATCTTTTTGTACCCTAAAAGTACCCAAAGCCTTAAGTTGGAGCTCCTCAAGGTTAGACAACTCCAACATGATTGAGTCATAATACTCAGCGGCGGTTAGCTCATGTTGATGCATGTATCTTAGGGACTTAACAGTCACCTCAATAGCCAAGAAAACTTCATGGCCATAAGTCAATGTGAAGGGAGTCACCTTGATACTACTATGTGGTGACATATGGTAGGCCCACAAGACTTCTGATAAGACCTCATGCCACTTTCTTGGATTTTCCTCAATCATTTTAGGTATAATTCCCTTCACCACCTTGTTGGAAGCCTCGACATGTGCATTGGCCTGAGCATAGTATGGTGTGGAATGTATGATCTTTATGCCATGTTCCTCAGCAAAAGTCATGATTTCTCTTCTAGTGAACACTATACCTTAATCGGCTTTTATGGTGGTTGGCAACCCAAAATGATGAATGATATTTTCTTTGATAAATTTAATCACGACCACTTGATTCACCGCAATCATTGGTTTAGCCTCTACCCACTTTGTGAAGTAATATGTTGCTAGGATGACAGAACTATTCTTATCAGAAGGAGGGTAGATCTGGCCAATCAAGTCCATCGCGCAACCAAAAAATGGTCGGGGCTTAATGACAGACCTTAGGTCAACGGCTGGAGCTTTATGTATCGGGCCATGATGTTGACAAGCCTCACACCCTATGGCATAAGCGACACAATCCTCCCTAATGGATGGCTAATAATAGCCATACCTATGGATGATCCATCTCATTGATGGCCCAACTTGATGAGCTCCACATATCCCTTCTTGAACTTCGGCCATGGTGGTCAAAGCCTCCTTGCACCTAAGCACTTCAGAAGGAAACCATCAGGCCTTCTTTTGAATAGAATTTCAGCAACCAGGACGTAATTCCTTACTTTGAACTTGGTGATTCCATCAACATCCCCGCTTGGTTCCCTTAATTATGCTATCAAAGGGGTACATCATTTATTACCATCTTCCACATCTATGGTGAATACCTCAACTCCGTGTTTCAAACATACACATAACGAGCTAATTGACTTAACAAAAATTTGCTCTCCTTTTGCATGGCCAAATTCCCTAAAGCCCGAGGCTAGCTGTGCTAAGTAATAGGCCTTGCCATTATCCTAGCGAGACACATACTTAATAGAGACATTATTGAAGTGAGACATCAAAGTCTGAATATAGTTGAGGTACGTCTCTAGCACACAGGTCATACATTTAAACTCACCAAACACCTGGTTAACCACCAGTTGAGAGTCCCCTTGATATTAACACTCATAACATTCAAATCCACGAGTATCTCTATCCCAACTACCAATGCCTCATACTTGACTTGGTTGTTGATGCATGGAAAATCAAGAGTAAAGGCAAAATGTCAAGTATGCATAGATGGTGAAGTGAGGACAACTCCAGCACATGCCCCAACTTGTGTTTTTGAGCCATTAAAGTACAAAGACTAGTGTGCTTCCCCCACCATGCCTACCTCTACTAGCTCTAGTGGTACATCCACACAAGGGTGATCCGCCAAAATATCAGCTAAAGCTTGACCATAGATGGCCTTCTGGGCACATACTGTAAATTGAACTCAGATAGACGAAGTGTCCACTTACAAATCCTACCATCGATTATTGGTTGGAAAACATATATTTGATCAAATCAGTCTTATAAATAAGTTGTACTTGAACATGGATCAAATAGTACCTTAGTTTTGTACATGAGAAATATAAAGCTAAACACAACCTTTCAATGGGTATTACCTTAGCTCAGCCCCAATTAACAACCTGCTTAAGTAATATACAGCCTGTTTAAAATCTGAATCATTGTCTTGAGCCAACAAACATGCTACAGAGGTGTCAGTGGCTGAGAGATACAGTTTCAAAGGCCGATGTGGGATTGGAGAATTAAGTACTAGCGGGCTCGCCAAGTACTTCTTGATGTCATCAAAATCTTGTTGGTGCTCTGGACACCATGAAATCTTCTTTGCCTCTTCAACTTCAACAAAGGTGACAACACTTAAGTGCAGCCAACACAATTTGAAATGAAGCGTCAAATTTAATTAACCTGGCCTAAGAACCTTTGTAGCTCTTTCTTATTATGTGGTGGCATGGCCTCTATTATGACCTTGGGTTTACTTTGGTCAACCTCAATGCCATGTTGGTTTACAAGGAAACCTAAAAAATTACTTACTGACACACCAAAGGCACACTCAAGTGGGTTCAATTTCAAATTATGGGCCCTCATTTGTAAGAAATCCATATGCAAGTGAGAGAGATGATCATCAGTTACCTTGGACTTGACTATAATATCATCTATATTCACCTTCACTAATTCGCCAATCAAGTCATGAAAGATAGTATTCATGTCCCTCTAGTAAGTGGCACCCGCATTCTTCAAGCCAAAAGCATGACTACCCATTCATAGAAACCAATGGCCCCGGACACCGGATCGCAGTCTTCTAGGTGTCTTCCTCAGCCAAATGAATTTTATTATAGTCCGAGTAACAATCCATAAACAAATTTTTTTAACTATTTATAACAACTAGTTTGTGGAAATTTATAACTAATTATAAAATAAAAACAACTATTTATAATTTTATATAATTAGTTATAGAATAAAAACTAGTTATATAAATCTAATAGCTAATCATCCGAGTAAGTAATTATACAAATAATTAATTATTCAACTCAATAACTTGTTATTTGTCTCAACTCACTAATTATCCAATTTTCCCATAGCGCAAAAAATATTGGCTAGCAACTAGAAAGAGTCATTGATGCCAACAAGGCTCATTGCCAGGTTTTTAGATAGTAAAATAAGAAAAGAAGGTTGATAAGACACTACTACATGTCTTCATATAAGCAGGAAGGGCGGGATTTCAGTCTTAATTAATCGGTTAAAATCGATTAATTAGAAGGCGATTTAATCGAGCCACATGTTAGTCAGGAAACGGTTAAAGAGAAAGACTGAATTTGGTTAAACGGTAAATCGATTAAAACCGTCTTAATCGGTAAAAAAATTACCCCCAAGTTCCAACCCAAAAGACATCGTCACCCTATACTAAGACTGCTCCAATTCTCCCAATTTTTAGGTCACACACCGTAAAACAAAAATAGCAAATCCCTTATCCTCTTTCATTTCGCGATTCATCAATCATCAAGTGTGAAATTAAGTCAAAGAGTTCAAATCCCAAATCCTTACCGAAGCTCTGGTGCTCAGCGGCGGCTCGGCGAGGCTTGACGATCGCAAGATGTTGAGGACGCAACAGCAGTAGCTAACTCTTCCTCTCTCAATCGATAAGAAGTTGAAGAGATTGAGAGAATTTAGGTTGTTGTATTGAATAATTACTGTACAATACATCATAGACTTTATATATGCAGAATACAGTGAGGGTGAGAATAAGACTGGAAAATCAGAAAGTCAAAGTCTGTTACAAACTATTAACTGATTCTAATACATGTCCCTTGTGCCTGTGCTGAGTCAGCTTTCATAGCTGTCACTCACAACAACTCCCTTAGTGTTGCTGATGTTGCATTCCATAGAATCTAGTAGCCCCCCCCCCCCCAAGGCGGGGAGAAGATATTTGAAATACCCAGCTTGGAAAGCAAAGATCTTCATTCCTCCAGCAGTGAGTCCTTTGGTGGAAAGATCATCCAACTGAACTTCAATGGGAATGTAACTCAACTCAATTAGCCCCGATTGTAGCCTCTCACGAACCATATGGCATTCAATCTTAATGTCCCTCATGCGTTCTTGAAAGATTGGATTGTGTGCAATATGTAAAGCCGATTGGTTGCCACAATATAGCTTTGGTGGAGCTTCATGCACACCACCTTAATCTTCTAGCAAAGACCTTCATCCATTCAATCTCGTAACATAGGTGAGCCATTGCCATGTACTCAACTTTCGACGACGATCTAGTAACTATGTTTTGTTTCTTAGATTCCCGGATATAAGGGAGGATCCAAGGAACAGGTAATACCCTGAGGTTGACCGTCATGTATCTGGGTAGCTGCCCCAATCAAAGTCGCTATAACCAATAAGAGAAGGCTACATATTTGTGGGAAAGAACAACCCTTGCCCTGATACTAATTTTAAATACATGATCACCTTGTAGGCTACATCAAGATGCACATTTGTGGGGATTTCCTGGAATTGTGAGAAATTTTATACTGTGTAGCATATGTCTAGTCATGTGATCTTAAGATAGTGAAGGTGTCCAACCAACTGTCGATATATGGAGGGATCATCAAGAGGTCGACCTTCATCAGCTCTCAAATTATTCTTATAGTCAACTCGTGTCTTTGTTGGTTTCTTGTAAATAAATCCAGCGTCATTAATGATTTCTAGGCGTTATTTTCGCTGACACATCGTGACTCCTTCATTGCTCCAGTCGATCTCGAGTCCCAAAAAATATTTCAATTCACCGAGATCCTTTATCTTGAAGAGATGATCTAGGTTTTGCTTGGTCTGTGTGATTAACTCCATACCAGTTCCTGCTAGGATGATATCATGCACGTATACCAACGCCACCACCATTCCAAGATCAGATGAATATATGAACAATGAATGGTCTATAGATGACTGTTGAAAACCATCCCCTTTCAGCGCATCAGACAACTTTGGGAACCAACAACGACTGGCCTATTTCAGACCATATAATGACTCATGAAATCTACAAACTGGTCGCTTCAACCCAGTAATATCTGCATTGAGACCTTGAGGAATTTTCATATATACTTCCTCCTCCAAGTCTCCATAGAGGAATGCATTACTCACATCCATTTGATGAAGATGCCAATTTTTCATAGCTACAATTGCCAATAAAGTTTTCACAGAATTTATCTCTGTAACAGGCGAAAATATATCTGTGAAATCCAAACCATAAACCTGTGTATACCCCTTTGCGACTAGGCATGCCTTGTATCGATCAACACTCCCATCTAATTTATATTTAACCCTGAACACACATTTGTTACCAACAAATCGCTTCCTAGCTGGTAGTTCAGTCACTGCCCATTTCCTGTTATCCATTAAGGCTTGCAGTTCCTCATGAATAACTTGCATCCAATATTCAAATTGAGAAGCCTCCCAATAGGTTTGCGGCTCATGTATGGTAGAAATGGCTAAAGAAAAATGTTTTTGAGGAGACGACAGATGATCATCAGCCAAATAATTCGGAGGCTTAGAGACACATGTGGATCGTCAAATGGGAATGGAATAATTTTGAGGAAAAGAAGGAATTTGAGGAGATATTTGACTTTGAGAAGAAGGACTTTGAGGAGAGATTTCAGGAGAACCAGGGATATCCCACTGCCCAACCAGTTGATGATACAAAAGAAGATGGTGGATCAGATGGCGGAGATGTCATCGAATCAAAAGGAAGATCGGAAGGGATGTATGGACCACTAGAGAGATTATCGAGAATGAGAGTATTATCATCATTAGAGGATAGACTCAACATATTGAAATTGTAAGGAAAGATCGTCTCATGGAAAATGACATTTCGAGACAAGAAGCGACGCTTGGGTTCGAGATCTAAGAGTTTATATCCTTTAACCCCTGGCTGGAAACCAACATAGATACATGGACTGGAGCAAGAGATGAACTTAGTGCGACTATGGGAAAGCGTGCTGGCATAAGCCAAAAAGCCAAAGATACGTAGGTGATTATAGGTGGGAGTAGAATCAAATAGGATCTCAAAGGGAGACTTGTTGTTGAAGATGGGAGTTGTAATTCAATTGACAAGATAACAGGCATGGAGGACACATTCCCCCAAATACCTAACCGATAAACTAGATTGGAATCAAAGGGAACAAGCTACAGCAAGGAGATGTTGATGTTGCTCGATGCGGCCATTTTGTTAGGCTCCATGCGGCCATTTTGTTATGCTTGACCGATGCAATTGGTTTGATGAAGAATGCCTTGACATGCGTAAAACGCAGACATACAAAAATCCCGACCTTGATCGGAATGAATGGATTTAATTGTAGTGCAAAATTTGGTTTTGACAAGTTCACAAAAAGTATGAATGAGACCATGAGTTTCCCCTTTATTACGAATCAAGTACACCCAAACGCTACGGCTACAATCATCCACAATGGTGAAAAAATAGTTGAAACCATTGTGGGAAGCAGTGTGAAGAGGCCCTCAAATGTCCATGTGGACGAGATCAAAGAGAGCTACAGCATGAGAAGAACTACGAGGAAAGGGACGAGCCTTTTGTTTGGATAAATGATAAGGACTATAATGACTATGAACTAGAAGTTTGACTGCAGAATCGAGATTGTGCACCACGTGCATCCTAGAAAGAGAGGGATGGCCTAGTAAAAAATGATAAACATCTATATGATGATGCTGAAGATTGAGGGAAGTAGCTGCAACAATAGAAGAATGAGAAGAGGTGTTTGGCGGAGCAGCAATGGAAGAGAAAGAGTGAGGAAGGAAATATAAACCTCTAGTGACGGGGAAGGAACCAATCCTCCTTTATGAGACTGGGTACTGAATGAGGCACTAACCATTACATAAAATCAAAGAGACAGGAGAGGGTTACGTGAGCTTACTAACAGACATGAGGTTAAAATTGAAACTCGAAACATGGATACTTGGATAGTTTGAGACCGCAAGGAAGGGTGACCGAGCCACGATGAGCAACTACCGTCTTTGTAACATTACGAAGGGTGACTTGAACATGAGATTGGCTCTATACTGGTAAAAGAACTAAGGGAACAAACTACATGGTCACCAGCACCAGTATCAACAAACCAGACATCAGACAAGGAAGTCACATCAGAAAATAAGGGGAGGATGAAAGAAGAATACCGAAAGTGAAAGATGTGGTCAAGGAGGTAACAATGTTGACACGAGATTCAGTGTGAGAGGCGAAGGGAGGAGACTGCTGAAGCAATTATTTCAGACCTGCAATATCCTGAATGGATAGTTACATGTTAGCAAAGACTGGCTGCACCTCTAGAGAAGATGACCTTTGGTCAAATAGTTGGTGTACCGAAATCGCTCAATCTAATTCACAAGCAGCAGAACCAACAAAACCACATCTCTAAAAACCAATGCCTTTGCCTCCTCATTCCTTTGCACACTTTTTCTTCAGCTTGATACAATCCTTAATGACGTGGTTATCCTTCTTATAGTAATGACAAAAGAGCTTGTCACTCCGAAAGTGATTCTATGAGACTGCCAAGGCCATGGAATCCATACTGCAACAATACCAGAACCTCGCATCTGCCTTTCCATCTGAACCGCAAATTTGAAGGTGATGTTAATATTGAGAGAGGATCCATTAATAACATTTGAGGATGTGCAACCTCAAAGGAGCTATTGAGGCCTCAGATGAAGCGTATCACGTAATCATGTTCTTCATAGATCTTCATTCTCTGAATCACAAGACAAGGTTCCAAGCGAGCAGGTGCGCAATAGTTGATCAGGATAAGACAATAATGCAAGTACTCTTCCCAAAACACTTTCAAATTAGTAAAGTATTGAGAAATGGTAATCACACCTTGATCACAAGAAGCAATTTGAGTTTGAAGATCCACAATCCGCATCGCGTCACCTTGGCTGAAATGTTGTTTTAGATCTTTCCAAGCGAGAGCTGTTTTTGTATGTGATTAGACTCCATCAATATCCTTCGAGACTGAGTTGAAGATCCAGTTAAGGATGGAAAAGTTGAATTGAGACCAGGCTACATGGGTAGGATCACCAAGATCTGGTGCTGGAAGAGTGTCGTTGATGAACTGGAGCTTATTTTTTATGTTGAGTGCGGCGGAGATGGATCCACTCCACATATGATAGTTCTCATTTGTTAACTTAAGACTGATTAAAGGATTTCAGAGCTTGTCACCAGGTTACAGTAACAATGGATTTTCATAGTGATCTGTGAATCCCAAAGGTGGAGTGACGGGTGGTGCGATGGAAATTATCATAATGATGCCAGAATCGGATTGTTGCTTGTCGGACTTCGTCATTTGGTAGGAAAGGGATAAATGAGAAGAATCAATGCATTTAGGAAGTGATATCTTGCTCTAATACCATAAGAAGTTGAAGAGATTGAGAGAATTTAGTTTGTTGTATTGAATAATTACTGTACAATTCATCATAGACTTTATATATACAGAATACATTAAGGGAGGGAAGAAGACTAGAGAAGAGAAAGTCAAAGTCTGTTACAAACTACTAACTGATTCTAATGCAAGTCCCTTATGTGTGTACTGATTCAGCTTTCACAGTTGTCACTCATAGCAACTCCCTTAGTGTTGCTGATGTTGCATTCCATAGAATTCAATAATCGAAGACTTGATGATCGACGATGGCAAGGTGAGGCGGCGGCAAGCTAATGAGGAAGAAACAATAACAAAATCTAAATCTTCCTCTCCCAATCAATGACCTGGTTCTCAATGACGGCTCGGCAAGGCGACAACGAGCTGCTGAGGATGCAACAGCAGGTCAACGACTAGCAAGCAGAAGCAACAACTGTAACGGGCCCATTACAACCCGATAATGTGATGATGATGATGATAACTTAAGGATGATGATGATGTTTATAAATGCGAAGAATCGGAAGAAATATAGAAAGATTGAAGAGAAGGAGAAGAAAATATTTAGAAAGAAGAAAAAAGAGCATAAACGTAAAAAGAAAGATAAAGACTTAGTAAAAAAGCAAGATAATGTGTTAAAATTGAATTATTATGTCTTATCTTCCTTCTTTAACAACATTACCTTGTATAGATTAATTCTGTCTAATAACATAAATAATTAATAAAATAAACAAACTAAATTATTAGAGATAATCTCCCAACTAATCTAATATCTTCTACTAAAATATATTCTTTCCAACTTACCATACGAAAACTACTAAATAATAATAATACACTAATAACAATAATAATACTCAAAAACTAAATTAATGAAATACATTAATTTAGACACGTAACAACAACAAATTTTTTTATAGACATGATTTAATTGAAAATTACGTAGAAGTCGAATACGTCAATTACATACTTTGTTTATTACCAACACTTGCAATGCACGGCACACCCTAGGGTATGTGGCACAAGGTAGCATGAGCGGTGCACCGTTGGTACTGATCCAACGGCTATATTCAAACATCCTTTACATGACCGTTTGAATATAGGGTATGTGGCGCAAGATAGCATGAGCGGTGCACCGTTGGTACTTATCCAACGGCTATATTCAAACAGCCTTTACATGACCGTTTGAATATAGCCGTTGGATCATCCTAGGGTGCGCCACGCATCCTATGGTGCACGGCACGCTCTAGGACTATATAATTTGTGCAGTTTGGGGTGAAACAACTCACCCCTCCTATCAATTTATGTATTTCCCACTTCCTCCTCTTTGTGAAAATGTCTTCAACCTGTTCCAATGAGAACATTTTGTTAAAGTTACGTCATTCCAATGAGAAAAAATATAGAAAGATTTGTTCGCGTACTACGAAGAAGCAGTGAAATGCGATTGCAGATTTCGTGCTTCGAGACTAATGACGCTGAAGTTTGATAAATACTTCAATCTCCCTTTCTACAAGTGTAAGTTTGAGAAGAAGTTGATAGTGGTGATGGCCGAGAACTCGGTGAGGCGCGAGATGTGAGCTGCAATGGAGGCGCAGCTTGCTAAGAAGCATGTTGAGATGGCTGCTGAGCATCCTGAATGGGCATCTGAGATGGAAGCCATCATAAGTATGAAGGATAGGTACATCAATAATTTGACAGCTAAATTGATGGATTTGACATGGTAATGGTAAATGTATCCAGCAGAGAAGGTGATAGTGTGTAATGTTTATGTATTTTCCCATGTAATGTTGAAGAAAAGAGTGGTATTTTTTAAGAAATGGTCACTATTCTCAGTTTTCGTAGTAAATTGAATTCATTGGATGGTCAAACCGGAATTGTCAGAAGTGTCAAAAGTTGAGTAAATGATAGAGGTGGCAAAAAAACTCCAGGTTTTGGTCAAAAGCTGATAAAGTTGTCTGAAAGATACAGGCCCGTGATCAAAAGCTAATAATGTTGCCGAAAGCTGCAAGCTTGTGGTCAAAAACCACAGAAAGTTGCCCAATGTTGTAGGTCAGTGGTCAAAACCTGCTAATACACTGGGGAATCTTGCAGACTAGTCTAGGGAATATGTTGTGGAATATGCTGCAGTATTATTACCCCCTCTTCTATTTAATCACAGACCTTCAATGCTCACAAGTCACATGTTCTGAACACCCATCTCCTCATGACTGGTCATTTTGCACCTTTTAGTTCACAAAACATGGGCAAGGCCTCTTAGTGTGATGGACACAACAATGATGATATCACACCAGAATACGAGGTTGATGACAAGGTTGAGTATGAGTCTAGAAACAAAAATGGGGAAGGGGCGATGGATATACCTCGAGCAAGGAGGACGACGATACGCTGATTGGGCCACTCAATCCAGAAGGGGACGATGCTGATGTCATAATCAGAGAAGGAGTTGCATCAACGTCTCGCACCCCTCCATGACTGTACACTCCACCCGATACATATAAAACATTGGGGGACAACATCAGTGAAGTGATGATTGTGGACCATTACCAGGAGGGCCCTGAAATCTCATATTTCGACTCCTCTTGAAGATTTCTACATGGGTCAATGGTTCAACACAAAGAAGGAGGCAAGTCTTGTTGTTAAACACTGGGCCCTCCAGAAGAACCCAGCCTTGACGACGTCTCACTCAATGACTTGGGAACTGTAGGTTAGATGTTATTCATACGAAACCCATAACTTTTCATTGAGACTATGGGTCACAAGCAGAGCGAATGATGGGTTTTGGACCGTGCGACAGTGGAACCCACATCACACATGTGATGGAAGCGAGCACAATGTTGAGTTCACCCAACTTCGAGGACTGGCCACAAAAGTGGGGACCGTAGATCATCTCCTACTGACATCTTTTGGTGTCCAAGGGAGAGCACGACATAGCCGCTTCCATAACGAAATTGATTGGACTGAAGATGCATAATCGCACTGTATTGCATGTGGACAAGATGGTTATAGAAGAGGCCGTTGTCCGACCACCCCCCGCCCCAATCACGGATGGTTTGCCTCATATGCCACGTTTTGGTCCATAACCGAAAAGGAAAACTAGAGACCAAAATCAAGGTGGAAATCGTCAGCTGAATATGTAGACAATACGCTACCTCTATCTCTATGTTGTTTGTTTCCGTTAATTTTCATTAAGTCTGGTGGTCTATGATTCTCTAGGTTGTGTGTTTCAATTAATTTTCATTTCATATCCATTTTCTATCGTTGAAGTCAATATCTAATCCATGTATGTGTTTCATCGAGGAATCCACTTAATGTTAGTGTTGCTTTTATTTCAATCCATTTAAAGTGTTACAGAACATAAACGTGAGTGAAAACAAGTGGAAACAATGACAATTAACATGAGTCATAAAACCATAATACAATCATACTATAGTCATTATAGTACTACCATTAAAATCATAAAACAACCATACTACAATCAAAACAGGAGAAGTACATAGTAGAAAAAACCAAAAAAAATCTACCCACGACCTCCGCCCCTCAAGTGATATGCTCTGAGGTGGTCTCTGGTGCTGCACATGGTCTGTCGAAGCTGTTGTTGCAACCCAAGTCAACGGCCACTCGGAGGTGTTGTTTGATCTGGATCCTGTCAGACTATCTAGTCCTCTGGCGTCGTCGTCTCAAACTAAGTCTCCTGGTGTTGAGTTTGTTGGGCCCACTGTGTGAGTGAGGAGCTCGCTCCATCGTAAGGCATTAGGGGACCCACTGCTGTAATGTGGTAGACTATTATCCCCACTACTGCAATTGACAAGACTCATTTCCCCAATGCTGAGACTGGGAAAGCCGCTCCCAGTGCTTAGACCGAGTGACGGTACCACACCATGTACTCGTCGTGGAACTGTCACCTCTCTGGATCTTCGAAAACCGCACTTGCCACAACATGGTCCAATCTGCTCTCCCACTGGCTAAGGTACTGCTCCACCCTCGCCTCCCAAGCCATCTCGTTCCTCTCTGTCAGCCCGAGCAAGAACATGACCTCATCCTACAACATGTTCACAATGGGGATGGGTTGGGGAGCCACTGAAAGACAAGAAAGAAATGTAAATGACATCATTAAACGAGACTACTGACAATACATAGTATGACACACTAGCTCTTACCACGAACGTTGTGCCCTCATCGAACAGTTGTTTGTACTCTGGGAGAAAGAGATGACGACTCATGTTGTGCATTCATTTCTTCCATCGATATAGGTGGGTACGACCCATAAGACCCTACACATCTGGTTCTTTAAGCCTGCCCTCCTGGACTCGATGCACTATAGACGGGAACCTCTCCAACTCCCAAACATTGAGAAGCACAGTCCAAGCACCTATGTCACCAGCCCCTTTCATAGCAGAAGACGCCAACCTAAATGTTGAATGGCCGAGCTCCCGGTACAACCAAGACAAAACTGCTGCACCCCAAGCAAACAGTCTCTCCTCTTGCAAAACTAACAGGTACGATAGGTGCACATACGCAACCGACCTATCCGTGAATAGGAATGCCCCTATGGATGTCAGCATGTATGCTTGCGCAAATGATCGGAGAAAATATTTTCTGGCTTCTTGATTGTAGTCGTTAGCCCTCGATCCTCAGTCGTTTGTCGTGTAAGACATCCTACACCAATGGCCTTGCTCCGAAAAGCTCCTCGACCAAGTCTAGCATCTGCGACACAGAATGATTGATAGGGTAGTAGCCGCATCACCATCCACTGGCAGATCTGTCAACATCGCCACATCCTCTTGAGTCAACGTGCACTCCCCATGGTACATGTGGAAAATGTTCGTCTCCGGCCTCCACCTCTCCACCAACACCGTGATAAGATGCGGATCCGGCGTAAGGGTCGCGAGGCCAACAATCGGTAGGAGTCCAACGACCTCCAAGAAAAGGGGGAAGTTACTATTGTATAGGGAATGTGAGACGTCCTACGACACTGTAGGGTAGCGCTAGGTTCCTATTCGATGTTATAAATGGTCACTATGTAAGTACTAATGAGTAATGAATCTAAAATACTAGGCATTTATTAATAGTATCTAACATAATATTAGACTTAATTTATTAAATCATATTTTAAGATGTTTCAAATTATATAAATGATTTGAAGTTTTTATTTATCAAATAATTGATATATAATGTACAATTTACTTAATATATGATAAGATGCTACTTTTTAGTGTTAATTAGTTGTCATAATGTTTATTATTGTCAATTATATGCATGTTTTAATCAAATTGTGATATTAGTAGAGATTGTAATCACTCATCATCTCTACTTAAAAGACCATGGTTTGAATCCCAGTCCCACTAATTGCTTGGTGAACAAGATTTTGTTGTCAGTATCGAAAACCAAAGGAGCAAGAAGGTGAATTAGTGAATTGGTGTGAAATGAAGGAGAATGAGTGTACTTATAGATCCTGAGGAAGCACTGTACAGTGCGTCCCGCACCCTAGCATATCCGGCACGATCTAGGGTGCCTCTAACGGCTATATTCCAACGGTCATCTAACAGAATCAGAGGTTTGATGCGTAATTATTTATTTATTTCGAGAGGTTGACTTGTCGGTTGACCGATTTAAGAATTAGTAAAGTTCGTTGAGGTTCGGTTGAGTATCGGGTTGCTAGATAATCGGAGATGGAGTTAAGGTTTTACGGGACTAGGGGTAGTCGTGGAGGAACCTGGATCGTAAGATAGATCATACGGTGATAAGGGAGGCCTAATTCGTTCAAGACAAAAGAATGTATTGCCGTTTGTTCAATCATGGATTTCGGTTGTGGGCCTTGAACCCGATTGAAGTGGTGGTGACGTGAGCTGTGTTGGGCTGTTGGATGGATCCAACAGATAAATGGGCCTCGGGATCAATCAAGTGAAGAAGGCTTAATTATTTAAACCCACTCCCTAAACCTAATGGCAAGATTACAGGAGATAGAGTTTGACGGCGCTCGTATTGGGGAAGAAGACTCAGCGGCGGATCCGGCACCTGCTCAATCGGAGAAGAAGAGAGTCGAGTAGGTGTAGCCCCGTGTCGGCAGCCGTGACTTTCGTGGATACGGTGACGAAGAGAAGGAGATGAGGCACAAGATGACGGTCGGGCAATAGATGGGGCGATTCCCATCATCCTGGAGTTGCCTTGATGGATCGCTGGAGGAAGAAATGGCCGACGAAGGCTCGACGTCAACGAAGGAGACGATCAGACGCAAGAATAGGGAGTTCCAAGGTTTCTGGAGCCGCCGGAAAACCTTACCGCAATCTGGGTTGGGTTCCCGACGGTGACTGGTTCTCGCCGGAGCTGGATGTGGAAGACAAGTGGGTCCTCTGCCGTTTCAAGAAGTTAAGTGACCTTTTTGCAATTCTGGTAAAGTTGGAAATATTGTGATTGAACTGTACTTCCAGTAGAGAGTGGTGACTGGACTATGACTTTTATTTTATTAGGGATGAATCTGCAATTGACTGCAGCTGGAGGACTGAACTGGATATTTTTTCATCTAGGCAGTGAAACGACAGAATCGCCCTTAGCAGTTTCCACGTGTTGCAAATCAGTAAAAGGAGCATAACTTGACCGATTGAGCTCTAAACGATGCATCGTCAGAAGCTGCGGTTTTTTAGCAGCAAAGGGGATCATCTCCGTTATAATTCTGAGATGTCGGCTCGTCAATATGGTGGGTGGTTTAAGGGTGGTAAATTCTTTTTGTTGTAGTAGGTTAGGTTTTAATTAATTTGATGCATTTAATTTAAGCCATGAGGATTGAATGTTTACTTATGTCATGTTATTACTTTGATGCTGTGTAAGTTGTGCCTCCTATTAAATGATACGGTTAGACTAGCTATAATGTTAGCAATAAAATAAGGTTATACTAACGATAACGTTAGAACGATTATGTTAGAATTATGACAAGTTACAAGAATCATGATACTATGATTCATAATGCACGTAACTTGATTGACTTTAGCTTCAATCTTTCATGATGATTCCTTGATGATGTTTTGCTATTGATACTTTGTTGATGATTAAATACTTGTTATGTTATGTTTTTATTTACGGTAGGATTACATAAAGAGGACTACTATATGTAATACAGTTACTTAGTTAGTACTTATGATTCTATATGTTTCCATACTTTCCTATGTTCAGTTATATATGATGCTCCTATGTGCCTATATGATTAAGCTAGATAGAAGATGATATGACTAGTTAGTTAGTGAAGAAGAAAGAACTACCCTAAGCCTATACTTTTAGTAGAGGACTTAGCAGTCAAGTGATATATAGCAGAACATAACTCTATAGCTAGATCTCTGATCCAGAATGTCGGTGTATGACCTTGGACCACTAGAGATCCAAGGCATAGCTAATCTAGTCACTAGAGACCTACTATTATCAATTGGACTACTAGAGATCCATTGTTAACATTTCGGACAACTATAAATCCATTATTAGCTATTGGGTCAGTACAATCCTATTATTAGCTATTGGGCCACTAGAGTCCCATTTTTATCTATTGGGTCACTAATGTCCCACATGATAGTACTGGGCCACCAGAGAACCACAGTGTTATCTTAAGTCCGACAAATGGATGGTAGGTCTAGTGAGATGAGTTCAGGGGACGCCCAATAGTTATGATATCCTAGATGGATGATGCTAGTAGAAGTTAGACAACCTTAGTAGTGGTCGTATAGTAGAAGAAATGAATGTTACCTTTATATGATTATATGAAGTTGAATAACATGTTAGTTGTGTCTTTATGTCAGTGTATTGATTATGAAGATTAGAGCATGAAAGACTGATCCCATAACCATCCACCAATATGTTTTAATAGTTGATGCAGGAGCAGTGTGGAGCTGATTCGGAAAGTGGCAATGTGGACTTGGTTTTAAGACATATTTTAGAATTTTTATCTTGAAACTTGTTTTCAATCTTTTTGAGCATTTACTAGTAGTCAATTATTTATTAAAGATTTATATTTTATTTCTTTTATTTTATGTTAAAATTTTCTGACCAAAACATTTTAATCATTTAATAAATTATAAAAAACCGAGTGTTTCACAAATTTGAAAGACTATTTGTCCTTTAATATTTAATAGTCAAGGAATTATGATAAATAATAGCAACTTGTACTGTTAAAACAAACAGAAGTAGCAGCAACAGCACACAATTGCTGTGATATCAAACCGCAACCATCTAACAGTTTAGCCTTAACAAACGACAGACGATAACTTAAATAACGACACATTAATGATTTAGGTCCAACATGGACAAATTATTTTCATAGACAAATAGACTGATAAGGCGCTGTAGCAACATAGCAATGATATCGTCATCATCATTCATCACCATCATTATCATCATCATCAGAGGTATTTGGCACCAACTTTGAGGAGATAATCAACGAGGGGACCAGGTTGCGACAACATGACCATGTGATCAGACTCTTCAATGAGTATATGTTCATCAGGAGGGTTGTTCTTAACTTGCCACCACTGGAATGCTCCCTTATACTCAGCATCGCAAAGCACAAACACCCGAGGAATAGTTCCGTATTTCTCCTTTGTCACTCTTGTGTCTATTGCAGCTTGTTCTTGATCGAAAACCGGAGTTGGTCTTACCAATGTTAATCCCAGCTCTAGGTCCTGCCATCCAAATCACGTACTCATCAATTAATGCATGCATGCATGCACATACCATAATCAATTGCGTTACTTCAATTGTATTTGAGTCAACGAATGGATGACCAACCGCACGGGGAGATTTCCGATAGTTCACAGCCTCCATGTACTTGGGACCAACCATCGCCACGGTTGGTGTTTTGTCTGGGCCATTCCCATATGTAAATACAGTGTCCATCATCGGCGCAGCAAATTCAACATACTGTACGCAACATATAATTAATTCCTTGGAAACCAATTAAACTTATATAATTTACGTGGATGCATTGCATGCATGCCATGCCATGCCATGCAGAAGAAGAAGAAGAAGAAGAAGAAGAAGAAGAAGAAGAAGAAGAAGAAGAAGAAGAAGAAGAAGAAGAAGAAGAAGAAGAAGAAGAAAGAAATGAAACCTTCTCAGCCATAAGTTCGTAGTTAAGATCAGGGCCGAGCATGCTG
Source organism: Linum usitatissimum (assembly GCA_030674075.2). Taxonomy (NCBI): domain Eukaryota; kingdom Viridiplantae; phylum Streptophyta; class Magnoliopsida; order Malpighiales; family Linaceae; genus Linum; species Linum usitatissimum. The sequence continues at coordinate 540,352 of JAUJYP020000289.1, read as the reverse complement.
GCGGTGACAAAGATACCAAGAGAGATCTTCTCAGGGAACCTTTCCATGGCAATGGAAGCGCTATAGCCGCCGAGGCTGTGAGCTACAATGACAACCTTTTCGCCGTCACTAGGAAGAGATTCCATGAATGTAAGCAAGGGCTCAGAGTATTCCAGAAAAGAATTAACTTCTTGCCATTTCTTGGGGTGGATCCCAGAAGAAGCCAGGTCAATGGCGGTGACGTTATGACCAGCCTCTTTCAGCAGCGCACTCACTTTGTACCAGATCCACGCGCCGTTGCAGGCTCCATGAAGTAGTACGAAATGCCTACTGATCGTCATCCTTCTTTTCTTTTATTTTGTGTTTATTTATTTATTTCTTTCTTTCTGTTGTTTAAATTCTGGGCTGGCTGGCTTACTTATTATATAAGTCTGTAATTGTGCTAAAGGGTATGCAGATGTGGATACGGTTAGGATGTTGTTATACAAACAAGTGGCTACGATATGAATTCCAGATTTCCAATAATAAATCAAAAGTAGCCCATGAAATGGTTGTACCCGTCGATCGACGTTAATTTTTTTCAAAACAAAACAAACACGTGGATAACTCTGACAGGCGACAGGAATGGCTAAGGTTCCAGAAAGGACATCAGCGAGGAGAGAGTGTTAGCTAGTGTAATTGATGCTAAACTACAAACAACAATTCAAATAATAAACAGACTTAGATTACCAACAACAAAACATAACCTAAAGTTAAAGAGATAAGAAACTGGTAAACTAGCGATACTAATTAAACCGAAGAACATAATTTAGTTTGATAATTAGTGTGATTGAAAATCAAAGTTTAGTGGTTTTTAATGTATTTACAAGAAATATGTGAGCTATACGGCAACTATATGAAAATATACACAAGGGAGAAGTTTGTTGTTTAATTATGAGATAAAACTCAATTTTCTCATTATTCACGGACAAATACTATATTTTCACGTTGATTATCAATTATTCATGTATATAATTTATTTATTCACATCATGTACACTTTTTCTCTCTTGCTAGCCCAATTCATTTTTATGTTTTTCATAAGGTAATATTTATAAGTGGCGTAAAAACTTAGTGACACAAGCGCCTTTTGTAAAAAATATTAAAGAGACTTCTTCCGTATTAACAAAAAGAAAATAATATAAGAAAGAACCATGTTGCGCCTTTGTTTTTCACCCAAATTAGGGTTTTTCTTCTTTCTGTACTAGGGCTTCTTCTTCTCGTGGGCACCTCAACTCTCTCCGCCATCATCATGCCGCACCACCCATCGACCATCTCAGCAGCGAAGGCAACCCGCATGACTGGACAGCCTACGGAACCAAAATCACTGAATGAAAACCTAGATGTGGCATCGGAGATCGGGGGAGTTGGAAATCTGAAAGCCAGCTCACCAAAGGCACCAACTGCCCCGCACCAGATCACTGCCACAGAAATCCACCAGCGCCGCCTAGGGTCTTGCCGGACGACCTCGTTAAACTCCAGGTCCAAATTATGAGCTTAGCGAATAGTGACGACGAGGAATCACCAGTGCATGACAGAGCTGGTTCCGAAGAAGGGAAGCATCTCTCATGGATTTGAGTTACAGACTAGTCACCTTGATGCTACTCACCCAGCCCTCTGAAGGAATGAGCTCGGTGGACAACCGGTCGATCCACCACGGGCAATTATAGGACCTGCTGATACCCCCTTTTTGCGTTGATGATTTGCTTTCTGTGTAGCGCTCGTGTTTGCTCGAAACTCGTTTATAAGTACTCTCGGTTTGATTATGTGGCTTTAGTTTTCCAGTGTCGGGTGGGTGGAAGGGGGGTGGTAAATTAGTAGTGTTATTCCAATTTCTATTTTGTTACGTCTAATCAATTATGGTCTAGAAAATTGAGGATGCGAAGCATTCTAATTATTCTATTTATCTGCTTCTCACTTGTGATCTGTCATACGAAACGCCTCCCAGAAAAATCATTGTACACATCTCTCAACTTTTACTTTATCTATAAAGTGACCATCTAATTGATTTATTAAAAAAAATACAAAAAATTATATTCTTATTCCTTATCAACCTAAATGCGCCTCATGTCACTATAAATTTTTTTTAAATCCTCACGCCACTATAGTTAAAGTTGAATGGATCACATATAATTATAGTTTAGATTCTACTATAGTATGAGTTTGTAGGCAACATCCATCTTCTGTCAATTAATATTAATAATAAAATTAAGCAAGTATAGAGGCACGTATAGGAGTGCATACCACGTAAAATTGAATGCTAAAACATGTACAACATCACGTACAAATGTTTTTATTACGAAAGCATGTACAAAATTAAGTACAAAGACACGTACATGTGTTTAGAACACAAATACAAGGCATGTACATGAACACGAGTGCAATTATGATTTATATTGTGCTTTTATCAATAACATAATTACATTGCACATGAAATAATATATATATATATATATATATTCTCAGTTTGGAACGGATTTCAAACCAAGTATATCTCTACATATTAGGCATTTTGGGTCAAACGCTGTAGCTGATCAATATTGGTGTGGTGGTATTTGACTCCAAGTTTGAGGAGATAATCCGTGAGGGGGCCAGGTTTGGAGAACATGACCATGTGATCAGAGCCTTCAATGACAACATATTCATTGGGAGGATTGTTCTCAATTTGCCACCACTGTAATGTCCCAGATTGTTCTTCATCGCATACCACAAATGCCCGAGGGACTATACCGTATTTCTCTCTTGTCACAATCGTGTCTTTTGCAGCTTCTTCTGGATCAAATATAGGACTTGGTCTTATCAGTTTTAATCCCAATTGCAAATCCTGCAATCACATTTGTACAAACTTTTCACTTTCTAAACATAAGATTATATCTATTATTTCAAAATTTCATTCAATAAAAATATCAGTCTGCATAGCATAAACGTGTGTAGCAAACTCATTCACACTTTAGTTGTAGCCTAAGATTTACTATATATACTATATTAGAAATGCCGTAGGGTACTTGGTGAGGAGAATTGCGATAAGAGGTTGTCTCCATATACTTGGGCCCAAGCAACGCAGCGGTTGGAAATTTGTCTGGCCCGTTCCCAAATATAAGTTGAGTGTCCATGTAGTCCGCCGCTAGCTCAGCGTACTGAAACATAAAATCAAAATTACTCAATTACCACTGTACAAACCCAAAACATATCTTTGAAGGGTTTAGGTACAACTATTTACAAATTTGTTACAAATAGTTTTTTTTTGTCGAGAAAGCAAAAGAAAAGAGATGTATAATTAAGAGTCATAAATAATATACCTTTTGGGCAACAAGTTTGTATGTAAGATCAGGACCCAGCATGCTGGCAATGACAAAGACTCCAAGGGAGATCTTCTGAGGGAACCTCTCCATGGCAATGCACAAACTATAACCGCCGAGACTGTGAGCTACAACAATAACCTTGTCGTCTTCATCATCACTAGGAAGAGAATCCAAGAAAGTAAGCAACGGCTCCGAGTAGTCGACAATAGAACGAACATCTTCCACTTTCTTCGGATGCATCCCAGAAGCAGCCAGGTCTATTGCGGTGACCTTATGGCCAGCATCTTTCATGAGGGCACCAACTTTGTACCAGCACCACGCTCCATGACACGCTCCGTGAACCAACACGAAATGGCTCTTTATTATATTTCTTTCCGGCGGCATTTTTACTATGTCTTTGTTAGTTTGACGCAGCTCTGCACTCATTCTGTACCGGCGGCAAGACCCGCCGTTGCCTGGGACTCCATGAAGCATTGCGTAATGTCTCATCATCTTTAAGTTAGTTTTGGATTTCTTCCTCTCTGTTGGGTTCTGTTGGATTTTTTGCTTTAATTTATTTGTGTATTATAATATATTAACTGGGCTAGGTTGCTTTATCCTTGTAATTTGGTTATGTGGACGTGAATGAAATGAAGGATACAGATGTGGATATGAATTGACTCTTATGGATGGTTTTTAACTTCGACTCATATCTCTGTTCTCTAATCGGCTGTTTATTGATGTTGTCGTTACTGTTTTGCAAAATGAAAAGTGTCACGTGATGAAACTTAACGCGTGAAGATGGCCGTTTTTATTTTTTTGATAATCTGAAGATGGGTGTTGGGCTGCGGCGATATCGGCTTCTCCAACGAGTATCCTCGGACACGAACGAGCTAGACGATGTCATTGTGTTATCGTTCAAAGTTTAAGATACACGTGGGATGGCTATTCTCCGAAGTTTATGCGGTAGCTAAATCCCTAAGAGTACACAAAAAAGATATGGTAAAGTTCTTAATGTGTTAGCGGAAGTAGATTGGGCATGTTGGCCCATTGGCTAACGTGTAATGGCTCCGGTATAGCAAGGGTTATAAGCTCTGAATTTTCCCTTGTTAGGGTTATTGGTAATTGATTTTCATTGATTATATATAGGTTATATTCTCTATTTAGCATATGACCCCGAGCTCCATTATATGATTTTTTTTTCAAGACAATAGAAAAAGTTGAAAATCCATTTTCACTATTAAGAACCATGAACTTTTTAATGATTTAATATATACTACATAAATTATTTGTATACATTACATCATTCATTAAATTTTATAATCAACAATTTATCACTAGTTTGAATTGTCGCGAGATGCCAAGGAATATAAATTAAAGTTGTTTTATGATTAAATGTTATGCGTCCGTGTTTGAGCAATTATATAATTGTATTTAACTGGGAAATGATAGTTTCACCGATATAAAACCATTGAATCAGATAGAGCAGAGGCCCATGGAGTAAGGGTGAGTGATGCATAGATTTTCACCCGCTATCAAATACCCACTAGATTGCTCTAATGGAATCGTTTATTTCCTTAGGGTCTTTCTACTCCTATTACTCAAATTGATTATCTAACTAAACCAAATAACAGTGAATGGTTTTTTGATTGTTTATGTATCCAATTATAAACTAATGACTGAAATAAAATAAATCAAAATGCAAAAAATCGAGTTTCAAAGATAAGAAGAAGGTTGTTCGGACTCGAATCCACAATAGCTAGCAATGTATGGATGAACGATATGCAATTGCATTTATTCAAGTTATAATGGCTTGGCGATTTCCTACGATAGTCTTAGATCACTCTCGCGTCTCGAAGGATCTATTCCGTTCGACCGTAGACTCCTCTCTCGAGCTAATCTACACCCAAGCAGAACACATTAAATGTGTTCGATGAAATACCACAACAATAAATGATGCAAAAAGCCTAGATTAAATGCTCCTCTCTCGAGCTAACGAATAATCTAGGGTTCTTCCTAAGCGACCTATCAATCTAAGTTCCTCTTGGACCCACAAATCAATGTCGATGACTCAATCAAGATGATCAGACAAGAATGAATATGAAATTAGGTTTTAGGAAGAACACACGTAATCCTGAATAACATCGATAGCAATATCAAAGGTTTAGAAACCAATCATCCATTCAAAAGCTAAGCTAAAGTTTCATATAATCGAAACAACACAAAAGGTTTAGCCACTCATGGTTTCGAAAAATAAATCACAAGAGAAGAGAAGAAAAACCAGAGAAGATGACATGTTCTTCATGGAAATCCCAATCTTCAACTTGATGATTTGCCCTTCGCCAATCGTGATTGATCCTCTCGCTTCAATCGTCTCTCTGGAACTCAAGCTCTCTCCAAGAGCTAGAAAAGTATGTGTCTATTCAGTATATCTCGTCCATAGGGGGTCTCGGGGGTATTTATAGGCTTCTGGACCAAGTTAGAGAAGGAAAAGAACTTGAAAACTGGTATGGGGTGGGACACACCGTGCTCCATATAGGCTTCTGTTCCTTTGTTTGTAGTTCGGGTTTTGAGTATTTTTAGCCAGATTATTTATCATTTCGTTATATAGTTTAGTTACCATCGGTGAATCCATGAAGGCTATGGCCCTAGAAACGATTTTGAGGAGCACTAGGATGCGAAGTAAATGTTTATTTCTTCGGAAATATACTACTTCTCTCATCCGCATGTGGGTTGGACATCCCGGTCGCTCATACCTTGAACTTACTCTGTTCTAAATCAATAAGATCACAAATGTGATTCCCCGAAACAAAACATTAATTTGGTAGTTAAAACAACTACGTGTTTTTCGTTTGGTATGCGATATCTTGAATAGTTAATTATTTGAGATATCGTCATAGTGGATGAGATTGATATTAACAAGGGTGTAGGAAAAAATCATTGTTTGGTACAGTGATATTCATTTTAAAGCGCATTTACATATATGCCCTTAACTTTAGATCTAAGTTCACATTTATATTGGTTTGACTCAAATAAATTCCACCCCCTCCCCATATGTCCCATTTCTTCAACACCGTAAAAACCTCACCCTGCTATCTCTCTCTCTCTCTCTCTCTCTCTCTATATATATATATATATATCTTCCAATTGTTGCTACACCCTGGTCCCTAGGTGAATACATCTTATCTTCTTTCTTGGATCTGGAATGTTTTGTTAAAATGGTCCTCTTACTTGGCCGAGTTCAGATGGTAATTTAGGGTTCTTGTTTTCGAATTCAAACCTAAATTTTGGGTCCTTTCTTCCTTCTACCAACAAAATTAGGGTTCATGGTTTGGGTGGAAACCAAAATTTTGAACCATTGTATTCGTCGTATATACCTCGTTGTATGCCTCATAAATTATTGATTACATAAGAATGTCGTCAAAGGGTATAATTCCTTGCCAAGTAGATCCATCTCAATATTTATATGGTTTTAGGGTTCCATCGACTGGTATATTGATTATGCATGAATGTGATTAGCATTTTATGAACTATTCATTGATATACTATCCCATTCCGCTCTTAGATAAACTTGTTTATGTAAAACCCGCCATACTTGTCAAGATTTACTCCAACTTTGTTTTTTTGTTCAATGTCGACTTGTTTTTTCTCAATGTTGATTTATCTCCATCTTTGTTTTACATTTTAGGAAGGAGGATGAGTATTGCTCTTATGTGTGCATGTAACGTCCCGGTGAAGGTGTATGCGCTCGAGCTTCCATCAGGCAAAACTCAGGTGCCCTTCCGCTGCGACTTTGGCTGCTGAAAGAGCACCGGTGGTTGCGAGACTTTTATGTGGTGCAAGGTCAAGGATAGAAATGAACCTAATGACAGAGCTGTACGCAAAGAACCAGAAGTTAAAGGATAAGAACCAGGGCTTAAAGGATTGCATCCAGAATCAGGAAGACATGATTTATTGCCTGCTGATAGTGCTAGGATTTGTAGTCATTATCTAACCATATCTACATGCTTTTAAAGTTAATATTCGCTCGTTTATGCTTTAATTGAGTGTGGTCTTGCGTCTTGACAATGTATGCCTAAACTCTTTCACTTGGAATGTTTCGGTCCATTTGATGTTTTTTTGTAGTATTTGTTACCCACTGGTACTTTAGAGATAGGTGGTCTAGCTATGAAGCAATGGACGCTTAATAGGGCACGATTGGAGCTCTAACGGAAGGACGGTGCAAGACATGGTGAAGAAGAAGGACTGCACGCCATACTGGTCCTGAAGCTTAATTAGCTACGTAGCTAAAGAGGGTGCACGACATGCACCTTCCAGATCCAACATATACCATATAAAAGCTTGATTTGAAGAAAGAGAAAAAAACTTCTTCATCACCAAATTCCCATCATTTCCCCCTGATTTTCCTCTACAAAACACCATATTCCATCCCTAGAAGTGCGATTGAAGATCTAAAGGAGTTCCCTATGAGAGAACCCCGAGAACATATAACGACACTTGACTCATTAGATTAATTATATTTCATTATACACATATTCTCGCGATCAAGTTTTTGACGCTGCTTTTGAGGACTTGTTCTTACCCCAAGAAAAAACCGAAACTTTGAGTTGAAGATCCAATACATTTAAATGATGCAACAACAAGCTTATAGTGGTCTCGAACATGAGTGCCCGAGTCAACATATCAAGAAATTAAATAGAGATTTTGATCTCATGAAGTTCAACAATATTCCCCAACATACGATTCAACTTCGACTCTTTCCATTCTCTCCACAAGGAAGAGCAAATCAATAACTAATCAATCAACGCGAAAATACCTTTGCTAATTGGGATGATCTAGCCAAGGAGTTCTTGGAAGATTTCTTCCACCCTTACAAGACGGATGAGATTAGCGGAAGAATCTCCACTTCTATAAAAAATGGGGAGCAATTTTATGGAGCTTGGGAGCGGTTTCAAAAGTCTTTGTTCATGCCCTCCCCACAACTTAGGGGAGTGGCAACTAACAGAGACTTTTTTTGACACCTTAATTTTCGTTTGGTGGTTTAAATTTCGGTTTGATTAAAATCTTACTCGTTGAGTAGAAGTCTGGAGTTGGAAACCAAATTAATTTGAGGATGGTGATTATGGGCACAACGAGATGTTGACCTTGGGCATGGTGGGATGCTGACCTTGAGCACAATGGGATGTTGACCGTGGGCACGGTGGGAGTCACCACGGGCGTGGTGGTAAGGTGAGCACGGGTGTGGTGGTAAAGAGACCACGAGCATGTAGGTTATTTCGCTAGAGAAATAGAAATCCTAAACCTAATAAAAGTGACAGAGAGAGAGAGCGAATGAGTGGTAGTTGATCAAGGAAATCAATGAAGAGGAGTCGACCTCCGAGACTAGATTGGAGAAGCGGTGTTCTTCGATGATAGGAGATTGGCGAATCCGAAGAGAGCAGAAGAGGGACGATGGTGGGTTCGACTGTGGCAATCACAACTTTAGAGGGCAAGATGAAAGCGTACGACACGCCGGGAAGGGTTTCTGATGGGCGGAGAACGGCCAAGGGACGATGGTGGTTGAGGCGGCGGCGCCGTTTCCATGAAGTTTGGAGGTTGCCAGAGGTTCGTCGGAGCTCACTAGAAAACTAGGCAGCCTCGCCGGCGGCGAGGGTCTCGTCGGAAAAGAAGAGTGGTCAGATGGTCATAGCCAAGAGTTTGGTGACCAGATCTGCAAGTCTTGAAAGATAAGTGGCTAATCTGAATTTGGTTTTTATTAAGTCTTGCTTATGTAGCTCTGAACTTTTGAATGGTTTATAATTAAGGATATGGGTCAGTTTTGTCAACGATTGGATGTTCCGGATCAGTTAGTGTAACAGAGGCAGTTGGAGGACTAGAGCAACGTTTCTATCTCAGCATGTTCCAGAGTGTTGAAAAGAAGTAAATTTAAGCATAACTCGATCGTTTGAACTCCAAATGACACATGGTCAAAAGCCACGTATTCGTGGCAGCGAGAGGAATTATGTCAAGTTAGAATCATAGATTTTAGCCCTTCTTAAAAGGTGGGGGTTTAGGATTCCTTTTCTGCTTTATGCGTAGAACTCTAATAGGTTGTGAGGAACCTAATGATTGGATTTTCAGTGTGTTTCAAGGCAAGGCTCTCAGGACTTTACAATAGAGTGTTATCTACTGTACGGGTGTTGTCATTCAGAGCAGGGCTCTCAGGACTATACAGTAGCGTGTAATCTACTATATAGGTGTTGTGATTTAGAGAAGGGCTCTCAAGTTGTATAGTAACGTGTGATCTACTATACATATAGGTACTCTATTTCGAGGATAATCTCTTAGCTAAACTATGCCATGTGATTCATAGTTCATGTTATGATAGGATTAGGCTTAGCTAAATTACCTCCCAATTATGATGTGTTGGTCACCCACTTATGTATTATGCAATCCTCTAGGTAATAATCAGGCTCATGGGGGTTGTGTTGAGTATGTCTACAAATGTTGCTCACTCGGTATTTTAGGGTGGCTTCATGGTCGGATCCACCATGACGTCGTCGGCTCATAACTAGGGATGGCTGATGCTAGGTATATGCCTAGAGGGACCATTAGATATTGTTATCCCTAGTGTATCGATGTGTCAGTCACAGGTACTGGAGCTGATAATGGGGAGAGAGCTGGTCAAAGTTTTGATATCAGATGTTATCTATTTTGATGTACTTTTAGTTCTGGAGTTGCATCTCCTTTTATCTTGTCGTGATTTGAGATCCGAGATCTTTGTTGGTCAGTTATTTAAAGTTTTTTAGTTCAGCTTTTAATGCTCCTTTTTATGCATTTATTAGTAGATGAGAGTAGAGGTTGGTTCAGGTTGCAACCCGAGTAGGATTCCTTGGTTGAAACGGTGGTTTGACTGAGACTCCTTGTGTGGGGTTTCACAGTTTCACTCGTGGACTCACCTTTGAGGACACAAAGATGATCAACCAAGCGGGGGGGGGGGGACTTCTTAAGATCACTCCTTCCTGAATAGTGTCATCAAATCTTCCAATAGATGACCGTGAAGACAAAGGCTTTGTCAACTGATAGCACTACTTATTATAGCCGATCCAACCCCATCTTTAAATGTTTTCAACTCGGTTCGACCAGTTATTAGCTTCTTTGTAATGCTTGGTTGATGAAAATAAGGGATTTGTGTTGTGTTCTCTCGAACGGACCGTTTCGGTCCGTTCGACTTGTTTCTCAAATTTATTGAGGTTTCCGGTATTCGTTGGATAGAGGACATCGAGACTAATCACAGGTCAATCGAACTTGGGACGAAAGAGCAAAAGAATAAAAATTGCCCAGTCTGGAAACATGGCCACAAGACGTGTGAAGGCTGTGTGATTCCACATGTCGTGTGGGCATGCAGAAAGAGGTTTAAATCCTATTTTTTTAGGAGAGAGGCAACATTCCACATTTTAATTCAAAATAATGTCTAAGTCCAATTGAAGAAGATTGGAGCATCAAAGGCGCTTGGATTGAAGACTTAGAAGGCTAGATCTTGGATTGAAGACCATAGTGCATTCATGACCTTCTTCTATCATTGATCAAGATGGTGTTTGTATGTCTTCCTCCTTGTCCAAGTTTCATCATGATTGGCTAGGGCATTTGTTGTTAGATAAGGTTGTTTGTGGATGCTAGGATGATCCTCTCATGATGAGAGGTCGGACATATTTGGATACTAGTTATTATTATGAACATACTTTGATTATGGAGCTTTTCAACCTAATTTGTGCTATGGCTTAAATTAGGTCAAATCAATACTCTCTTTTTCATGACTTCACTTACGATTTTGTTAGTTGTTAATCCAAGATTCAAATAAGGTGTGTGTGCTCCAAGACACACCCAGTTCAACCTTTAGTGCTAGGATTTCTTTAGGTCATTTATGTGCTTGATTATGGACACATTCGTTCTTGTCATAAACTACATTCTTTGTGTGTCTACATCTCTATATGTGTTCAAATTCAAGATTTTAAGTGAATGTTTCGTTCCTCTTGTCCTTTGGGGCGGTGTTACGTTGTTTGGAATATTTTTGGTGCATTTTAGGTGTTGTACGACACTTGGGGATGAGCTGGAACTAGAACGCTTGATTAGAGTGCCTGGAACGACGAGTTTCTAAAAAAGAAGAAGAACATGATGGGTTCGTTAAGGACACAACCGTGTCCTTTCTTCTGGAACTCACAACTAAGAAGGAATTTTGAGAGAACACGGTCGTGTTCTTAGAACATGGCGTGTCCTTCCTTTAGCCGGATTCTTTCCAGTTTTGTCCTTCTCCAATTGGGAACATATCATATAAATACCCGGGAGGCCCCTTTTGACGGGAGATACGTTATTTTTCTTTTTTTATTTCCAGAACCATGAGTAGCTAAACTCTTCGTGTTGTTTGGATTATATGAAGCTTTATACTAGACTTTGTATCGATGATGGGGTTTTAACCCTTTGATTTTATTATCGAGGTTATTCAGACTTATGATGTGTTCCTGCTCAACCCTAATTTTTATTCTTTCTCGTCTCGCCGTCTTGATTGAATCCCTATCTTTGATTTCTGGGTGCCGAGAGAAACGAAGATCAGTAGGATGCTTAGGAAGAACTCTAGATTCCCTATTAGCCTGAGAGAGGAGCGGTTAGTTTAGGCTTTTTGCATCATTCATCATTGTGGCATTTCATCAAACACCTTTAGTGCGTTATGCTTGAGTGTAGGTTAGCTCGAGAGAGGAGTCTACAATCAAGCACAATGGATCCTTAGAGTGGTAAGGGCGATCTAAGACTACCGTAGGAAATCCCCAAGCCATTATAACCTAAATAATTGAGATTTCATATCACATTCATACATTGCTAGGTATTGTGGATTCGAGTCCGAACAACCTTCCATCCGTTATTTGAAACTCGATCAATTATATTAGCTTTCTCTAATTTGAATTCTTAATTAATAATTGGTTACATGAATACTCAAACCAAACAAACCTTCACTGTCACTTGGTCCAGTTGGCATATTTAAATTGAGCGATAGCAAAGACCTTTTGGAGCAATCTAGTGGGTATTTGAAAGACGGGGTAAAATCCGCTCGTCAAATTGGCACCGTTGCCGGGGACTTTTTTGATTCTAGGAAATACTTAAATTATAGCTATTCCTTTACTTTCTTTTCATATATTTCTTCCCATGTGGTTTACTGGAATCTCTTTTGAGTTCCATTATGCAAGATTACAGTTGGGATGGACAGTGGCAAGGTTCCTATGTTGAAGGTAATTACACTGAACGTTGGGGTTCTTCACCCAACCAATAATATGAGAACCAAGGATCAACAATCTACTACCATCTTATCAAGGAGGAGAGCAACAATAATGGAACAACTTTGGGCAAGAATCAAATTTATATTAGAATCAAGACCAACCTCCAACACCTTTTTGCAAGACTCAAACTTCTACCACCAAAACTACGATGAAGACTATCCACTCTTTGAAAATCAATACTCAGGTATGAATCATATGAACCTTAGCCTCCTGAGAATACATACGCAAATAAACTATTGGAGAAATTAGGATGTCTGAGCTACGAAAAAGTGAAGTCTCAAAGATGGCAAATCTACTCTTGGCACGGCTTAAAGAACAATATTCTCACACTAAATGACAAGAAGAAGTTGATTGTGAAGATCAATATGATTTGAGAGTATTAGTTGAAGTAATATAAGAAGTGGTGGAAGAGTTACCTTTCTTTGAAGATAATCTAGTTGTCCAGGATGGCAAGTGAGAAGAGTTTGTAAGGGAGGAAGTACCCTCTCTTGAAGACAACCTAAATTTTCATGATGAAGATTTAGAAAACTTTAAAGAGGAGGATGATAACGAGTCTGTGGAAGAGGTATGAGAAGATGTAGAGCCTCTGCATAATGACATTGCAACTAATGTTGAGTATTCCACCATTTGGCGCTCGCCTCCAATTGTGGTCCTACCAAGAGAAACCATGACCCTTCTTGATTCTTGTTTGATTATGAAGAACTTATGTTAGGAAAATGATAATCAGTGCTTCACACACAAGATTAGAGAGGACACTATCTCGGGACCAGACCTGCTTGCCTGAAAGGACTTCTCAAGCTACACCATCGAATAAGGGATAGTTGAGGATGCCAATGTCGACATACCATACTACCTATTTACTCCTTAATCAGTTGCAGTTAAGAAGAGAATGGCACTTCAAGTCATGAATTTAAGCTCAAAAGCACATCACCGGCTTCTCCATCAATCTATGATGGTGCTACTTGGCATTGAACTCCAATCCTTGAAGCAACTAATGGAATTCAAGGAGGTTCTAAGTTGGGCGGCCTAATGGAGGTATCGTCTAGCTGAAATATATAAAAGAAAGAGCGCTTCTCGGGAGGCAACCCGAGCATTAAGTCTTTTTGTTTTTTCACTAATGTCTTTTTGTTTAACTGTTGTGAGTTTGTTTGTTTTTGTTAATTTATGTGGTTGGATTTATTGGAGTGGCTTTTGTTCTCTTTTGACTCTCTCGTTGTAGAATTCTTAAATGTTTCCGGAAGATATTCCACTATCTCATGTGCAATCAGAATATTCTTATGGAGCCTTGGTGCTCGTCCAGGCTCTACTTTGCTCCTTCTCATGATCTCCAAGTTAGTACCCTCTTCTCTAAACCCTTTTCTCCCACTAATTGTTTGGTCCACTATGGATAATGTCTTGTTTGAGTGTGGGGGATTTTTGTGACTTATCGAGTTAGTGATTCCCTATGTGGTGTCCCCAGCTGTGTTCAAATTGCGACATGACTTAGTTTGTGGATGTTAGTGGTTGTGTTAAAATTATGACATAACTTACTTTTTGGATGTCAGTGGTTGCATGTTTAGTGTTCTTACTTTATTTGTGAATGTCTTAAATGTTAGGATTTCAATTTCGAACCACCTAATATTTTACCTAACACTAGTATACTAGAGACTCCTATATATGATACATATGGATTGCTACCTTCCACTATTTATGAATGAATGATATGCAATTGTAATGAAAACGGTAATAATGGCTTGGTGATTTCCTCTAATAACCTTAGACCACTCTCATGTATCTAAGGATCTATTCTATATGACCTAAGACTCATCTCTCGAGCTAATCTTAACCCAAGTAGAATGCACTAAAGGTGTTTGAAGAAATGCCACAATGCTAAACGATGCAAAACCCCTAGATTAAACGCTCCTCTCTCGAGCTATTGAGTAAGCTATAAATCTTCCTAAGCGACCAATTGATCTATGTTCCTCACAGACCCACAAACCAATGATAGAGATTCAATCAAGATGATCAGACGAGAATGAATATGAAATTAGGTTTTAGCAAAAACACATTAGTATCGTGAATAACATCAATTGCATTATCATCATTCATACAAAAGCTAAGCTAAAGATTCATCTAATCTAAACAACACAAGAAGTTTAGCTAAACATGATATCAAGAAGGATTACCAAAATAAAGAGGAAAAAACGAGAGAAGAAGACATCTTACAACCAGAAATCCTAATCTTCAAGCTGAAATCCAAACTATGCTCTGATTTGACTTTGATCAAGTGTTTCCTTGCTCTAACTCGACGAGAGAACTCCAAAAACCCTTGTTTTTCTCTCTCTGGCCGAAATATGATGTTAATTAGGTCTCCCCCCTTTTCCTAAGTTGAAAAGGTCTTATATGGCCCACGAAAGACTACAGGTCCCCTGCTGAAAAGTGCTATGTAGCCGAAATAGTGTGTGTACTTCTTCGTCCAGGGCACACTACTCCCCTGCCTTGCCAGCTTGCACTGTTTCGATGATTCCCACTTCATTTGAGCTCCAATTTAGTCCCTGTTGGATCTCAAGTGTCACGGAACACCTGAAAATGCATACAAACATGCAAAACAATGTAACACAACCCAATAGCCCAATGACAACCAAATATGCACCAAACGTCATGAATTCAAACATGTCAAAGCATCCAAATGTCCAAAAATGGTAATTAAGAGGGTATAAAGTTGCTAATAATCGAGCACATCAGTCATTTCATCGAACACTAGTGCAATCCAGAAATCACTGAAATGGTGACGCACTTGAGGGATTGGGATGTTTGGGGTGTCAAATGGTGACTAGCAGTTCTTCCTAAGTGTTTGTGATGTCGTTGAGGTTGTCTGAACACCTAGGCTTTTTTCAAACACCTTGTGTTCATTGCTAGGTAGCTTGCTCCAAATGAACTAGTAATGGTAGTCCATATGCAAGACTTTGATATGGATTCAAACAAGTGCCTAGAGGACAATCGAATCATAAAAGGTGTTCATTGTGTCCAAATCTACTAGTGAATGGGATTTAAGCATTTTAAACACCTGAAATCTAGTAATTCTTTTCTTATTTTTTACTTGTGTTACCCTTCCCTTGTTTAGTTAATTAAATTGAATTGCATGTTTGTTAGTTAATGTTAGTGAACTTAGTTGGTACAATAGAACACCCTTTGAACCTTTTTGTGGCTTGAACTGTGACCCAAAATGTTGAGTAAAAGCTAGTGAATGATTCCTTAAGAACAAGACGACACTTGTTGGTTAGAATTAGGTTTTCATACCCTTGTTGTAGCTACCACGTTTTTGGCGCCATTGTCGGGGACTTGTTCACTACTTTGAAAGACTTACTAGGACAACCACTTTAAGCATTCACCTCGGTTTTACTTTTTTCTCTCCTTGTTATGTGTTACTCTCGTCTGTTTATTACAGTGGCTTGTTGTTTCTTGGTTTATAGGAACTCTTTTTTGCTACTAGACGTGCATGAGACGTTCTAAACGCAATCGAGTTACACTAATGAGACTTCAATCAACTCCACCTTTCCCACAGCCAATCGTAATACTACCTCAAGAGTCTCCACCTCACCCTCCATCAATTGAAGAATCTTGTCCACCTCGTCTAGAAAAGCATTGAGTATTGACTCGAGTTCTGAAGGAGAACTGGAAGTGTTTGAGATTGTATGGCTCAACAAGTTAGGACTCTTGGCGACTATGCCAAGCCTACTCTCGAGGGAACGTCATCAAGTGTTCTTTGTCAACCAATCGACATCCGCAACTTTGAATTGAAGTTCCAATACATCCAACTGGTGCAACAAAATGTTTACCATGGTCATGAGCATGAGTGTCCAACTAGCCACCTTCGGAGTTTCTTGGAGATCGTTGACCTTATGAAGTACAACAATGTCCCTCAAGAAGCAATTCAATTTCGACTCTTTCCCTTCTCCTTCAATGGAAATGCGAAACAATGGCTTGATAATCAACCTCAAAACACCTTTGCCACATGGGACAATCTAGCAAAGGTGTTGTTGGAGGAGTTCTTCCCCCTAAAAGAGGAGTGAGATTAAGGGAAGGATCTCTCACTTCCAACAATTCAATCGAGAGCCCTTCTTCAAAGCATGGGATCGATTTCAAGCCTTGCTTTACTCATGCTATCACCATATCTTTGGACAGTGGCAACTTGTTCAGACCTTTGCTAGAAGGCTTGCCTACAAAGATAAGAAGATGATGAACCAATTGGCGGGAGGACACTTGAGATCACTTCTTCCCAAGCGTTGTCTTGAAAAATTTCGAGAGATGGCTATGAAGAAAAATATTTGGTCAAGACAACAAGAACCAAGGGATCCTCGTGCGGTGAGTAGATATCCTTATATCTCCACCAACACTCCCACCCCATAAACTCTCAGGGAGATGCCCAGACCCCGAGAGAAGGATGAAGAGAAACTAGAACACTCAATTCTCTCAAGTATGGGTGCAATGGAAACTCAAATTAAGTCTCTTTCCTTAGATCAACCGGTTTTCAAGCCTCAAGAAGCACAAGAAATTCTTCTTATACCGGTGGCATCTCCTGATCAACCTGAGTAGCAGCTGCTCCTTGCATGTCTCCTCTATGACCACGACCTCTACCATGACCCTATCATTGTATATGTCACTAATGAGCAGCCGGAGCACCATAGCGTGCATGGACAACTCGGATACTCTCTGACGGGTGTGGAAGAACATCGTGATGACCCAACCGATATGGAGGATTTGTGTTCCTAAAAGGATACGAACGTGTTCTCTAAAAACGTTTCTCGATCGTAACTTCTAGAGCGTCATGTTCCTTAGGACACGCCGTGTTCCATAGGACATGTCGTGTTCTTAAGGGACACACCGTGGTCCCCTTTAGTTTCAACAACAATCCGCTCTGAGCTACTTAAATCATCAATCTTACGTCCCGGTTGTCCCCAAACACCATAAATTGCCCGAAATGCATCAAAAACATCCTAAAAACATAACATGACCCTGAGGGGCAAGAGAACTAAACATGTACTAAAAGTCCTGGATTTCAATACATATCAACGCACAAAAATGTAGTTTAAAACAGGAACAAGTGTGTCGATAATACAACATATCAAATCACCCCACACTTAATTGTTTGATTGTCCTTAAGCAAAACTACTAATTGAAGTCTATAAAGAACTCAAAATACGATGATCAGAAGACAAAGTTCAGACTCTTAATCCTATCATTGATTTCAGGAATGCAAGTCAATCAACAAACACATAATTAGGCATAAAACACTGAATCCCTTAGAGTAGTACAAGATAGCCTCATGCATTTGACATAAATGACTTGATACCTAACCACCAGAGTGTATCCATATCCCCCAAACACTTACACCTTCTAGTTGCTAGCAGAAGTAATAGACCGCTGGCTCATCCTGGCCAGGCTTTCTCTTCCATCCTGATGGAGGAGGTGCTTCTGATTTTAATACCATTCAAGTTATGCCAGCACCTCCGTCTTATTTTGAGTTGCTTACTTGACTATCTAACACTACATATTACTGCAAACAAGGCTCGAATATTGAAATGTCGTTTCTTTTCTTTTTTTATTACTTTTTTTAGATAGCGGCTTTTTCCAAATGAGTGAAATAATCCCAACTTCAGCTAGACTTGGAAGTAACCAGTCTCTGGCCCATGCCCCAAGCCTCAGAAAGTTTGGGAAGATGACAGACCTCTAGGGTCTTAGTAAGTGTTTCAGTCGCAATCAAACCCCCACGACAATTGTTATGTAGCAATCTCATTCGGACTCCTCCCGCCTGTTTTAAGCTTCATAACAACCTAGGAAAATTTATCGGGGTGGATACAACATACACTCTATTACGACATAGACCAAAACAATGGAAGGTAGCAATTCTTTTTTAACATATTAATGAGTCTCTAGTATACTAATTTCTGACAAAAACAGCAGGTAGTTCGAAATTGACATCCTAACATCCAAGACATCTACAAACAGAACGAGAACGAGAATGCTAAACATGCATTCACTAATATCCACAAGCTATGCTGAAGAGGGAGTTTTAAAAAGTTAAAATAGTAATTCAACATAATTAATCACAAGCTAAGTACCCAAATTTAGAAACACCCTAATTCACCGTACACTTGAACAGTACATTA
The DNA here is from genome assembly GCA_030674075.2 of Linum usitatissimum. Taxonomy (NCBI): domain Eukaryota; kingdom Viridiplantae; phylum Streptophyta; class Magnoliopsida; order Malpighiales; family Linaceae; genus Linum; species Linum usitatissimum. The sequence continues at coordinate 521,597 of JAUJYP020000289.1, read as the reverse complement.
TCCCGAATGGACCAAACATTAAAGAGAGGCAGGGCAGAAAATATGGTACTAACTTGATATCATGAGAACAAACCAATATAGAGCTAGGACGAGGACCAAGGCTCCATTCGGACGACAAGTGAGATTGAAACTTCCCTGAGATGTGAAAAGAGTCCTACAATCATAGAGATAGCAAATAAGCAAAAGAAGAAAGGCTACTGCCAATCCGTTACATCAATCCATAGCTAACGAAATAATAAAAAACTCACATAAGTTCAACCATGAGACACAAACAAAACAAAAACACAAGTTCTGGATTTGACAAACAAACATCCTAAAGCTGATCGGGCTCGCTAGTGCTCATCCAAGTCATGCAGTGGGGATGATGGATGACATTTTCAAGATAAGATCAATCATATTCGTCGAAATACATATCATAAACCAAAATCAAACCAAAAGACTCAAATAATTCAAACATGATCATCCCACACTTAAGTAACCACCATAACGGGAAAATGACAAACGGTAAACACTTAGGGATATAATACACAGGACAAGCGTCCTCATCCTAACCACAATGTCTTAAGAAGTCATACAACAAAAAAAATTCACCTAATGAGAGCCACTTAATTAAAAATTCCAATTTAAGGGAGGGAAATAACCATCAAGAATTTTAAGCACAATTGACATGACAAATGGTATGCAATTCGGAATGGTGGAGAGGGAGGAGAAGAAAGAATGCAAACCTAAAAGGGGGACACGACGTGTTTATAGAGAACACACCCATATTCTTTTCACTATTTGTTACGTCTGAGAGCTCCTTTCAAAAGGACATGCCCATGTCCTTTCAGGAACACGACGTGTTTGGCCCTTCTTCAACCAATTTAATTTTTTCCTTCCACCAACTCCTGGAATCATACAAATGAATTGAACAAAATCCGAATGTCAAAAAATACTGTTCAACATCCAGACTCTATTGACACAAAACTAGATTCACCACGAGACTCAAAAATTGAAAAATTAAAGAAAAGAAAAGACTCAAAACTCGGGTTGCCCACCGAGAAGCGCTCGTTTGTTTTACATCTTTGAGCTAGACCATACCTGTTTAATGTGTGCTTGGCTTCCATCACACTGGCATCCTTGTTCTTGAATTACATCTTGGGTACCTCACCCTTTAGAAGGAACTTCTTCCGGCCAGCATGTACAAGCTCCAAAATATCATCAGATCGGATAGCTGTAATCTAAAATGTTCTGAACCACTCTTCCTTGTTAACTTCTATGTTTGGAGATTCAGAAGCGAAAGACCAAGAGTCGTCATTTTGTTTTACTTATTTCTTCTTCTTGATGCCCTTCTTTGGGACGTTTGCCTTTACTTTCACGAGTTCTTAAGCAGCTGGAGGTACCTGCACTTTTAAAGTACTGTCTGGCGGAGCAGGGTCAGTAATAACAATATAAACAGAGGAATAACTAAGATCATTTAGAAGAGGCCTAGCTAGTGATGAGTTGTTAGAGGCAGGGCTAGACATCTTAAATGTGATCTCATCCTCCTTAGTCCTTAAGGTCAATAGTCCAGTTCTTACATTAATGGTTACATATGTAGTTGCTAGGAATGGCCGACCAAGAAGGACAGGGGTTCAGGCACTCTCATCTATGTCTATCACGACAAAATCTACTTCAAAGCTACTTTTACCTATTCTAACAATGACATTATTAGAAATTCCCCTAGGGTAATGGATGGCTTGATCGTCTAGTTGAATGTGCATCTTAGTGCGTAAAGTAGGCAAGTCAAGATGTTTAAACAAGGAGTAAGGCATGATACTAACACTAGCACCCAAATCTGCTAAAGCCCTATCAATGTGATAAATACCAATATAAACAGATAAAGTGAAACTACCAAGGTCAGGGCACTTTTCTACCACTTTGGTTCTAGCATCCACCATGTTTGTCTCGTTAAGGGACACTGAAGCTACCTCTTCCTTCTGCTCAACCTTCAACATTTGTGGAGTGTGTTTGGGTAGATGGGTGAGTTTCTCAACAGGTGCTTGATCATCTACTTTCTCTTCCAAAACCATTACTTTGAGTTCCTCAACCATTTTAGCAGACATTGCATCTCCTAACTTCCTCTTGTTGGAAAGAATCTCCTTCATAAATTTTGCATAATTTGCCATCTTGAGAAAAACCACCAATAGTGGGATGCTCAAACTCTATTTATTGAGCATGTTAAGAAAGTTCTCAAAATCATTATTTATCAACGCCTTCTTGTTCAATGCAGCTGGGTATGATACCCTAGGCTTATTAGGTGAGTCTGGGATGATCTGTTTGGGAGTCAAAGGTACAACCTTTTCTTGTATCTCCACTGCTACTGGTTTCATTGGATAGTCTGGAAGTTCCTTCCCACTCTTTAGTGTCACTACTCCCGTGAATTCCTACTTGGCTGGATTTTGGACAGTTGTACTTGGCATTCCATTCGGTTTTGCATTGAAAAATTTGGTCAATTTGCCAAGTTTATTTACCAAATTTCTGATTGTAGCATTTGTTACACTCTGTTGTGCCTGATTACCAGCTATAAACTTCTCCAACTGAGCTTCTACTGATGACTAATGTTGTTGAGGAGGAAATCCTGGGGGGGGGGGGCTAATTAGATGAATAAGTGATTTGCCCCTTCTCATCATAGCTCTCATTGCTATATACCCCTGTTGATTCTGTTGGTTAGTCCCTGAACAACTTGGATGCCCCTGTCGTTACTGCTGATAAATTCCCGGATTCTTGTAGTTATTCTGGCCTTGTTGCTGTTAATTACCTTAAGCTTTATAAGTGTTCTGTCCTTATTGCCCTCTCTGTTGGTAATTATTATGGTTTTCCCCGCCTACATAATCAACCTGCTCTTGATTTACTCCTAGCTCAAAATCTGCCATACATTTTGAAATAAACACAAGCATAAACACATCAGTTCTTCCACATCCTTCGCAAGCATAAACACAAGTTGTAGGTGCATTTGCAAGCTTGTTGGAGTGCTGGTTGCTTTTCTGAGCTAGTTCTAAAGCATCCATCTTCTTGGTTAAGAACTGTAGTTGATCAAGTAGTTGAGCTTGTTGAAACTCGATTAAGGACGAGTTCTCTTCCTCCTACAACATATTTGGACTTCATTAGCTGAACTTGACTCTTAGGCACATTTAACTCGATGTCAACTAGATTGGTGAGAATAAGGGTCCTCATCTTTAGAGCATAGACCCTATAAGATTCAAGGGCCTGAGTTGGTGTGAAGTGTGAAAGATCTCCCGATATAGACATAGTGAGATCCTTCTATTTTCTACAATCCAACCCTCTGATGAAGGTCTTACTGGGTATGCATATCCAAGTCGTGGTGAGGACATGAACGGAGGAGGCTCTGGAATCTATGCCAAGCATCATAAAAAGTCTCATTGGAAGGGCTTTTGAATTGAGAAATTCTAACCTTCAGTGCCTCTATCCTAGACAGAGAAAAGAATTTATCTAGAAACTCTGTAGCCAGTCCATCTCACGTAGTGAAATACCCTACCTGATGCTCATACAACCATTCCAATGCATTCCATTTAAGAAAAAAATGCAAACAAGCTAAGGTTGAGGTTGTCGATGTTCACTCCTCTTGCTCTGTTCATCTCAGCTAGTCGAACAAAATCCCATAGATGAGCATTTGGGTCATCATCCGGTCCTCCAGAGAATGCTCTTGATTGAATGAGGTTGATTAGCTGCACTGGAGTTTGATAAGCCTGATCTCCCCTTATTGGAGATGGGATGCTTAAAGCAACTCCTCCAAGAGTTGGCCAAGCATAGTCTCTCAATTGCTTCTCTTTAAGGATGAGAATAAACCATTCCTCATTGTTTTTGTGGGTTTCGTTGTGGGTTTCGTTGTGGTTGTTGTTTTGGTTGCCATCGTCATTGTTGACTAACTCGTCCATCTCAAATTCTTGTTCTTCCTCCTATTCGCTTTCAATAGTAGGAGAAAAGTCAAAAGGAAGCTCTAACACTAGCTTCTTGTGAGGCTTTGGACGAAGATGTGCGTATGAAGTTAAGCTTGTAATTTTGCCAGCACAACAAGAAACAACAAAACCTTGTACTATGAAAATGTGGGGGGAAAGTGATGATAAAATGAATGAGGGAATAGCTAACAATCAAAATCTTTCCTAGTATTAAAAAGTCCCTGGCAACGACACAATTTGACGAGTGGATTTTACCCCACTTATCAAATACCCACTAAATTGCTCTAATAGAATCGTATTTTCCCTAGGCTCTTTCTAACGTTATTACTCAATTTGATTATACTAACTAAACCAAGTAACCGAGAATTTTTCTTTATTTGAATGTTTGAGTAACCAATTATCAACTAAGAATGCAAATCAAAAGAAGGCTAATACAAGAGAATAAGTTTCAAATAGGGGAATCGTGGTTGTTCGGACTAGAATCCACTAAAGCTAGCAATGCATGGATGAACAATATGCTATCTACATTATTCAGGTTATAATGGCTCGGTGATTTTCTACGATAGTCTTAGATCACTCTCGTGCCTCTAAGGATATATTCTACTCGTTCGTAGACAGTCTCGAGGTAATTTACACCCAAGCAAAACACACTAAAGGTGTTCGATGAAATGCCACAATGATAAATGATGCAAAAATTCTAAATGATTCATTCCTCTCTCAAGCTAACGGATAATCTAGAGTTCTTCCTAACCGACATATTAATTTATGTTCCTCTCATACCCAAAAATCAATGACAATGATTCAATCAAGGTGATCAAATGAAATTGAATCAGAAATCAGGTTTAGCAAGAACACATCATAAGTATAAATAACCTCAATAACAAATCAAAGGATTAAAACCCCATCATCGATACAAAAGCTAAACTAAAGCTTTATCTCATCCAAACACCATGAAAGGTTTAGCTACTCGTGGAAGAAAACATCTTTTGTTGAGAAATCTCCGTCTTGTCGCTGATCTTTGATTTGTCTCCAATCGTTGATGTTCTCTTCTGGAAATGTATCTGTCTCTAAAATCTTGAAACTTTGTCTGGAATAAGGTATATTTCGTCAAAAGGGCTTCTCGGGATATTTATGTGGTCTATTCCCAATTGGAGAAGGAAATTGTTGAGAAAACCCGTCTGGAGGCAGAACACGTCGTGTCCTAGAAGCACACGCCGTGTTCTAAAAAAAACGCTTCTCAGCCGTAACTTCCAGAGAAAAGGACATGGTCATGTCGTTGAGGAACACGTCATGTTCCAGAGGACACACCGTGTTCCATAAGACACGTCATGTTATCAAGGGACATGATGTGTTACCCTTTAGTTTGAGCAACAATCCGCTCCGAGCTGTTTAAATCATCCGTTTTAGTTCCTGGTTGTCCCCAAACACCGTAAATCGCCTAAAATGCATCAAAACATTCCAAACAACATAACACGGCCCCGAGGGGCAAGAGATTGAAACATGTACTCAAAATCTTGAATTTGAATACATATCGACACACAAAAATGTAGTTTATAACGGGAACAAGTGTGTCGATAATACAACACATCACATTGTGAAGCTGGTTTTTTGAGATACTAAGGGATTATATGCATAGGGAAGAGTAGATCCATTCGAGAGAAACTCCTCAAATTGTTTCATGCATCTCAGTTAGTGACCACTACGGTATCCCAACACCCTACCAGAGGCTGAAGAAGTACTTTTACTAGGAAGCGATGAAAGTTGATATAGTGAAGCTATTGACTAAATGCCAGATCTGCAAATAATTGAAGGCAGAAAGCGTGCCCTACCCTGGGTTGCTGCAGCCACTTCCCGTGCCTGAAAAAGGTTGGAAACATATAGCCATGGATTTCATTGATGGCATGCCAAATGATGGGGGAAAGAATTCATATTGGTGGTAGTGGACAGATTCACAAAATATGGTCATTTCTTCCCTTTTGCCCATCCCTACACAGCTGTGAGCGTGGCTCAGACTTTCATGGAAGGAGTATTCAAACTACATGATATGCCAGAGACCATGGTGACTGACTGAGATGCCATCTTTATCAGTAATTTCTTGAATGAACTCTTTAAGCTGCAAGGAACTAAACTCCACTACTTATCACCCCCAAACTGACGGTCAAACAGAAAGACTCAATCGCTATCTGGAGGACTACCTTAGATGCATGATATTGGAGAAACCACACACTTGGAACCAATGGATAGCAATGGAAAATGGTGGTACAACACCAATTACCACTCCAGCTTGCAGATTACCCCCACCCCCTTCTTTTTTCTCTGTGCAAAATCCTCTATCAACTATCGTAGCTGTCGCGGAAGACAAGCATCAACATCAACACCAACTGATCAAATGCCCAAGACATAACTTGGCAACTAGTCAGAATTGCCAAAAGTAATTTGCAGATAAGAGAAGATCCGAACATGAATTCAAGGTAGGAGATTGGGTGTATCTCAAGATGCAACCCTACTGACAGAATATTGTGTCCAACAGGTCTAACCAGAAAATGACACCATGTTATTACGGACCCTTCCTAATCATTCAACACATGGGAGTAGTGGCCTATCACCTCGAGCTACCAGATGTCCAGATACACCATGTATTCCATGCCTCACACCTCAAGGAGGCAGTACCACCAGCTACTCAGGTGTAGAGCAAGCTACCCCAACTTGATGATAAAGGCAATATGAAGGGGGCACCTGCTATCATACTAGCTAGGACGTTCATCAAGGAAAACAATGAAGCAGATCCTACTTGGGAGAAGCTAAAAAAGTTCAAAACAGAGTACCCCAAATTCCAGACTTGAGGACTTTCAACAAGGGAGGATTGTCATGATCAGGACCACTCCACATCAATTAAAAAGTTTTGTACCGTTTTGTAATTTTTTAAGTTATTGTAATTTTGTTCTGTCCGACGACCTCTTTGCTATTTTCCCCAACAGTTGACATTTACTCTGCAAAAGGATGATTATGAGAAATTAAATAAAAGATTTCCTCTATCTTCTTCTTCTCCTCTCCTCTGTTATCTTTTACCTACTTCATTTCTTCTTCGATAAGGCTAGGATCGATCTGGGTTGTTACAAGATCCTGTGTTTTCTGGGTTTTTCTGAGTTTTGTCCCCTTTCTCATCATCATCATCATGAAGAATCCACAGATCTAAATAATGTCATATATGGAGTTTTTGGGTTGTTCTGGAAAATATTTTGGGTTGTTTTTGGAAACTTTTTGAAGAAGAAACGAGAGAAGAAATAGAGGAAAGAAAGAATTATTAGACTTCGAATTAATTAATAAAGAGTCAAATTGTAAATAAACATATTTTGTTAGCTATCAATCTCATCTAATATTACGATATTTCGATGTTATGATATTCGAGATATTCATATCGAACTACACCAACATAATTTGATTTAGAAAACTGGTATGAGTATGACTGTAATAGCCTAATAATACTAACTGTGTTGAATTTAATTTGAAATAAATTGTTTTCCTTGTGTATTGAAAGAGAGACTACTTTCCCTTTTCATTTATAATGTCAAATGTTGAACCCAACCCAGTTGGATCATTTGCCTCAATCTTTCAAATCTAAGGAAGCAAATCTAGATAGTTGGATTTCGTTACTACTTCTTTGATCATCTACCTCCCCAAACCCCCACTCCCAACTCCCCCTCAGTTTCATACTTTATATTTTGGTTAGCTATAATTGTTAATAATTGGGAGTGGTTTTTTTTGTTTAACAAACAGGGGAGCTTCGGGATACGCGTTCGGAACTTTCTTTCACTTTTTTTTTTTGGTTTGCTCACAGTAGACGGAGGAGGTGGGACGGTGTGTGGAAGGGATTCTGAAGAGGTTATTTTTGTTCATATTTGAAGAGAGGGTTTCTTTACCTTCGGACCTTTTCGGTGGGGACGAACCAATTAAAGATCCTAAAGTTGACTAAACTCTTCGTTTCTATCTATCTCTATCTCTTCCGCTGCTTGTTTCCCCTCTCTTTCTGCGTTTGCTTGCTCCAGTTTCTGTGCTCTGGAGCAGACTCGGTGGAATTGTGTTCCAAATTCCAAATAGTTATTACTACTTCTTGAGATTTGAGTAATTATACTATTTGATTACTGAATTCAGTTTGCTTCATTTACAAATTTTGTGGCTTTTGGGAATGTGGGCACCCTAATTTCTTCCCTGGGGTTTCTTCTTCTTTCTTCTCCCTTGCCCAAATTATGAAGCAAACATCTTTTTGTTAGATTCTGGGCTTTTGAGGGCGGTTGTTTTCTCTTTTGGTTGGTTCACTAATGGTGAAGTTGGGGTTTCTGATTAGTTCACTCAAATGGCTAGTCTTGCTTTGCTTTCTTTCATCCTCTCTTGGTTATATTCATGCAATCAATGGCCAATTATCCTGTAATCCCAATGACTTAAAGGCACTCAAGGAATTTGCTGGCGGCTTCAATAATGGATCACTGGTTGCTTCTTGGTCTGATGATACCAAGTGCTGCAACTGGGATGGAGTTTCTTGTGGAGATTACATCATCTCAGATGGCAGTAGAGTGACTATGCTGATTCTACAAAAGCATGGCCTTCAAGGGCCGATTCCTAAAGTTTTGGGCAGCTTGGATCAGCTCAAATCGCTCGATCTCTCCTTCAATCGTCTTGATGGCGAGCTGCCCTTGGAGCTCTCGGGGCTAAAGAAGCTGGAGGTTCTTGATTTAAGTCATAACATGCTCTCAGGAAATGTTTCAGATGTGCTCTCTGGTATGCTATCAATTCAATCGTTCAACATTTCCAGCAATCATTTCGACGATGACTTGTTTCAGCTTGTCGAACTTCCGACTCTTGTTGTATTCAACATAAGCAACAATTCTTTCAGTGGCCCTTTGAGTCCCAGAATTTGCAGCTTATCTAGTGGGATTGAAATTGTTGATCTGTCAATGAACAATGTTGTTGGTAGTCTGGAGAAGTTGACAAATTGCAGCTCATCACTCCAGCAGCTGCATTTAGACGGCAATATGATCTCGGGTACTCTTCCTCCGACTTTGTATTCATTGCCGGCTTTGCAACAACTATCTATTTCCAGCAACAATTTCTCTGGCCACTTAAGTGAAGAATTGAGTAAGCTCTCCAGCCTTACTACCTTCCTTGTTTATGGGAACAGGTTTTCAGGTCAGATTCCCGATGTTTTTGACAACCTTGCTGAGTTAGAGCAATTTGATGGTCACTCCAATTCATTCTCTGGACCATTGCCTTCAACCCTGTCATTATGCACCAAGCTGCGTGTCCTTGACCTTAGAAATAATACCATGTCTGGCCCAATTGATCTAAACTTTTCTTCAATGCCTCATCTAAATATACTTGATCTAGCCACCAATCGTTTTTTCGGCTCGCTTCCAGAGTCTCTCTCTGATTGCCATGAATTGAAGACTTTGAGCCTAGCTAAGAATGTCTTAAATGGAAGTATACCTGAGAGTTATAGCATGCTCTCGTCGCTTTCATTTTTCTCCTTGTCAAATAACACGGTTGTGAACTTGCATAGTGCATTACCTGTGCTGCAACATTGTCAGAATCTCACCACTCTAATCCTCACAAAGAATTTTATTGGTGATGAGATACCTGTAAATGTGAGTGGATTTGAGAGTTTGGCCGTCTTTGCACTTGGAAATTGTGCTCTCAGAGGCCAAATCCCTCAATGGTTACTGAATTGCAAGAAGTTACAGGTTCTTGACTTGTCATGGAATCGTCTTGATGGTGGTATTCCTACTTGGATTGGTCAGATGGAGAATTTATTTTACTTGGATTTTTCAAATAATTCTCTTACTGGAGAAATACCAGAAAGCCTTATGGAGCTAAAGAGTCTCGCTTCAGCCAGCCCAAGTGCACCTGGTCTCATTTCTTCAGCTGGGATTCCACTATACGTCAAGAGGAACTGGAGTGGAAGTGGCTTGCAGTACAAACAGGTATCAAGCTTCCCGCCATCAATGTATTTGAGCTTCAACAAGATAAATGGGACACTTTTGCCAAAGATCGGACAGTTAAAACAACTTCATGTGTTAGATTTGAGCAACAACAACATTACTGGTGCTATACCTAGTTCCATAGCAGACTTGGTGAATTTGGAAGTGCTAGACCTGTCATCAAATGATCTCTTTGGGTCAATCCCTCCTACACTTGAACGGCTCACATTCCTTTCAAGATTCAGTGTCGCTGATAACCACTTGAAAGGGAAAATTCCAACTGGAGGTCAGTTCTCTAGCTTTTCCAACTCAAGCTTTGACGGCAATCTGGGACTTTGTGGGGGAGTAGTTTCTCCTTGCGGAGATGTTGAGACTATGTGGACTCCTGGTATACCATCTGGTTCAAAGGGTAAATTTGGTCGAGCCAATATTGTTGGTATAACGGTGGCTGTTGGAGTTGGATTGGCATTGATCCTTGCAATTATTGTGGTTATGATGTCAAGAAGAGCCAGGGGAGATCTTATCAACAGCCTGGATGAGGAAGCGAGCGAGTCACAGAGGTCATCTCAAGCACTTATGACATCCAAGTTGGTGCTTTTTCAAAATTCAGACTGCAAGGGTCTTACGGTTACTGACTTGTTGAAAGCTACTAATAATTTTAGTCAAGCAAACATCATTGGCTGCGGGGGATTTGGCCTTGTTTACAAAGCCAGCCTTCCCAATGGCAAAAAGGCTGCAATTAAGAAGCTTTCTGGAGATTGCGGGCAGATTGATCGTGAATTTCAAGCCGAAGTTGAAGCACTCTCAAGGGCTCAGCATAAAAATCTTGTTTCCCTTCAAGGTTATTGTAAGCATGGGAGTGACAGGCTATTGGTGTACTCATACATGGAGAATGGAAGCTTGGACTATTGGTTGCATGAGTGTGTTGATGGGCCTTCAGTTCTTCAATGGGAAGCCAGGCTCAAGATTGCTAAAGGTGCAGCAAAGGGATTAGCTTACCTTCACAAAGTATGCGAGCCGCATATTGTTCACCGAGATGTTAAGTCTAGTAACATACTTTTGGACGACAAATTTGAGGCTCATTTGGCCGATTTTGGTCTTTCAAGGCTATTACGGCCGTATGATACTCATGTGACGACGGATTTGGTTGGGACCTTGGGTTATATTCCTCCTGAATATAGTCAAGCCCTGACGGCAACTTGCAGGGGTGATGTTTACAGTTTTGGGGTTGTTCTTCTTGAGCTTCTCACATGTAGAAGGCCTGTAGAGGTATGCAAGGGGAAAAGTTGTAGGGACTTGGTGTCCTGGGTATTCCAGATGAAGTTTGAGAAAAGGGTGTCTGAGATTATAGACGCTTCGATCTGGGACAAAGATCAGGAAAAGCAGCTAGTCGAAATGCTTGAAATAGCTTGCCGGTGCTTGGATCATGAACCTAGAAGGAGACCCTTCATCGAAGAAGTGGTTTCCTGCCTTGATGGTATTGGAGACACTTGATTAGGTGACTTCATTTTGTTCCTATATATTTATGGTATACAAGTATACTGACATTTGTGTTCTGTTTTAGAGATAAGTGTCACGAGATTAGTTTGTATAGTTTCCTTTCCGGATATTAGGTTGCATTATGAATTGATCTCAGAAAGAAGAGTTAATATTTTCAATTTATTGCTACTTTCATTTGCATGTGGAATTAAACGTTCAAGTTATATTGTATTTGTAAGAGATTGGGACTTATGCTTGTAGTTGCCCTGCAAAAAATATAATGAGATGAAGGAAAAGTTCCATCCATTCTTCTTATGTTGTCTCATTTGTCTTAGACTGATGATGAATGTGCATACAGATTTTATCTGAGGTGATGTTTGCTAACCAAACTAAAGGCATTAGATTTGGGGAAAGTGGTTGGTTTTTAAGGATCATTTAATGATAACAAATCAGACAAAGTATGATGTTTTGTTTTGTTAGTTTGTTTTCCAATATTGATTAGGTGACCTGCTCAGTTCCCTCTTGTTACTTACTCTGTGGGGCTTGTATGTTTGCTGATAAGATATAATTGCTTTTCTCTTTTGGACCAACTCACACATTGTCAAATCATGTTGGGAGAGGGTTGGTATTATGGTAAAGACTTTTGAGGAATTAAGTTTACTTCTCCTTTTGACTTCGGGTAATAGGCATGGGAAGATATGTAGATGAATACAGAGAGAGTCCATTAGGTAATTCTGATGATGGACTTTTATTTTTTTCCCCTCAACTTGCAAGAAGAAAGTGTGGGAATAAAGGGACTTTGTAGCAAGTATCATCATCATTCATTATTCTGCCGTCACCCCCCACTGGCCACTAGGGAACAATGAAGAAACAGAGAAGTTGGTGGGTGTGAGAACGGAGGACACAATGAAGCCAATAAGTCATGATTTAAGTGTGACATCTTTGAATTCCCTCACCTCTCTCAGTATCAGTGTCAACCCCCCAACCCACCCACCAACCCATATAATAAATCCAACAGCCTTTATTGCATGCCCATGTAACATATCGGATTGCTCGTGGTTTTTCTTTTCAAAATGATAAACACAACTGCTACAAAATAAGTGTGTGAATATGGATTAAAACGGATTCAACATCTCGAAATAAATTTTAACCGTTGGAACTAATGGTTGGAACTTTTAAGGGCAAAAGATGAAAATTTATTATCGTGCCGAGATGATTTGTGCCAAGACGGAAGGTGGGATAGGTTTTCAGGATCTTACTGGTTTTAACACAACTTTACTTGCAAAGCAACTTTGGAATTTGTATTCTCACCCCGACTCTTTGATTGCTTGGATGTTGAAGGCCAAATATTTCAAAAACACGTCTATATTGGAAGCCGGGGTTGGTTATCGCCCAAGTTTTATCTGGTGTAGCTTGATGAGTGCACATGAATTTAAATGGCGAGTTGGTAATGACGATTCCATTCGAATTTGAGGGCACCGGTGGGTTCTCTTGATCCCTCAACTTTTCATCCCATCGACATCGTCTGTTGGAATCAGATGCTCTGGTTCGAGATTTAGTTGATCCATGTACTGAAACTTGGAACGTTGAACTTATTGAAAGTTGTTTCCCAATAGCGATAACACAAGCTATTCAACAGATTTCGCTTCGTGAAAATGGAGAAATTGGCTGCCTAATCTGGCATACTAGTAAAGATGGGAGATATACTACTAGATATGGCTATAAACTCTGGCTTCTCGATTTTCTGGTTGCGGAGAATATTTCTTTTCCTGCACCAGCATCAATATGGACAGGTATGTGGGCTCTTAATCTTCCTCCGAAAGTCAAGCAGTTCCTTTGACATTTTATGAAAGGTATTCTTGCTCCGAATGATCATTTGAGCAAGCGCAGCCGAAAAGCTGAGATCAATGCCCGTTATGTGGGCTTATGGAATCCCAACGCCATCTCTTTGTCGAGCGCTGGTGGGTTGGTAGAATTTGGCGGGCAACTACTCTAGCTAGTTGTTTTGATGTTGACTTGAATAATGATGGATTCGAATGGTACAAGAAAGTTGCAACTGGTTTTGCTAATGATGTACTCGAGTCCTAGAGCATTTTCTGTGGTTTTTGTGGAAAGAGTGAAATGCTCATTTGTTCAATGGAAACCGTTTACACGAAGACAATATCTACTATTGTAGTCAGAATTATCTTGACGATTACAGAAATAGGCAGTTTGGTGGATACGTGGACAAGATTGTGCACCCAGCTGCGGTGTGGCAGAAGCCGCCGCCGGATATCATAAAGATTAACACGGATGCTTGTGTTTGGAGGGTGAAGGAATGGACATCGGTGTGAGTAGTTTTGATTATTTTGTTTTTTGATCTCGAATATTAAATTAATCAAAATTTTATTAATAAATAATATTTAATGTTATAATTTTTTTATTTAGATTAAATATATTATAGTTTTAACTGAAAATAATACAAAAATTTTATTTTTATTTTAAATTATTATTAAATTTAATTCATTAATTATTTATTCGATATACGTACAAAATTTTTAATTAGATCCTATTCCGTCCATGTTTTCATATGATTCCGCCATTGAGATATCCGATGGCCAAATGCTTATCAAGAGTAAAGTGCATGGAATTTAGCAAATTAACACAGGAAGCATGGGAAAATAAAGGTACTGGACAGTTGAAACGTGTAAAAAGGCGGGTCTCTGTTTAACAAAACGTGTCCATTACAAAACGTGTCCTTCCTATTTCTCGTACAATTCTTATGCTCAGTTTCTTTTCTCTGCTGCAAGTCCTTTCGCCGCTTCTTCACTGTTGTTTACTGTTCACAAAAACAGTGGCCTTCCCCACCCAATTTAGCTGGAATGCAACTAAATTAACATTTTACTCTTCTTTTAGTTTGTTTGTAGTCTCCTTTAAGTTTTTTTATATTTTTCAATTATATTTTTATATTTTAATCACTTTTATTTAGACTTAGCAATGTTGAGATTGGAGGATGATTATAATATAATCATTATTCATCCATTTTCATAACAGTTATTGACCATAATTATTCTCGTTTTTATTTCGATGATAACATTAAAATCATCCTCATACCCACACGATTAACTATTGCAACCGTTCTCATTATCCATTCGCTTTGATGACGGTATGGACCATAAGCATCCCTGTTTTTATTTTAGTGATAAAATTAGAATCATCCTCATTCCCACACGATTAACAGTGACAACTTACAACAGTTCCCCGTTATAAAAAACCAATCCATTCCCACCCGATTAACGATTACAACTTACAATAGTTTTCTGTTATAAAAAAATAATACAAAATGAAAGTTAAAAGTCCAATATGAGTAGACGGAGGAATATTGTCAAAGTCGAAGAGCGGCATATGAGATATTTTCAAGGAATGATGAATAAATAGATTATATTTAGTTTTCATAGATTTCATTGTTATGGTGATAGTGGCGGTTATTATAAAACTCATAACCTAATTACCTTATTCATTTCTACCGATTACCAATTATCATCGCAACCTCTGTCAACGCGGTTAATAACCATCAAAACTTGGTGAGGTTATGGTACGTTATGCAGTTACGTAGTTGGAATTCCACAATAAAAGTTTCATTGTTGATTTTGTGTGGGTTACAGAAGAAGAGTTTTTCATTTTCATCTTCGTCCTTGAAAAATTATGGTAAAGGAAAGCAACAAGTGGTTGGAACCGAAACGAAATATCTTTGCGGGCTTTGGCCTCTAGATTGATTTAGGTTTATCTATACAAATCTGTCTACTTATATTGAGTCTCCTAATCTTAATATTTAATACTTATTTGTTAGCTTTGATTTATAAATTTTTTTAGAATATGTGTAATGCGTCCCTATATATACTACGACGAGTAAGTAATATGTAAACAAAATCAACTTAATATTTCGCGGCAGGGCGCGACCACCAAAACTAGTTTATTTATAAAGTAACTATCGGCGGAACGTGTCCTTTATTAATTACGAATTTTAAACGACAGCTGATCTGAACTCGTGTTATTACACTACTATCTTAAGATCATTCGTTCCATTGATCTTATTTCCCAACAAAGCAAAGAGCATGGCAGCAATATTTCTTGCAAGGGGATCAGCAGCAGCCACCATTAACATCCCCAAATCTTCCGCCGTCTTTGTTGATTCCACCTCCAGGTTCTCTATCGCCTTTCAACGAGACGAGGTCCTACCTCGCACTTTTAATAATTAAGTTGCTCTTTTGCTTTAAATCCAATCATCCATATTTATAGGTTAACAAATTTCAGTTCAATCTTTGCAATAATTTTGTTTATACATGTCATGTTGTTTCTCAGGGGAGAAATTCGGCGGCGGTGTCAGAAGGGGCGGCTGCTTTCATGGCGGATACTGTGAAACAGGGGGTTGAGAAAGCCAAAGAGGTAGCTGATGCAATGGTGGGTGGTGCAAAGAAGACGGTGGAGCGAAGGTGGGCAGCGGCTAAGGATGTGAATCAGGGGGTGAGGAAAACAGTGGTAGCTGGCGGCAGCGGAGGACGAGATCATGAGGGAGAAGTTGGGGTTGGTGAAGAAGAAGGGGAGACGGTGGTGGACGAGGTGGTGGAGGAGATTAAAGATATAGATGGGCCTGTGGATATGGCTGAATATAGAGCGATAAAACAGAGCTTGGAGGACTTGAACAACAAAGTCGATTAACCCTTTTATTATAGATTCCATGCCGATTACTTTTCGCTAGTTATTCCTGTTTTTAGATGACCAAGCCTTACCGTTTACGCAATCGGGTTGATTTTTTTAGTCATAGGTACAAGGCTTATTGCATGTTTTACGTAGTAACCTTTGGTTTGAATGTAGATTTTAGAAAATACAAATGATACAAAAATCATATCACAGGCTCTCATTCACCTGCAAATCAAGAAACCGTTCGATATTATGAAGGTTAAGGTGCGTAGGGTAGGGAACGGAGGGAGGAAAGAGATAGCATATCAAGTGAGGGAGTGCGCACTATCATTTAGTTGTGGTATGTGAAAGCATATGTGGAAATTGTTGTAATAACGAGGGAGTGCGCGCTATTATTAAATTGATGTGGTATGTGAAGACACTTTGTATGAGGAAATTGTTGTAACAGTAAACGAATTTTCTCGATAATTGCACCAGGATCTAGAACAAATGGATGTGTGATTCGTGATAAAACAAGTTTTGTATCACATTCGTATCTACGAAATGGAGCTCTGTTATGATACACCAAATAATAGCTTCTCGAAGAGCTAAAGTTTTGACAATGAATGCATCTGTTTGATCAAACAGGAGAGAAGACAAGAAACAAGAAATGAGATTTAACGAGATTTCCGACCTTGATTGATTAATCAACGGAAAAAAAGTTGGTAATATGGTCAGAGAGGAGGAAGATGCAGACTTAATTATAACTAGGGTGCGGCCGTGCTGCATATATACTTATCGACCGTCCTAGGGTAGATATAATAATATCGATTATATTACTAAACTACCCATATAAGAATATCTCGTTAACTTAACAGCCCCTCAAATTGATGCTGATTTCTGAATATGAGTCTCAATGTGCTTCTTCCGATCATGAAGTACAGGATTAGCAGCAATCTGTATCGCACTAGTGTTCTCTCCAAAGAGTTGAACAGGTTGGGAAACAGTCACTCCCAAATTGGCAAGCAACCTTACTAACCATGTGACCTCTGAAAAAACCTCTGGCATAGACCGGTATTCAGCCTCCGTAGAGGACTTAGATACCTTGTCTTATTTCTTGAAGCGCCAAGAGAGAAACGCTTGCCCAAATCGGAAACAACAACCAGAAGTAGAACATCGTGTATCTATGCATCCAGCATAATCCGCATTGACACAAGCAGATAACTCATTCGACGGTGAAGCAGGGAAGAAGAGACCCACATCATTCGTCCCTCGAAGATACCGAAGGATCCGAAAAACTGCATCAAGATATGGTTGTCGAGGTGATGACATGAACTGACCCACAACTTGAACTGCATAACCAAGGCCTGGACGAGTGGATGTAAGATATATCAAGCTCCCCACAAGGTGCCGATAGAGAGTGTGATCCTCAAAGAGTTCTCCTTAATCTTTACT
The DNA here is from genome assembly GCA_030674075.2 of Linum usitatissimum. Taxonomy (NCBI): domain Eukaryota; kingdom Viridiplantae; phylum Streptophyta; class Magnoliopsida; order Malpighiales; family Linaceae; genus Linum; species Linum usitatissimum. Next base: position 504,094 of record JAUJYP020000289.1, on the reverse strand, counting down.
AAGCTTGAGACTTAGTTCCATAGGTGTTGTCACTTGCCTACACTCCCCCATCTGTGCCTGTGCAAGTAAGTCAGTCATATACTTTTGTTGTGTGACAAAAAGTCATTGAGAGGACTGAGTAACTAGAAGACCAGGAAAGTAAGCAAGAGCCCCAAGTTCTTTCATATTGAAAACGGGATGATATAATGGCATGGATTTGCTCAATTCCCTCATGATCGCTGCCAGTTAGGACCATATCATCCATATATAATAATAATATACGAGTAGTAACTCTTGGGCAGAGAGAGATCATTTTACTCTGAGTGAATCCCGACTCGAGAATGAGTTGTTGAAATGTATCAAATCAAGCACGAGGTGTTTGCTTGAGACCATACGGAGAGCGATACAAGAGATATACCGAGTCTGATGAGGCTTTTCGAAATCTTGGATGGATAGACTACCGATTTTTTTTATCGACCAATTTAAAATTGATGTTGTATTTATTGCTACTGCTTAATAATACTCGGCAAATTCCTATAAAAAAAATATAGGGCTATTAGCCTATTACCCAACCACGCAAGAGAAAAGAATAAATAAAAAAGTGGCGATTTCGTCCTTTGCTTGATTTTGTCCGTGCTGAACTCTGCTAAATTTTTCAGTAGAGGGGCATTTTGGCAACTTCACACTCTTTTTTATTTAATTAATTATTTTATTATATATTAATTATTTTCTCTTAACTTTCTTATTTAAATAATAGCTATTGCATATGTATTCGGATTTGAATGATTTTTATGCCAAAAATCATAGTTTCACAAGCAATATTAAAACTAGCACAACCATGATATAGTTTCGACGAACTTTTTTCGAGGTTAACGAGTGAGTTGACTACCTCAAAACTATACTTGATAGCTATCCCCAACTTACATGTAGTTATTGATAGCGTATACATAAGTATTAACAACTTTGACGTTCCTATTAATAACTTAGAGGTAGACGTTGGTACCAACAACTTAGATGTAAGCATTAGTAACTTAAACGTAAGGTAGATATGTATGCTCGATAAAAATGTAAGGTAGAAATAAGAGGAGGGGGACGTAGCTATTAGCCAATAAGAATTAGTTATGGAAGGAATTCAGATGTAGTTATCATTGTCTCGGAGTTAGCTATTAGCTACTTACATGTACACGTAGTTATTAGTAGCGTAAATGTAGTTATTATCTAGCTAGACATAGTTATTAGCAACTTAAACGTGATGTGGATATAAGGAGAAACATTGTTATTAGCAACTTAGACGTAGATATTGCAACTTTGACGAAGGTATTGACAACTTAGATGTATGGTCGAGGAAAATGTAAGGTAGATATAAGGAGGGAAAACATAGTTATTGAGGGAATTCAAATGTAGATATTAGCAACTTTGAGATAGTTATTGACAACTAGTGTATAACGTAGTTATTAGCAACTTGTAGATAGTTATTAGCAACAAAGACATAGTTATTCGACATATCAAAAGTATAAAAATCATACTTTGAATAAAAAAGTTATGTTCGAGATAAGGTAAAAAAATATTTTTTTAAGTCGTCAAAATATAATCAATATCGGTCTCGTTAGATTATTTTTTGAATGATGGGTCTTTCTATATAAAAAACATAAAAATCAACATTAAAGGAGTTATGTTAGTTTTAAAAAAATAAAAAAATTAAATAAAATTAAATATCTAAACTATCCTATTAAATATGAGCCTTTAGATTAAAAGAAGTTTAAAAATGAACGATCTGATCATTTATAATAAATTCAGCATCCTGTGAAAGTCTACTTTCAGCACCGCTCTCTTAAAAAGTGTATACTCAACTGTAGTATTTTTTATTTTTTAAATATAAATAATGCCATTTATTTGATTCTTAAATTGATTTCTTAGAAGTGTATACTAACTGTAGTATTTGTGTAGATTTAAAAGTATTGTTAGACATATTGTAACACATACAGTAGTCAATTTTACTACTTGTACTGCTAGTGTAATCGGATTTTATTATTAGTTTGTCCTGTATGGTTTTAAAAACTTGGATGGTGAGGTTTCCTTCTTCTTCACAATCATTTGGACTGGCATTCAAAACTCAATACAGCCATATGAATCTATTGGATTTGGAAGTCGTAGTCTCAACTCTTTGATTAGTGGGTTAGAGGTGTTAATGGTACGTGGATCGTTATCCGTTTGTTGGACACCTGTCCTATTATTCTGCTCAATACCCTACACAAATCAATTTTTCTTACGTCCCCAACCCTTTTCGCCTTTTCCTTTTCTCCTCTTCGTCTCCCGAATCTCCTTCTCTTCCTTCTCTTCCTCCTCTTCCTTCCACCTTTTTACCCCTTTATCAACACTTACACACACATATAACGCATCTCTTCATTGCAACATGTCCGACAAGGAAATCATCAACAAAATGAAGGTACACACCATAGTTAAAAGAATTAAATGGGTTCCAGTGTGGAGATGTTAGGATGATAATTTAATATATAAGGATTTGCTTACAAGGCTAATTGGATTAATGGGCAGGAAAAAGTGGGACTCGGATCGTCGGCGGACTCAATGAAGGGTAAAAGCAGAGTGGACAAACACGTGAGCCATGCCTACCATCTTGTCAAAGGCAGATCCAATCACCCCATGGAAGATTACTTCGTTTCCGAATTCCGCACCGTCCATGGCAACGACCTCGGATTGTTCGCTATCTTTGACGGCCATCTCAGTCAAAGCGTCCCCGATTATCTCAGCTCCAATCTCTTCGACAACATCTTGAAAGAGGTAATATAATTTATGTTTGTAGTACGTAATCTTGTGACTTTGTCCCTAGAGATTTTTGGTTGGTTTTGAAGTCCGGAATGCACAATTAATTTGACTTCGATGCCCTTATGATAGCATCACCGGTCTCATCTCATTGATGGTCGATAACAACCCATCACTAGCTATGGGGCTGGTCGAAGGGTTCTTCCTATAAAAATAAATAAATTGTTTGTAATTGAATGTTATGTTTTTAGTGGTAAAATTAATCTGGCCAGGGGAAATTCGCAGGAGAATTTTTGGACGGAACCAGAGAAGGCGATTACACGAGCATACAAGGAGACCGACAGCGACATATTGGATAATGCAGGGGATTTGGGAAGAGGGGGTTCCATGGCGGTTAACTGCCAAAAGTTGGTAGTGGCCAACGTTGGGGATTCTCGTGCTGTGATCTCCAAGAAGGGTGTTGCCAAGCATTTGTCCATAGATCATGAGCCTGAAATGGAGAGGTCGGAAATCGAGAACAGAGGTGAATTTGTCACAAACTTCCCAGTAGATGTAGCGAGAGTAGATGGTCAACTGACAGTGTCGAGAGCATTTGGGGACAAGAGCTTGAAGAAGCATCTCAGTTCTGATCCTTACGTTGTTGTGGAGGAAATTGATGATGACACTGATTGTGTTATCTTAGCCAGCGATGGTTTATGGAAGGTAATGTCGAACCAAGAAGCGGTAGATGCTATCAAGGATGTAAAGGATGCTCGTACCGCGACGAAGGGACTTACAGAAGAGGCGGTCTTTTTTCCATTTTGTGATTATGTGAAGAACTGATGCATTGCATTCTAACTAGCGATTAAATTGAACACGGTGATCGAGGTTTATAAAAGTCCCATCTTGTGCAACTGAAATTGGATTGTTATGTCGGTCGGTCGAGGTCTATAGTGTCTTCAGTCCAAAATGTATACGTGTGTAGTCCAAAATGTACAAATCGAATTAACTGTTATACGGCAAATGTGATTTGATTTCAGGATATTTTGGTTAAATTTGATCGATGTATTGGGTTAAGCTGGGGCATTTTGATAACTCTGGTTGTTAGAAATAGTCCATCTTGATATCCCGGGTTGTTGAATGATATGGTAGATGGGGCCATTAACCCCCTCAAAGGGGCTAGCAGATTTACTATTTTAACACATCTAGAGGAAATTATTTTTAGTGGCGGAAAAACCTTCGCCGACATAACAGTGTTAAGTTAACGAGATAGTTTTGTATGGGTAGTTTAGCAATATTATCTATATTATTATATTTATCTTAGGTTGGCGGATAAGTATATATGCAGCAAGGCCGCACCTTAGTTGTAATTAAGTCTTCCTCTTCCCCTCTCTGACGATAATACAAACCTGTTCTTCTTCAGTCGACTAGTCAACCTCAAGGTCGAACATCACGTTAAATCTCGTCTCTTATTTCTTGTCATTTGTCCTGTTTTATCATGGTATTAGAGCACTCTTATTCTGATTCAGCCGGTGTTCGCTTCAATGGGAAGAATTATGCTCTATAGGAGTTCTCGTTTCGAGCTTTCATTTAAGGAAAAGACTTGTTACTGTATCTTGATGGCTCTTGCTCGCCTCCAACTTACCCCATGGTCTCCTCAATTTCAGTTACCTTCTCAAGCTCTTGAACAACTGAATTCGACAAGACTCCTGAGGCCACCAAGACGGGAAAATCAGCTGCTTAATTAGCCGCTGAGTTGGCGGCAACTCTCGCTTCTGAGCGTAGTAAGTGGGAGGTTAACAATGCTCGTGTCCGGTCATATTTGATTGGTTCTATTGAACCATCCATCGCTCCTTCCACAAGAACTAATGAGAATTCCGCTCCTTCCACAAGAACTACATAAAAATGCACCAGCGTTCAAGATCATCTATTGGACATGAATCGGCAACTTGTTAAATGGCTAATGATCATGCCATTATTAATGGAATCGTAAGTTACGTTTACGGATTAAATAAATGTATTATATATGTTGCTAATTACAATTTCATTATAGTATATTCATGTCATTATTAATTCGTTCATAATGTGATGTAATTTATTTATTTATTTTGATAGTTACGTCAAACTTTTTGAAATTTGAGTATGTGGTTTTTGATGTTTCGGGCAAGAATTACTCTTCATGGGCGTTAGAGGCTAAAATCCATATATAATGGTATTGGTGAAACGAGACGATAATGCACACATCTTATCATGATAAAGCTAAAGCTTTGCTATTTACTCGCTATCATCTCAATGATAGGCCGAAAGATGAGTACCAAGAGCACAACATATCGAAAGGACAAAGCTATACATATATTTTATATGTCTCGAATATTGAAGGTCGAAGTGACAAAATATCAATCTTTGTAGTGATTGATTATACTCATAAAAGCCCGATATGATTGAATGTCCCACGAGACACATATCTTGAGAAACGGGTTATCTTATGTCTCCAATGTTGATGGTCCAATGAGACAAAATATCACTTTATGAAGTGAGTGGATATAATCATATATCCATAAAGTAATTAGACAATATATATTCCCACAAAGTCAATACACTAGTGGAGAAAAAGACCTATTATTTTGGTTATGAGATAGAAATTTGAGAAGTGTATCTTTACTCATGAAAGGGTGTTGTGAATTGATTTTGGTCATACAACCATCAATTTTATTTTGATGATAATACCCAAATGATACTAATTTAGCCCTCAAAGTGAATGTGCATAAACACATATGTTACACTATTTTTGAAAGCATATGTAACTATGCGGAACCCTTTTATTCGGATGGACATAACAACTGTGGTTATACGAGAATTATTGATCCATTAATTGGTGACATAGATGATTGAGAAATATCTCTATTTATCATTTAAACTATGTACCATTTTCATGACAAAATGAGTATTTTATGATGAGAATCACCATAATTAATTGTGATATATATCACATCATAGTGCACCAAGATATATGGTGCAGTACAACATTTCTCTCAAACTCTAGATAGAGCTATTATATTATTCACGAAAGAAAAAAATCCTTATTCCAATTTGTTTAGGATGAAGAGAGGAACAATAATATGGTCTATGGCTATATAATTATTGAATCAATAATATCATCCTCCAATTTGTACTACACATATGTTATTGTGATTGAGATACATATAAATGTAAACTATAAGTTTACTCGTCCTGACAACTATTATTTGGCATAACCGGTGAGACCATCCCGGTTCAATCATGATGCGAATCGATAAGTACCTCTATGGTCAATTTTGATGATTCGATGATCTAAAGTGTATGTTCTATTGAAGATTGTTGTGCATGATGGTCTCAACTTGGGTATTCTAAAGAAATGATTCCTAAGGTTATAGGGATTTAAGTAGTCCTTGTGACTTCCTTACTTCCTGGGAACACAAACGATTTTCTGTTCTGTCAACAAGATTTCGTTTCTAGGAAAGCATTTTGACCCTTCCATTACCCATTGTTGGGTAAATCTCCAACACAACATAACTCATTTTTGGGTTGCTTATTCTCAAATAGAGTAGATTGTTGGATAATCATCAACTAAAGTAAGATCATTTCTCTTACACGCAAAATGTAAGGGTGATATTTATGGATCCATACACCCGACATGTTGACCAATTATCTTAATTGATGCATCAACTAGATGGTCACATGTATCTAGAAATCAAGAGCTTGCAAGATTACTAGCTCAACTATTTTGATTATGAGCATATTTCCATGATTATCCAATGACGAAAATGTGTCATTGAAAACTAATATACTATTGTGAACATGTCATTTACATGCACAACACAAACTCGCATTACACCAAGAAATTATCACGAATTCCTCCATTATATTTGGTTTTTGGGTCCAAACCATACATTGCCCATCAATGCATATATGGATATACACATCCCAATTGCTCCACCACATTTTATTATGATGGGTTCGCAATGAAGATTGAGAAATTATTTTGATTATGAGTTCCTCGATGGTAAAATATCACATCATTGTCAGGAGAATTTGATGACTCGTTGGAGGTCTATATTCAAACTTCCCAACATTAGGGGGAGAAACCAAAGGTTGGCCAAGAGATTAGATGAATAAGTATCATTTCGATCCTCGCACTAAAAAAAATATGAACTTGAAGTTCAAAAGTATAATTCATCACTAAAGTTGAATTCATCAACTACCAGACGCCTTTAACGATCCAAATAGAGTAAACCTCTCATGTGCCAACTACAAATGCTCCAATAAATATGATGCTGATATGGGGCAATCTCTTATTACAAATGTGTCTAAAACATGCATGACGCATGATAAATCACTCGGTCCCAAAGAAAAAAAATCCTCAAAAGTGGAATGGAGCTATATATCAAGATGATCAAGTTGAGGTTAAGATTATTTAAACAAAGCCACCAAGAGAAACAAATAATGTGCTCAAGAAGAGTATCAGGTACCTGAAAGATATCAATATATATCTCGATTATCTATATCTTGGATGGAAAATATTGGAACCCCAATGAAGTCAACGTCGACGAAATTTTTGCATATAGTGCAACGCTAAATATGAAAACCCCAATGAAGTTCTGTTTGTCATAAATATAACTGACGATTAAAACTGGTCGCTATAGAAGCATTTATGATGAATTCGAAAAAATCGTGTCATGTATTTAATGAGGAAATAAAAAACGTTATCCACTAATTATATGCGTCACAGATACTAATTGACGAAATAAACCGACATATAGATGGTTCTCGATAATATATTACTTACGACGAAATTCAGAAAAATTTGACATATGTTTATCGATGAAAGAAATATGTATAGTGACTACTAACACTTGTCATAAATACGCGTTACGATTGGTCACAAACAAATTATTTGTGGGGCGACCATTAACGACTACTTCCAACGACTGTAGGGTGTCACAAATAGGGCTATTAGTGATGAATTTGTAGAGTCACTAATAACTGTGTTTTTTGTAGTGTTACAATGCTATTGTGGCTGCTACCTGGAATTCAGTGGTATTTTATCCTCATCTTCATAATTTGTAAGGTTAAGGTTTTTCTCAAACGTCTGAATAGGGCTGAGTTCTCGGATATCAAGGGCAAGTCATATAGCTGGAGCTTTCCCTTTGAAAATCTTAGATGGAAGCTTTGAATAATCCTTCAGTTACTACCTGAGCAATTGCTTCTCTTTGCTCTAAAGAGTGGCATCGGTGTAGGGTAGCTGAAGAGTCGTGTTTGCGTCAAAAGTCTCGTGACCTTTGAGTTAATTTCGGTGACTCCAATACTTCCTATTTCCAAAGATCTGTTCGTGATGCACAGGTTATGAATCAAATTACTTTGCTTAAATCTGCTGATGGCACAGACCTTACCATGATCCTGGAAATTTTTATGAAGCTGTGGCTGTTTTTACAAAGCTATGTTGGGTAAAGTAGATTAGAATTTGCAACGGCAGACTCGTTTTTAGAATGATGACCTTTTGGTTCACAAGCTCTCTGATGCTAAGGCTACTTCTTTATGTGTTGATGTCACAGCTTTGAAGATTAAAATAGCTCTTTTCTTCATGGCTGGTGAGAAGTGCCCAGGTATGGCTTCCCTGCCTGTTTTCTATTAGGGGTTCTTGGGATGTTGTGGGGGGTGATGTCACCGTTGCTATCCAAAAACTTTTCGTGACTGGTTATCTTCCTCATCAGGTAAATGTTACTTGTCTTGCTTTTGCTTCCAAAAGTCCCTAATGTCGATTCCATGAAGAATTTCATAACGACTTGTTGTTGTATTGTGGTTTACAAGCGCATTAGCAAAGTTATTTCTAATAGATTGAGCAAAGTTCTCTTAGATTTGATTAGTCTGATCCCAACAAGTTTGCTTTTGTTAAGGGTAGAATCATCACTAATAATGTTTTGATGGCTCATGAACTGATTCATTCTTATCACCTCTCTGCTACCTCCCCTCGTTGTGTCATTACGGCCAATCGGATGGCCTTTAACTATGTGGATTGGGATTTTCCCTTTGTGGTCTTGTCATCATGGAATATCTCTGGTCAATTTGTGAAATGGATCAGTGTGAGATACCCTACCTTAGAAGTTCCGGTTAAATCACTAGTTCAACCAATAATCCTATTCGGGTTTCAACCTGAGCCATACTCTAATACTCGACTACTAATAAACACATTAAAAACAAGCATTAAAAGTGATGTGCTGTATTTTTGACACACTTATTGTCGTTATAAACTATATTTTATGTGCCGAAATGTATTCAAACTCAGGGTTTTGCGTACATGTTTAGTTCTCTTGCCCTCAAGACCATATTACGTTGTTTGAGATGTTTTTGATGGATTTTCACGCGATGTACGACATTTGGGGACAAGCAGGAACTAAGACGGACGATTTAAACTGTTCGATGCGAAGATTTGCTGAAATTAGAAGAGAATACGGCGTGTCCCTTGAGAACACGTCGTGTCCTCTGGAACACTATCGTGTCTTTTTCTCTGGAAAGCAACCCGAGAGCCTCTGTTGGGAGGAACACGCCCGTGTCCTTTTCTTCTAGGACACAGTGTATCTCACCTTCAGACGGGCTTTCAAGTTATTTTCTTTCTCTGATTTGGAAGAGACGATATAAATAGCCCGAGCAGCCCTTTGTACGAGGAGGACTTTATTCCATATATATTTTCAAGTTCTTAGAGAGAAAAAGAGTTCCAGAGATCAATTGAAGCGAGAGAACATTAACGATTGAAGTCGGATCGAAGATGGGCGACAAGACGGAGATTTCTCGACGAAACATATGTTCTTCCCCGGTTATTTTCCTTTATTCTTCCCTTCTTGTTTCCAGAAATATGAGTAGCTAAACCTTTCGTGTTGTTTGGATGAGATGAAACTTTAGTTTAGCTTTTGTATGGATGATGGGGTTTTAACCCTTTGGTTTGTTATAAAGTTTTCAGACTTATGATATGTTCTTTCAAAACTAGTTTCAGATTCAATTTCGTTTGATTGCCTTAATTGAATCATCGTCATTGATTTGTGGGTCTGAGAGGAACATAGATTCATAGGTTGCTTAGGAATAACTCTAGATTATTCGTTAGCTCGAGAGGCGAATGACTTGTTTAGTGTTTTGCATCATTTATCGTTGTGGGATTTCATCGAACACCTTTAGTGCGTTTTGCTTAGGTGTAGATTAGCTCAGAAGAGGAGTTTACGGTTAAGCAGAATAGATCCTTAGAGGCACGAGAGTGATCTAAGACTGTCGTAGGAAATTTCCAACCCATTATAACCTGAATAATTGAGATAACTTGGCATCCATGCATGCATTGCTAGCTTTTGTGGATTCGAACCCGAACAACCTTCATTCCATATTTGAAACTCAATCTCTTGCATTTGCTTTCTTTTGATTTGTATTATTAGTTGATAATTGGTCACATAAACAATGAAATAAACAAACGTTCACAGTTACTTGGTTTAGTTAGCTTAATCAATTTCAGTAATAGTGTTAGAAAGACCCTAAGGAAATATGATTCCATCAGTTCATTATAGTGGGTATTTGATTAGCGGGGTAAAATCCGTTCTTCAAATATGCGCCGAACTAATTTGATTTAATTTTAATCAAAAAAAATTTGGATCGACCAAAAATTGGGGTGTCACAATGTGTGGTCTCCATTGAACTATGTTTAGTGTGTAGAATAATAGGGGTTTGTGCGATTACTTTCCAACCAAGAAGAGATTGAGACAAGGAGATCCCTTGTCTCGCTACCTGTTTGCTATCTCAATAGAAGTCCTCCGCTCCCTCTTCGATAGGGTTGCTTCAGCTGGTTTTATTTATCACCCCATATTCAAAAAACTTAAGATTATGCATCTTTGTTTTACGGATGATTGACTTCTTTTTACTTATGGGTAATACTGTCAATATACTGAAATTCTTTTACTTGCTCTATGGTCTCAAGTTTAAAGCTTCCAAATCTAAGTTCTTTTTCTTAACTAGTGTTCCAGATGTTCTTGTTGGGGCCATGGTGAGCTTAACTAGTTTTCGTTGTAGCTCTCTTTCTGTGCATTATCTTAGCGTTCCTCTTCCTATTTCGGAAGTTGGCTGTTAAGTACTACTGCCAACCCCTAGTCAACCATATTACTTCTCGCATCAGGACGTGGAAGGAAAAAATATTGAGCTATGCTGGCAAATTCCAACACATTAATTCGGTTCTGACAAGCGTGCGCCAATATTGGATTACAATTTTTCTTCTTCCGAAATATTTTATCTCTGATAAGGATCTATTTGTAATTGATTCTTTGGGGTGTTGATGGTGTGGTAAAGAAAAGAGTTAAAGCCGCATGGGATTCGGTGTTCGAGATTTAGGTATTTGGGTAGTTTCACGACACATTTGGTCCTTCCTACTGCAAATTGGTTCGGTTTGTGAGTGGATAATGGGTTGTGGTTTTTCCACAATCACCTTCTTCTCACCCACTAGTTCCATCCGGGAGAGGTACCACAATAAATCCCGCTCCAACGGATTATTTGTAGGTAAAAGTCCACAACCTCCCATTTGGTTACTTTTCAGAGGCAGTCGGTGAAGCCTTGGACGAATTTGCTGAGAAATACCTCTAGTATGATGAGAAGAACTACATTGGATTCCCCAGCACCTACATGAGGCTCCATGTGGCCTTGGACATCAACGTTCCCCTACTAAAAGAGAGAGTGGTAAGCCTATACAACAATGTTGAAATCACTTGTCAGTATTAGTACAAACGCCTCCTATAGTTGACTCATCCAGTAAGGGGACTCATCTGGTAAGGGATCCACCATCGGGTATCAAACAGCAGAAGAAGAAGAGGCAGCCTCGGTGGAAGACAAGAAATGCCGTAGGTGCGAACTCACAGCCTTTGCGGAAGACAAGACATGCCGTAGGTGCGAACTCACTTCTTCCTATCCAATAGAGAGGGAACTCAAACCGGGCAGAAACCCTTCAAGTCGCCCAGGAAAACCGGCCACAAATCACCCTCTGTGCCACCAACCGGTCAGCCCCAGGCGACCGGTCTACCACATTGATGCCCTTATATGGATAGTTAAGATCCTAGCCTCCCTTGGATAGTTAAGATCCTAGCCTCCCTTGGCGATTCCTAATAACGATAGTCTACATCCTAGTCTGCTAGGTTACATGTTTTCACTTTCCCTTTCATTTTTAGTTTCGAACTTTTCGGTTCTTTTGTTGATTATTAGCGGTACTTGGCAATTTTTTATCATGTTCTCTGAGGGCAAGTTCGCTCACATATTTGTTTGTTGGAGAAGATTGAGGTTTTTTGCTTGTAAGGACCCGTAATTCATAGTAGTCCTGTTAGTGAGAATTGTACCTCCAATGGAATATAATGTCACACCTCTAATTAAAAATACTGTGATGAGAGTTTATAAAAAGAAATATCGAAATTAGACATGTAATAGATTACCTACATGCCAATTATGATTAAAATCCCTGCGGTCGCGGCATCGGGCGGCATCCAATCCAACCTAGTATTGAGAAACGGATACGAGAGGCCAATTACTTCATTTCTTATTGTGGATTATGTTGACCACATCTCTGCTGTAGGAACATCCCGTAACCGTTACGTCAGTCCTCATTGTAAACATCTTTTTGTATTGTCATTAATAGTATAAGTTACGACTGTGAAGGCCAAGTTACATTATTGAACAAAGATAAACAAACCGAAAATGAACTAACAAATTGATCGGACAAACGATCGGATTCCGGATAAGAATGGAGAAGTAGAAAAGAGATATAGAAGCTCTGAAGTTCTTATCGGTTTATTCAGCTGGTTGGGTTTTTATATCAACCTCAACAGTAACCACAACAATAAAAATGAAATTACAAACGTGGGTAAACCACGTGTCATTAGTTCATACATCAACTCGATAAAATAGACGGGAAATAAAACTCTCCGTTTCAAACGTTGACTAACGATCTTCCCATTAACTCCGTTTGTTCTTCAACAGGAACAGAGAAAGAATTCATAAAACGACGGAATTCGATATGATCAGGCCCTACATGTGTTCCTCTTAATCTAAGTAAAGAAATTATATAATTCGAACCTCATTGCACATGTCTCAGAGTAGAATTCACCCCCAATAGAGTGTTTACATGCAGGATCATGAAGCAGCATTTTTCTAGCTCGCTGCAGACATTTCTGGCAATCCGACATTGAGGACTTGTCGCAGAATGAAGAAGAGAAAAGCAGAGGGTCGGGAAAAGGATATAGGAACATATACTTGACACTGTTCTTGCTGGAATCTTGTATATTTAGACATAGTTGGTGAAGCGAGTACCTGATATACGACTTGAGTTCTGGATGGTAGTGTCTTGTGTACCTATAGTTGCTGCAGTATAAAACGTATATCTCTTGGTCTTCAGCTGCTGAGAAAGTAACCCTGCACCCAAGAATCAGAAACATGACCACTAATAACTTCATAGTACTAAGGACGGCAATCGCTGGCCTTGTTGTTAGCTAGGTAGCTATGTTATTTTACAGCTATTGGGATTCCATGGCCCATTTAAATAAGTCATCACCAAGATTCCACGAACCAACTTGCGTGTTGGCAACTGATGGAATTATTATGGCTACCGTTGCATTTTGTCATGCCCTCATATGTGGTTCAAATATTCCAACCGTGCCGAGGGAATCATATGCTGTTATTTGTTGTTTAATTTGAATGCCCAAAGAGATGATTAGGTGACTAACTAGTCATCAACAATTCGCATTCTGCCATACTCTCTGCCTTGTTGGTTTTGTGATCTCCCCAATGCCAAGAAACAATGGTCTCTTTGTTACATATTGCACAACAGCCCATGTCATTCCCTTTATGAAAATGAGCACAACTTTTGATCCCGTCAGTTTGGTATAAATTCTAGTATCCGACCCACTAGCCGACTAACCCAGTCGAGGATGGTTTCGAGGTTAAGATTTTATTCTCTCCCAACGTTGTTGGGGGATCGAACCTTAGTTCGGCCTTTCAAGTACAGCCACTGGCACCACTGCACGAACTACTTGTTAGTACTTTTGATCCAGTATGTTACCCTATACATTTGACTTTGTAGTACTTGGTATTATTCGACATTAGGCTTATACCCTATTAGCAAGTTAATCTTAATCAACCTCTAGCAACACATTTTTTTGACACAAAACTCATCATCGGGGAATCTCATAAATAAAGCCAAGAGCTCGGCAAGAGGCGTCCAAATGTCTATCCAGAGGTGCAGACCCCATGACCGAGACTACATAGATCCCATGCCCTATGCGAAAATAAAAACGACCTCAATCTTTTCTCTCCCACAAGACATCAGACAGACAAAAACAGACAAATGAGGAGAGGAAAAACAGAGTGAAGTAAACTTAACAAGAAAAAAACTTTAAGTAGCAAATAACTAGCAAAATCAAAAGCCTAGAAACCTGGATGTCTGAAAACCGACCTCAATCTTTGCTCGGTTTTCGTCTGTTGTTCTCCTCTATGTCCATGAGGTCTGCCGATTGTTCCGTACTATGACGTTTTTTCACATCTTGAGTTTGATCATAGGATATCATGAGGTTGATTAAGGATGAGTTCTGTGATGTGGTGGTGGTGTTGGTGGTGCATACCGTGGTGCAAAGGGCGTCTCTGAGAATGAGCCATGGATTTGGCTACTTTGATTGTGATTCCTTCATGTTCTCAGCTTTGATAGAGTCGTCCCCCCGCTTTGGATTAACTGTTCTGGTGGATAGCAAAATTTCAGAGGGTTGTTCTCCGCAATATGACCCATAATTCCACGTATGAAACAAAACTTTGCAGCTTTTCATACCAAATTGGCAGGTTCTCTTTACTATCATGGAGTGTGATCAACCGCTCCTTCTGGAGGGGGTTTCAGACATCCAACAGTACACGGATTCTCATATAGGGCTCCAAAAATTAAATCGTGTTTTTCAGAAGATACTCCAAGTATCTTCGAGCAAAATTACCATGTTTATTATGAATTTCATGTGAATTTTAAATTTTAGTTAATTTTAAATTTAAAGAAATTGAAATAGAAGAACAATTAGAAATCAAAATTATGTTTAGTTGATGTAAGAAAATTTTAAATTTCTTAGCCTAACTTTTTTTATAAGAGAGTTTGTTTGATCGTATTAATAAAACATAGACGATTATATAGACCTACTCATACCAATATAGGAAGAGAAAAACTAGAGATCACTCACACCCTACAAGCTAGAAACAAAACAAAGAAAGAGAGAAAATATACAAGGGATGAAACTTAAAGATCAAACTCAGAGGGCAACAAAACGTCAATTGTACCAGAACTATAGATAAGACATCCAACGAGGTGTGAGAGTTCTAGCTCTAGCAAACCTCGCTACACGATCCACAACCAAAAGGCGAGATCGATGACTGTGAGTGACAGATACAAAAGGCTTTGCACGAAGAACTTCAATAATCTCAACGAGCAAGGAAGCACAACTCCAAGGCCAACTTTCAGAGGAATCTGAAAGTGCTTGAAAGAGAAATTTACTATCCGAGAGAATATTGATAGATGCAACAAGAGAGGCCGCTAGACATACCGCTAAAAGAAGTGCCCAAGCCTCCACTACAATCGGCTCCTCTCACAACAAATGACCAGCCCTTATATCAATCGCAATCCCTGAGGAGTTGTAAAAGATTACTCCATAGCCCGCCTGCTGGATGCCGTATTGAAATAAACCATCACACAACAAGGTATACTCGTACCTGATCAACGGTAGGGATTCCACATGAATGGGAATGTTGGGACTAGTAGAATGAGAGTGAGGGGAATTGGCATAAGCCAGAAATGTATCACGACGTTGATGAAGCTTTAGCTCCATATCTATAACATTGAACACCTTTCTTTCGAACAGTCGCTCATTACGATATTTCCATAGAATGCAACAAATAAAAGCTGCCAGAACTGAATTGCGAATCTACAAGCTACTTGAAAGAGAAGAACCACCTAGGAAAACTAGCAATAGGTAGTGGACGAAAATTAAGAGGAAGAAGATGCAAGATTCGGGAAGAAACAAGGCATCCAAACAGTAAGTGGGAAATGTCTTCAGGTGCTTCAGAACTCACCGAATAAGTGACGGAAGTAGAACAATGGCAACGATGTAGGTTTACCCTTGTGGCAATAGCATTTTGACACTGCGCCAAAGAAATAAGTTAGTTTTAAGAGGAACAGGAAGAGCCCAAACCCATTTCCATGTCTTGGTAGAGGCAGTATCTGAAGTAAGAGAATCATCTAAGGCATTATTCCTTGAGTTTCATATAGCATGAGCGACTAGAAAAATTTCCCTTAGAATCCCAATGCCAAACCCATGAATCTAGAAAATTAGCAAGGCCAAATGGAACTTGAACAATTTCCATCACCATATGTGGAGGGAAAATCAACCGAAGGTTTAGAACATCCCAAACTCGAGAAGGCTGCAAGACGCAATCCCTGATTTGATAATTTAACATAGAGGAAGGGTGACATTTAAAATTAACCGAACCATGGACCCATATCTCGTCAAGCCAAGTACACTCACTATTTCCTATATTTTGGCGAATACCTTGAAGCAAAGCAAGTCGACACTTACAATGCTACACCACATCCAAGACGGTCGATAATGTGGCCGAGCTTGAAGGAAATGCTGAGAATGGAAATACAAAGCTTGGAGAAGGCAAACCCAAAAAGGGTTAGGATTCTAAATAATTCGCAAGGGAAGCTTTGCCAAGAAAGAAAGGTTAAACTCCTTCAAGCTTTTGAAGCCTAAACCTACTTTGGCCGTAGCTGTGGTTAAATGGCCAGCAGAACACCAATGAATAAAACGCCTTGTCGCATCCCCCGACCACAAAAAACGTTGCACAATAACATCCAAATTCTTGAGAATCCGATCTGGCAGCATAAAACAAGAAAAAATGAAACTTGGAATGGCCTGTAATATTGATTAACGAGAACTTTCCTTCCCCCATGAGACAGAGTGGCACTCTTCCAAGGAGCTATCCAAGTTTGCAAGCAATCATTATGAAACCGAAAAGTATCACACTTAGACCTACCCTATTTAGTGGGTAAGCCTAAATATTTCCTAAGAGAACAATCATATGTAACTCCCAAAGCATGAGCAACATGAGCTCTACTAAACACATTGGTATTAGTACAGAGTAATAGGGAAGATTTTTTAGTATCAATAACTTGACCTGATAAGCGACAATAAGTATCAAGCACAGATTGAAGCCTAACAGCTTGTTCTTGAGTAGCTCTGTCGAATAACACTGTGTCATTAGCAAATAAAACATTATAAAGGACAAAGTATTTGAGACCAAGATCAATAAAAACGGAAAACAAATATTTAGGACAGTAATTGATCCTTGACATAAAACATGGGAAGGAGAAAAATAATCTAGATGGCTAACCATTAATCAATACAGCAAAGCAGACAGTGGTAACCGCATCCATCCACCCAAACCTGAGAAAAACCCAAAGCTTGCAAAATCACCCGTAAAAACTCCCAAGAAACCTTATCGAATGCCTTTTGCATATCCTCTTTCAGTAAGAAATCAAATTGGGAACCACGCATCCGACATTTTAACTTATGGACCACCTCAAAGACAATAATCAAATAGTCCTTAATAGCATGGTGCCCTATGAAAGCCCCATGAGCTTTGAAAACCAAGGTTGGCAGATAAGGCTTCAAACAAGAAGCCAAACCTTTCGACACCACCTTAGCGCGAAAATTTGAAAGACTTTTCAGACAAAATTGAATTACCATTCCATCCAACCAGAAAATACTTTCAGAGCAAAGAATTGGAAAATTTCAGCACTGAAATTCCTCTCCAAAAGCTGCCAATGATGCTGGAAAAATCTACTCGAAAACCCATCAGGGCCAGGCACTTTATCCATGCCAAGCTAAAATACTACCGTCTTCATCTCCTGAATTGTAAATTGCTAACAAAGACTAAAGTTTGTAGAATTAGTGACAACCTTAAGAATGGCCTTCCAAAGCAAAATAATCAGTTACATCAGTTACATCTCTAGCACCGGAAAACAAAGACTTATAATTCCGATGATATTTAGCAGCATGAGCAACAAGAAGTAAATTATCCATCTGACGTAAGTCAATAGGCATTCCCATTATCCTAATCCAGAAAATAGTGGAATCAATCTACATATCATCGGGAGAACTACAGTTTGCCCAACTCTTGAGAACTGAATGGGATTGCAACACAATCCAAGGGCTTTCACCTTTAATTCGATCTTTTTCCGCCTTGTTAATTGATTATTACCAAGAGATAGAACCTTAAGGTCACTTCAAAGCAGCAAAACCCTCTTGATATTACTCTTTAGCGTTAGAACCGAGCATGCACGACTACTAAAAAGCGGCTAACCTTGAAATTATGAGCTAGCTGAAGAGTGGTTTTCTCACAAGAGAGCAACCCTATGCGACATACAAGATCATACACTGAGTCTTCATGAGACATGATGGAAGAAATTGAAGAGAACAAAAGTGAGAAAGAGAAGAGAGAAAGGGTAGAGAGAAAAAATGGAAAGATTGAGATAAGACTAAGGAAAGTTGTCATTTGAGATTGAACATAACAGAAATAGAAAAGAGCATGAAAGATCTAGGACAGGGATTTAAGTAAAAAGGCAGAAAAATAAAAGCTCAACAGAAAGAGTTTCAACAAAAGCCACATGTCAATAAATTTAATACCATAAATTGAAATTGTGTTTAATTGTCAAACTTACCAAAATATTATAACATCTACTTACAATCAAAATGTAGAGAAATTTTTAAACTCAATATGTTGATTATTGTATCAAATACAATAAAAATTTAAAATTTGTTAGGTAGCAAAATATCTATTTCATATCTCGTTGCTTTTTTATTTACAAAAGAGCTCCATGTAAAAATTATCAAAATAACATAACAACCTAAACTGGACTGAGACAGGAGACACAGAGAGTGGGAGACATAGCCAAATTAAATTCAAATGCTAGCTATCTAAGAAATTGTAATAAATAAATTAACAAATTTATTGGAATGAACTGTGTGATGATTATTATTATTGAAGATACATATGAAATTATTCTAATCCTTAAAGAAGGAAGTCAAATTAAACTCAAAGAGAAAAAATATATATTTTAATTACTGAAATATTGGAAAGAGGATGACCCAATTAAATTGGATTACTTAAAACGAAATGAATGGCCAGAGAAGAGACCAATTAACAATAATTAATTACAAAAAATTAACATTAATGGTTAAATAAACAAGTATAAAATTCATCTTAAAGTCCTACTGTTAAAAGAAGAAAGAGCTGAAAAAAAAAGAAATTCAGTGGTACGTTAATTGAAAAATAATTAAAAAGGAAAGACTTTATTAGTGGTAATTACTTTCAATCGGGAAAAACATATAATTGAGGTATTTTAAAAAATTAAATTGAAATAAAATGTTTATAAAATTAGGATGAAACTAATATTATTTTTATCTTTTTTATGTTAATTAGAAGGATTGAACAAATTAAGCATATGTTTTCATTCACAATAAAGTCTATTAAACTCATAAAAAAGGAGCATTTACTAACAAAACTTAACGTAAAATTTAAATTATATCAAGAATTTCATAATAGGTTAATGACGCTAAAACTTGGGTATTTTCGACATTGCAGTCGATGCAAGAGATCCGATTACCATTAGACTTTG
The DNA here is from genome assembly GCA_030674075.2 of Linum usitatissimum. Taxonomy (NCBI): domain Eukaryota; kingdom Viridiplantae; phylum Streptophyta; class Magnoliopsida; order Malpighiales; family Linaceae; genus Linum; species Linum usitatissimum. Next base: position 484,605 of record JAUJYP020000289.1, on the reverse strand, counting down.
CTTATTGATGTTTTCTTTCCTTTGTCACAAACAACGGAGAACTAGATTCAAGAATGGAAAAAGTGACCACTCTTGCCTCTAACGATTGAAATCTAATATTTGCTTCTATCCAAAAATTTGTATTCTCAAGTAGCTAAAGAGCAACTAGATGTGAGATGAAAGTCGACAATATGGCATTCTACGATTCAAACGAAAAACGATGCCAAACTGATGGAAAGTAGAGGCTCAAAAATTAAAAAGAAGATATGATATGCAACTAAAATCTCAAGCAAATCTTCTACACTACACGAGGAAACAAATATCAAACAAAGACTCACAAGTATATCAATCACGAAAAAATCAAATAGTAGCTAGTTATCTTCAAATTGATTCTTTGAGAGTTACTTTGATAAGACCAACAACTAGGAGATCCAAATAATTGATTTGGAAAATAAATTTGTTGAATTGCCATAAGAGTTTGACAAGTATAAATAGAGAGGCAAGGAGATCGGCGTTAGGCTTAAATGAATTTATAGGATCATTACTCAATTATAAAAATAGTTTTAAGATTGACAAAGAGGGAAATAGCAAAAGAAATAAAAAATCATTTATTTTAAGTTTATTTTAACTAAATCATTTAGTGATTCAGATAGTGATGTTGATGCTGAAATTTCAATGCTAAGCAACAAACTTAAAAAGTTGTTGGAATATCATGCCAAAAATAGTTACTTACTACATTTCTCTCTCCCCCTTTTTGTAAGAATGCACACCATAAAGTTCCAAAAAAAGAGGTCTCCCCATGTTCATTTACTGGTCTAGCTTACAACGGATTCTATGTTTCAGACTCCGCACCATATAGATCGCTTCATATCCGCTGAGCTTCGGCACCTGGTTCAAACCCTATTGGATACGCAGCTGTAACAAAATTCATGATTCACAGTCCATGCGGTATGCTCCCGAAGGTAATAATCCACCCCTTCCCTTGCTTCTTACCGCGTAGTGGGGACAGTTAGACTGAACTATTTTATTTAATAAAGATATCTCAATAGGTAACTGAACTAATGCTTTTAACTAGCAGCAGTGGGCTGGATGCAAACCTGAATTGTCCGTGCATGGTTAATGGAAAATGCAAAAACTATTTCCCCAAACAATTCAACACCGAAACCACAGCTACGCAAATGTATTGTCGTAGAGACTCCAGTATCAAGGTCATCAAGGGTGGCCACACTCTTGATAACGGCTATGCTGTCCCCTATAATAGGGACCTCATTATCATGTATCAGGCTCATATCAAAGTTTAGGTATGTCTTAAAGGGCTACTTGTAAAGTATCTAATCAAATACATTACCAAGGGGCTTGGTCGGTCGTCTGTTGTTGCCAATGCTACTAACACTCACAGGCCATCGTCTCCTGGTGACCCTCAACCTCCAATTGCTGAGATAGCATAGTAGCTCGATTTTCGCTCAATCTCATCTTACGAGGTTGTCTGGCATCTCTTCTGATATCCGATACACGAACAAAAACCAAACGTTGTATGACTCTATGTTTATTTATCAGAACAACAACCAATAACGTATGAGCTGGCTAAGGCCCTTGAATCTATTTATCTCAATCAACAATATCAGAAGAGGTTTCTCCCACGAAAACCCAACAAAGAGGTTTTTCCCACGAGATGGATTTTACATCATACTTTAGTACACAGTCAACAACCTCCATATTAGTAAGACATCATGTGCATGTTCACATTCAATCCAACTTTATACTCATCTTAATATTGTATCTAAATGTAATCTTTGCCTTATGGATGCAAATATATCATTGTACGACTTTACACCGCTTCTATCTCAGCTGCTTCATCTGATAGCCGCCTCAATTTTACTATCGTTTTTGACGACCCAAGGTTTATTTTTCCCTTTCTATTTGCTCATAGTAATTTTTCCTACTTTTATGTTAGATTCGTTTTCATACACACTTTTGTGTCTTTCATTGCAGCCTTTCTTCTGTAGTTATTCGTTTTGCTCACTTCATCGAACGCGATGGGTTTAGCTTGCAACGTATAGCTAAAGTTGAAGATAGACACCCTGTCATCTGTAGTTGTACCAGTCTTGCTCTGTGTGACCTTTTCGGTTAGGCACCAAACCTATTATATCATTTACGCTGACCCTAGGCCAGCTTGAATTTGTATCATTTTCGCCCTGTTTGGTTTGCCGATGACAATGCCCCACCAACAATCGCTTTGTTTTGGAAAACACACCAGCCTCGCGAATTGTCTTCCCACCAACCCTTGGGCTAATCAACTGTTTTGTGACCTATTTTTTATGTGCTCCCTTTTTTGTCAGATTCGCCCACCTCCACCTTTCTGGGCGTGTGTTCTCTCTGATTTCGCCAAATGTTTGCTCATTTGTCTGTGGTGATCTAGAAAGCAAAATTGACGCTGGTTGAGCTCATGATCCAACCCCTATTAACCCACATAAAGCCAATGTATGTACCTTGTCGGTAAACTTAGATCCTTCATGTGTGTTTTCCTTCCCCTATACCATTTTGTCCATTAACCGTTTATAACTCAATTTTCCCTCTTATATCCATACTTTTGGTGCCTCATGCGTATTATACATGTATATCAGCATGCCAACAATATTCTTTCAACAGATGAATTTCCAAGGTCTACTGACGAATATCGTTCTTTCCAAGGATTGTCTTAATTGGATACAATGACTATGGATTGTTCACATTTTAGTTTCTTTGTTGTTGCACATTGTGCCAATGCGAGCACGGCAATCGATCTTCTGTTCGAAGGGACAATGGTTGAACTTCTCTTCAAAATGTGGCCTCAACATTATGCATCTCTAGATCAAACAGAAGAAGCGCAACTGCTTGCCAGCCTACATAACCATCTGTTTATTGTTCAAGTCTGCTCCCTAGGTTCGGCCAATACCGAACGTGCCAACTACATCGTCCGTAATCTATGGAACCCGGTGGCCGCTGTCTACCAGATCTGAATCTGGATAGTATACACGGCAATCCATGTGTCAGCGTTTTGTTTCTCACCAAACATCATGTAAATATCAGCTAATTTCAGTTTGTTACCTATTGCCAATTTACTCTATCCCATCATTTGTCTGGTGGTCCTCTATGTTTAGTGTTTTTTCTATAAATGAATGTAAGGCGACACCCAGTTCACCCTTATCTCGTGCTCCTCCCCTAGCTGTAAGCTCGCCGATTCACCAACCCAACCATCGGCGTGCTTCGACATGGATACATAATCAACTAATCATCCAATTCAATAATGGTGCCCTAAGTCGAGAATCCAAGGCCAAGGTTTCGAAATAAAAAAGCTTCAGATTTGAACCCGGTGAGTACCAATTATGGCCAAACCATCGAAACTGACAGAGAAAATAATATTGATGGATGGTGTTAGTTTGTTAATATGCGAAGATAAATATAAACTTTAGATGATGTTATGGGTACTATGAAGATATTGTGAAGATTTAAACCAAATTCGCCAAAGCCAATTCCTCGTTTGATAACGTTAAAAGGTTGTAGACCTATTAATTACTGTATATAAGTAGAGTGCCTCTTTTGTAAATTATTTTTCTTATTTTTGAAAATTAAAAAAAAATCAGTCGGCCCAGATTGAGCCTCAAAACGGACGACCCAAATTTGACAAAAATAATGGGTGCACCCAGTGCGATGCACCGAACAGCTTTTCATACATATAATATATATATATATATATAAAAGTCTATATGTAAATAACATTGATAAGTACATATACACTTTGACATATATAGGTACATTAGTATGTATATATGTTTTGTATGTATATCTATGCATATATGCACTTGTATGTATATATATATATTGGTGGATATATGTACGTACTAGTAAAAGATGATGGATTAATGATGCGACCAATGTTGCGAGAATCCAAATCCCCACGTTGGAGGCCATCATGCAAGACATTGTATAAATCTGCCCGTAACTTTTTCTGATTTAACCGCAAATATGTGAGGGGGTTTTGTTCAATTGTTGTAAAGGCATTCATACAAAAATGTTGTAGTGCTTTGCTAGACCGAATAAGTGTTTTCCCTTCAGTCTCTCTGTACTGTAGACGGAAAGCATAGTATTCACATTGAGTGACATATTTTCTTTTTTTATGGATCTCTATGGCAAGACTGTACCAAATGCGGTTGTGGAATCCGTCATTTCCATCGGGGAAAGCAAGGGGGAATGGAGTGAATCAATGAGAGGATTCAAGCTCGTTATCCGGTGCAAACCAGTCATTCGGTTGTTGACTATAATGTCATAATCTTCTTGATCGGGTGTAAAATCATTTGGGACCAGACCGTCAAGTTCTGTCCCCATGGAAGTTCATACATACGATCACGTTTGACCCGTGGCCCTGTTATACGCAACTGGAGTTCGTGATTATCTGGTTCTTGCAGTGCATCACGTACCTTGCGGAAACTCCGGGCAAGCACATAATCGGCATCAAGAATGTCTTGTAGATCGTCCATTAGCTGTGGGTGTAAATTGTGCGTCACACCACTGTCGACACCAGCAAGCTGGTTGCTTATTTCTGTTGTTGGATCATGCAAATACAGTTGCGAGTAACGTGGTGGTCAACCCTCAGGTGGTATTAGGGAACCCATATAATGGTAATTCTCACCATTTAGTATTAAGGAGTAAGGGCCTCGAGAATGCAACAGTCCTAAATCTAATTTGTCTCCAGATGATGTCCACAAAAAAGCACCATTATATGAGCGAATGTGTTTTTTATTATGTTTTGAGAGGGCATCGCCATCTCTTTGTAGTAGCTGATAGTAACTGATCCGATAGGTGTGGAGTTTGTGGAAGTAAAGCCGGATCAACATTACCAAGCTGACAACATGGTGTAGACATGGGGTGTGTTTTGCATTGGGCACTGTTTAGTGGTTCTTGAGGCCAGAAAAAAGCACCATAATACGGGCATACCAATGTCAGGAGACCAAGATCAAGAATATCATTATTATGGTCCACGGGATAACTAGGCTAGGTTCAGTTTCGTCATTGCTCGGAGCACTGCTGATTGAGTTTGCAAGTGGATTTATTTGGTTTTTCAATGGTGTATGTGTTACACCCCAATCCTAGTGAAAAAAAATTATTTAAGAGACCCCCAAAGTACCCTTAAGAAAGTCGAGTAGAAATCAGGAATGGGGTTTGAATTTTTTTATTAAATTTGAGGATCCGAGTTGTTTGACTGTTCGGTTGACTGAGTTCAAGGGATCTTTGAGGCTCGATTTAATTATCGGGTTGGTTAGAATAATTGTAGCTGGAGCTTTAATTTGTTAGTTGGGAGCTTTAAGAGATCTGGACCGTCGGACGGATCCTATGGTGAACATGAGCCTTGATTAAATCAAGTGAAGGGAGCGGGCAGCAACTTTAATTAGGAGGGAGATTTCTGTTGTGGCCTTAAGGTTAAATTTTAAAAGGTGACGTGAGATGGGCTTGGACCGTTGGATGGATCCAGCAGTGTGCGGGCATCCGTTATATTTAAGAAAGAGGAGCCTCAATCATGGAGCCGCTCCCAAAAAAAATCTAAATCGTGAAAGCTGGTGACGGCATTCTACACAACTAATGGAGAATCGATCAAAGACGGAGGCCCATGTTTTTATTTCGAGGAGAAAGCTCGAGGATTCAACGAGGAGATGGCAAAGACGATCCTCGGAGGAAGATTAAAGGAGAATCGGTGAGAGCTTGCGATCATGGAGTTGGATTCGAGGGAGGTTCCGCGGGCGTGCAGTCGACGGCTAGGGCTCGTGTGGAGTTGTAGCGATACGGCGAGGGGATATGGAGTCGTCGGGACATTGATCAGAGGAGTTAGGGTGAACCGAGGCTAGAAATCGGAGCTCTAAACTTCTGAAATCGCCGGAGAAGAAGACCACCCAGCAGTTACAGAGAGTTCGGTGATGGTTCTGCAAACTTCTGCAATTTAAGTGATCCATGTGGAATTTTTATAAGTTTGGGAACTAGTCTATACTTTCAGGAAGTTTAGGTGACTGACCTGCAATTAGTTGATTAATTAGGGTCTGTTCTGCAGTAGTCTTAAATGTGTGGGCTGATTCTAAGATTTGTCCAGCTGGGCAGTAAAATGTTAATACTACCCCTGCCTGTTTCAGCATTTTCCCAAACGAGTATTGGAGCATAACTCGATTGTTTGAACTCCAAACGATGCGCCGTCAGAAGCTGTAGTTCGTGGCAACAAGGGGAATCATTTCGGATATAATTCTGATATGTCGGCTCGTCAATTAGGTGGGTGGTTTAAAGGGGTAAATTCTTGTTGTTGTTGTAGTTAGGTTATGCATGTTTTATGTTATGTTTAAATTATGTAGTTCAATTCATTTATGTTTATGTCATTTACTTTATTCTTATGATGCTCCTATGTGTGTATTTGATTAAGTTAGCTACAAGATGATATGATTAGCTGGTTAGTGAATAAGAAAGAACTATCCTAAGCTTAGACCTTAGTAGACGACCTAGTAGTCAAGTGATATAGCAGAACGTAACTCTCTAGCTAGACCCCCGATTTAGAATGTCGGCGTACGACCTTGGACCACTAGAGATTGAAGGCTTAGCTAATTGGGCCACTAGATACCCACTATTATCAATTGGACCACTAGAGATCCAATGTTAACATTTCGGACCACCAAAGATCCGTTTTTTGCTATTGGGCCACTAGAGTCCCGCATGATAGTACTGGGCCACTAGAGACCCACAATGTTATCTTACGTCCGACAAATGGATGGTAGGTCTAGTTAGATGAGTATAGGGGACACCCTATAACTATTATATCCTAGATGGATGATGCTAGTAGAAGTTAGACAACCTTAGTAGTGGTTGCATAGTAGACGACATGAATGTTACCTCTTTAGGATAAGATGAAGTTTAATGTGAATAATGTGTTAGTAGTGCCTTCATATTAATTGTTAAGTTTAGAGCACGAAAGACTGACCCTAGAACCACCCATCTGGGTGTTTGTTAGTTGATGTAGAAGCATAGTGGAGTTGATTCGGGATGTGGAGTGGTGGACTTAGCCTTCAGATACAGATATTTGTTTTAAAGTGTTGTATAAGAGACTTGGTTTCATTTTCATGTTGATCTTATGATATAGCAGTTTCCACTATTTGTTAAAGTATTTAAGATTATTGTATGTTATTGTCTTTATGTATTCAAATTCATATTTGAATTCCTTTTCAAAGAGTCCCTGCAGGGTAATTTAGTCATTTAATAAATGCTAGAAGTTTAGGCCGTTTCAGTATGGCTATATATAAGAATTAAGATACCTTGGATGAGGTTAAAATAAATATAAGATTTTGCGTTATGATTACGAAAACTATCATATGAACTATTTAAGAATTATGATATTAATATTCATAAAATACCTGACTTGGTTGAGTTGCGTTTCAATCTATATTGACGGTTACTTGTTACATGTTATGATTAAGATTTATATTTATGCTAGGATTACGTAAAGATGATTTATGTATATGATATGTTTATTTAGAGAATGTTGATAGATGATATGAAATAACATGTTTTGTATTCCAATATTTTGAATTATAATTATGATTATAGCACTTAAGACTGACCCAAACCACCCACCAGGGGGTTGATAGTTGTTGCAGGAGTAGAGTGAAACTGATTCGCGATGTGGCATTATGGACTTGGATTTTGAAAAGGATTCGAGATCTCCTGGTCAAATATCAAGCACATCTCAATGTCAAAGTGTGTCACCATGGTAAGCTAATTAAATATTTTTTCAAGTATATAACAAAGGAGCAAGATAGATCAGCAGTGGTGGCAGAAAATACAGTTGGGCCATCTGATCCATCACGACCTATAGATGAAATAGCATTGTATCTCGATTACAGATCCATATCCTCTTACAAAGTTGTCTGGCGTTTATATAAATTCCAAATACATGAACGCACACCAGCAGTCTGTCCACCTTCTAGGACAACAACCTATTATATTTGACGTGCAACAAACAATCTCAGCTATTCTCAACATGCCTGACATTAAGAAGATAATGTTGACTAAATGGTTCACATTGAATAGCAACTATCCCTCAACCGGAGAATACACTTACTCGAACATTACCAACGCATTTGTCTAGGACAAACAATATTCACAATGGAATGCTCGCAAACAAGGATTCATTGTTGGTCGTGTAGTGAACGTTCCTCCCCGCTATGGTGATACTTTTACCTACAGATGCTTTTGTCCAAAATTCCATGTGCACTTAGTTTTCAAGACTTACACACAGTTGATAGAATCTAGTGTGTTGACTACCAACAAGCACGTCAATCATTGGGCCTCTTATCAACAGGTGACGAGTGGAATGACGTCAGAGCAGAATTTTCGAGATGGAGTATGTCACCGCTAATCTGTAGCACTTTCGTGGCACTTCTTATGTTCTATAGTGTTGCCTCTCCAGTAGCACTGTTCAACAAATGGTGGCCAGCCATGGCAGATGACATACGTCATCGATCCGTACATACGACTAGCACTATTTTGCACCAACCAGAACCGGAAATGCTTCGCAATTGAGTTTTGGAGAGCTTACAAAATCTTTTGCATAACTATTCATCAAGCCTAGCACACTTCCACTTGCCACAACCAACCATAATCTTAGACCATCAGAACCAAGATTACTTGATAGGCCAACAACTTCAGTTTGATATTGCCACAGAGACAAACAACTACACTTCCAGTCATGCTTCACTATACAACCATCAACTGATAGCTCATGATGCCATTCTAACTTCACTTCAAAATGGACACGATAATTTTTTTTCCTTTATGGATACGGAGGCACAAGTAAAAAATATATTTACAATTGCATCAATAGTTGTTGCTTCTTTGGTAATAGCTGCAACATTATTGCCAGGTGATGTAACAACACATTTGCAATTTAAAGTACCAATTGAAGTGGATTATGCGTCATCAAGCTCCATCAAAAAAGGAACATAGCTTGTCCACCTACTACAACAAGCAACATTAATTCCATGGGATGAAGCACCTATGGTTCATCATCCATCATTTGAAGTAGTGGATTGTACATTATGTGACATCATGAACACCCCAACTGTAGATGAAGGTTACAAACCTTTGGTGGTAAACAGTTTTGCTAGAGGGGACTTCCATCAAACACTGCCAGGCATTGTAATTGGAAGCGGAGGTGATAACCTTTCTGCCTGCCTGACACGATCATACCTCTGACCCTATTGTACCCTAATAAAATTTCAGGCAACTATGAGAATCAACTGCTCCCTATCTAATACATCAGTCACATTCCAAGGAATGCAGTTCCCTGATTGGTTCTTGCAGTGGGGGATGGGAAACTGTCAAATCTCACACAAGTTAGCCAATCCTATTCAGATTCAATCAACCTTCCAGCACGCTTTGTTCTCTTGCAAACAACCACCCCGATTGCAGACCTTATGGCTCGTGTCTACCCTGGCATTCATAACAACTATCACAATGTTCCCTACATTCATAGCAAGGCAATTGTAACTCCTACAAACAACAATGCTAATGAAATCAATGATCACATGTTATATGAAATTCTTGGTGCTTTCAAAATTTATTTGAGTTCAGATACACCGATCAACTAGCATTGGAAGTCCAATATCCTACGGAGTTCATTAATGGATTTTCCTTCAATAGAATGCCCAAACATCAATTGCGATTTAAGGAATATACCATGGTAATGCTTCTACGCAATCTTAACCCTGATGCTGGGTTGTGTAATGGGACACGAATTCTAATAACACACCTCAACACCAATGTCATACTGGGCTTAATCATAGTTGGAACATTTGAAGGCACAGTTGATAGCACAATTATTGGTACCCATTTTGACCGCACCTTGAATAGTTTTGCTTCAATTTTGATGATGTTTGCTTGCTAGTAGCGTCCAGTTTGATCATGATTGCATTTCGTGCTCGTTTCCTCTCAAACAAGCCATCTCGGTCCATTTCACTTGTTTCTTGGAGTGTTTTACTTGAGTTCATCTATCTGTTAGACAGATGGTTTGATTACGAAGCCAATGTTACATTCCGGAGCGAAATCGGAGTCCGAATGAAGAAGTTATGACCAAAAGAAGTCGGGAGTTTCAGTTGTTGAGGAGTCACGGCCGTGATAGCTGACATGTGACGGTCGTGACACATAAAGTTGTGTAGATGTAGATATGTGTGATGTATGTACGTTAAGAATAAATGATGTGGATGAACAAGCATATGTATCCAAACCCAAATTGGAATAAGGACATCGGTAGAAGAAAGAAATATGCTTGTTTGGGCAATATCGATCAGAAAAAGAACAAAGAAGAGCACAATATCGCCAATGGCTTTGAATCCGACAACATGGGTTAGTAATATACCTTCCATCGGCATGGCCAAAAGAGACAAAGTATATGGGCTCCAAGTTCCACCTTACCTAAAATATATAGATGAGACAACAAATCCCAATAGTTACAAAACTAGCTAGCTAGCAAGGCGAGATAGAGATATGGTGAAGGGAATTTTAGTGGTAATGTTGTTGATTCTTGGGTGCAAGGTTACTTTCTCAGTAGCCGAAGACGAAGAAGAGCTCAGCGTTTGGTACTGCAACAGAAATAGGTACACCAGGTTCTACCATCCAGAACTCAAGCTTTACAAAAAAGAGTCACTTCAGCAATTATGCCTTAATATACCCGATCCCACCAACTCCAATGCCAAGTATACACTCCCATATCCACCTACGAATCCTCTGCTTTACTCCTCTTTCTGCTAGAATTCTTCAGTCTCGGCGTGCCAGCATTGTCTACAGCTAGCTAGAAAAACGTTGCTTCATAAGTGTCATAAGCACGTTATTGGGGGTGAATTGTATTCTGAGACTTGTGCCATGAGGTTCGAATTATATAACTTCTTGACTTAGATTAATTAGTTTTGCTCATCTTTTTGTTTGTCATTTTATGAAAGGTTCAATACTTTTGCATCTCTGTAAGAGGTGTAATACGTACTCTTCCTCATTTTTCTTTTCCAATACGATCCATGGATTGCTATTCATTTTTATTGCTGGCTCATCACGTTTTAATAAATTCTATTATCAGTCTATTTATACACTTCAAATACAATGAAATAATAATGATGGTTGAGATAGGTTTCGATGATCTATGAAAATAATAACTCAAATGGATGAAATTAGTTACATTCAGAAGTTTAAAATAGGAGCGCTGGAATTTCGACCGACTCCAACCCTATAAGTTTTGGATAGAAAACCTATCTCAATCATTATTACTCAACATATTATATGTTATATTCAAAAATTGAAAGATTTGAAATGTTCAAATTCCTCTTCAGAACCAATATTAATGGGAAGGCATAAAATTCTCAAGGGCCTCAACTAACAAAATAGGGTCCTATCATGCATTTTCTATCGAACAACAGCATTTGCAGGCTACTTAAAAACTAAAAATAAACCCCCTCACCTTTTCTGAATATATCCATGAATCCTGCTTGACTTGGTGACCAGTTATGAAATGATAGCTTGCTTTCCCATAAAAAACCATCGTTGATCATCTCTGGAGATCCTCCGTCGAAAACAAAGAGTTCCATAACATCAGAAACTTGCAATCAAACCTCTAACTTCTAAAAATATGGTAACAATGGACTTTTCTTTGATATGGTTATTTCTATAAACTTTTCAATAATCAAATACCATTAATTGGTAATATTTGAGGTTCCAAAACTTTGAGACCTTGTGTGGTAAAGCAATCCAGCAAATCCTCAAAATGGGCCCTGAATCAGGGACATCCTGGGACCTCCTTCATCCTAAACAGAGCAGAGGGAATAGAAAATTGGGAGAAGACTTTTTCCCCTAATTGTCACTACTTAGCCTTTTACACATGACACATCATGGTCATAACACATGATCTCACGATGGTGAATTCTTGACATATAATGGCCGTGAACCTGTTATTACACACCTAAAGGGTTCTTATTCAAGTAAGGAATCAACCCAAACCCCTCATGTAGAACATCAACTGGAAAACCAAAAACGGGGCATATATACACTTCATACGCAAGTCCATATAAAGTGTAATACTAAGCGTATATATACTTAGTATCACAATTTGTACTAACTGTACACAAAATTGTTTAAAATATATACACTGTGCACAAATCTTTCTAAAAACATAAAAGTCAACGATGGTGATCAGGTAGATGAAAAAATTTTCGCTAACCAAAGTCGAAGTCGCCAAAAACTTTTCAGTAACTGGAGATGGTGGCCTCCATAGCAAGTAGTTCAACGATCAGACCAGGTTCGGTTGTGGTCGAACAAAATTATTTAAATTCAATATAATCATATTGCCTCAAATCAATCGAAACCCTTAGATTATATGTGATCCAAATGCCTAAATTGATCCTTGATCACATCCAGAAAAGGTTCTTCCTTTGATCCAGAATTGTAGTCCCAAAGAGAGATAATCATTGACAAGGTATATCAGTAATATTAGATGTAAATTATTAAATTGGATTGAAGTAAACTAATAAGTTGATGGCTCACGATTTATGACCCATACCTAAAAAAATTAAAAAAAAATCTGACAGTGATTATAAGAACAAAAAAAGGGACAGGGAAATACACAAAAAACAAAGTTGAAACATGATAATGAAAATTGATCATTTAAGGCATGATTATCAGAAAGTGTCGGTATTTCTTTAATCCTTACGCAAATATTAGCCATTATCTTTAGCAACCCAATAAGATTTGTTCATCTGAACCCTTTGTAGAAGATCGGCATCTTCGAAGTAGGCTTTATATACAATTAGTTTGGTTAAGCCGCGAATTATCGTAGAACTCAAATTCGATCATTATTAGACATTACATGCCCGTTTTTAGTAGTTGTATATAAGTATCAAATGTGGAAAGTATAGCAATTTGGTAAAACTAAATATTATAATTGGATAATATAGTGTTTACATAAAAAAGAGTAAGACTAATGAATTACAAAAGGTATTAATGAAATGTCACATGTGGGAAAGCAAGAGCAATCCTTTTAGTAAATGTGTAGCCACTATAAGGTGAATGCTGGTTTACTTTTCATTGTATAATTGCAATTTTTTCAAGGATCATAAACATGCATACAAACTATAATGATGTTAAATAAAAAACTTTCAATGTTATTGGATAACCCTTTTTTTAATACAGAAAACCAACTAATCTGCATAACCCGTAGCTTGAAAAGAAGCAAGCATAAAGAAAGAAATAGCTAATGATAGAATTAGCAAACCTAAAGCACTATAATCAGGAAACCTAAAGTATTATAAACACCGAATACTTAAACTTATGTCTCAAAAGGTCCTTTGAAATCTTCTCCTAGTCCAAAAAATGCATTCAGTACATGGTATATGTTGTGACAATTTTGCAGCAAAAAGCTTAAGAGTAAAGTAATAAAAATCTTTGTTATCCCAATCTGAGTTTGCATCTCGCTCATTATAAATAAAAGAATCAAAGGCAACAAAATGCAGGAAAATTATACCAGGACATCAATATGCAACGGAATTTTCGTAGAGAATATATATTGATACTTTGTTGGCTACTGCAAACACCTGAAGATTTATTTAAGTTCATCTATATCGTATGAACATTAAAATAGAACTAAAATTTCGTCCAACATCGATATAATATCTTAAAAATCATCTGATTTATCTCTAATAAGCACTTGAAATGTCTAACCAAGGTTCCTATTATAAGAATCACCTTTTACAATTGCTCCCCTAAACCTTTTTGAACTCCTTACATCTCGTCCTCAACTCCGTAACTTGATGAAAGCTGGAATAAACCAGACATATGCGCAGGTACGCAGGAATGAAGAAACTCACCTTCTTTTGAAGATTTATCTAAGTTCATCTATGTCGTATGAACATTAAAATAGAACTAAAATTTCGTCCAACATCGATATAATATCTTAAAAATCATCTGATTTATCTCTAAGAAGCACTTGAAATGTCTAATCAAGGTTCCTATTATAAGAATCACCTTCTACAATTGCTCCCCTAAACCTTTTTGAACTCCTTACATCTCGTCCTCAACTCCGTAACTTGATGAAAGCTGGAATAAACCAGACATATACGCAGGTACGCAGGAATGAAGAAACTCAGCTTCTTTTACGTGCTAATACAACAAACCTGAAATCAAAACCACAAACCAAGCATTTCCATATATATACAATGGATGGCATTCTCCAAGTATGTAATGGTAAGGGAATACCTTGTGATCTTGCAGCAATCACACCAGCCGCAGACACTATGCTTCTTTACCCTGAACTTTTCAACTGAGGATGAGCAAGTCCATTGAGATTATAGGCCGATCTGAGATTGATAGATCATGCAGGAATTTGAATGATATTGAACCTCCCACAACTAAATGGGTAGTTACAGTGATGTGAGTCACAAATTGAGAATCCCTCTGTAGCATCTCGACTGTAATAAATAATAGACAATCGGATGAACATGCATATTTAGTCAACCTGCAAATATCACCCCAAGTTCAAATCAAAACTCACTAACACAAAATCATCCAACATTACGTCCTTAATTATCTGCAACTGTTGCTCCGATCAACTATTCAATTCATCATCCATGAAGCAATCTTTCTATCTCACGTTTCAAAGTCACTTATCCTAAAAAAAGTGTGAGGGTTTAGCTATTCAATTGGAAAAAAGCGAATGGAATTCGCCGCTTCTGCCAGAATGTCTTCATTCATTTTCAGCTTATAAAGTGCATACATGTAACTCAATTTACCAATCAGCAACATTCTCCTCTAAATCAAAAATAAACTGTTACCCCAATAATGAGGACTATAAAACAAAGAACTCAACTAAAAACACCTTTCATCAAACAAAGTTTATAGGCATCAACATCATGATACTCTAGAGCTTTTGCAAGGTGCGGAACAACCTATAATATCATTCATTACCCACTTCATAGGTTCTGCTTCCTATGATTGATAATGTAGTTAAAAATCTGATATTTGATGTTTCCAGAGAACATGTCTTTGTACATTCAGATTTATGATCTCTTACTTTATGAACTTCTAAATAATTATAATTGAAATAGTAAATTGTCTTAATGTAATACTTCCAGTGAATCTCACAATCTAAATGTAATACTTCCAGGAAAAAAAAACATCTAGTCTAATAAGAGATGAGACACATACGTAGAAGCAGCCTTTTTTAGAAATCAGTCATGAAATTCACATTCTTCCAGCCTTCGGTGACCACATCCTGTGTAAAACACAAGAAATTCAGCCTTTGCTGATTAAGATTAAGGCAGGAAAATTGATTTCCATTTGTGCCCTAATCAAAGTGCAGGGGAAAAACAGAAGAAATTCAGCCTTCGCTAATTAAGATTTAAAGCTAAATAGCGTATTGAGACAACAAATCATTAGGCTTATTGAGTACTTGAGACAACAAATCATTAGGTCCAGCCTCAATGGGAGCGTCATCACGCTCTAGCTGTAGTATGGATTCCTACAAGTCATAATAAAAAAAATTATTTACACTAGCTATATCTCCTATTCTCGAGCTATATATTGTCAAAACTAGTTATATTACCGCTACAACTCTTGCATGCTCTGACTTGTAGCTTCCATCCGGCCACTGAAAGAACTTGATGAACATCTGCCCTCTCGAAGGTGACTTACCCGTCTTTGCAATTGTTTCTTCAATGTATCAATCCCAAGGCCTTCTTCTTCCTCTATGATTTTTCAATTGGAGTGCTCGATTTGCCTTGTTTTTATCAACTAAACTCAGTAAAATAAAAGCTACTTGAATCAGTATTTCTAGAGACAATATATAGATGTAATATAGCACATATTTGTTTAATACCTTGAACTTGCCGTTTACTCGCTCCAAGTATGTTACCCAATCAGGCATTGGACTACCCATCAGAGGATTATTCACAATCTACTCGGGTGGGAGGTAATTCCTTTCTACATGCCTCAACTTCTCCCTCCAAATCCTAAGCCCTGACTTCCCCCCAAGTCAACCAACATTTATGTCCCAATACTTTCAAGGTTCAACCATCTCATTAAGCTTGATATGGAAACTAGTCTGTAACAATAATACAACATTAGATATTATCATGTTGAATAACATTTATAACTTATGAAAACACACACTACTTACCAACACAAACTGCTTCCAAGCTCGAGTATTCACCTGTGGCAACATCCTCTTCCAATCAATTGGAGAGATAGATAATAGGCGTAATTCTTTGAACACTCGCCTATATACGATCCCATGAAGGAACGAAGATCACCGTCATGTCTAACGCCAAGATTCTTCAACTCGAACATGATCCGATTGCCCGAAACCACTATATGCCAAAACTCAGAATACTTCATGTCCAACTGTTTCTTCAAGCCTTGACGATCTAAGAAAACAATAGAGAATTCAACTGATTGTACTTAACTCATAACTAACTACTTAATGCATTTCGTACGAACATATAATCTCCAAACGATAATGATATGGAGGAGCTTTGTTGGAAGAAGATCCAGTCATCTCGATCTCTAAATGCTCTAAGTGCTCATCCTTATTATGATCAACCATGTCTTAAAAGAAGCCAACATAAACGAATGAAGCAAATATGATAGCATTGATAAATATAGAAGAAGCCAACATAAACTTCAACTCTCATTCCTTTTCAAAATCAATTACACCACTCCGAATAATTTGCAAGTCTGGAATGTTATCAGCTATAGGTAAATGTTGTTCAGCTAGCGCTAAACAGGACTCATGAGATATAACACCATCATCACCCATCTCATAGTTTTCTCTTGGCTTACATTGTACTGGAATGCACCACTCTAGATCACCTATGTCATCGACATAAAAAACCATATGTGCATTGCTCGCACTAATATATGGCTCATACTCTATTTTGTCGCCAATGTCGCGCAAATGATTGAAGTTGACCATTGTTATTCCTAATGAATCTTTCCTCTTCCATGTTGTTGAAATCGTATCAGACCACTTACACTTGAATAGTATGATTGTTCGAGTGTAGTAATCCAGCTCTACAATTTCTAATAAATATCCATAAAACCACATGTCATTATGGATTGGATTGTTATCAGAAGCGCTCGAGACACTATCAGTGCCAAATTTAGCCGCCACACCACTATTTTAAGTCTTTAGCATTCACTCACGATCCATTATTCGAAAGCGATACCCATTTATATCATAAGTAGTGTGGCATCTCGCACGCACTTGAGGCCCTCTAGCCAACATCATCAAATCATCACTATAATTTTAAAGATGAGGTTGAGACAAGATACAATTGGGATAAGCATGTGGCTGCATATCGAGAGATAGATGAAGATTCATCAATTCCATTCTGAAATGGAGTTCCTTTTGGGAAGGGTGAACCTTTTATACTATCAGATGTGGAGTGGAAACAAGCACATCGATATGTTCTAGTGAAGTTTCCAATAGTTGAGCCTTACTTGAGGTATATAAAAACCACAAAAGCCATCATGTATGTCTAATACTTCTAGTGTTCACACCTTATAACTGTTAATGTGTAGAGAGTGCGAAGCAAAGACTATGAGAACCTTGGGTGGAAGGCGTGCCAACAAGACTATTGTTAACAAATCCGTACACAAAAAGATTATGAGTTGGTTCCAAAACAAGGTACAAGTATTGGGTTCTTAACAATGAGCTAGTTTCTTAGCATTGGACATTGAGCTAGTTTCTTAACAATGTTATAATGACCAAGAAAAGGATTCTTAACAATGTCTAAACCTCATCTTTAAAGTACAACGAGGCAAAGTTGAATAGCTCTTCAAAGAGCCAACCTTCTGCAATCGAACCCTCAGGATGTGCTTTGTTACTACTAAAAGTTTTTTCAGTTTCCCCAAGAACCTATACATATAAAGGTAATATATGGTGAATACCAACAAGTCTTAGAGAAACAAAATTATTGAGAAAAGATGAAGATTTTTGTTACTCGATATACCTCTCAATCGGATACATCCATTGATATTGAACAGGTATGCCAAGTCTAACTTCATCCACCAGATGAAGAACTAGATGGACCATTACTATAAAGAATGACGGCGAGAAGATCATCTCCATATGACATAGCGAGAGAACGAACCTCTCTTACAATTCTTCAATGTCAGAGATTTTGATAACTAGAGAACAAAACTCCTTAAAACAAGACCCAAGTTTAACCAACACCCTCGAGACAGATATAAAAAGCACATTCCTTATCGCTAGGGGCAACAAGTCATGCAGAAGCATATGATTGTCGTGACTTTTCAACCCAAAGATTCGACGATTTTTCAAGTCCACAGACCTTGAGGTATTACTAACATATCGCTAGGGAACGAAATCCGCTTCAATGATTTTAACACTATCTAAATTTTCTTCTTATCTAATGTAAATGAAGTAGCTGGACAAGTTTTTCCAATTGGTAGCGGCCACAACTCTTTTCTTATCTTCATTGCTCTCAAGTCTTACCTTGCTGCTAAATGGTTTTTCTTTTGTTTTTATCGTTCAGTAAGGTGATAGAATATTATGGCATATATTCTTCTCAATGTGCATCACATCAAGATTATGACGCAATAATTTGAACTCTTAATACTGAAGCTTGAAGAAAATGCTCTTCTTCTTCCATTGTGGTGCAGACCCTGTTGGTTTCTCTTATGTCTTACCAAATGTGACATCTAACTCTGCCACTTGTCATAAAGTATTTGTACCCGACAATATCTTTGGTGGATATCACTTTTCCACTTTACCATTGAATTTGCTTTTTTGCAATCGAAACTTATGACCTCTCGAATCGAACTTTCGACTTCCCATGAAACAGGTTTTTCCTGAGGTAAACAATTTCATATTATCTGCATCATAATTACATGTTGGACAAGAGAGTGCAGTATATGTGTTGTATCCCGATAAGTTGCACAAACTAGGATAGTCACTTCTAGTCCACATGAGGGCTGCTCTCAATGTGAATGTCTCTTTTTTTACTGCATCATACACCTCAACCCCTGTCCATAAAGCATTCAATTCTTCAATCAATGGTTCAAAGAATACATCTAAGTTATTACCATGCATCTTAGGTCATGGAACTATACCAGACAACATCAAACTTATTTGCTTCATACACAACCAAGGTGGAGTGTTATATGGAATTAGCACGCACAACCAAGTAATATGACTTGTGCTCATCATTCCAAAATGATTGAAACCATCATTTTCTAGCCCAAGTCACACATTTCGGGACTCATTGGCAAAATCAGGATACTTCCTTTCAAAACTTTTCCATGCTTATGCATCTCAAGGATGTCCATCTCTACTTCCTTCAATTGCATGCCAAACCATTTCATCAACATTTGGAGCTAGATATAACTTTTTCAGTCATGAATTTAAAGGAAAATATTGAAATATTTTCTCTGGTCGAGGCTTTATCTTCTTAGTAGTATTGTTGTCCACATCCTTGTATCGCGATGCCCCACAAGTTCTACACATCTTCGCTTCACTGTCTTCCCCACTGTACAACAAACAATCATTCTGGCACGCATCGTTCTTCTTAAATGTCGAACCAAGACTTCCAAGTGTTTTTTGCCTCATAACTTGATGTTGGAAGTCTAGCCATACTAAAAGCCTGTTGCAACAATTCTAGCATATGTGGCTTATCTTTTGCAGATACTTGATGTGATACATAAACATTAAGAAGGCCAACTTAGTAAATTTCTTGGGACAACCGTCGTACAAAGGGATTTCACCATCCTTGAAAATGGAGAAGAAGTTGTGGACTAGTTCTTGATTTGGTTGATCGGGCATGGAAATATCTTCAAAGAACGGTTGTGTTTCTACTTCACCGGCAATTACAACTGCTTCAGTAGCACGAAATCCAAAAGCATCATTTGCCATGTTCTACATTAAGTTTGGCTCAACAAGTGATGCTTCGTCAATCACTACATGAACGGCTTCTTGCATATCTACCTTCGCTTCAACTTCTTGAGCAGTAACCGAAACTTCCCCAAAATCTGTCGACAGCTCTCCATTCAAATTCCAAGTTCTGTAACTCGAGGGAAATTCCTTCTCCTGCAAGTGTAGCTCCACCTCAACGTGCGGTTGCCACTTTTTGAATTTACATTTCAGACAAGGATAGAGAATATTTACTCTATCCAGGCATTGGATATTGCAGAGTCTAGAAGTTTCTGGACACCAACATGATATTCCAGAGTATGATGGGGCTTTAGCATCCATGACTTGTCCATCTAATTATAACAATTAAGTTATATACATAAATGATAAGAAGTGTTACTTTAAGCACATATTAAATATTATTCATCTATGCTAATATATATAATTATATATGTGTATTTTAATAAAGTATTGAAAATTACAATTAAGTTCTTTATTAAATTCATTAGCACAACTTAATTGTCCAACTAAATCAAATAATTTGATTAATAATCTATCAACGACATCATATTTCAATAATCATATAATTAATATTTCAATAATTATATGCATATTGATAACTATCAAAGGCATCAAATCCATAATCTATATTCATTTGGCACAATTCATCAACACGATTCATCAAATTCATTAAGACAATTCATCAAATTCAATACAACTAACCTATTTAGACATAAAATAGTAGTGCCTACCTCGAGGATGTAGAAGGAGATAATTCATGGGAGCTCAAACGAGATTGATGGATCAAAACAGACTGGATTTGATGCTCTAAATTGAAGAAGGCTAAAAATATGGAAAAAATGAAAATACCAATCTAAACAATGGGATATCGTTTGCCTATAGCTGCTGGAAACGATAAAATAATACCAATAAAATATTGACAAAAAAGAGCCAGATTTTTCAAGATCAAGGCAGCTGATTTTGATTAGTGGGTTTAGAAATCAGACTTCATGGAGACGAACTGGGAATCGTCAATATCAGTTGCTCCAAAAATAGCTCACCTTTCACAACAAAACAATCACAGAAAGAATATAAATATTTATCAAAACTGAAATTGAGTAAAATAGAATTTTTAGACATACCAAATTGATCTTCTATGGTTTGTCGTAGTTCCTGCAAAGTGACAATGACGATTCCGATGAAAAATTGGTGGTGGCAGCGACGATCGGAGACAAGAACGAAGAACTTTGAAAGGAATTTGGGAGAGGAAGAGAGGATTTTCGGAGAACTGTGTGGAATGAGGAGCGAGGGGCAGCTGAAGGGTAGTCAGTCACTAACTTGTTCGCGGGCTGGAGGGTTTCTCGTCGCAGGCTTAACTTTTTCACGGGCTGCCAGTGACAAAGTTTGAATATGTCTGTTGGCGTGAAGAGCTTTGTCACTGGTAGTGGGACTTGTCGCAGGAGCCCGCGACTGGTTTTGTCGCATGAATTGCTTTGTCGAAGTCGGTCCGTGACACTCTCGTCGCAGACCTAGCTTTGTCGCGGGCCGCCTGCGACAGGCTTGTCGCTGTCCCAGACGCCTGCGAAAAAATTATACTTGGTTGCAACAAAGCCGGTCGCAGGACTAGTTGCCTATGACCAATGGCGTGCGACAAATTAAAGATTTTTTTTGCAGTGCTTGAGTTAGAAATTCACGGTAGATATTTTCGAAGATCCTATAGAGTGGCTGCACAAAATCTCATAGTAATGATATCGTCAACATATACCAACACAAACATGATGATACCTATGGTTTCCTTGGTACGTTTTTGAGCCATGGAAACCATATTGTAGAAGTACAGGTTAAAGGCATGAGAACCAGGCACGTGGGGCTTCCTTTAGCCCATAGAGAGAGTGTTGAAGAAGACATACGTGATCAGGATGTTGTTCTTCATGGAATCATAGCGGTTGCTCCATGTATACCGTGACACCCCGATTTTGGCTTAACAGTTGATTTTTGGGTTTTAATATGAATTCTGTGAATTCAAAGAATCGTCTAATGAATGGACAGTCACGGGCATGACCGTCAGTCTGCCACAGGCATGGTTGTCAGATGGAAAAAGGACCACGATCGTGGTCAGCATCAGTCACGATCATGACCAGCATGACATCACGGGGTTGACCATCATTAGGTCACATGCATGGTTGCCAGGCAGTCACAGACGTGGTGGTAAGTCGGCCACATGCGTGGCACACTTATTACAAAAGCAGAGTTACGACATGCAACTCAGATTACAGAAACCCAAATTCAAAGTTCTTCTTTGAGGACGGTAATCAATTCCAGGAAGAGGAGAGGACCAAGTCTATCGATCCCAGATTAGTAGGAGAGACTTAGAGATTGTTGAGGAAGCTTCAGAAGGTTATCTATCTTCTTTCTCCATTCTCAATCACTTGATAGGAAAATCCTAACAGGTATGGATTTGGGGTTTTGGGATTTGAATCCTATGATTGATCTCTATAGGTCAGACGGATCAAGAGATTGAGCTATAGGGAGGAGGTCGCTTCATATCAGACTCTACGAGGAAAGCGTATTTCAAGTGGGGGATTAGGATTTCTTTTAGCTTAAAAGCATAGAACTGAAATTAGGAATGTCGGGAATCCAATGATTGGATCCTGACGACAGTATAGTAGCGTGTGATCTACTATACATGTCTACATGTTATGCTTACAGAGCATGGCTCTAGGGCCGTACAATATCTCGTGTTCTACTGTACGTGCGTTTATGTTATGATTACAGACCAGGGCTCTGGGACCGTACATTAACTTGTATTCTACTATACATGCGTTTATGTTATGATTACAGAGCAGGGCTCTTGGACCATGTAATATATCGTGTTCTACTGTACATGCGTTTATGATTGAGGATAAGCTCATGACGTTGAACTGTGATTCACAGTTCATGATTAGAACATGATTTAGGTTTAGCTTCTAATATGCGTTGGTCACCCATTCATGGATTGTGCAATCCCCCGGGATGTTTCTACGGCTACAGAATGATGTATTGAGTATGCCTACAGATGCTTCTCACATGATATTTACGGCTACAGGATGGTTTTTGTGGCTGATCCACTATGAGGCTGTCAACTATAGCTAGGGGTGAATGATGATAAGATGATGCCTACAGAACCATAGGGTCACTTTATTACTAGCTTAGTTCTACGCGAGTCTAGTTTAGCCATTCAGTACTTATCAAATACCGATTCCTCTTCCTGTACAAGGTGGGGCATCACTCACCGGATGCGATTGTCAAGGACCTTTTCCAAAGTCCTGTATCTAACATTGTAGAGGGAGATCGGCCGGAGGTCCTTATTGGCTTATGCTCAATTGCCAACAACAACGACGTGTGGTCTGATCGTGGGGCTGCCAGGTTATCGAGCTTGATTTTGTCGAAAACCGATCTCATAGCCGGATTCGTAAATGCCCAGTCAAGCCTTTCCTCAACACACTCTGGAAGACCTAACCATTTTGACCACGTGAATTAATGCCCCCTGCATGGGAACTTCGTTCAAATCACAGTTTGTGATTGCTTATTGAAAACCTGCCAACAGTGGTAGCGGATACGCATGAATGCCACGTTTGTCGGCTGATGTCAACAGATCGTTAAAATCTCCTACACAACACCATGGCTCCGAGTTCTACGGAGCAAATTCCATGACTCCTACTGCCGACTCTTTGTCGGGAAACAATAGAAACCGGTCAAGCGAAACTGTCCACTCCGATCGTCAGCCACCAGAATTGTGATGCAATTATGTTTGTAGTGTATTAACGTTCCTTAACCATTATGTTTCCATAATACAGAGATACCAATGTTGTGTCCTTGCGCCTCCACCGCGAAATAGGCGTCGAATCTAAGTTTAATTCGAATTGTCTCCATCCTCTCTTTTGATGATAGGGTTTCGATCAAAACTACAGTATCTACTTCATGAGTTCGCCAAAATTGTGAACCACATTAATAGCGAGACTCTGACCTAATCCACAGACATTCCAACTCAAGATCCGCATTGGAACAACACTTTACCAAGGCAGCTGCCGCCTGCAACTTCTTCTCCGTGAGGACGCAACTGGGACCAGCCTTGTTAGCATTTTATTTATAGATAAGATATTAATTACAATTGATTTAATACATAATTTCATAATCAACTGAATCATAAAATATTTCAACCGATATTATATAATTATTGAAAAAGATGAGGAGCCAGATACATGCTAAGATAAGAATCAACAAAAAACATACACAAAACTATTAGAAACTTATGATTTTCTCACCCATTCTAATTTGGGTAAGTTCAAAAATTTTCCTAGCTCGATTAATTATATTTATTTATGTAATTATTAATCAAAATTGTCTGATTCGGTTTAAAAAACAAATTGATTTGGAGAAGCAAGAGGAAAAGAAGGCTAAGGAATCGACAACAACACTCAAAGAGGAGCTAGAGAGGAATGTGGGATGTGATGATATATTAGAATTATATGTGCAGGGAACTAATATCATGGAGGACGAGAGGAAAACAGACCGTAAACATCGTCGCTGCTAAATTTACAACCAAGAGCTAATAGATACAACAGAGAGTGAAGGCTGACAATCACAATTCAATTTTAGTTTTGGAAAGACCCCAAAACCCACAGCCGGCCAGCCAGAGGCGACCGATCAGTTTAAATAGGCGGTACATCGGAGAACCATAGTACTAGCATTGTGGTGCTTTCAATAAAGACATGTAGTCCATTAGCTAGTTTGTTAGGTTTGAGGTTTTATGTTTTTTTCGGCCATATTATGCATTTGATTCCGTTGTCATTGTCTTTGGACAGGAGAGAACGGATTGAGGTTTTTGTGTTTACAAGGATCTGCGATCCATACAACTTCGCTTGTGATGACTATACCTCCGGTTGAACATTTGTACGACCTATTTAGCTCGATTAAGAAAAATGAAATGGGGATTTTGTCAAAAAAGAACTGATTTGGTCGAATCATTGAACCCTGAACTTCAACCTTATCGGTTCACTTTTGGATCCGGTTATGAAAACCTTAGTCGTAACTCATAAGGGGGCCGTAAAGCGCGAGAATTTCTATAGGAGGGAATTGAATTGTTGTCGTTGGGAGAACAAAAAAGGGTAGTAGTTAGGGTTTCATCGGGGTTCCATCAATGGCGCCGGTACGATGTCAATTATGCAATGAATCAGAGTCCAAAAACAAAATGCCCCTCCTGTTTGGTTCCGTAGGAAGCAGCAAACGCATCCCCTCGCGTCGTTATCCCTGTTTTTCATCTCTTTCCAGCTTCATTCACCATCTCTTATTCTCTTTTGCTTGCAGTTGCTCTCTGGGATGCTTCTAGAAACACAAAGGTTCTACCATATTTATTTTCTTTTTTCCATTATGCTCTTAGTCATTTTTACAACCAATTACCTATAATACTATACGAATGTGGACCAGAAATCCCTTGTTCTAAGCCGGTAGCTGAGGTTTCTTTGGGTGTGATTGCAACTGTTCAAGACGAGATACCAGGTGCGAATCCAATTCCAAATATTACCTTCTATTGGCCGAACTTACTAGCTACATGCTTGCTCTCGAGTATACAGATGGTGAATTAGCTAATAGGGGAATCTCAATTGGACAGTTCCAACTGGCAACCCAACCTAAGGCGGCAGCTTTTTTATTGTTGTTCTTGTTCCTGCTACCTCTTTCTGTTTTCCTTTGTGCTCATAAATTGAACTATATTATGGCCCAACAATTGAGCAGGGTTGAGGAAACTAACCATTCTTCTCTTTAAGTATGTTCATATTTGAAGACAATGAATGTTTGCTAGTCTATGATATTGTACGAAGCTAGTAGGAATCAAAGTTTTCTTTCATCTTAAAAGTTAAAATTGCCGATGGTCATTTAGAGTTGCGTACAGGCAGACCATTGACTGTAGATGATCGAAGCGTGGTGCTCCAAAAATTCGAGCTGGAGTCTCTAGGTACATTTTAGTTTTCTTACTTTCTCTATGGTCAAACTGTTACTGCATCTGGCAATTGATTAACCATCATTATTGTTGACTACCGTTTTCTGTGGATATCTGATTTTCAAAATGCATATGTATCTCGCCCTGCTTTTTGGGTAACATAATATGTGAATTTGGTTAGAGATATGGTTTCATTTGCAGGGATAACATAATATGCATTAGATGTGCTGGACCTGTATGTTGCCTTTGGCTTCACATGGAAATCTTTTCTGGACTAGTAATTTTGGATCTATAACAGACTTAAACTTTTGCATGGCATAGTCACACCTAGAAGCATGAATTCGTACAATATAATGTTTGAATCATATTCCCTTTCAATACAGTTTCTTGCAGTGAAATTCGTGATGCTTTAAAGGATGAAAACTTGAGTAAACTGATTCTTGACATCAACTCTGCCCCAGATCCAGAGAGTGTGAGTACTATTGTTTCATTAATTAGTAAATAATGCGAAAAATCCTTCTGAAACCAACTGCTAACTGATTCCAGGAACTTGCAAAAGCCATGGGAACAGGTGCATTCTGAATATTGGCTGACAAGGTATTCTCTATTGATTAGTATGCAATTGCCTAAGATGTGAGAATAATCACAGTAAATTTATTCAGAGTTCAGCATGCTTAAAGTGTGTTCTATCTGTTCAGGTTTTGTCCACCATAGGTACAATTTCGTGATCTGTTGTGAACATTCGATGGCGTAGATGGAAACAAAACTTGAGAAAGCGCGGAGCACTTGTTGCGGAGGATAGCAGTTGCCTTATTCGAGTTCTGATGGCTTCACGCCTTCATCCTAGCTGACGAGTCAAAGAGTACTATGGAAAGCATGCCAAGTGATAGTGAAGGCTTATCATTTATCAAGTTTGTGCGTTGTACTTGTATATCTAAATATATTTTACTTGAACAGATGGCCCGAATTCCTAAGCCTAACTTAGTGGTATTTGAACAAATGTCGGCATCAACTCAATGAGGTTGACGTGTCGCGGCCCTTAACCTTCCCTTGTTGCTTACCCAACCTCTATATTGCACGAGCAAAGAGAGCACATTAATGTACAAGACATGTGTAATCTACACATAGTAGTGAAAGAAATGATGATTTAACTCATTTTTTTAGGCCTATCGATTTAATTTTCACGCAAAATCATAATCAGGTGAAATCGAGTACAAAATTGGTAACATAATAGAATCGATTAATTCCACATGCCACTCTAATTTACGGTTTCACTTCTTTGATCGAGCCAAAATTGATTTGAACAGATCATAACACAGATTTGAGTGAAAGGAATACATATTTGAGTGTATTGAAATTGGTTTATCAATTATATGAATAAGACATTGGAATAATTTGATGGATCCAGCCCACTTTTTGATCCCACACTAAATCATTGATTTCACTGTTATGATTGACACAAGGAGTCCACAATTGTATCTTGCACAAGGGTGGTTGTAATAGCGTACATTGAACTATTATTCGATTATGGTACGAATATGAATTATTACGATGATGATTTTTAGTTTTGTTGAAATTTCTATGAAGTGACTCCACCACCGCCTGAAATCGCCCCTGATATGGTTCAAAGGTGGAAACGCTGTTATGAAACTTGGACAAACGCCTAAAAGGGCAGGAAGAGGCAGAGCCACTGTAGAGACTTATGATATCGGGACAGCCCAGTCTGACATACAACACAAGGAAACTCTTAATACTTTATTTCTTCTACACCTCAACAATCTCAGGGTCCTCGTAATACTAGTTCATCTGCTGATACTGATTGTTGTCAGCTATAGGAATTATATAGTGGAGTAAAGATATAAGTTTGGATGATTCATACGTAGAGTAGGAAAGTTTATGCACTTAAATGGAATTAGCTAAACATCACCGTAAGATTGCCGTCTCCGGTGAAATTAACCTGCCGTCAAAGATCCACTGATGCCCAAACAGCCCGGCACCACCATCTTACTATTGGGAAAAACAATCTAAATACCAGATCGATAAATTAAAAGAAGTTTACTTAAGTTAAATGTGTCCATCAATAAAATTAATATGAAGCATTTTGAAAAAAAATGAAAAATCAAATTTATACGAATCGTTCACCAAATTAACATGTTTCTTGAAGGATATATCTACTGGTTGAATTTCTTTCAAGGTTATGGTTTGTGCTCAATTCTCAACTATATGGAGTTATCTTTTGGTCATGTTGTTTCTGTGATTGTGCTTCATGATCAACTCTATGGAGTAATCTTTTGGCTTGGTGAGCTAGACTTGTAATTTATATATTTTACTACTTATGTATTTCAAATACAAAATACTTTAAATTTGTTTTATTTGAAAATATCCATTCGGGAAAAATACTTTAATCTCAAAAGCTAACTCTTATATCTCATCCTCTATTTTTTGTTACACTTTTTAAGGTCACCTCTAGTCTTTTTTCACTCCTCCAATCAACAAATACTTTAACTAATCACACTTCCTTTAATAAAAAAAACTAATCACACTTCCTTTAATAAAAAAACTAATCACACTTCCTTTAATAAAAAAAACTAATCAAACTTCCTTAGTATGTGACATTTGCATAACAAAAAATTATGTATCATTTGACTATGAGATTTTAAAATAGGACTTCTAGATTTCCAAATTCAGCTCATAAGACAATCAATCAACAAAAAAATCGGACTTTTAGACAAAAATTCCTTTGGAATCACTTATATATGTTAAAAACTAATAAACATCTATGTATATGACAAATTTTGTAAAAAAGTGCAAAAATGTGAGTCTTATAGATTGATTGGACAGAGTGAGAACAAAATTAGGTTAAGAAGAAGGACGACTGAGGGTGTTGAGGACAGAGAGGAGCTTAGTAGTGGTCAAAGGTTTCTGATGGTAATCATCAAGTCCAGCCTCTATAAATTCTGTGATGTCTCCTTCCATTGAACGCGAAGATACTCCCATTATCATGCTTCCTATCCCCATTCCACGTAGTTTCTTCGTTGCCTGGACCCATAACACAAAAATTCACGGTGAACTCTTAAAATTGTCTGTAACTGTCCTTGTATTACGTGAACAACTAAAATGTTAAAATCTCATTTAACTGCCTTTTATTATGTACAGAATTGTGATCAAACAAAGTAACTAGTTACTCTGAAATTTGACGTATAAGGAAAACCAACCCCCACAGCCCACCTGCCCACCACACTAGACGAAATCACAACATTGTTTTGATGAAGTTGAAGGAATAAAAAAGAGAACATCTTATTATAGTGTTAAAATAACATGAGACTAACATAATAAAAATATGTATATATTATTATATAATAATAATGCTGGAATAACATATAAGTTATAATGGATTAAAAAAAACAAGACCAACACTTCTAATAATGTACAAATGATAGAAAATAACTAAATAAATAATAAATAATAAGAGCCATAGATGAATTTGAATCAATTTTAAGCTGCTGTACAGATTTTTTACCCCATTCCCGGTGAGAAGCAAAATTGATGTAGAAAGAGAAAAAAAAATAAAAGGTAGGTACTACCTGGATGCCGTTCATAACAGGCATGTCCATATCCATAAGAATGAGGTGGAAGTAGTTGAGACCCACAGCTGCAACCATCTCTATTGCTTCCTTCCCATTGCAGGCAACCTCTAACTTGTCTATCATCCCAAGCTTCTCCAGCATCTTCTGGTGAATCATTCTATTCATGCTGTTGTCATCCACAACCAGTGCTCTTATAATCTTCTTCTTCTCACTGCTACTGCTGATACTGTTGTTACTCATGCTTCCTAGGATGGTTTTGGATGAAGGAGTAAGGGGACCCGGTACTGATAATTATTAAATTCTATCTGCTTCCCTGCAGGTTGTTGGTTTGTGATATATGAAAAGTAAGTAAGATTTTGTATAAATATGAAGAGAGAAGCAGCTCCAAATATATGGAGAATCTGGAAAAGAAGTAGGGGGTTCTCAATAATGTCTGGCAACAACAACACAATACAATAATGATGGTTAGATTTGAGAGGCGAAATTCGCCAAATCTTCACTATGTAGATTTTTGCCATTTTTGTCCATACCATCATCTATCTAACAATTTCCCATCCCAATATTTCACGTTTCTTTTCAATTTTGTTTTTCTTCTACCAACTTTAATTTTTTTAGGCTAAATTCCTGTATATCACGTACTATCACGTAAATATTTGTTTACTTTTTACTATTAATTGGGTGTCATGTACTATTCAAACTTAGGTCAGATTGTCAGCCCTAAAATTTTCCGACAATAAAATCGCCATCTGGCTGGCCGGAGTTCACCTAGTCAGCTTTTTGCCGACGTGGCTAATGAATGGTGCGTGCCTTGCTGACTTGTAAAGGTGGAGGCGAAAAATAAGAAAATTCAAAATACGAGATTCCCGAAATTCGAACAGCGTCGCCCCCCTTTTCACCATTAATTTACCTCCCTCCCCTCATCTCCATATCGGTTCTAGACCACCACCTCTCTCCTCCCCTTTTTTCCATTATCAGTTTCAAACCATTATCTCTCTCTTCCCCAATCCAGAGAACCATCACCTCTCCATCTCATCATTGTACATATCAACCAACCCACCCATATAAGTTCCTTATCATCTCATCCACTCCCCTTCTCCTTAAGAACTGTTATGTGTCCTTATCATCAAACTTCTTTATCAGTTTCATGGATTCTCATACCAATTCGGGAAGGAGCCGTTCTTCCACATATTATCGACCAGTGTTTGGCTCGAGAACAAGATGTTCACATAACTGTGAAGCTATGATTAAGGTTGTCGGTACGCCACCGAACAAGGGTTGATCTTTCCTTTGATTTCCTTATTGGCAAGATAAGAAGGTGGACTGTGGGTTTTTCTAATGGGTTGATGATATAATTAAGGTGGACAGTTCCGTCGTTGATGAAGATCTGAACAGGAAAATAATTGATGAAGATCCGAGTCGGAAATTTTTTGAAGGCAAGCATTCATGTACCAGCTTCATTGCATTAATGCAGAATTGAAAGCAATCCGTATTGTTTTAACTTGTGTGAGAGTGATTGGGTTTGGTATATTTCCGTTGAATGTGTTTTGTGTGTTGTAAGCATTTCCTCACCTCAATCTTATAATAGTTGTAGAGTGTTGATATGTTCGCTATAGTCCGGTAGGTTGGATGAATAGACTGCCTTCCAAAATGCTTTCCTGCTAGGCTTGGTCTTGTGTCTGATCTTTCAGTTGGCAGACACGTGCCTAGCACATTTTTGATGTTCAACAAGAGGAAGAATCTCCATCAATGCATCTACAAGTCCTTGCCAATGTACAACAGTAAGTGAGAAAGTCATTACGCACAGTTAAAAAATAAAGTAATGGAATACACACCTTTTGCTGATCAAAAATAACTGCCCATCTAGTCCTGTCAAATATCCCCAAGTCTTCAGCCAGCTGTTGGAAAAACCAATCGGGAACATTTGATTATTCCCATATTTGCCTATCGCACTCAGTATCATATCGGTAACCTTGCCTTTTAAGAAAAAACCATCCAAACCAATAAGTCAGCGTCACCCTTTCAAAAAACCCTTTTTCAAACAGCTAAACCTAATACAAACCCTCTTGAACCTAACAAACTCCCAACTTAAGACCGGGTCAACCTCTAGTAGAATGGTACAGTCACGATCAGCTGTTTTAAGTGCCAGAACGTATGAGTGAACCTTGTACTAGTTACTTTGTGTATGCCTTTGTGTTGGAACAAACCTTCACTGAAACATCAACCAACAACACCTCTTGTGCCAACTTCCTAACATCTACATCCAGATTTCTATGAAAACGATTGTAATATTGATTCGCGATTCATTTTGCGTTTGCACATCTGTTCACCATTATTCGGGGGAAAGTATGAGGAAAGCGAACATTCTTGACAATGAAGTAACGGTCACCACCATACCAATTAGTGTAAAAGCGCCATTTACAACCCTCTACAACACAAACAACTTCTTTTATCCTCTTGTTACTTCATTTCCAGCAAACATCAGCCACAACACATATATTGAAATTAGCAATGGTAGACTTAAACTGCTCAGGGCTCTCGAAAAACATTTTTTTCCTTGAAAACCAAAGTCTTATGGTCACAATCAAAGTCATAATGTGGGTACCCATGGACTGATGACACTTCTTCTCCCTCAACTTTGTCATCACACTCGTGATGTGACTGAGACAAGTTTCTATAACTTGAGAGTGGAGAAATAGAGCCGATTTGGGGTTCGAATGTAGGATCTCTGTCATCAGCTTCAGTTCCAAAATCTGGGGTAACTTCTTCCTCTTCAGAATCTGGGGCAACTTCTACCATATGTTGTGTGCAAATATTAGCGGCATCATCGAGTAATAGACCATCGTCCTGAAGATTCATCTTCTCTTGCTGATTACCTTCAACTCTATCTGAACTTCCTGTTGTTCTTCAGTAAGTGGATGTGGAACACTGTCACTTTTTGAGTTAGGGTTACTATTTCTGGTAGGAACTTCGTTTACTTGCTATACTTCGTAACCATCGTCATAATACGTGGTTCTCGCTCTCCTAGATACACCCAGATTGGCCATGGCTTCCAGAAACTCGAGGTCAGAAGTGCGATTATAGTCATCAATAAGATGGACGACGCCAACACCAGCTGGAATGCCGGACCCATCGAAGTCTTGACTGCCGTTGTGTTCACCATCACTGTATGCATCCTCATTTTCTCCATGGAGGCTCCCATTTTTTTACCCTTCCATGAACAATGTGACGACGTTTCTCTTCCTCACTTTACCAATAAACTGAGCATCATTGCAACAGTGTATCTGAACCAGACCATCGGCCATTCCCATCCCTGGTTGGAGGAACCATATACTGTCAACGGAGTCATACTTGAGGTCTTCTTTAGTAATCTCGATTAGCATGAAGTAGCATAGGTAATCCGGAAACGAAACTCATCAGCCGTTCCGCCAACATATTTAGGGCCGACATCAGTCATGACCATCTTTCCTTCATGTTGAATCACGAGCTCTAGTCTTCTAACCATCCTGCATGTTATCGAAGATAAAGAACACGTTATTATTTGATGTTTTGTATGTAATATAAGAATTTAATAATGGTACATCAAGATTCCAGATCTGGAAAACGTCAGAAACCCTACTATTCTAATTGATAAAAAGGCAAATCGAACAAAATAGGGATTCCAAAAAAATCTTCAAATACTTCCAAAAAATCGATTTGCAGGAGCCATTTAAGTCAAAAGAGCTTTCTCAATATTGGCAGGACCACAAAACTTTACTGTAAAAGGCATATGATTCAGTACCTTCCTTGTGGTAGTCAATCTGCTTTATATACACTCGAATAAGCCTTTATGAAGCTCAACCACCGGCAAAAGGAAGATTTGCCAGCACACCAAGGGACCCACGAGAATCAGTAAACCCTACAAATCCAGAAACTCTACCCAAGATCGATCACCTGGAAGAAATTCATTATTTCAAATTTTGGTGTAGAACGACGGGTTGGGTTTGTTTAAACGCGATAAAAAAAGGTTTTGAGAGGTTCATTTTTCCAGAGGTTGTATCAATGGTGTTTAATGGATTTCAAAGGAGTTTTAATGGGAAGGGAGGAAGGTTTAGAGAAGGAGGGAGAGAGAAGGTGTGATGATTGAGATAGTGTGTGGCTGTTCGAAATTTGGGAATCTCGATTCTCCATTTTTTATTTAAGTTTTTTTCACCATCTCCACCTTTACACGTTAGCGAGGCACATACTATTCATTGGCCACGTCGGAAAAAAGTTGACTAGGCGAACTCAGACCAGCTCGGTGGCCATTTTACATCGTAAAATTTTAGGGCTGATAATCGGGGCTAAATTTGAATAGTACATGACGCCCAACTTATAGTGAACAGTTCAGTACTAACATAATATTTACATAATAATACGTGACATATGGGGAATTTAGCCTTCGCTTTTTTATATATATTAAGATTACAACTTTAATTTCATTGTCCACTACAAACTAGTATTAGAAATCTACGCAAGGGTAGGTGTGTAATAACGAAACTATTCAGTAAGTGGTTCCACAAAAGTTTAATGTATGGATTCATTTGATATCATAAAGTCATAACTAGATATATTTGATTGTTTTTGTCACATTTCAATTATGGAGCAAACCCCAACTATGCTCTAGTAACAACTCTTTTCCCCAATTTGATCTCTCAGCAATTTTATGTCAATTAGGATTCCCCCGTGGTCGATGTGTTTCTTTTATCACTTTCCTATTTGGGATATTTTTCTTTCTTTCTTTTTTTTTTCAAAATCGGTCTACTTATATTATTAAACTCTTGGTAAAATGATATTCAATCTGTCAAACGATTCCCATGAGGATTACCACTCTAATTAACGAGTGAAGTCCGGACCAACAAATGAGTAGCATGAGCTACCACATTCGTACTTCCAATCATCCCTATAATAGAAATCCTTGAACGAGGGTTAACATCACATGCGCTAAGCTCTACCCGATAGCAAAAACAAACAAGAAATAATTTTTCAAACATAATGAAACATACAAAACTATGAAAGCAGTAAATGACCGGTGGATCCCAAATTGGGGACACCCAAAACATCAAACACTCGAAGAGGTCGATACCTTGAGGGAGTTCTTTCCAGCGAATCACTACTTGTGGCAGGACCTGTTGTTTAGGCCTGCCGTTGCCTGGTTTTTTGGGTGTTCCTGGATACCCTCAAAAGCTACCGTATGTCCTCCATCGTCCAGCTGAAGCCCATCCACTCCTCGGTCCATCGCATCACCTTCTCGTCCTGGTGTAACTATCTTCATCATCGATTCACTGTTGGGCGATGGAAGCGAAAACCTTAGCTGTCACCATTATAAACCCTAACGAATAGGGAAAACCTCTCTAAAGGAATACTATAACCTGAAACACAACTTCAACGTCACTGTCGTTGCTTAGACGCTGTCGTCGTCGCCTACCCCGTCAACCGCCGCAGCCGCCGCTGATTAGAAAATATCGCTGCTAGGGTTTTTTCTCTCGCTCACGACTTTCTTTCTTTCTTTTCTAATTCACTGTTTTCTCTATTGACGTTATGTGTGAAGATCTTAGTTTTGCTAATCGATGGATAAGGCTTTCTATCCGCCCCAGCGGATAGATTGTCAGCTGTTAGATCATCCACACAAATTCCAATGGTTGCTTTGCCTGATATGGATTGTGGGCTTATTTGGACTGTAAAAAAATCAAATTGATTGGGCTGGAAGCTAAAAATAATGAGGGGAAAAGTGAAAATAGTGATAACAAATTATTAATATAAACTGTTATGTGGTATGAATCTGATATGTTTTTATCATGTGTTACAAGTCTGTTATGTCACTGTTATGTTCTACGAGTGTGTTATATTTATTTTACATGTGTATTATATAACTGTTATGTCCATTTATAAGATTACTCAAAAAACATGTCAGAATAGTTCCATAATAGTTATATAGTATAGACATTCATATAAGGGTCATATAACGATACCATAAATGAAAAACAATAATCATAATTTTTTTATTACATTCTGAAATGGTATATTTATTTCCTTCTTCTACAACCGTTAGATTTTTCTTCTATGCGATCCAACGGCTAAATCTATTATGTCACCGTTATGTTCTACGAGTGTGTTATATTTATTTTACATGTGTATTATATAACTGTTTTGTCCATTTATAAGATTACTCTGAAAACATGTAAGAACAGTTCCATAACAGTTCTATAGCATAGATATTCATATAAGGGTCATATAAGGATACCATAAATGACAAACAATAATCATAATTTTTTTATTACATTCTGAAATGGTATATTTATTTCCTTCTTCTACAACCGTTAGATTTTTCTTAGATTTTTCTTCTACGCAATCCAACGGCTAAAACTTATATACACTGGAAGATCAATGTCAGTAGGAACAAACTAAGTTTTGGAAATAATTTGAGGATAGGAGGATGCAAGTCCTTTTGTGTTTGTTTTCCTTGTAAAATCATGATTCGGATCATATTATTTTCTCTAACGAAAAAAATATATATATAAAAAGAAGATGTGGATAGATGAGATAATCTTGGATTTCCAAGATTTAAGAGTGATACGGGATGGGAAGAGATATATGTTTTGTTTTTCTTTATGGAAATAAATTCAACTGGGATTTTAAACAGCTATAGTAGTACGCGTAGTACAGTGCAGAGTTTGGGCCAAAAATAACATAACAGGGGGTATACATATCTTGGAAAGCAAATATGTAAAAGATTCTGACGTACCGCCTTGTTTGCTTTCATCATTGCAACTGTTTGCTTCAAATGGTTAAAGTTATTAATTATACGCATCAAACTAGTCTTGTTTTGGATAAACAGTCCACCAATCCTTAATCATACAGCAGCAGCCTATCATCTATCGCCGTCATTTTCTTAGATTTTGCAAGATTTTACACTACCCTCCTGTTAATATCTTATTTTATTATTGCTACAACTTCCCATATAAAGAAGTTTGCTCACTCACCTCTTTATACCTATGTTCGCCTATATATGTGTGTGTGTGAATGGACTACATTTCATCATTTCTTAATATTACAATATTGCTGCTGCTAGACGTAATGCAGCTGTTACTCTTCTTTTAGTGTAGAATATTGTGCTTGAATTATCAGTAATATTGTTGGTGTTGTTTCTATTAATGTCAAAGTATAAAAACAAATATCTTCCCACCAACAATCGAAATAGAAGAACAATAGTATGTGTCGAGCTGACGGGCAGGCAGGGTGGATTATAATCTGGTTAAGGGTTAATCGAGTTACGGGCTTATCAGGTAATAGGTTAGTTGGTTACGGACTAATTGGGGTACGGGTTCATCGGAAAATATAGGCTCATCGGATCGTGGGTTCGTTGGGTTGTGGGCTCGTCGAGTTGCGCTTTCATCGAGTTACGGGTTCATCAAGTCACGGGTTCGTTGGTCTCGAGCTGAGCGGGTTGAGGGTTGGCTTGGGCCACAACAATTTCACGAAATATAGTATGCCTTTTTGTTTTATCTAGTAAAAAAGTACATTTTAGCTTTCATAGTTTACGGTTTAAAGTAAATTCTATTACTCTTCTTTCTTTTCACGAAATTTTAGTATTTATATAAATTTTAATATTTATATAGATTACTTTAATAGACTTAAACGTTACTAAAGAATATTAATTTTTATGTAATTGTTAGTGCATAAGTTATATTAAATAAGGCCAATCGGGTTATTTAGGTTGGATTGGTCAGATCGCGGGGTAGTGGGGTTACGGATTGGTGAATTGTGTTGGTCGGATCGAGAGTTAATTGAGTTGCGAATTGGCAGGTTCATCTAGGTCACATTTGAAATCGTCGTTGATGTTTTATGGTTATTTCAACTATCATTAATCGGATTGAGG
Source organism: Linum usitatissimum (assembly GCA_030674075.2). NCBI lineage: Eukaryota > Viridiplantae > Streptophyta > Magnoliopsida > Malpighiales > Linaceae > Linum > Linum usitatissimum. The sequence continues at coordinate 447,199 of JAUJYP020000289.1, read as the reverse complement.
TATGGGAAAGTTTAAAAAATTAAAATAGATAATGGTTATTGGAAAGGAAATTTGTAAAAAAAATATGACTATGTGCAATTGTATAGTTGTGCGAACCCTTATTATGTCGATCATTGCTCATATGTAAAGCTAGAGTGTAAATGAATTGGGTTGAGTTGAGATTTTTAAAGTTAGAGTTGAGTTAGAGTGTAACACTTCATTTCTTATTAATTATTAGATGATCAAATAATTTTTAAAGTAGCGGAATATTTAAAAATAATATGAGGGCATAACAGTCTTTAACAATATTTTTAGCTAATTATTCAAATGCGCCGATTGAAATTTGGTTCTAATTAATGAAGAAATTATTATATTCTCTGAAATTTCTCGTGTTTTTCGTTCGTCGACTTTCTCTAAGGTTTTGCCGGATGGCGCATTGCGCCTTCGGTTCTCTTCCTTTTTTTCTCTTTTCTTCTTCATATGGTCGATCCGTCTCCATCCAGGCAAGTCGCGTGCGCTGAGGCCATGAACGGTTGTGGGTTTTCGGAGGTGATGAACTCAGGAAAATCATGGGCATCGGTTGTAGGTTCAAGGGGATCAGATCTAAAGTTCGTTGAAGTTCCAGATTTTGCTTTAGTGGATGGCGCCCTCATGTTTCCGAAAGAAATCATTGAGAAAGGGGTGAAGCGCTTGCACTAAGCGGTGGTGGCGCAATTTATGGGATCGCCTCCGCCCGTAAGAGTTATTTCATCGATAATAAACAGAGTATGGGCATATGAAATGGTGTTGTCTGTGGTCTTTCCTGGTTTTTTTCTATTTGAGTTATGATTCTGCGTAAGTGGCAAAAAGGTATTGCGCCTTGGATTTGAAAGTTAATGAGATTCCAACTTAGATATCGCTTCGAAATGTTCCTCCGCAGCTGCATACGAATGATGCAATTGAATGGATGGTGAGTAGGATTGGTACCTCGCAATAATTTTCTTATGACAGGGCTTACTGTGAAGGTATATATTCTAATGAATTAGGGAAATGATTGTCCTCTGATTATTCCTGTTTTGATTGATGGTGAAAGAATTACTATAGACGTAGAAATGCCTAAGAATCGAACATATGAATGTAAGGCAGAACCAGTTAAAGTCTGGAAGCCTATTGCCCAGCCATTTGATGAACGTTTTTAAGCGTTATTAAAATAATCAGATTAATAAATTAACCGGAGTCGAATCTCCCTAGGGTCTCTTTTAGTATCTTACTCAAAGTTATATTTAATATCGAGGTATCAATGAATGTGGTTTAGGTACCATAAGGATCAATCAAACAGTCAAAAAGAAAGATGAAAATTGATTTAAAGTAACTGGATTGCAAGACTGCACGATATAAGTTTAGACAATCAAATATGAAACTGCTTAGATGTCGAATCCCCCTAGGCAATTCTAATTCACAAATGACAGACAAATTTCATAATTTAAACGAAACAGGATAGATGCATCACACTGTCGCAATTCTTCTCTAATCAAATCACACTAATTTTCTACCTATCTAGTATTCTAGTTCGCTCTTTCGAGACAAAGATCTAAAACCCGCTAGCCGATGTATCGATTTAGAATTGCTCACACGACATACTAGTTCATTCGCTCCCGGATGAGGGTTAGCGCCTAACCTAGTTATTTGATTTTTCCGTTCTAGATATGCAAACTCTCACGAGTCTAAGTAAATCTAAAAGAGATTTAATTCAAGTTGATCAGGCAAGACCAAATTGAAAACGAAATCAAATATGCAATGAAATCCATCCAACTCACATAAATCGTCAAACTTATCAAATCATTCGTTCATAGGAATTAAGCTAGGGTTCATCTAATCTAAGCAAGAGAAGTTTTGCTGCTCATAATCTCCAGAGAAAAATTCAAAATCAGAAGAGGAATACATTGAATCTAGGTTTACACAAGGAATTATTAAAACCCTAATTTCGTCGATCTTTCAAAGAACTTGATTCCCTGTCTTGATTACTTTGCCTATTCCGAGCTCCTTGAATTTTTCTTTAGTTACTCTCAAATCTCTCTCTAAACCTCTCAATTTCGTCCATGGAAATCTGTCTTCGAATGAGGGAGGACCGGGTTTCCAAAAATCCTTCAATTTCTGAAATGTCAACTTTGCCGCTATGGTTCAATGTCAATATTGTCGCAATGTACATAGTGGCAAGGTTGACACATCCATAGGAGCAATCTTAACTTGCTTCCAGAGAGAGTTGTCAAACTTGCCGCTATGGATATCTCAATCTTGCCGCTATGGTCATAGTGGAAAGTTTGACAGATCCATAGCTGAAATCTTGACATAACTCCCAGATCAAAGTTGTAGAAAATTGAACGAGCTTTCCAACGCCGCCGGCTTTCCATCAATCGGACTTTAGAGTTAGGAGATAGTCTAAAATACGAAACTTCCACGTTTTCTGACCAAGTCGAGATTCAAGCTCCTTGAAGATATTAAAATGATTCTCATTACCTGTCCTAGACCATCTAAACACACTGTATCACCTCGATTAATGCCTCGATGTTGTTATGTACATGAAATCTATAAAAAACACTCCAAAACGATATCAAATGGACCCCGACCGGGTCCAAAACACTAAATCGAGATAAAAACTTAAAATGCATAAAACATTCTAAACTTCTACCTAAAACAATACAATTATGCATGATAAATACGACAAATCGAGGGTCATCACCATTCGTTTCAGTGGAAGATAATGTTGTAGTGGGCAATGAAATTGAGCCTTCATGTGAAGGGGAGATTTCACCCACGAGTGTTATTTTGCCACAGGCTGGAGGGGGAGTGGAATTGATTGCTAAGAATTCTTCTAAAGTGGAGGTGGTCCTTTCAACTCAACAGGTTGATGCACTTAAGATCTTTGAAACGGTGGAGGATGCATTCCTGATCCATGAAAATGAAAGTATTCATCTAGATTAGAGAATTGTTACAATGGTTGAGTCAGTTATGGTCTAAGATACTTGAGAGTTATCAGAGGAGCTAGTGGATGAAGAAATTATTATAGAATAAATTGAAGGATGCCCAATAGGAAAGGCCACACTGGGTGATTTTATTGTGAATAGAGATCCCCTTGTTAAGTCCAAGCGAAGTAGGAAAATAGGTAAGAAACCTAACTAATGAAGATTTTGATATGTAATATGTGGGGGGTTCAATTCCCACAAAACATAGGTATTATCAACACTTACTTATTAAATAAACACAATGTGGATATTGTTGGTGTTCTGGAGACTAGAGTAACTAGTAGTAAAGATAATAGGATCTTTTTATCTACTTTTTCTTTTTGGAATCATTTTACGAACTATGACTATAGTCCTCTTGAAAAGATTTGGTTGTTGTGGCGGAGAAGTATTCAGTTGAATAGTATAAAGCACTCAGAGCAGTTTATCTGAGCACAAATTTTTGGTGTTGTACCCTTCCGAATTTGTGTCGTTTATGGAGCTAATAAGGCAGAAGAAGAAAGAGGATGTATAATTTGTTGAAAGGGCAGTTGATTCTTAATGTTCCTCTTGTTGTTGGGGGTGATTTTAATGCAATATTCTCCCCGGCAGAGGCTTCTAATCATGTTGGGATTTCTAACAGTATGATTGAGTTTAATGAGTAGATAGCTAGCAATGTTCATCATGTCTTTGGCCCTTTTTTACTTGGCAGAGCAATATAATTGATGAACCTATTGCTAGAAGACTTGATCGATGTATGATTAACCCTTATTGGTATTCTCAGTTTCCCCATAGTGTGGTTCAGCTTTTAGAGCCGGGAGTTTCAGATCATTGTGGTATCCTGATCAATAAATAAGTCATAATTGGCTATCTACCTAAGCCATTCAAGTTTTTTAATTACTAGACAAAGTAGCCTAAGTATAATGACTCAGTTAAGAAGGCTTGGAAGATGCAGGATGCTTTAACACGTAGAAATGGGTTTGAAAGAATTTATGCAAAGCTTAGGAATGTCATTGTTTGTGCCTTTTTAATTAGAGAAAGTTTGCCTGGAAGTCAGTAGTTGTCCCTAAGAAGGAGGGAGGACTTGGAATTTGAGATCTCTATACCTGGAATCTGGCATGTATTGTTAGGCACATCTAGAACATTTTACTAAAGTCATGCTCTTTATGGATAGCCTGGATTGAAAGTTTCAGACTTAAAGGTGGATCAGTGCTCTCCTATAAAAGTTCACCAGCTCATTCTTGGATTTGGAGGCGCATTCTTAAGGCTAGGGATGAAGTTATCCAGTGTATTACCTTTGATTCTGATGATTATCCTCTTTGGTATGGTAATCATTTGCCTAAATTTTCTATTTCCTTGGTTTGGGAGACTCTTCGACCTCATGGGGATGATGTGGACTAGTATGATCTACTAGAGCTCAGATGGAAAGTTGGGGTATTAGTCTGGACATTTCATGTCTCCTGTGTGATGGGAGTGTGGACTCTGTAGAACATATTTTGTATGATTGCTGCTTCTTTAAAGAAGTCTATGACTGTTGTTTTGGTGCTGATGGGATTGAGGGAAGTAATTGGAAGGAAGAAGTTGTAGCGGCTGCTAAGATGGATGGAAGGAAAAAGAATGCCAGTTCGTTCAGACTGATGTGGAGAGCTTTGATTTCCAATGTATGGTATGAACGCTGCAAGCGTTAGTCTGGGGAGAAACATGCTTCAGCTCGCAATTTGGCCAAATGACATGTAGAGATTCTCATTATGTACTTGGTCATAGTAGTTGAATGATTTCTTGTTAGTAGATTAGCATTATAGGTGTGTTTTGAAGTTGTTTATGACCAGACCTTGTATTGGCTTCATTACGGTTTGCCAACCGATGCTTTTTGGTGAATAAAATCCTAATATTCATAAAAAAATGCCCCGATCAGGGTACTTTAAAATAAACAAAATAATAAACAAGAGTAAATAAAATAAACTTTTAATTACTAACAAGCCTCTACGAAATCTCATTGAAAATTAAGTTTCAATAAATTAAACAGAGATATTCTTTTGAAAATTCAAGTCCACGTTGCCGCATATCCCAATCAGCTCCACTCTACTACTCCATTAACTTTCAAACACCCTGGTGGGTGGTTCGGGTTCAAATCATAAAACCAAATTCCATAATAAACATTGGAATATAAAATATGTTATTTCATAACAATCATCAATATTTTCTAGAAAACGACTCTGGTGCATGAGTGCACTGGTTACATGTGGCATGTTGTTATTGACTAATATAAATTAATTATAAAAATATAAAGGTTGAACACTTAAATATTGATTAATTATATTCATGATCATCAATAATAATTTAAAACATCTGCATGTAGCCGATTGACATTTCCATTTTATTTAACATTTTATCCAATTAATTAATTAATTTGTTTAAAATCACACATATATATCTTCGTCTTCTCCACGGAAGACGCCTTCTTCATATTCTTTTTTTAATCCCATAACCTTCGGCGAAAATTGACCCGTTCTTCCTCTTCTATTTTCTTAACCGCATAGTTGCAATGCCGGCAACAACTGTTCCCCTGTCAGGCATCGACCAAGATCGGACCTCCATCCCTACCCGGTGATGAAGACAAACGGCTTCCCTATCGATCTGAGTTTTATGTAGTTAGTACATATGCATTGATCCCATGATCAAGAATTTTGATTTCTACATCTGAATCTAGCCCATGAACAAGGATTTTGATTTATTTCTCCGGCGTCTTTTTATCAACGAATATGAAATGCTATTATAAACAAAATGCAAATTGTACACAGAGAAGAGGATCCAAAACTTGATGAACTTACCTAGAGAATGTACACAGGGGAGCAAAAGCGACCTCCCACCCAAAAACTGTTCATCAAGACCAAAGCTCATCTGACACCTACCCCAACAGCACTTCAAACACAGAGAGCAAGCACCCAAAGCCTTATCCCAGAACAGAGCATCCACCCAAGAGAAGAAACAAAATTGTCACAGAAATCAAAAAATAAGTAAATCCAAACCCACTGCATACCGCAACTGGAAAAAACGTCACTAATCCGGAGCGAGTGAAGACCAAAGAACACCCAACCACTCCACACAAGCCTGCTGCGACACCGAACACTCTGCGACACCGAACACTCTGCCACCACCCAACTCATGACAGCAACAACAAAACGGTAAGCAAGACTATAAGGCGAGAGCGAGAAGTCTTCTATTTATTAAGCGACCATGTTGTGTTTTGGGCTAAAATTAAGTATTGGCCCAACATGTTTTAATATTTTAATTGACTGGCTAATGAATAAATGCCATGTGGCATGTGTATCCAAAGTCTCTGTCATATTTTCTAATATGCATATTACATAAAGAAATCATTTTTATGTAATCCTAACACACATGTAATCTTAATCATAATAAGTAATTAATCATCATTATAAAATGGAACTCACCAATCATATTAGATGTATTATGAGATCGTGAGTATCATGGTTTTTGTAACTTGTTATATACTAATTATCATATTCGTGAAAGTTAATTACATGACATTAATTGTTGTACTTATTCTTAACCTTATCTAGGGTATCTTAATTCTTGCAGGACACGTATCCTCAAACAACATATCATGAAAATCGTGGATGTTTGGGAGAACGTATCCTCAAACAACATATCGTGAAAATTGTGGATGTCTAGGAGATCGTATCAATCAGACAACATATCGTGCGCACAATGATGGCCTGAATCATGTGGACAATAGTCTAGGTAGTGAGTTCATGCTTTTAATCCACCTATTAATCATCTAGGTGTGTTGTTCGTGCTCACTGCTCACTCGTCATGTAGCCTTATCATAATACTAACCTTAACGGTCGAACGTTATCGTTACTCTAGCATTCATATATTAGTCCTAGCCTTATCAAAATCTAAAGACACATCACTTTGCACATAAATGAAATGAACATAAACATAATGTAAACACTTAATCATAAAATCATGTAAGTCAATCAAATTAATAAAGCATAACCTAACTACACCAACGTAAATAATTTACTCCCTTAAACCAACTCAACTTAGATCCAATGCGAGGAAGCAACGTGAAGTTGGAGACTTGATCGTCTTTATGAACCTATTGACGAGGAACTTCGATTAAATTAAATTCTAATGAAAAGTGAAATGGACTTGGGTGACAACTTGATGACTTGAGAAAAATCACTTCATAATCGATTATAAAGTGAGAGGAAATTATTCAATTTAATCTATTAACTCCTAGTGAAAAGTTTTCAATTTCTTTTACATAGAATGAGTCATATCAATTAACCGTTAGCCAATTCTAACCAACAATATCTTTATCATACTAAACTTTCACTAAATTATATTATCATTTTATAATCTTATCAATACTAGTACATTAATTTTTACAAAATTAATTCTAGCAATTAATCCATTTATCAACTCATAATCCAATTAACCTTCCTAAAATGAATTCTAATAACGTAATTTGAATTAACTAAAACTTATTAAATTCTAATTATTTTCAATTAATCATATTTTAATTTATTTCAATATCAAACTACCTAAACATCTATTAAAAATACAATTTAATATTTAATTGAAATCCTTATCATATAACAAATTACTTAATCTGTAATTAATTAATTTATTATCATCCTAACAACTTATACATATATAAAATATATCAATCCCAACCTATAATTCTTTAACCCATAGTTTATTTAAAAGATGGAAACTTGATTATTCAGACCGATCGAACCCATTGGAATGTCTGTTGGGTATATTCCGTCATAAACAGAAAGTTACAGGCCGCGACAGAAGTAAGACAAAGTTGATGTCTGAACTGTCCGATTCTAACAGTTTGGTACAACTAACATTATTTCTAGAAATTCAGGTACTTAATAGAATTACTGGAAATCCAGTGATCAAAACGTGAGCACTTAGATTTCCAGGGGCTATCACCACAACTTTCCCCAGTCAACTTTGCCGTTGACCCCCTCTGAAACCCAGATACCGGCTGGTCCTCCTCCGGCATCCAGCAATCTCCTAAGTTCATCGAACCTATACTAAAACTGAAAATAATCATAGCTTAAGGCGTCTGACCTTGGTACAAAGCTATCCTACGCACCAGGATCCTTCAAGGCGGCCTGGAATCGATCAACCGTGACCTCGCAACGCATCAACGCTTCAGATTCAAAACTCGATAAAAGGGTCTGAGAAAAAATCCTTACCTAAGCGACGCATCAATGGACTCTCGACTAAAGAGAACTGAGCTTGGAGGGCTTTGGCCGGAATTGATCGTCAAGAGCCGCTGCCGCGATTTTCGTTAATCGATCGGTTTGAGGCGGCACAACTCCGAGAAAACGATTAGGGTTAATATTCGAGTCTTTATACTAACAAAAGAGAATTGAGGTTGCGATGAATTCAAAACGGAAATCGTGTGAATGTCGCTCGGGATTCTGGGAAAGGAAGGGGATGATAACCACGCGCTAAATTCAAAGATTGGAAGTGTTGCTGGAATTATGAGATGAATCAAAGCCATCAGATCGATCTTGCGGCTATGCATGCATTACACTTCTTTTATTTATAAGGGTATTTCTGTCTATGACTTAAACATTCTATTATAATAGAAAATAATTACTATTATGAATCTGTTTCGTCTTGTCTTATCGGTTCAAGTACTGAATCAGTAGCTAATTTGTCTTATCAAATCGGCTACAAACTAACGATTCAATTGTACCTACTGATTTATAACCATCCAGGTAAATTAAATAGTAACTTGAACATAGAAGTATGATAATAATACTAATCGTCATCTTAATCATATTCATGATCCAAATAATAATATATAAATTAATGACTTAGTCAATTAAATCGTAATGTTAAAATTCATAAATAATTAATAAATGGTTTATCATAATCTAGAATTCGTAAATAATTCTACTATTGATAATTTAAAAATTTCATACCAAAATTTATATTGTTAGGTTTAAGATGTAACATAGAGTTAAATATATTTTACTTTTTACTCAACTCAACTCATCATTTTTTTAACTCAACCCAACCAAATTTTAATGAGTTGGGTTTTTATCATAAGTTGGACCATTTATACAAGGATAAAACACTTTTCCAACTTCTTCACATAACTGCTCAAACATTTTATTTTCTCATTTTCCATGGAAATAACATGGCATTAATTTTTATTAGCATAATACATACATGAAAATAACATAAAAATGAATTTAATAATAAAGCTACAGAGATTTTAGAAATGATGCATTGTCCACTGACATAATATATCTACAGAGAAACATAAGAAATTTGTAGGCGAAACTTAAGATTAAAAAGAGTTGAATTTAGTTATATTTGTTTATAATTAGTTATAAATATTCATAACAAGTTATACGATTTAATAATAGATCATACAAATAATTAAATATTCAATTTACTAACTAGTTATATGATCAACTAAGTCAGAAAAAACTGGTTATATGATCAAATAAACATCTATGTGACATTTTGGGTGTTTCACTAATGAACCTTTAACTTGACGAATGATGAATAATTGAATATATAAGTTCAGTGAATTAAGGGCTATATAATAAGTACAGAAAGAAGAAATTAATCACTAAAATTATATTAATGTCGATATAATTGAGGTGTCGTTTCCACAGATTATTACTATTATTAATTAAGGCCTTCAACCCACTTTTCTATAAAAAAAAGATTTAAAATATTTTTTTATAGTGAACAAAACAAGAATTACAAAGTAGGATTTTTTACCACAGACATCCAATCCTAGCCAGTCATATCATCATTTTATTCTTCAAGAGAAAACTCAGCTGTGACTCTCCTGCTTGAAACCAATCGAAACTCTGATGACCTCGCAGCGGGTAGAACAACCCCAACTCGGTAGGGTCGGCGACGGTGGACATCTAGCGATTGGTTGTGGGTTTTGGTGGCATGATTGATGGGGGGGGGGGGGGGGGGTTTACGGCAGGGTTGGTTGAGATGAGCAGTGAAGAGCGGCGTTTGTTGATGAGCGATGGAAGAAGGCGAGATTTAGTGTGGAAAGTAGTGAAAAAATACCCCAAATTAGAGGAGACACTCCAACAACAGGGAGAGAAAACCCTAGCGTCAGGGTAGATCACCATTAATTAGGCTTAATTTCATTAAAAGGTCTAAAGTATCACAAAAATACATATTTGGTCGAACTACTCAAAAAGACAAAATGGCACAGTTTTAGAATAGGGTCAATTTCGTTAAAAAAGTTAACGTTTCTATTATGGTTTGATGATTTGTTTAACAAAATTCATTAGGTGGAATATGATGCCACCTATGAAAAGATTAAAAGACTTTCACATAAAATTAAGCTTATGGTGTAAAAACATAATTGACTTAATGTAACATAGTTTATTAAGAATAGTTAGGCTAACAGAATTGATGGTAAACATATAATTCAATCATGGTAAAATAAAGAGTTTTAGGGTTTCATAAAAACAAAGAGTTTATACAAAGGTTTTAGGGTTTCACAAAAAAAGAGTTTAGACCAAAGTTTGAGGATTTTACCATGATTAAACTATTTATTTTTGTGATGAACTGATGTAACAGAGATATATTGTGTACGTAAGATTTCTTTTTGGATTGAGGTTTATTTACTCTTTTATTTATATAACACTTTTATTGGATTATTGTCTAGGACTAGTGGTATTTATTATTCATACATTATCTAGGATTATTGGTATGCATGTATCCATGAGCTGCAAGCTTTAATACACCAATATATATATATAAAAGTTTTCGATAAATAATTTTTTTTGTACATAAAGGGTTATTATTGGAACACTTAATCTGATTATATAGATCAGTTGGCAGAGGATATCAATTTTACATTTAAATACAATGGATGGTGTCATTGTATAACAACTCTAATAAACTATTGTCGATGGCAGGTCCAGGTATTAAGCATGGTAGATGTCAGTTTGGATTGTTTTTATTTTTATTTATTAATGTGTAAGGCTTAGAACTTATAGCTGTAAGTGTACAGGTTTGAGCTTGATAAATACATGGCATGGCCATGTCATCTTCATGAATTTCAAGATCAACGACGTTAACAAACTGAACATCTTAACTTAATGGGGTGATATTTTTCTAAAAACTCGTCTAAATTGTGTCATATTTGTCTTTTTGAATAGTCCAGGTCAAATATGTCCTTTTTATGATACTTTAGGCCTTCTAATGGAATTAAGAAAGCACCATTTGATTTAAAGATGTACCATTCACATGCAAAATATCATATGAATTTCAAAATGTAGCACTTCAGTTCATTTTTACGTCAGGTACCATTTGTTTTTTCAAAAACATGTGACATTCAAAATTAAAAGTATCATTCAAATTAATGTACCATTCACATTTAAAGGTACCAATCAATTTGTTAACGGTACCATCCACTCAAGTATACCATTCAATTTAAATATGTGCCATTCAAATTAAAAATACTATTTTAATTTGGAAAATTTATTATTTTCATGTAAATGTACCAATTGAATTCCCGATGATACCATCTATTGAATTATATCATTCATTTTTTGATTGTAAGTACCACTTACTTTTTCCACTGGTTCCATTCAATTTAGTTCTTCTAGCTATCCAAACTTACCTTGCATGCTTCATCAAACCTTAGTACAATGTATGAGAAAATTTTTCTGATAAAATTGCTATATATTAAATCAAATGAGTAAAGTGTACAAATGAAACAAGGGGAAGAACAAGGAATATCAAGTCCCACCAACCCATCCCGGAAAAACAAAAATCAGCCTGCATAAAAACAAATAAGAACATGCTTCAAAGCCAATACAAATGGCAGACAAGGTATTTTTTTTCTTTGCTGCCATGTGAGTACCCAGAGGTAGAATGTTACACCATAATCTTAATGATAAAATTTTATTTAAGAAATCGCTTAATTATCCTTTGGAAATATTCTGCTCATTAATACATAGTAGATTAAATTGGATAAATTAGTTGTAGGTTAATGGTTAGAATTATCGGTTTGATAAAAACTTTACTCGAATCATGGAATATGAGATTTGGTGTTGAATTAATTATTTAATTCGAGGAGTTTGAATATTGGGTTGACCGAGTTCCAGAGATCGGCATGGTTCGATCTAATTATCTGTTTGGTTAGATAACCGGAGATGGAGTCAAGCCTTTAGTTTATTAGTTGGGAGCCTGGAGGAATTCAAACCGTTAGATAGATCCTATGGTGAGAAGTGAAGCCTGAATCGTGCAAGAGAAAGTAGTGGCTGCTGTTTGTTTAATTATGAATTTCGGCTTAGGGGCTTGAGACCAATTGGGTTGGTGGTGATGTGATGGGCTTTAGAACGTTGGATGAATCCATCGGTTTTCTGGGCTGCAATAACATACAAGAGATGGGGAGCCTCGGTTATTTAGTCGGCTTCCCAACCCCAGATCGCCAACAACGGAATAGGGCAGTTGACGGCGGATCTCGACACCGCGTGTGGGGAAGAGTGGCGATGGAATTTACGGCGTCAATGTCGGCGAACGGAGGAGAAGAGATGGGGTCATACCCTGTTTGTGGAAGATCGAGTGTGAGATTGAAGTCTCGGCGATGGCAGCGTTGGAAACCATTGGTGGAACTGGGTTCCGGTCAGCGGCGACCGTAGTTAAGCGGAAGATGACGGACAGAGAAGGTTGGGCGAAGGCTAGCGGCCACGACAACACCATCCGGGTCGGTTCGGAACAACATTTAGCGTGTGCACGATTCTTGGAGCCGCAGACCGAAGCTAGAGATCACCGGCGACGACTCCACATCACCGTAGGTCAATTGGAGAAGAAGACTGTTTTGCAAGGTCAGGAAGTTAGGTAAGCTACCCGCATACCAAAAAAGATAAGTGATCAGTTTGCAATACCTGTAAAGTTAGAGGTGTGGGACTGAACTGTACTTCCTGGAAAGTTAGATGACTGGATTGTAGTTATCTGTTTGCTAGGGATGGAATTTGTCAGGATCAGAAGTCCGAGGACTGAACTGGACTTTTTGGACTGCTTGGCAGCAAAATGACAGAATCACCCTGCAAGTTTCAGCAAGTTACAATAAAGTAATAGGAGCATAACTCGACCATTTGACTTCCAAACAACGCATGGTCGGAAGCTATCGTTTCGTGGCAGCGAGGGGAATCATCTTGGATGAATTTCTGAGATGTCGGCTCGTCAATTAGGTGGGTGGTTTAAGGGGGTAAATTCTTTTCATTGTTGTAGGTTAGGTTTTAATTAATTTGATGCATTTAATTTATGTATGATTCCATAATTGAGTGTTTATTTATGTTATATTTTTACTTTGTGTTGTGCAAGTTGTGCCTCCTATATAATAATAAGGTTAGAATAGCTATCATGTTAGCAATAAGATAAGGTTCGACTAACGATAACGTTAAAACGATTATATTAGAATTATGACAAGTTACGAGAACCATGCACTGGTAGTTTTATATTTGAATAAATTGAAATATGATTAATTGAAAATTAATTAGAATTTGATAAATTTTGGCTAAATCGAATTGAGTCGTTATAATTAATTTCTAGGAAAAGTTAATTGGATTACAAATAATAGATTGATTAGTGACGATAATCAATTGGGTATAGAATTGATTTAGTATGACTAACACGATTGTAAACTAATAAAATGTGCTTGTGTAAGTTAGATATGACTAGGAAGTCGTACATCATGAATAGAATTAATTAGCAATTATTTTCTTATAAATTGGTAGATTAAATAGAATATGAAGTGGTCTTCCCAAATTGCCAAGTCATCTTTTTAAGCTTTGTTCCTTTTTTCGATAAAATTTAATTTGATCAAATTTCCTCATCCCTAAGTTGATAACGACATTCAAACTTTTCTGATTACATCTTGATCCCTCACATTAGACTATCATCTTTCTATTTATAAGATGGGTTGGTTTAAAAGGGTAATATCTTTTCATTATATTAGATATGTTACATGTTATGTTCTATGTTATGTTTAATTTATGAATTAAAATTTATGATTGATGGTTATTTTATGTTACTTATGATTGGTCGACATTTTATGTTACATATGATTAGCTATTATTTTATACTATATATGATTGGTGGTTATTTTTATATTGTTACTTTTATGTTACAAAATGTGATTTTAAGTTATGATAAAGGCTAAACTAACAATGATGTTAGATAATGATAAGATTGTATATGTTTAGCAAGCATGAAATGAGTACAACTCATCTAGACGAATAATAGGTGGATTAAAATATGAACCCACTACCTAGTCTATCGCCCACACGACTTGGCCAGAGTTGTCCTTTACCAATTATGAATTGGGCTGATAGTGCCTTTACGAATCAGGCCAGTTTTTCTGTTATGAATTATTGTCCGATGGATACGTACTCTGGGACATTTACGAATCTTACGAATGGACGATAGGGCTAGTTAGTTGAGTTGGGGGACGCCTCATAAGAAATAAGATAACTTGGATAAGAGGTTAAGAATAAGTATAAGAATTAGCTTTATGATTACGATAACCGTTATATGAATTATATAAGAACTATGATTCATAATGTACCTAAGTTAATTGACTTGTGTTTCAATCTATGTGATGGTTACTTGTTACATGTTTGTATTTATGCTAGGATTACGTAAAGATGAATTCTTTATGTTACATGTCTATTTAGAGAATGTTGATAAATGTAATGAAATAACATGGTTTATATTTGAATACTTATTTAGAATTATTATTATAGCACGAAGGACTGACCTCAAACCAACCACCTTGGTGTTGATAGTTGTTGTCGGAGCAGAGTAAAGCTAATTCAGGATGTGGTATTATGGACTTGGATTTTGAAAAGGATTATTTAAGATGTTATGAGACTTGTTTTCACCAGTTATGATATAATTACTTATAGTAGTGTTAATTAAAGTTTTAACAAAGTTATTTATTTATTTTATTTATAGGTACCATGGCCCATGTATTTAGTAATTAGTCAAGATATGTTAAAAGTCCGCCCTTATCAAGTTTTTAAGTTTTCACTACTTTAAGGGAAATTTGGTCATTTAATAATTCCTAAAAGATGAGGGTGTTACACTTACAAAGAGACGCGAGAGGTCGGACCAAAGCTGCACTCAATCTGCAACACTAGGTGTAATGTAAGAAGGAACTCTCCCATAGCATCATATTTTCCTTCAAAATGAATGAACTAGTTCGATGCTTCAACTCTACAAAGAGATATTTTATGAGGATGCCAGAGAACCCATATTCCTCCGGAAAAACCAATCGCTTCGACCCGAGTAACCTCATCAAATCCCAATTGCCGACTGACTCTCTCCGACGTACCTCTACTAATCTTTGGTTCAACTAGTATAGCAATATTTGGCGAGTGACACGCCATATAGTTCTTGAAAACAGCAAGGAAATGATTGTTCCCGCCCCTCCCCCGCCGGAAGTTCCACGATAATAACTTCAACATCATGAAGATTCAAGGGATGAAACCGTCACCTACAAACCAGACTTAAAGCTTACGAGGGGACAAACCCTTGATAGAGTTCAAACTCCCACCGCCTTTCCGACCTTCCACCTTGCCACTCTTCCCATTTGTAATGACTCGCTTTTAGTAGGGGGTTTGCCTGGAGAGTTAGCAACACTTCCACCATCCATATTCTGTGATGCCTCAGGCCTGTCTCCTGGGAGCCATTTACTAGCACCCTACATGGAAGTGTCTGTGTCTCTGCTCTTCGGATTGACGTGATCCTGTAGCTCTATCTCCATAACACTCTCCATGGGCTTGACCTTCTCCTTAGTTGTGCTATCAGTCACCACCGGGGTCTTAGAGAGGCCACCATAAGACGTATCCCCAGCAGGCTAGGAGGTATCCGTCAATTCAATCGTGGGTTCAACTTGAGAAGTTCCCTTCGCCAAGGACTGGTTCGTTGCATGAACATCCTTGTCAAACAATTCCTCCTCAAAGAGTGCATTAAAGCTATTGGTAGTCGGGATAACATTTATGGGAACATTCTTCACAGCTCGAGCTAATGGCACTTTAGTGGCTTGAGCCCTAGAGGGGGAGGTCTTCGTTGAGAACTTTTTGTTGAAGCACGATAATTGCCTTTCTGGCGGGGAATCATCCACTCCCCAAGAGGGTTCTCCTTCAGAGAACCTGAATTAGTCCTTGATGTCTCCACGTCAACTTTTTTGGCATCCGGGTGGGTTGTTGATGACTAAACAGGAGCGGGTTTGGTTGGACAGGATCCAATCAGATGCCCTACAAGGCCACAGTTCTTACAGATCACCAGTATATTCTCATACTCAACCTTAATGTCAAAGCACTTCCAGCTAATAGACAGCACCAGAGGACGATCAAGGTCAACTTGCACGCACACTCTAGCGTATTTACCCCTAGACACAAAGGATTTCTATTGATCTAACTTAAATGGTTTTCCGATGCAGCTAGCAATGGCATATAAAGGATTTTGATTGTAGTGATGCAAGGGGAGTTACCTAAGCTTGACCCATGTAGCAACTTTTGTGATTCTTTTCCTTTGACGGAAAGAAATCAGGGGTCCACAGCTAGACTGACAAGAACTAACTACCAATATTATACGGACCACCTACAAACACGTCCATCATGTCCTCTTTCGTCTCAAATTTCAGCACGAAAAACTAGTTTCCTACGTCCAGGACCTCCCAATCTTCCATAGGGTTCCACAGCGACGCGATTTTATTCAACAACTTCAAACCCAGATCAGTTTAGCGAGCACAAGGAGTTCATAAATCACTCATGGGGCTTTCATAACTGTTTGTAAGGCCTGAGACAAAGCTGTCTACCCTCCACCAAGGCGCACGACTCACCAAGCCCATTAAGGGTTTAGTGAGTCCATTATCCGTTTAATGTTTTCTTAGTTGATTTTGAGTTGGATTGTGTTTGGTTTCCCTTTAGTAGACAAGATTAGTATAGGTAGGCCAGAGGACGCCTTTCTACAAGGTTCCTTTGCCGATTGGGATCCTTAGCGAGCAAGGATTGACCTAGTCCAGACTTGAGCCAAATGGAGGAAAAGGATTTGTATTGCAAGGACTCTTTTAACCCCTTTTTAGCATTTTCAGTAGCAAAGTTGGCCACCCTCCTTCTCTATAAAAGGAGCATTTTGGCTTAGTAATCAAATCATACCCCCATGTAATAACAAATAAAATTTCATCCTTAGGCATTTTTTCAATTCGTTTTATTTTTGGTACCTCATTGCTAGGATATCGGATTCGGTTTATCGTAGTCGGGTTATCACCCCCTCTTTGTGGCACCTTCAATTTTTTGAGACTTAGACCCTCCCTTCGACCTTGTGATCGATTGGTTAGCAAGGTAACTAGTCCATCCGGTTGTTGGATTTGTTTCGAGTTTTGAAAATCTTGTTTCGATAGATTGTCCCACCTGTCGTTATTCATGTGTTCCTGCTCAAATGATTTTTCATGATGAAATTCACCTAATGGTCCCAGGCCATGAAGTTCGGAGTCCAAATGCTATAGTAATGGGCATGACCGTTAGTGGGAAGTTTGAAGGAGTCGGAGAAGTTAGGAGCAAGAACGATAGATTCGGAAGAGGAATCAGACTAGTCGGAGCCATATGCACGTTCGACGGGATGGCTGAAAAAATTTCATCTTGGAAAAATTTGGGATCCAAGGAGTGGCACTGATGCCGCACCACGGCCTCGAGGCCGAGATCAACACTGGTATCGACATCACAACCGCTCCTCAAAATTCAGATTCGCAAGATCGAACGTTCAGGCGAACTCTTTCCGCACTATCTTTGGAGCAGAGGTGTGGAATGATGAGAAAGGACGTGTTCCTGTGTCTGGGAGCAATTGGAGCCCAATTGAATTCAAATGCCTAAAGGTTCTTGAAATCGGGTCAATAGATATTTGAGGATGACACCAAGTCACACCCTAACCCAAACAAGAAGACTTTGCCCGCACCATCTATGGACCGGGAGCTTAATGGGCTATTTGAAGACCAACAAGGCCACTGGGAGGACGAAAAAACGAGTCTGGAGTTGAACCAACAAGTGGACTAGCTATGTTGATGCTAGAGCTTCCGAAACGAGGTCTCTTCAACAACTTTAAACCCATATCAGTTTAGCGCGCACAAGGAATTCATAAATCACTCATGGGGCTTTCATAAGTATGTGCGAGGCCCGATACCAAGCCATCTACCCTCCACCAAGGCGCACGACTCACAAAGCCCATTAAGGCTTTAGTGAGTCCATTATCCATTTACTGTTTTCTTAGTTGATTCTGAGTTGGATTGTGTTTGGTTTCCGTTTAGTAGACGGGATTAGTAAAGGCAGGCTAGAGGATGCCTTTCTAGAAGGTTCCTTTCCCGATTGGGATCCTTAGGGAGCGGGGATTGACCTAGTCCAGACTTGAGCCGAACGGAGGAAAAGGATTTGCATTGCAAGGACTCTTTTAACCCTTTTTTAGCATTTTCAGTAGCAAATTTGGCCACCCTCCTTCTCTATAAAGGAGCATTTCGGCCTTGTAATCAAATAAGACCCCCATGTCTTAACAAATAAAATTTCTTCCTTAGGCATTTTTTTAATTCGTTT
Source organism: Linum usitatissimum (assembly GCA_030674075.2). Classification (NCBI taxonomy): domain Eukaryota; kingdom Viridiplantae; phylum Streptophyta; class Magnoliopsida; order Malpighiales; family Linaceae; genus Linum; species Linum usitatissimum. The sequence goes on along the minus strand of JAUJYP020000289.1, from coordinate 428,598 downwards.
TATTTTTAGCACCTCATTGCTAGGATATCAGATTCGGATTATCGTAGTCGGGTTATCACCCTCTCTTTGTGGCACCTTCAATTTATTGAGACTTAGACCCTCCCTTCAACCTTGTGATCGATTGGTTAGCAAGGTAACTAGTCCATCCGGTTGTTGGATTTGTTTCGATTTTTGAAAACCTTGTTTCGGTAGATTGTCCCGCTTGTCGTTATTCATGTGTTCTTGCTCAAATCATTTTTCATGATGAAATTCGCCTAATGGCCCCAGGCCATGAAGCTTGGAGTCCAAAGCCTATAGTAATGGGCATGAACGTTGGTGGGAAGTTTGAAGGAGTAGGAGAAGTTAGGAGCAAGAACGACAGATTCGGAAGAGGAATCAAACTAGTCGGAGCCATATGCACGTTCGACGGGATGGATGACGAAAATTTCATATCCAAGGAGTGGCACTGATGCCGCACAACGGCCTCGAGGCCGACATCAACACTGGTATCGACATCACAACTGAACCTCAAAATTCAAATTCGCAAGACGAACATTCAGGCGAACTCTTTCCGCACTATCTTTGGAGCAGAGGTGTGGAATGATGAGAAAGGACGTGTTCCTGTGTCTGGGAGCAATTGGAGCCCAATTTTATTCGAATGCCCAAAGGTTCTTGAAATCGGGTCCATAGATATTAAAGGAACACACCAAGTCGCACCCTAGGCCAAATGAGAAGACTTTTCCCGCACCATCTATGGAGCAAGAGCTTAATGTGCTATTTGAAGACCAACAAGGCCACTGGGAGCACGGACAAACGAGTTTGGAGTCAAACCAACAAGTGGACTAGCTACGTTGATGCAAGAGCTTCTGAAACGAGGATTCTTCAACAACTTCAAACCCATATCAGTTTAGCGCGCACAAGGAGTTCATAAATCAGTCATGGGGCTTTCATAACTGTGTGCAAGGCCCGAGACAAAGCTGTCTACCCTCCACCAAGGCGCACGACTCACCAAGCCCATTAAGGGTTTAGTGAGTCCATTATCCGTCTAATGGTTTCTTAGTTGATTTTGAGTTGGATTGTGTTTGGTTTCCCTTTAGTAGACAAGATTAGTATAGGTAGGCTAGAGGACGCCTTTCTACAAGGTTCCTTTGCTGATTGGGATCCTTAGCGAGCAAGGATTGACCTAGTCCAGACTTGAGCCAAATGGAGGAAAATGATTTGTATTGCAAGGACTCTTTTAACCCTTTTTTAGCATTTTCAGTAGCAAAGTTGGCCACCCTCCTTCTCTATAAAAGGAGCATTTTGGCTTAGTAATCAAATCACACCCCCATGTAATAACAAATAAAATTTCATTCTTAGGCATTTTTTCAATTCGTTTTACTTTTGGTACCTCATTGCTAGGATATCGGAATCGGTTTATCGTAGTCGGGTTATCACCCCCTCTTTGTGGCACCTTCAATTTCTTGAGACTTAGACCCTCCCTTCAACCTTGTGATCGATTGGTTAGCAAGGTAACTAGTCCATCCGGTTGTTGGATTTGTTTCGAGTTTTGAAAATCTTGTTTCGATAGATTGTCCCACCTGTCGTTATTCGTGTGTTCCTACTCAAATGATTTTTCATGATGAAATTTACCTAATGGTCCAAGGCCATGAAGTTCGGAGTCCAAATGCTATAGTAATGGGCATGAACGTTGGTGGGATGTTTGAAGGAGTCGGAGAAGTTAGGAGCAAGAACGACAGATTCGGAAGAGGAATCAAACTAGTCGGAGCCATATGCACGTTCGACTGGATGGATGACGAAAATTTCATATCCAGGGAGTGGCACTGATGCCGCACCAGGGCCTCGAGGCCGACATCAACACTGGTATCGACATCACAACTGAACCTCAAAATTCAAATTCGCAAGACGAACGTTCAGGCGAACTCTTTCCGCACTATCTTTGGAGCAGAGGTGTGGAATGATGAGAAAGGACCTGTTCCTGTGTCGGGTCCATAGATATTTGAGGATGACACCAAGTCACACCCTAACCCAAACAAGAAGACTTTGCCCGGACCATCTATGGACCGGGAGCTTAATGGGCTATTTAAAGACCAACAAGGCCACTGGGAGGACGAAAAAACGAGTCTGGAGTTGAACCAACAAGTGGACTAGCTATGTTGATGCTAGAGCTTCCGAACCGAGGCCTCTTCAACAACTTTAAACCCATATCAGTTTAGCGCGCACAAGGAATTCATAAATCACTCATGGGGCTTTCATAAGTGTGTGCGAGGCCCGAGAGCAAGCCATCTACCCTCCACCATGGCGCACGACTCACAAAGCCCATTAAGGCTTTAGTGAGTCCATTATCCATTTACTGTTTTCTTAGTTGATTCTGAGTTGGATTGTGTTTGGTTTCCGTTTAGTAGACAGGATTAGTAAAGGCAGGCTAGAGGATGCCTTTCTAGAAGGTTCCTTTCCCGATTGGGATCCTTAGGGAGCGGGGATTGACCTAGTCCAGACTTGAGCCAAACGGAGGAAAAGGATTTGCATTGCAAGGACTCTTTTAACCCTTTTTTAGCATTTTCAGTAGCAAATTTGGCCACCCTCCTTCTCTATAAAGGAGCATTTCGGCCTTGTAATCAAATCAGACCCCCATGTCATAACAAATAAAATTTCTTCCTTAGGCATTTTTGAAATTCGTTTTATTTTTAGCACCTCATTGCTAGGATAGCAGATTCAGTTTATCGTAGTCGGGTTATCATCCTCTCTTGGTGGCACATTCTATTTATTGATGCTTAGACCCTCCCTTTGATCTTGTTTCGTTAGATTGTCCCACCTGTCGTTATTCGTATGTTCCTGCTCAAATGATTTTTCATGATGAAATTCACCTAATGGTCCCAGGCCATGAAGTTCAGAGTCCAAAGGCTATAGTAATGGGCATGAACGTTGGTGGGAAGTTTGAAGGAGTCAGAGAAGTTAGCGGCAAGCACGACACATTCGGAAGAGGAATTAGACTAGTCAGAGCCAAATGCACGTTGGACGAGATGGATGATGAAAAGTTCATCTTGGAATAATTGGCGATCCAACGAGTGGCACTCATGCCGCACCACGGCCTCAAGGCCGACATCAACACTAGTATCGGCGTCACAACCACACCTCAAAGTTCAGATTCGCAAGACCGAATGTTCATGCCAAGTTTTCACACACTATCTTTGGAGAAGAGGTGTGGAATGATGAGAAGAGACGTGTTCCTATGTCTGGGAGCCATTGGAGCCCAATTGAATTCAAATCCCCAAAGGTTCTTGAAATCGGGTCCACCGATATTGGAGGATCACACCAAGTCGCACCCTAGCCCAAATGAGAAGACTTTGCCCGCACCATCTATGGACCAGGAGCTTAATGGGCTATTTGACGACCAACAAGGCCACCGGGAGCACGAATAAACGAGTCTGGAGTCGAACTAACAAGTGGACTAGTTCTGTTGATGCTAGAGCTTCCGAAACAAGGGCTCTTCAACAACATTAAACCCAGATCAGTTTAGCGCGGACAAGGAGTTCATAAATCAGTCATGGGGCTTTCATAAGTGTGTGCAAGGCCAGAGACCAAGCCATCTACCCTCCACCAAGGCGCACGACTGACGAAGCCCATTAAGGCTTTAGTGAGTCCATTATCCATTTAATGTTTTCTTAGTTGATTCTGAGTTGGATTGTGTTTGGTTTCCCTTTAGTAGACTGGATTAGTATAGGAAGGCCAGAGGACGCCTTTCTAGAAGGTTCCTTTGCCGATTATGATCCTTAGGGAGCAAGGATTGACCTAGTCAAGACTTGAGCCAAATGGAGGAAGAGAGTTTGCATTGCAAGGACTATTCTAACCCTTTTTTAGAATTTGCAGTAGCAAATTCGGCCACTATCCTTCTCTATTAAAGGAGCATTCCGGCCTTGTAATCAAATCACACCCGAATGTAATAACAAATAAAATATCCGCCTAGGGCTGTTTTTTAGTTCCTTTTATTTTTACCAGCGCATTGCTAGGGTATCAGATTCGGATTATCGTAGTCAGGTTGTCAGCCCGTCCTTGTGGTTTATCTTTGTCGGGTTATCAATTTTTTTAGACTTAACCCCTTCCTTTGACCTTTTGATCGATTGGTCTGTAAGGTAACTAGTCCATCCAGTTGTTGGATATGTTCCGAGTTTTGAAAACCTTATTTCGATAGACTGTCCCACTCGTAGTTATTCGTGTGCTACGAGTCATATGATTTCCAAGATGAAATGCACCTCATCGTCCCAGGCCATGATGCTCAAAGTCCAAAGGCTAAAGTAATGGGATAGAATGTTGTTGGGAAGTTTGGAGGACTTTGAGAAGTTAGGGGCAAGAGCGACACATTCGGAAGAGGAATGAAACCAGTCGGAGCCAAATGCATGTTGGACGGGATCAATGATGAAAAGTTCATCCTGGAAGAATTGGCGATCGAACGAGCGGCACTGATGCCGCACAACGGCCTCGAGGCCGACATCAACACCGGCATCGACATCAAAACCGCATCTTAAAATCAATATTCGCAAGAAGGAATGTTCAGGCCAATTCTTCCCGCACTCTCTTTCGAGCAGTGGTGTGGAATGATGAGAAAAGACGTGTTGCTGTGTTTGGGAGTTCGAAGGCCCAAAGTTTCTCTAAATCGGGTCCACCGATATCTGAGGATCACACCAAGTCACGCCCTAGCCCAAACGAGAAGACTTTGCCCGTACCATCTATGGACCAGGAGCTTAATGGGTTATTTGAAGACCAACAAGGCCACTGGGAGCAAGGAGAAACGAGTCTGGAGTCGAACCAAAAAGTTGACTAGCTACGTTGATGCTAGAGCTTCCGAAACAAGGCCTCTTCAACAACCTTGAGCCCGGATCAGTTTAGCACGCTCAAGGAGTTCATCAATCACTCATGGGGCTATCACAAGTGTGTGCAAGGCCCGAGACCAAGCCATCTACCCTCCACCAAGGGGCACGACTCACCAAGCCCATTAAGTCTTTAGTTAGTGCATTATTTGTTTAATGTTTTCTTAGTTGATTCTGAGTTGGATTGTGTTTGGTTTTAGTTTAGTAAACAAGATAAGTATAGGCAGGCCATAAGACACTTTTCTAGAAAGTTCCTTTGCCGATTTGGATCCTTAGAGAGCAAGGATTGACCTAGTCAAGACTTGAGCCAAATGGAGGAAGAGGATTTGCATTGCAAGGACTCTTCTAACCCTTTTTAGGATTTTCAGTAGCAAATTCGGCCACTCACCTGCTCTATAAAAGGACCATTTCGACCTTGTCATCAAATCAGAGCCCCATGTAATAACAAATAAAATTTCCGACATAGGTTGTTTTTCAGGTCGTTTTTATTTTAGCACCTCCTTGCTAGGATAGCGAATTTTATTTTTCGTAGTGGGTTATTACCTCCTCTTTGCGGCACCTTCAGGTTAATGAGACTTAGACCCTCCCTTTGACCTTGTGATCGATTGGTTGGCAAGGTAACTAGTCTATCCGGTAGTTGGATTTGTTTCCAGTTTTGAAAACCTCATTTCGATAGATTATCCCACTCGACCTTATTTGTGTGCTCCGGCCCATATCATTTTCATGATGAAATGCACCGCATGGTCCTAGGCCATGAAGCTCAAAGTCCAAAGGCTAAAGTAATGGGAAAGAACGTTGGTGGAAAGTTTGAAGGACTCAGAGAACTTAGGGGCAAGAGCGACATATTCAGGAGAGAATCGAACCAATCGGAGCCAAATGCATGTTGGACGGGATCAATGATGACAAGTTCATCCTGGAAGAATTGGCTATCCAATGAGTGGCACTGATGCCGCACCACGGCCTCAAGGCCGACATCAACACCACCATCGACATCATAACCGCACCTCAAAATCAAGATTCGCAAGAATGAACGTTCAGGCCAACTTTTCCCGCATTATCTTTGGAGCACAGGTGTGGAACGATGAGAAGAGACATGTTCCTGTGTTTGGGAGCAATTAGAGCCCAATTGAATTTGAAACCCCAAAGTTGCTGGAAATAAGGTCCACCTATATGGGAGGATTAAACAAAGTTGCAGCCTGTCCCAAACGAGAAGACTTTGTTCTTACCATCTCTGGACCAGGAGCTTAATAGGCTATTTGAAGACCAGAAAGGCAACTGGAAGCAAGGAGAAACGAGTCTGGAGTCGTACTAAGAAGTTGACTAGCTATGTTGATGCAAGAGCTTTCGAAATAAGGCATCTTCAACAAATTTGAACCTGAATCAGTTTAGTGCGCACAAAGAATTCATCAATAACTCATGGGGCTATCATAAGTTTGTGCAAGGCCCGAGACCAAGCCTTCTACCCCCACCAAGACGCATGACTCACAAAGCCCATTAAGTCTTTAGTTAGTCCATTATTCGTTTAATGTTTTCATAGTTGATCCTAAGTTGGATTGTGTTTGGTTTCCATTTAGTAGATAAGATTAGTATAGGCAGGCTAGAAGACGCCTTTCTAGAAGGTTCCTTTACCAATTTGGATCCTTAGGGAGCAAGGATTGACCAAGTCAAGACATGAGCCAAATGGAGGAAGAGGATTTTCATTACAAGGACGCGGCCTGGCCCAATGAAGAAGATTTTGCTCGCACCATCTCTGAGACATAAGGTTAAAGGGCTATTGGAAGACCAACAAGGCCACTAGGAGCAAGGAGAAATTAGTCTGGAGTCAAACCTACAAGTGGACTAGCAAAGTAGATGCCAATATTTCTGAAACGAGGCATCTTCAATAACGTTGAGACCGGATCATTATAGAATACACAAGGAGTTTATCAATCACTCATGGGGCTGTCATAAGTGTGTGAAAGCCCCGAAACCATGCCATCTACACTCCACCGAGGCGTACGAATCACCAAGCCATTGTGAATTTAGTGAGTGCATTATCTGTTTAATGTATTCTTTGTTGATTCTGAGTTGGATTGTGTTTGGTTTTCCTTTAATAGAATGGATTAGTATAGGCAGCCCCAAGGAGGCCTTTCTAGAAGGTTCCTTGGCCGATTGGGATCCTAAGGGAGCAAGGATTGACCTAGTCAAGAGATGAGCCAAATGGAGGAAGAGAATTTGCATTGCAAGGACTCTTCTAACCCATTTTTAGCATTTTCAGTTGCAAATTCGGCCACTCTCCTTCTCAAATCAGACCCCCATGAAATAAAAAAGCAAATTTCCTCCTTAGAATGTTTTTCAGTTCGTTTTATTTATAGCACCTCGATGCTAGGATAGCGGATTCGGGTTATCACCCCCTCTTCGTGGCACCTTTGATTTATTGAGACTTAGATTGTCCTTTTGACTTTATGATTGATTGGTCGGCTTATTAACCAATGCATCCGGTTGTTGGATTTGTTTCGAGTTTTGAAACCCTTATTTGGATAATTTGTCCCGATCGTCGTTATTCATGCATTCCGGCTCATATTATTTTCATGATGAAATCCACCTCATAGTCCCATCCCATGAAGATCAGAGTCTAAAGGCTAAAGGAATTGGAAAGAAGGTTGGTGGGAAGTTTGAAGGACTTGCAGAAGTTAGGGCCAAGAGCGACACATTCATAAGAGGAATCAGACCAGTTGGAGCCAATACAAGTTGGACAGGATAAGATTAGTATACGCAAGCCCATGCACGCCTTCTTAGAAGATTCCTTGGCTGACAGGGAACCTTAGGGAGCAAGGATTGACCTAGTGAAGACTCGAGCCCAAAGGATGAAGAGGACTTGCCTAGCAAGGATTCTTCTAACCCTCTTTTTCCGACGTTCAGTAGAAAATTTGGCCACTCTCCTTCCCTATAAAAGGAGAATTTCGTCCTTGTAATAAAATCAGACCCCCATAAAATAACAAATAAATATTCCTCCTTAGGATGTTTTCCAGTTCGTTTTGTAGGACCTCATCGCTAGGATAGCAGATTTGGTTTATCATATTCTGGTTATCACCCCGTCTTCGTGGCACCTTTGATTAATTGAGACGTAGACCCTCCCTTCGACCTTGTGATCGATTCGTCAGCTAGGTAACCAGTCCAACCGGTTATTGGATTTGTTTCGAGTTTTGAATACCTTATTTGGATAGATTATCTCGGCCATCGTAATTCCTGCGTTTCGACTCATATATTTTCATGATGAAATGAAACTCATGGTCCTATGCTATGATGCTCAGAATCCATAGGTTAAAGGAATGGGAAAGAAGGTTGGTGGGAAGTTTGAAGGACAAGAAGAAGTTAGGGGCAAGAGTTATCAGACCATTTGGGGCCAAATACAAGTTGGAAAGGATCTATGACGAGAAGTTCATTCCAGAAAAATTGTCGATCGGATGATTGGCACTGATGCCGCACCACGACATCAACACCAGCATCGACATTACAACCTCTCTTCAAAATCATGATTTGCAAGAACGAACATTCGGGCCAACTCTTCCCGCACTATGTTTTGGAGCAAAGGTGTGGAATGATGAGAAGTGACGTGTTCCTAAGTTTGGGAGCAATTGGGGCCCAATTAAATTCGGATGACCAAATTTTCATGAAATCGGGTCCACCAATATTCGAGGATCACACCAAGTCCCACCCTGGCCCGAACGAGAAGAGTTTTCCCACACCATCTATGGACCAGGAGCTTAATGGGCTATTTCAAGACCAACAAGGCCACTGGGAGCAAGGAGAAACGAGTCTGGAGTCGAATCATCAAGTGGACGAGGTACGTTGATGCTAGAGCTTCCGAAATACGTCCTGTTCAACAACTTTGAGCCTGTATTGGGCTTAATCAATCACTCATGGGGTTTCCATAAGTGTGCCCAGTCCCAAGACCAGGCAATCTACCCTCCACCAAGGCGCACGACTCACTAAGCCCATTAAGGGTTAAGTGTGTCCATTATCTATTTAATGTTTTCTTACTTGTTTTGCACGTGGATTGTGTTTGGTTTCCCTTTAGTAGAAAGGATTGGTATACATAGGCCCAAGCACGCCTTTCTAGGAGGTTCCTTTGTCGATTGGAAACCATAGAGAGCAAGGACTGACCTAGTCAAGACTCGTGCCCAAAGGATGAAGAGGACTTGCCTAGGAAGGATTCTTCTTAAACTTTTTTAGGAATTTCTTTAGAAAATTCGGCCACTTTGCTTCTCTATAAAAGGACCATTTTTAACCTTGTTATCAAATCAGACCACCCTGAAATAACAAATAAACATTCTGCCTTAGGATCTTTACCAGTTCGTTTCATTTTTAGAACCTCATTGCTAGGATTGCGGATTCAGTTTATCATACGCCGACTACCACCCCGTCTTCGTGGCACCTTCGATTTATTGAGACTTAGACCCTCCCTTCAACCTTGTGATTGATTGGTCAGCTAGGTAACTAGTCCATCTGGTTCTTGGATATGTTTTGAGTTTTGAGAACCTTATCTCCATAGATTGTCCTAGTCGTCGTTATTCGTGCGTTCCAGCTCATATCATTTTCATGATGAAATGCAACTCATGGTCCCAGGCCACGAAGCTCAGAATCCAAAGGCTACAGGAATGGGAAAGAAGGTTGGTGGGAAGTATGATGGACTCGGAGAAGTTAGGGGCAAGAGCGACAGATTCGGAAGCGGAATCGGACTAGTAGGAGCCAAATGAAAGTTGGACATGATCAATGATGACAAGCTCATCCTCGAAGAATTGGTGATCCGTCGAGTGGCATTGATGCCACACCACGACCCCGAGGCTGGCAACAACACCGGCATCAAAATCATAACCTCTCCTCAAAATCTTGATTCACAAGAACGAACATTCGAGCCAACTCTTCCTGCACTATGTTTGGACCAGAGGTGTGAAATGATGAAAAGAGACGTGTTGCTAATTTGGGAGCAATTGGAGCCCAATTAAATTTGAATGCCCAAAGTTGCATGAGATCGGGTCGACCGATATCCGAGGATCACACCAAGTCGCACCCTGGCCCAAACAAGAGGAGTTTTCCCACACCATCTATGGACCATGAGCTTAAAGGGTTATTTGAAGACCAACAAGGCCACTGGGACCAAGGATAAACCAGTCTAAAGTAAAACCTACAGGTGGACGAGGTACGTTTATGTTGGAGCTTCCGAAACGAGGCCTGTTCAACAACTATGAGACCGGATCTTTTTAGCTCTCACAAGGAGTTAATAAATCACTCATGGGGCTTTGATAAGTGTGTCGACGGCCCAAGACCAGGCCCTCTACCCTCCACCAAGGCGCACGACTCACTAAGCTTATTAAGGCTTAAGCAAGTCTATTATTCGTTTAATGTTTTTATAGTTGATTCAGACTTGGTTTCCTTTTAGTCGATAGGATTAGTATATGCTGGGCCAAGCACGCCTTCATAGAACGTAGTTGGCCGATTGGGAACCTTAGGGAGCAAGGATTGACATAGTCAAGATTCGAGCCGAAAGGATGAAGAGGACTTTCCTAGGAAGGACTCTTCTAACCCTTTTTTAGGATTTTCAGTAGCAAATTCGACCACTCTGCTTCTCTATAAAAGGATAATTTTGGCCTTGTAATCAATTCAGACTCCCATGAAATATCAAACAAAATTTCCGCCTTAGGCTGTTTTTTAGTTCATTTTATTTCTAGCATCTCTTTGCTAGAATAGTGGATTCGGTGTATCGTAGTTGGGTTATCACCCCCTCTTCCTGGCACCTTCGCTTTATTGAGACTTAGACCGTCCCTTCAACCTGGTGATCGATTGGTCGGCTAGGTAACTAGTCCATCCGGTTGTTGGATTTGTTTCGAGTTTTGAAAACCATATTTCGATAGGTTTTCCTGATCATCGTTCTTCCTGCATTCCGGCCCATATTACTTTCATAATGAAATGAAACTCATGGTCCCACGCAATGATGCTCAAAGTCCAAAGGCTAAGTAATTTGGTGGGAAGTTGAAGGACTCAGACAAGTTAGGGGCAAGAGCGACACATTCAAAAAAGGCTTGTTCAACAACTTTGATCTTGGATTTTTTAGCTCGCACAAGGGGCTAATCCATCACTCATGGGGCTGCCATAAATGTTTCCTCGGCTTCGGAAAAAACCATCTACCCTCCACCAAGGCGCATGACTCACAAAACCCAGCAAGGGATAAGTGAGTCCCTTATCCATTTAATGTTTTCTAAGTTGATTCGGACTTGGATTGTGTTTGGTTTTGCTTTAGTCGATAGGATTAGTATACGCAGGACCAAGCATGCCTTCCTAGAAGGAACCTTGGCCGATTGGGAACCATAGTGAGAAGGATTGACCTAGTCAATAATCGAGCCCAAAGGATGAAGAAGACTTGCCTCGCAAGGACTCTTCTAACCCTTTGTTTAGGAATTTCAGTGGAAATTTCGGCCACTCGCTCTGCTTCTCTATAAAAGGAAAAGTTCGGCCTTGTAATCAAATCAGACCCCTATGAAATAACAAATAAACATTCCGCCTTAGGATGTTTTTCAGTTTATTTTATATTTAGCACCTCGTTGCTAGTATAGCGGTTTTGGTTTATTGTAGTGAAGTAATCACCCCTCTTCGCGGAACCTTTGATTTATCGATAATTAGACCCTCCCTTCGACCTTGTGATCGATTGGTTGGCTAGGTGACTAGTCCATTCCGTGGTTGGGTTTATTTCCAGTTTTGAAAACCGTATTTCGATAGATTATCCCGGTCGTCGTTATTCCTGCGTTCCACATCATATTATTTTCATGATGAAATGAAACTCATGCTCCCAAGCCATGAACCTCAGAGTCCAAAGGCTAAAGGAATGGGAAAGAAGGTTGGTGGGAAGTTTTGAAGGACTCGGAGAAGTTAAGGGTAAGTGTGACACATTCGGAAGAGGAATCGGACCTTTGGAAATGATCTGTGATGACAAGTTCATCCTAGAAGAATTGTCGATCCGACAAGTGGCACGAATGCCGCACCACGACCCTGAGGGCCGACATCAACACCAGCATCGATATCACAACCTCTCCACCCTGGCCGAAACGAGAAGACTTTTCGCGCACTATCTCTGGACCTGGAGCTTAATGGCCTATTTGAAGACCAACAAGGCCACTAGGAGCAAGGAGAAACAAGTTTGGAGTCCAATCAATAATTGGACGAAGTACGTTGATGTCGGACCTTCCGAAATAAGGCATGTGCAACAACTTTGATCCCGAATTTTTTTAGCTCGCACAAGGGGTTAATCAATCACTCATGGGGCAGCCATAAGTGTGGCCAAGGCCCAAGACTCACTAAGCCCATTAAGGCTTAAGTGAGTCCATTATCCATTTAATGTTTTCTTAGTTGATTCGGACTTGGATTGTGTTTGGTTTCCCATTAGTCGATAGGATTAGTAGACGCATGTCAAGCATGCCTTCTTAGAAGGTTCCTTGGCCGATTGGGAACATTAGGTAGAAAGGACTGACCTAGTCAAGACTCGAGGCCAAAGGATAAAGAGGACTTGCCTAGCAAGGACTCTTGTATCCCTTTTTTAGGAAATTCATTAGAAAATTCAGCCACTCTATTTCTCTATAAAAGGAAAATTTAGCCATGTAATCAAATTAGACCCCTATGAAATAACAAATAAACATTCTGCCTTAGGATGTTTTTCAGTTCGTTTTATATTTCGCACCTCGTTGGTAGTATAGCGGATTCGGTTTATCATAGTCCCGTTAACACCCCCTCTTCATGGCACCTTCGATTTATTGGGACTTAGACACTCCCTTCAACCTTGTGATGGTTTGGTCGGGGAGGTAACTAGTCCATCCGGCTGTTGGATTTGTTTCTAATTTTGAAAACCTTATTTCACTAGATTGTCCCGGTCGTCGTTTTTCCTACATTCCAGCTCATATTATTTCCGCGATGAAATGCAACTCATGGTCCCAGGCCACGAAGCTCAGAGTCCAAAGGCTAACGAAATGGGAAAGAAGGTAGGGGGATGTTGGAAGGACTCGGTGAAGTTAGGGACAAGAAAGACAGATTCGGAAGAGGAATCGCACTAGTTGGAGCCAAATGAAAGTTGAAGAAGATCAATGATGACAAGCTCATCCTAGAAGAATTGGCGATCTAAAGAGTGGCACTAATGAAGCACCACGGCCCTGAGGCCGGCATTGACATCACAACCGCTACTCAAAATCAGGATTCCGAAGACCGGACGTTCAGGAAAACTGATTCTACACTATTTTTGGATCAGAGGTGTTGGATGATGAGAAGAGATGTGTTCTTAAGTTTGGGAGCAATTGGAGCCCAGTTGAATTTGAAGGCCCAAAGTTGCTTGACATTGGGTCCACCAATATTGGAGGATTACACAAACTCGTAACTGGGGCCGAATGACAAGAGTTTGCCCGCACCATCCATGGGACAGGAAGAGAATGGGCTATTTTAAGTCCAACAAGGCCACTAGGAGCAAGGAGACACGAGTCTAGAGTCGAACCAACAGGTGGACTAGCTACGTTGATGTCAGAGCTCCGAAACGAGGCCTCTTCAACAACTTTGAGCTCGGATCTGTTTGGCTCACACAATGAGTTAATCAATCACTGATGGGGATGCCATAAGTGTGTCAAAAGGCCGAAGATCATGCCATCTACCCTCCACCATGGCGCACGACTCAGTAAGCCCATTACGGTTAAGTGAGTCCATTATTCGTTTAATTTTTTCTTAGTTCATTCCGACTTGGATTGTGTTTGGTTTCCCTTTAGTAGATAGGTTTAGGATACGCAGGCCAAAGCACGCCTTCCAAGAAGGTTTCTTGGCCGAATGGGAACCATAGGGAGCAAGAATTGACCTAGTCAAGACTCGAGCCCAAAGGATGAAGAGGACTTTCCTAGCAAGGACTCTTCTAACCTTTTTTTACGAGTTTTAGTAAAAATTTTGGCCACTCTGATTCTCTATAAAAGGAGCATTTCAGCCTTGTAATCAAATCAGAACCGCATGAAACAACAAATAATTTTTTTTCCTTAGGATGTTTTCAGTTCGTTTTATTTTTAGCACGTTGTTGCTAGGATAGCGGATTCGGTTTATCGTAGTCGGGTTAACACCCCTCTTCGTGTTACCTTCGATTTATTGGGACTTAGACCCTCCCTTCAACCTTGTGATCGATTGGTCGGGTAGGTAACTAGTCCGTCCGGTTGTTGGATTTGTTTCAAGTTTTGAAAACCTTATTTCAATAGATTGTCTCGGTCGTCGTTATTCCTTTTTTGCAGCTCATAGTATTTGCATGATGAAATGCAACTCATGGTCCCAGTCCACGAAGCTCAAAGTCCAAAGGCTAACGGAATGGGAAAGAAGGTAGTTGGGAAGTTTGCAGGACTCAGAGAAGTTAGGAACAAGAGCGACATATTCGGAAGACGAATCGAACTAGTGGGAGCCAAATGAAAATTGAATAGGATCAATGATGACAAGCTCATCGTTGAAGAATTAGAGATTCGACGATTGGCACTAATGACGCAACACGGCCCCGAGGCCGACATCGACATCACAACCACTCGTCAAAATCAAGATTCCCAACACCGAATGTTGAGGCAAACTCTTTCCACACTATGTTTTTGATCATAGGTGTCGAATGATAAGAAGAGATGTGTTCCTATGTTTGGGAGCAATTGGAGCCCAGTTGAATTTGAAGGCCCAAAGTCGCTTGAAATCGAGTCCACCGATATTGGAGGATGATACAAACTCGTAACTGGGGCCGAATGACAAGAGTTTGCCCGCACCATCTACGGAATAGTAACTTAATTGGCTATTTTAAGTCCAACAAGGCCACTAGGAGCAAGGAAAAACGAGTCTAGAGTCGAACCAACAGGTGGACTAGCTATGTTAATGTCAGAGCTTTTGAAATGAGGCCTCTTCAACAACTATAAGCTCGGACCTATTTGGCTCACACAAGGAGTTAATCAATCACTCATGGGCCTGCCATAAGTGTGTCAATGGCCGAAGACCATGCCATCGACCCTCCACCATGGCGCACGACTCACTAAGCCCATTACGGCTTTAGTGACTCCATTATTTTATTACTATTTTCTTAGTTGATTCCGACTGTATTGTGTTTATTTTCCCTTTAGTAGAGTCCTTCGCCGAATGGGAACCATAGGGAGGAAGGATTGACCTAGTCAAGACTCGAGCCCAAAAGATAAAGTGGACTTTCCGAGCAAGGATTCTTCTAACCCCATTTTTAGAAGTTTTAGTAGAAAGTTTGGCCACTCTAATTCTCTATAAAAGGAGCACTTCGGCCTTGTAATCAAATCCGAACCGCGTGAAATAACAAATAAAATTTTGCACTAGGATGTTTTTCAGTTCGTTTTATTTTTAGCACTTCGTTGGTAGGATAGCGGATTCGGTTTATCGTAGTCCGATTATCACCCCCTCTTCGTGACACCTTCGATTTATTGGGACTTTAACCATCCCTTCAACCTTGTGATCGATTGGTCGGGTAGGTAACTAGTCCATCCGGTTGTTGGATTTGTTTCGAATTTTGAAAACCTAATTTCGATAGATTGTCCCGGTCGTCATTATTCCTACATTTCAGCTCATATTATTTCCATGATGAAATGCAACTCAGAGTCCCAGGCCACGAAGCTGAGAGTCCAAAGGCTAATAGAATGGGAAAGAAGGTTGGTGGGAAGATTGAAGGACACGACAAAGTTAGAGACAAGAGCAAAATATTTAGAAGAGGAATTGAACTAGTTGGAGCCAAATGAAAGTTGAACAGGATCAATGATGACAAGTTCATCCTAGAAGAATTGGCTATCCGACGATTGGCACCACGACCCTGAGGTCGGCATCGACATCACAACCGCTCCTCAAAATTTAGCCACTCTGGGTTAGTATAAAAGGAGGATATCAGCCTTGAAATCAAATCACAACACCATGAAACAACAAATAAAAATTTGGTGTTATGATGTTTTTCAGTCCGTTTGATTTTTCGCACCTCGTTGCTAGGATAGCAGATTCGGTTTATGGTAGCCGAGTTATCACCCCCTCTTCATGGCACCATAGATTTATTGAGACTTAGACCCTCCCTTCCACCTTGTGATCGATTGGTCGGCTAGGTAACTAGAACATCAGGTTGTTGGATTTGTTTCAAGTTTTGAAAACCTTATTTTGATAGATTGTTCCAGTTGTCGTTATTCATGCGTTTCAAATCATTTTCAAGTGGAAATCCACCTTATGATCTTAGGCAATGAAGCTCGGAGTCCAAAGGCTAAAGTAATGGGAAAGATGGTTCGTGGGAAGTTTGAAGGACTCTGAGAAGTTAGGGGCAAGAGTAGCAGATTGGGAAGTGGAATCGGACCAGTTGGAGCCAAATAAATGTTGCACAGGATCATTGATGACAAGTTCAACCTAGAAGAATTGGCGATCCGAAGAGTGGCACTGATGCTGCACCACGGCCCCGAGGGCGGCATCAACACCGACATCGACATCACAACCACTCCTCAAAATAAAGATTCGCAAGAAGGAACGTTTGGGCCAACTCTACCTGCACTATGTTTGGAGTAGAGGTGTGGAATGATGAGAAGAGACGTGTTAATATGTTTGGGAGGAATTGGATCCCAATTGAATTCGAAGGCCCAGAGTCGCTTGAAATCAGGTCCACCGATATCGGAGGATTACACAAAGTCGCACCCAGGCCTAGCTTAGAAGACTTTTTCCCGCACCATATATGGACCAAGAGCTTAATAGGTTATTTGAAGACCAAAAAGGCCACTGGGAGCAAGGAGAAACGAGTCTGGAATCGAACCAACAAGTGGACTAGGTATGTTGAAGGCGAAGCTTCCGAAACGAAGCCTCTTCTACAACTTTGAGCCCGGATCTATTTAACTGGCACAAGGAATTCATTAATCGCTCATGGGGCTTCCATAAGTTTGTCCAAGGCCCAAGACCGCCGATCTTCCCTCCACCAAGGCGCACGACTCACTAATCCCACTAAGGCATAAGTGAGTCCATTATCAGTTTAATGTTTTCTTAGTTGATTCGGACTTGGATTATGTTTGGTTTCCCATTTGTAGGTAGGATTAATATACACAAGCCGAAGCACGCCTTCCTAGAATGTTCCCTGGCCGATTGGGAAGCATAGGGAGCAAGGATTGACAAGCCCAAAGGATGAAGTGGACTTGCCTAGCAAGGATTATTCTAACACTTTTTTTAGGAATAATAGTAGCAAATTCAGCCACTCTGGGTTAGTATAAAAGGAGGATATCAGCCTTGAAATCAAATCACAACACTATGAAACAACAAATAAAATTTCCGTGTTATGATGTTTTTCAGTTTGTTTGATTTTTAGCACCTCGTTGCGAGGATAGCAGATTCTGTTTATCGTAGCCGAGTTATCACCCCCTCTTCATGGCACCTTAGATTTATTGAGACTTAGACCTTCCCTTCAACCTTGTGATCAATTGGTCGGCTAGGTAACTAAAACATGAGGTTGTTGGATTTGTTTCGAGTTTTGAAAACCTTATTTTGATAGATTGTTCCAGTTGTCGTTATTCATGCGTTTCGGCTCAAATCATTTTCAAGTGGAAATCCACCTTATGATCTTAGGCAATGAAGCTCGGAGTCCAAAGGCTAAAGTAATGGGAAAGATGGTTCGTGGGAAGTTTGAAGGACTCTGAGAAGTTAGGGGCAAGAGTAGCAGATTGGGAAATGGAATGGGACCAGTTGGAGCCAAATAAATGTTGCACAGGATCATTAACGACAAGTTCAACCTAGAAGAATTGGTGATCCGAAGAGTGGCACTGATGCTGCACCACGGCCCCGAGGGCGCCATCAACACCGACATCGACATCACAACCACTCCTCAAAATAAAGATTCGCAAGAAGGAACGTTTGGGCCAACTCTACCTGCACTATGTTTGGAGTAGAGGTGTGGAATGATGAGAAGAGACGTGTTAATATGTTTGGGAGGAATTGGATCCCAATTGAATTCGAAGGCCCAGAGTCGCTTGAAATCAGGTCCACCGATATCGGAGGATTACACAAAGTCGCACCCTGGCCTAGCTTAGAAGACTTTTTCCCGCACCATATATGGACCAAGAGCTTAATAGGTTATTTGAAGACCAAAAAGGCCACTGGGAGCAAGGAGAAACGAGTCTGGAATCGAACCAACAAGTGGACTAGGTATGTTGAAGGCGAAGCTTCCGAAACGAAGCCTCTTCTACAACTTTGAGCCCGGATCTATTTAACTGGCACAAGGAGTTCATTAATCGCTCATGGGGCTTCCATAAGTTTGTCCAAGGCCCAAGACCAGTCGATCTTCCCTCCACCAAGGCGCACGACTCAATAATCCCACTAAGGCATAAGTGAGTCCATTATCAGTTTAATGTTTTCTTAGTTGATTCGGACTTGGATTATGTTTGGTTTCCCATTTGTAGGTAGGATTAATATACACAAGCCGAAGCACGCCTTCCTAGAATGTTCCCTGGCCGATTGGGAAGCATAGGGAGCAAGGATTGACAAGCCCAAAGGATGAAGTGGACTTGCCTAGAAAGGATTCTTCTAACACTTTTTTTAGGAATAATAGTAGCAAATTCAGCCACTATGGGTTAGTATAAAAGGAGGATATCAGCCTTGAAATCAAATCACAACACCATGAAACAACAAATAAAATTTTCGTGTTATGATGTTTTTTAGTTTGTTTGATTTTTAGCACCTCGTTGCTAGGTTAGCAGATTCGGTTTATCGTAGCCGAGTTATCACCCCTTCTTCATGGCACCTTAGATTTATTGAGACTTAGACCTTCCCTTCAACCTTGTGATCAATTGGTCGGCTAGGTAACTAGAACATCAGGTTGTTGGATTTGTTTCGAGGTTTGAAAACCTTATTTTGATAGATTGTTCCAGTTGTCGTTATTCATGCGTTTCGGCTCAAATCATTTTCAAGTGGAAATCCACCTTATGATCTTAGGCAATGAAGCTCGGAGTCCAAAGGCTAAAGTAATGGGAAAGATGGTTCGTGGGAAGTTTGAAGGACTGCGAGAAGTTAGGGGCAAGAGTAACAGTATTGGGAAATGGAATCGGACCGGTTGGAGCCAAATAAATGTTGCACGGGATCATTGATGACAAGTTCAACCTAGAAGAATTGGCGATCCGAAGAGTGGCACTGATGCTGCACCACGGCCCCGAGGGCGGCATCAACACCGACATCGACATCACAACCACTCCTCAAAATAAAGATTCGCAAGAAGGAACGTTTGGGCCAATTCTACCTGCACTATGTTTGGAGTAGAGGTGTGGAATGATGAGAAGAGACGTGTTAATATGTTTGGGAGGAATTGGATCCCAATTGAATTCGAAGGCCCAGAGTCGCTTGAAATCAAGTCCACCGATATCGGAGGATTACACAAAGTCGCACCCTGGCCTAGCTTAGAAGACTTTTTCCCGCACCATATATGGACCAAGAGCTTAATCGGTTATTTGAAGACCAAAAAGGCCACTCGGAGCAAGGAGAAACGAGTCTGGAATCGAACCAACAAGTGGACTAGGTATGTTGAAGGCGAAGCTTCCAAAACGAAGCCTCTTCTACAACTTTGAGCCCGGATCTATTTAACTGGCACAAGGAGTTCATTACTCGCTCATGGGGCTTCCATAAGTTTGTCCAAGGCCCAAGACTAGTCGATCTTCCCTCCACCAAGGCGCACGACTCACTAATCCCACTAAGGCATAAGTGAGTCCATTATCAGTTTAACGTTTTCTTAGTTGATTCGGACTTGGATTATGTTTGGTTTCCCATTTGTAGGTAGGATTAATATACACAAGCCGAAGCACGCCTTCCTAGAATGTTCCCTGGCCGATTAGGAAGCATAAGGAGCAAGGATTGACAAGCCCAAAGGATGAAGTGGACTTGCCTAGCAAGGATTCTTCTAACACTTTTTTTAGGAATAATAGTAGCAAATTCAGCCACTCTGGGTTAGTATAAAAGGAGGATATCAGCCTTGAAATCAAATCACAACACCATGAAACAACAAATAAAATTTCCGTGTTATGATGTTTTTTAGTTTGTTTGATTTTTAGCACCTCGTTGCTAGGTTAGCAGATTCGGTTTATCGTAGCCGAGTTATCACCCCCTCTTCATGGCACCTTAGATTTATTGAGACTTAGACCTTCCCTTCAACCTTGTGATCAATTGGTCGGCTAGGTAACTAGAACATCATGTTGTTGGATTTGTTTCGAGTTTTGAAAACTTTATATTGATAGATTGTTCCAGTTGTCGTTATTCATGCGTTTCGGCTCAAATCATTTTCAAGTGGAAATCCACCTTATGATCTTAGGCAATGAAGCTCGGAGTCCAAAGGCTAAAGTAATGGGAAAGATGGTTCGTGGGAAGTTTGAAGGACTCTGAGAAGTTAGGGGCAAGAGTAACAGATTGGGAAATGGAATCGGACCAGTTGGAGCCAAATAAATGTTGCACAGGATCATTAATGACAAGTTCAACCTAGAAGAATAGGCGATCCGAAGAGTGGCACTGATGCTGCACTACGGCCCCGAGGGCGGCATCAACACCGACATCGACAGCACAACTACTCCTCAAAATAAAGACTCGCAAGAAGGAACGTTTGGGCCAACTCTACCTGCACTATGTTTGGATTAGAGGTGTGGAATGATGAGAAGAGACGTGTTAATATGTTAGGGAGGAATTGGATCCCAATTGAATTCGAAGGCCCAGAGTCGCTTGAAATCAGGTCCACCGATATCGGAGGATTACACAAAGTCGCACCCTGGCCTAGCTTAGAAGACTTTTTCCCGCACCATATATGGACCAAGAGCTTAATGGGTTATTCGAAGACCAAAAAGGCCACTGGGAGCAAGGAGAAACGAGTCTGGAATCGAACCAACAAGTGGACTAGGTACGTTGAAGCCGAAGCTTCCGAAACGAAGCCTCTTCTACAACTTTGAGCCCGGATCTATTTAACTGGCACAAGGAGTTCATTAATCGCTCATGGGGCTTCCATAAGTTTGTCCAAGGCCCAAGACCAGTCGATCTTCCCTCCACCAAGGCGCACGACTCAATAATCCCACTAAAGCATAAGTGAGTCCATTATCAGTTTAATGTTTTCTTAGTTGATTCGGACTTGGATTATGTTTGGTTTCCCATTTGTAGGTAGGATTAATATACACAAGCCGAAGCACGCCTTCCTAGAATGTTCCCTGGCCGATTGGGAAGCATAGGGAGCAAGGATTGACAAGCCCAAAGGATGAAGTGGACTTGCCTAGCAAGGATTCTTCTAACACTTTTTTTAGGAATAATAGTAGCAAATTCAGCCACTCTGGGTTAGTATAAAAGGAGGATATCAGCCTTGAAATCAAATCACAACACCATGAAACAACAAATAAAATTTCCGTGTTATGATGTTTTTTAGTTTGTTTGATTTTTAGCACCTCGTTGCTAGGTTAGCAGATTCGGTTTATCGTAGCCGAGTTATCACCCCCTCTTCATGGCACCTTAGATTTATTGAGACTTAGACCTTCCCTTCAACCTTGTGATCAATTGGTCGGCTAGGTAACTAGAACATCAGGTTGTTGGATTTGTTTCGAGGTTTGAAAACCTTATTTTGATAGATTGTTCCAGTTGTCGTTATTCATGCGTTTCGGCTCAAATCATTTTCAAGTGGAAATCCACCTTATGATCTTAGGCAATGAAACTCGGAGTCCAAAGGCTAAAGTAATGGGAAAGATGGTTCGTGGGAAGTTTGAAGGACTCTGAGAAGTTAGGGGCAAGAGTAACAGATTGGGAAATGGAATCGGACCAGTTGGAGCCAAATAAATGTTGCACAGGATCATTAATGACAAGTTCAACCTAGAAGAATTGGCGATCCGAAGAGTGGCACTGATGCTGCACTACGGCCCCGAGGGCGGCATCAACACCGACATCGACATCACAGCCACTCCTCAAAATAAAGACTCGCAAGAAGGAACGTTTGGGCCAACTCTACCTGCACTATGTTTGGAGTAGAGGTGTGGAATGATGAGAAGCGACGTGTTAATATGTTTGGGAGGAATTGGATCCCAATTGAATTCGAAGGCCCAGAGTCGCTTGAAATCAGGTCCACCGATATCGGAGGATTACACAAAGTCGCACCCTGGCCTAGCTTAGAAGACTTTTTCCCGCACCATATATGGACCAAGAGCTTAATAGGTTATTTGAAGACCAAAAAGGCCACTCGGAGCAAGGAGAAACGAGTCTGGAATCGAACCAACAAGTGGACTAGGTACGTTGAAGCCGAAGCTTCCGAAACGAAGCCTCTTCTACAACTTTGAGCCCGGATCTATTTAACTGGCACAAGGAGTTCATTAATCGCTCATGGGGCTTCCATAAGTTTGTCCAAGGCCCAAGAGCAGTCGATCTTCCCTCCACCAAGGCGCACGACTCAATAATCCCACTAAAGCATAAGTGAGTCCATTATCAGTTTAATGTTTTCTTTGTTGATTCGGAGTTGGATTATGTTTGGTTTCCCATTTGTAGGTAGGATTAATATACACAAGCCGAAGCACGCCTTCCTAGAATGTTCCCTGGCCGATTGGGAAGCATAGGGAGCAAGGATTGACAAGCCCAAAGGATGAAGTGGACTTGCCTAGCAAGGATTCTTCTAACACTTTTTTTAGGAATAATAGTAGCAAATTCAGCCACTCTGGGTTAGTATAAAAGGAGGATATCAGCCTTGAAATCAAATCACAACACTATGAAACTACAAATAAAATTTCCGTGTTATGATGTCTTTCAGTTTGTTTGATTTTTAGCACCTCATTGCTAGGATAGCAGATTCTGTTTATCGTAGCCGAGTTATCACCCCCTCTTCATGGCACCTTAGATTTATTGAGACTTAGACCTTCCCTTCAACCTTGTGATCAATTGGTCGGCTAGGTAACTAGAACATCATGTTGTTGGATTTGTTTCGAGTTTTGAAAACTTTATATTGATAGATTGTTCCAGTTGTCGTTATTCATGCGTTTCGGCTCAAATCATTTTCAAGTGCAAATCCACCTTATGATCTTAGGCAATGAAGCTCGGAGTCCAAAGGCTAAAGTAATGGGAAAGATGGTTCGTGGGAAGTTTGAAGGACTCTGAGAAGTTAGGGGCAAGAGTAGCGATTGGGAAATGGAATCGGACCAGTTGGAGCCAAATAAATGTTGCACAGGATCATTGATGACAAGTTCAACCTAGAAGAATTGGCGATCCAAAGAGTGGCACTGATGCTGCACCACGGCCCCGAGGGCGGCATCATCACCGACATCGACATCACAACCATCCCTCAAAATAAAGATTCACAAGAAGGAACGTTTGGGCCAACTCTACCTGCATTATGTTTGGAGTAGAGGTGTGGAATGATGAGAAGAGACGTGTTAATATGTTTGGGAGGAATTGGATCCCAATTGAATTCGAAGGCCCAGAGTCGCTTGAAATCGGTCCACCGATATCGGAGGATTACACAAAGTCGCACCCTGGCCTAGCTTAGAAGACTTTTTCCCGCACCATATATGGACCAAGAGCTTAATCGGTTATTTGAAGACCAAAAAGGCCACTCGGAGCAAGGAGAAACGAGTCTGAATCGAACCAACAAGTGGACTAGGTATGTTGAAGGCGAAGCTTCCGAAACGAAGCCTCTTCTACAACTTTGAGCCCGGATCTATTTAACTGGCACAAGGAGTTCATTACTCGCTCATGGGGCTTCCATAAGTTTGTCCAAGGCCCAAGACCAGTCGATCTTCCCTCCACCAAGGCGCACGACTCACTAATCCCACTAAGGCATAAGTGAGTCCATTATCGGTTAACGTTTTCTTAGTTGATTCGGACTTGGATTATGTTTGGTTTCCCATTTGTAGGTAGGATTAATATACACAAGCCGAAGCACGCCTTCCTAGAATGTTCCCTGGCCGATTGGGAAGCATAGGGAGCAAGGATTGACAAGCCCAAAGGATGAAGTGGACTTGCCTAGCAAGGATTCTTCTAACACTTTTTTTAGGAATAATAGTAGCAAATTCAGCCACTGGGTTAGTATAAAAGGAGGATATCAGCCTTGAAATCAAATCACAACACCATGAAACAACAAATAAAATTTCCGTGTTATGATGTTTTTTAGTTTGTTTGATTTTTAGCACCTCGTTGCTAGGTTAGCAGATTCGGTTTATCGTAACCGAGTTATCACCCCCTCTTCATGGCACCTTAGATTTATTGAGACTTAGACCTTCCCTTCAACCTTGTGATCAATTGGTCGGCTAGGTAACTAGAACATCAGGTTGTTGGATTTGTTTCGAGTTTTGAAAACCTTATTTTGGTAGATTGTTGCAGTTGTCGTTATTCATGCATTTCGGCTCAAATCATTTTCAAGTGGAAATCCACCTTATGATCTTAGGCAATGAAGCTCGGAGTCCAAAGGCTAAAGTAATGGGAAAGATGGTTCGTGGGAAGTTTGAAGGACTCTGAGAAGTTAGGGGCAAGAGTAACAGATTGGGAAATGGAATCGGACCAGTTGGAGCCAAATAAATGTTGCACAGGATCATTAATGACAAGTTCAACCTAGAAGAATTGGCGATCCGAAGAGTGGCACTGATACTGCACTACGGCCCCGAGGGCGGCATCAACACCGATATCGACATCACAACTACTCCTCAAAATAAAGACTCGCAAGAAGGAACGTTTGGGCCAACTCTACCTGCACTATGTTTGGATTAGAGGTGTGGAATGATGAGAAGAGACGTGTTAATATGTTTGGGAGGAATTGGATCCCAATTGAATTCGAAGGCCCAGAGTCGCTTGAAATCAGGTCCACCGATATCGGAGGATTACACAAAGTCGCACCCCGGCCTAGCTTAGAAGACTTTTTCCCGCACCATATATGGACCAAGAGCTTAATGGGTTATTTGAAGACCAAAAAGGCCACTGGGAGCAAGGAGAAACGAGTCTGGAATCGAACCAACAAGTGGACTAGGTACGTTGAAGCCAAAGCTTCCGAAACGAAGCCTCTTCTACAACTTTGAGCCCGGATCTATTTAACTGGCACAAGGAGTTCATTAATCGCTCATGGGGCTTCCATAAGTTTGTCCAAGGCCCAAGACCGGTCCGATCTTCCCTCCACCAAGGCGCACGACTCACTAATCCCACTAAGGCATAAGTGAGTCCATTATCAGTTTAATGTTTTCTTAGTTGATTCGGACTCTGATTATGTCTGGTTTCCCATTTGTAGGTAGGATTAATATACACAAGCCGAAGCACGCCTTCCTAGAATGTTCCCTGGCCGATTGGGAAGCATAGGGAGCAAGGATTGACAAGCCCAAAGGATGAAGTGGACTTGCCTAGCAAGGACTCTTCTAACCCTTTTTTTTAGGAATAATAGTAGCAAATTCAGCCACTCTGGGTTAGTATAAAAGGAGGATATCAGCCTTGAAATCAAATCACAACACCATGAAACAACAAATAAAATTTCTGTGTTATGATGTTTTTCAGTTTGCTTGATTTTTAGCACCTCGTTGCTAGGATAGCAGATTCGGTTTATCGTAGCCGAGTTATCACCCCCTCTTCATCGCACCTTAGATTTATTGAGACTTAGACCCTCCCTTCCACCTTGTGATCAATTGGTCGGCTAGGTAACTAGGACATCAGGTTGTTGGATTTGTTTCGAGTTTTGAAAACCTTATTTTGATAGATTGTTCCAGTTGTCGTTATTCATGCGTTTCGGCTCAAATCATTTTCAAGTGGAAATCCACCTTATGATCTTAGGCAATGAAGCTCGGAGTCCAAAGGCTAAAGTAATGGGAAAGATGGTTCGTGGGAAGTTTGAAGGACTCTGAGAAGTTAGGGGCAAGAGTAGCAGATTGGGAAGTGGAATCGGACCAGTTGGAGCCAAATAAATGTTGCACAGGATCATTAATGACAAGTTCAACCTAGAAGAATTGGCGATCCGAAGAGTGGCACTGATGCTGCACCACGGCCTCGAGGGCGGCATCAACACCGACATCGACATCACCACCACTCCTCAAAATAATGATTCGCAAGGAGGAACGTTTGGGCCAACTCTACCTGCACTATGTTTGGAGTAGAGGTGTGGAATGATGAGAAGAGACGTGTTAATATGTTTGGGAGGAATTGGATCCCAATTGAATTCGAAGGCCCAGTGTCGCTTGAAATCAGGTCCACTAATATCGGAGGATTACACAAAGTCGCACCCTAGCCTAGCTTAGAAGACTTTTTCCCGCACCATATAGGGACCAAGAGCTTAATGGGTTATTTGAAGACCAAAAAGGCCACTGGGAGCAAGGAGAAACGAGTCTGGAATCGAACCAACAATTGGACTAGGTACGTTGAAGCCGAAGCTTCCGAAACGAAGCCTCTTCTACAACTTTGAGCCCGGATCTATTGAACTGGCACAAGGAGTTCATTAATCGCTCATGGGGCTTCCATAAGTTTGTCCAAGGCCCAAGACCAGTCGATCTTCCCTCCACCAAGGCGCACGACTCACTAATCCCACTAAGGCATAAGTGAGTCCATTATCAATTTAATGTTTTCTTAGTTGATTCGGACTCTGATTATGTCTGGTTTCCCATTTGTAGGTAGGATTAATATACACAAGCCGAATCAGGCCTTCCTAGAATGTTCCCTGGCCGATTGGGAAGCATAGGGAGCAAGGATTGACAAGCCCAAAGGATGAAGTGGACTTGCCTAGCAAGGACTCTTCTAACACTTTTTTTAGGAATAATAGTAGCAAATTCAGCCACTCTGGGTTAGTATAAAAGGAGGATATCAGCCTTGAAATCAAATCACAACACCATGAAACAACAAATAAAATTTCCGTGTTATGATGTTTTTCAGTTTGCTTGATTTTTACCACCTCGTTGCTAGGATAGCAGATTCGGGTTATCGTAGCCGAGTTATCACCCCCTCTTCATGGCACCTTAGATTTATTGAGACTTAGACCCTCCCTTCCACCTTGTGATCAATTGGTCAGCTAGGTAACTAGGACATCAGGTTGTTGGATTTGTTTCGAGTTTTGAAAACCTTATTTTGATAGATTGTTCCAGTTGTCGTTATTCATGCGTTTCGGCTCAAATCATTTTCAAGTGGAAATCCACCTTATGATCTTAGGCAATGAAGCTCGGAGTCCAAAGGCTAAAGTAATGGGAAAGATGGTTAGTGGGAAGTTTGAAGGACTTTGAGAAGTTAGGGGCAAGAGTAGCAGATTGGGAAGTGGAATCGGACCAGTTGGAGCCAAATAAATGTTGCACAGGATCATTAATGACAAGTTCAACCTAGAAGAATTGGCGATCCGAAGAGTGGCACTGATGCTGCACCACGGCCCCGAGGGCGGCATCAACACCGACATCGACATCACCACCACTCCTCAAAATAATGATTCGCAAGAAGGAACGTTTGGGCCAACTCTACCTGCACTATGTTTGGAGTAGAGGTGTGGAATGATGAGAAGAGACGTGTTAATATGTTTGGGAGGAATTGGATCCCAATTGAATTCGAAGGCCCAGAGTCGCTTGAAATCAGGTCCACTGATATCGGAGGATTACACAAAGTCGCACCCTGGCCTAGCTTAGAAGACTTTTTCCCGTAGCATATATGGACCAAGAGCTTAATGGGTTATTTGAAGACCAAAAAGGCCACTGGGAGCAAGGAGAAACGAGTCTGGAATCGAACCAACAAGTGGACTAGGTACTTTAAAGCCGAAGCTTCCGAAACGAAGCCTCTTCTACAACTTTGAGCCCGGATATATTTAACTGGCACAAGGAGTTCATTAATCGCTCATTGGGCTTCCATAAGTTTGTCCAAGGCCCAAGACCAGTCGATCTTCCCTCCACCAAGGCGCACGACTCACTAATCCCACTAAGGCATAAGTGAGTCCATTATCAGTTTAATGTTTTCTTAGTTGATTCTGACTCTGATTATGTTTGGTTTCCCATTTGTAGGTAGGATTAATATACACAAGCCTAAGCACGCCTTCCTAGAATGTTCCCTGGCCGATTGGGAAGCATAGGGAGCAAGGATTGACAAGCCCAAAGGATGAAGTGGACTTGCCTAGCAAGGACTCTTCTAACTCTTTTTTTAGGAATAATAGTAGCAAATTCAGCCACTCTGGGTTAGTATAAAAGGAGGATATCAACCTTGAAATCAAATCACAACACCATGAAACAAAAAATAAAATTTCCGTGTTATGATGTTTTTCAGTTTGTTTGATTTTTAGCACCTCGTTGCTAGGATAGCAGATTCGGTTTATCGTAGCCGAGTTATCACCCCCTCTTCATGGCACCTTAGATTTATTGAGACTTAGACCCTCCCTTCCACCTTGTGATCAATTGGTTGGCTAGGTACCTAGGACATCAGGTTGTTGGATTTGTTTCGTGTTTTGAAAACCTTATTTTGATAGATTGTTCCAGTTGTCGTTATTCATGCGTTTCGGCTCATATCATTTTAAAGTGAAAATCCACCTTACGAGCTGAGGCAATGAAGCTCGGAGTCCAAAGGCTGAAGTAATGGGAAAGATGGTTCGTGGGAAGTTTGAAGGACTCTGAGAAGTTAGGGGCAAGAGTAGAAGATTGGGAAGTGGAATCGGACCAGTTGGAGCCAAATAAATGTTGCACAGGATCATTAATGACAAGTTCAACCTAGTGCAATTGGCGATCCGAAGAGTGGCACTGATGCTGCACCACGGCCCCGAGGGCGGCATCAACACCGACATCGACATCACAACCACTCCTCAAAATAAAGATTCGCAAGAAGGAACGTTTGGGCCAACTCTACCGGCACTATGTTTGGAGCAGAGGTGTGGAATGATGAGAAGAGACGTGTTAATATGTTTGGGAGGAATTGGATCTCAATTGAATTCGAAGGCCCAGAGTCGCTTGAAATCAGGTCCACCGATATCGGAGGATTACACAAAGTCACACCCTGGCCTAGCTTAGAAGACTTTTTCCCGCACCATATATGGACCAAGAGCTTAATTGGTTATTTGAAGACCAAAAAGGCCACTGGGAGCAAGGAAAAACGAGTCTGGAATCGAACCAAGAAGTGGACTAGGTACGTTGAAGCCGAAGCTTCCGAAACGAAGCCTCTTCTACAACTTTGAGCCCGGATCTATTTAACTGGCACAAGGAGTTCATTAATCGCTCATGGGGCTTCCATAAGTTTGTCCAAGGCCCAAGACCAGTTGATCTTCCCTCCACCAAGGCGCACGACTCACTAATCCCACTAAGGCATAAGTGAGTCCATTATCAGTTTAATGTTTTCTTAGTTGATTAGGACTTGGATTATGTTTGGTTTCCCATTTGTAGGTAGGATTAATATACACAAGCCGAAGCACGCCTTCCTAGAATGTTCCCTGGCAGATTGGGAAGCATAGGGAGCAAGGATTGACAAGCCCATAGGATGAAGTGGACTTGCCTAGCAAGGACTCTTCTAACACTTTTTAGGAATAATTGTAGCAAATTCAGCCACTCTCAGGTTAGTATAAAAGGAGGATATCAGCCTTGAAATTAAATCACAACACCATGAAACAACAAATAAAATTTTCGTGTTATGATGTTTTTCAGTTTGTTTGAATTTTAGCACCTCGTTGCTAGGATAGCAGATTCGGTTTATCGTAGCAGAGTTATCACCCCCTCTTCATGGCACCTTAGATTTATTGAGACTTAGACCCTCCCTTCCACCTTGTGATCAATTGGTTGGCTAGGTAACTAGAACATCAGGTTGTTGGATTTGTTTCGAGTTTTGAAAACCTTATTTTGATAGATTGTTCCAGTTGTCGTTATTCATGCGTTTCGGCTCATATCATTTTAAAGTGAAAATCCACCTTATGAGCTTAGGAAATGAAGCTCGGAGTCCAAAGGCTGAAGTAATGGGAAAGATGGTTCGTGGGAAGTTTGAAGGACTCTGAGAAGTTAGGGGCAACAGTAGCAGATTGGGAAGTGGAATCGGACCAGTTGGAGCCAAAAAAATGTTGCACGAGATCATTGATGATAAGTTCAACCTAGAAGAATTGGCGATCCAAAGAGTGGCACTGATGCTGCACCACGGCCCCGAGGGCGTCATCAACACCGACATCGACATCACAACCACTCCTCAAAATAAAGATTCGAAAGAAGGAACGTTTGGGCCAACTCTACATGCACTATGTTTGGAGCAGAGGTGTGGAATGATGAGAAGAGACGTGTTAATATGTTTGGGAGGAATTGGATCCATATTGAATTCGAAGGCCCAGAGTCGCTTTAAATTAGGTCCACCGATATCGGAGGATTACACAAAGTTGCACCCTGGCCTAGCTTAGAAGACTTTTTCCCGCACCATATATGGACCAAGAGCTTAATGGGTTATTTGAAGACCAAAAAGGCCACTGGGAGCAAGGAGAAACGAGTCTGGAATCGAACCAACAAGTGGACTAGGTACGTTGAAGCCGAAGCTTCTGAAACGAAGCCTCTTCTACAACTTTGAGCCCGGATCTATTTAACTGGCACAAGGAGTTCATTAATCGCTCATGGGGCTTCCATAAGTTTGTCCAAGGCCCAAGACCAGTCGATCTTCCCTCCACCAAGGCGCACGACTCACTAATCCCACTAAGGCATAAGTGAGTCCATTATCAGTTTAATGTTTTCTTAGTTGATTCGGACTTGGATTATGTTTGGAACCCCATTTGTAGGTAGGATTAATATACACAAGCCGAAGCAAGCATTCCTAGAATGTTCCCTGGCCGATTGGGAAGCATAGGGAGCAAGGATTGACAAGCCCAAAGGATGAAGTGGACTTGCCTAGCAAGGACTATTCTAACACTTTTTTTAAGAATAATAGTAGCAAATTCAGCCACTCTGGGTTAGTATAAAAGGAGGATATCAGCCTTGAAATCAAATCACAACACTATGAAAAAACAAATAAAATTTCCGTGTTATGATGTTTTTCAGTTTGTTTGATTATTAGAACCTCGTTGCTAGGATAGCAGATTCGGTTTATCGTAGCCGAGTTATTACCCCCTCTTCATGGCACCTTAGATTTATTGAGACTTAGACCCTCCCTTCAACCTTGTGATCAATTGGTCGGCTAGGTAACTAGAACATCAGGTTGTTGGATTTGTTTCGAGTTTTGAAAACCTTATTTTGATAGATTGTTCCAGTTGTCGTTATTCATGCGTTTCGGCTCAAATCATTTTCAAGTGGAAATCCACCTTATGATCTTAGGCAATGAAGCTCGGAGTCCAAAGGCTAAAGTAATGGGAAAGATGGTTAGTGGGAAGTTTGAAGGACTCGAGAAGTTAGGGGCAAGAGTAGCAGATTGGGAAGTGGAATCGGACCAGTTGGAGCCAAATAAATGTCGCACAGGATCATTAATGACAAGTTCAACCTAGAAGAATTGGCGATCCGAAGAGTGGCACTGATGCTGCACCACGGCCTCGAGGGCGGCATCAACACCGACATCGACATCACCACCACTCCTCAAAATAATGATTCGCAAGAAGGAACGTTTGGGCCAACTCTACCTGCACTATGTTTGGAGTAGAGGTGTGGAATGATGAGAAGAGACGTGTTAATATGTTTGGGAGGAATTGGATCCCAATTGAATTCGAAGGCCCAGAGTCGCTTGAAATCAGGTCCACCGATATCGGAGGATTACACAAAGTCGCACCCTGGCCTAGCTTAGAAGACTTTTTCCCGCACCATATAGGGACCAAGAGCTTAATGGGTTATTTGAAGACCAAAAAGGCCACTGGGAGCAAGGAGAAACGAGTCTGGAATCGAACCAACAATTGGACTAGGTACGTTGAAGCCGAAGCTTCCGAAACGAAGCCTCTTCTACAACTTTGAGCCCGGATCTATTTAACTGGCACAAGGAGTTCATTAATTGCTCATGGGGCTTCCATAAGTTTGTCCAAGGCCCAAGACCAGTCGATCTTCCCTCCACCAAGGCGCACGACTCACTAATCCCACTAAGGGATAAGTGAGTCCATTATCAATTTAATGTTTTCTTAGTTGATTCGGACTCTGATTATGTCTGGTTTCCCATTTGTAGGTAGGATTAATATACACAAGCCGAAGCACGCCTTCTTAGAATGGTCCCTGGCCGATTGGGAAGCATAGGGAGCAAGGATTGACAAGCCCATAGGATGAAGTGGACTTGCCTAGCAAGGACTCTTCTAACACTTTTTTTAGGAATAATTGTAGCAAATTCAGCCACTCTGGGTTAGTATAAAAGGAGGATATCAGCCTTGAAATTAAATCACAACACCATGAAACAACAAATAAAATTTTCGTGTTATGATGTTTTTCAGTTTGTTTGAATTTTAGCACCTCGTTGCTAGGATAGCAGATTCGGTTTATCGTAGCAGAGTTATCACCCCCTCTTCATGGCACCTTAGATTTATTGAGACTTAGACCCTCCCTTCCACCTTGTGATCAATTGGTCGGCTAGGTAACTAGAACATCAGGTTGTTGGATTTGTTTCGAGTTTTGAAAACCTTATTTTGATAGATTGTTCCAGTTGTCGTTATTCATGCGTTTCGGCTCATATCATTTTAAAGTGAAAATCCACCTTACGAGCTGAGGCAATGAAGCTCGGAGTCCAAAGGCTGAAGTAATGGGAAAGATGGTTCGTGGGAAGTTTGAAGGACTCTGAGAAGTTAGGGGCAAGAGTAGCAGATTGGGAAGTGGAATCGGACCAGTTGGAGCCAAAAAAATGTTGCACGGGATCATTGATGATAAGTTCAACCTAGAAGAATTGGCGATCCAAAGAGTTGCACTTATGCTGCACCACGGCCCCGAGGGCGGCATCAACACCGACATCGACATCACAACCACTCCTCAAAATAAAGATTCGAAAGAAAGAACGTTTGGGCCAACTCTACCTGCACTATGTTTGGAGCAGAGGTGTGGAATGATGAGAAGAGACGTGTTAATATGTTTGGGAGGAATTGGATCCATATTGAATTCGAAGGCCCAGAGTCGCTTTAAATTAGGTCCACCGATATCGGAGGATTACACAAAGTCGCACCCCGGCCTAGCTTAGAAGACTTTTTCCCGCACCATATATGGACCAAGAGCTTAATGGGTTATTTGAAGACCAAAAAGGCCACTGGGAGCAAGGAGAAACGAGTCTGGAATCGAACCAACAAGTGGACTAGGTACGTTGAAGCCGAAGCTTCCGAAACGAAGCCTCTTCTACAACTTTGAGCCCGGATCTATTGAACTGGCACAAGGAGTTCATTAATCGCTCATGGGGCTTCCATAAGTTTGTCCAAGGCCCAAGGCCAGTCGATCTTCCCTCCACCAAGGCGCACGACTCACTAATCCCACTAAGGCATAAGTGAGTCCATTATCAGTTTAATGTTTTCTTAGTTGATTCGGACTCTGATTATGTTTGGTTTCCCATTTGTAGATAGGATTAATATACACAAGCCGAAGCACGCCTTCCTAGAATGTTCCACGGCCGATTGGGAAGCATAGGGAGCAAGGATTGACAAGCCCAAAGGATGAAGTGGACTTGCCTAGCAAGGACTCTTCTAACACTTTTTTTAGGAATAATAGTAGCAAATTCAGCCACTCTGGGATAGTATAAAAAGAGGATATCAGCTTTGAAATCAAATCACAACACTATGAACAACAAATAAAATTTCCGTGTTATGATGTTTTTCAGTTTGTTTGATTATTAGCACCTCGTTGCTAGGATAGCATATTCGGTTTATCGTAGCCGAGTAATAACCCCCTCTTCATGGCACCTTAGATTTATTGAGACTTAGACCCTCCCTTCCACCTTGTGATCAATTGGTCGGCTAGGTTTCTAGAACATCAGGTTGTTGGATTTGTTTCGAGTTTTGAAACCATTATTTTGATAGATTGTTCCAGTTGTCGTTTTTTGTGCGTTTCGGCTCATATCATTTTAAAGTTGAAATCCACCTTATGATCTTAGGCGATGAAGCTCGGTGTCCAAAGGCTAATGTAATGGGAATGAAGGTTCGTGGGAAGTT
Source organism: Linum usitatissimum (assembly GCA_030674075.2). NCBI lineage: Eukaryota > Viridiplantae > Streptophyta > Magnoliopsida > Malpighiales > Linaceae > Linum > Linum usitatissimum. The sequence continues at coordinate 394,743 of JAUJYP020000289.1, read as the reverse complement.
TGAAGGACCCTGAGAAGTTAGGGGCAAGAGTAGCAGATTGGGAAGTGGAATCGGACCAGTTGGAGCCAAATACATGTTGGACAGTATCATTGATGAGAAGTTCAACCTAGAAGAATTGGCGATCGAAAGAGTGGCACTGATGCTGCACCACGGCCCCGAGGGTGGCATCAACACCGACATCGACATCACAACCACTCCTCAAAATAAAGATTCGAAAGAAGGAACGTTTGGGCCAACTCTACCTGCACTATGTTTGGAGCAGAGGTGTGGAATGATTAGAAGAGACGTGTTAATATGTTTGGGAGGAATTGGATCCATATTGAATTCGAAGGCCCAGAGTCGCTTGAAATCAGGTCCACCGATATCGGAGGATTACCCAAAGTCGCACCCTGGCATAGCTTAGAAGACTTTTCCCGCACCATATATGGACCAAGAGCTTAATGGGTTATTTGAAGACCAAAAAGGCCACTGGGAGCAAGGAGAAACGAGTCTAGAATCGAACCAACAAGTGGACTAGCTACGTTGAAGCCGAAGCTTCCGAAACGAAGCCTCTACTACAACTTTGAGCCCGGATCTATTTAACTGGCACAAGGAGTTCATTAATCGCTCATGGGGCTTCCATAAGTTTGTCCAAGGCCCAAGACCAGTCGATCTTCCCTCCACCAAGGCGCACGACTCACTAATCCCACTAAGGCATAAGTGAGTCCATTATCAGTTTAATGTTTTCTTAGTTGATTCGGACTCTGATTATGTTTGGTTTCCCATTTGTAGATAGGATTAATATACACAAGCCGAAGCACGCCTTCCTAGAATGTTCCCTGGCCGATTGGGAAGCATAGGGAGCAAGGATTGACAAGCCCAAAGGATGAAGTGGACTTGCCTAGCAAGGACTCTTCTAACACTTTTTTTAGGAATAATAGTAGCAAATTCAGCCACTCTGGGATAGTATAAAAAGAGGATATCAGCTTTGAAATCAAATCACAACACCATGAACAACAAATAAAATTTCCGTGTTATGATGTTTTTCAGTTTGTTTGATTATTAGCACCTCGTTGCTAGGATAGCATATTCGGTTTATCGTAGCCGAGTAATCACCCCCTCTTCATGGCACCTTAGATTTATTGAGACTTAGACCCTCCCTTCCACCTTGTGATCAATTGGTCGGCTAGGTTTCTAGAACATCACGTTGTTGGATTTGTTTCGAGTTTTGAAACCCTTATTTTGATAGATTGTTCCAGTTGTCGTTTTTTGTGCCTTTCGGCTCATATCATTTTAAAGTTGAAATCCACCTTATGATCTTAGGCGATGAAGCTCGGTGTCCAAAGGCTAAAGTAATGGGAATGAAGGTTCATGGGAAGTTTGAAGGACCCTGAGAAGTTAGGGGCAAGAGTAGCAGATTGGGAAGTGGAATCGGACCAGTTGGAGCCAAATACATGTTGGACGATATCATTGATGAGAAGTTCAACCTAGAAGAATTGGCGATCGAAAGAGTGTCACCGATGCCGCACCACGGCCCCGAGGGCGGCATCAACACCGACATCGACATCACAACCACTCCTCAAAATAAAGATTCGAAAGAAGGAACGTTTGGGCCAACTCTACATGCACTATGTTTGGAGCAGAGGTGTGGAATGATGAGAAGAGACGTGTTAATATGTTTGGGAGGAATTGGATCCATATTGAATTCGAAGGCCCAGAGTCGCTTGAAATTAGGTCCACCGATATCGGAGGATTACACAAAGTCGCACCCTGGACTAGCTTAGAAGACTTTTTCCCGCACCATATATGGACCAAGAGCTTAATGGGTTATTTGATGGCCAAAAAGGCCACTGGGAGCAAGGAGAAACGAGTCTGGAATCGAACCAACAAGTGGACTAGCTACGTTGAAGCCGAAGCTTCCGAAATGAAGCCTCTTCTAAAACTTTGAGCCCGGATCTATTTAACTGGCACAAGGAGTTCATTAATCGCTCATGGGGCTTCTATAAGTTTGTCCAAGGCCCAAGACCAGTCGATCTTCCCTCCACCAAGGCTCACGACTCACTAATCCCACTAAGGCATAAGTGAGTCCATTATCAGTTTAATGTTTTCTTAGTTGATTCGGACTCAGATTATGTTTGGTTTCCCATTTGTAGGTAGGATTAATATACACAAGCCGAAGCACGCCTTCCTAGAATGTTCCCTGGCCGATTGGGAAGCATAGGGAGCAAGGATTGACATGCCTAAAGGATGAAGTGGACTTGCCTAGCAAGGACTCTTCTAACACTTTTTTTAGGAATAATAGTAGCAAATTCAGCCACTCTGGGATAGTATAAAAAGAGGATATCAGCTTTGAAATCAAATCACAACACCATGAAACAACAAATACAATTTCCGTGTTATGATGTTTTTCAGTTTGTTTTATTTTTAGCACCTCGTTGCTAGGATAGCATATTCGGTTTATCGTAGCCGAGTAATCACCCCCTCTTCATGGCACCTTAGATTTATTGAGACTTAGACCCTCCCTTCCACCTTGTGATCAATTGGTCGGCTAGGTTTCTAGAACATCACGTTGTTGGATTTGTTTCGAGTTTTGAAACCCTTATTTTGATAGATTGTTCCAGTTGTCGTTTTTTGTGCCTTTCGGCTCATATCATTTTAAAGTTGAAATCCACCTTATGATCTTAGGCGATGAAGCTCGGTGTCCAAAGGCTAAAGTAATGGGAATAAAGGTTCATGGGAAGTTTGAAGGACCCTGAGAAGTTAGGGGCAAGAGTAGCAGATTGGGAAGTGGAATCGGACCAGTTGGAGCCAAATACATGTTGGACAGTATCATTGATGAGAAGTTCAACCTAGAAGAATTGGCGATCCAAAGAGTGTCACTGATGCTGCACCACGGCCCCGAGGGCGGCATCAACACCGACATCGACATCACAACCACTCCTCAAAATAAAGATTCGAAAGAAGGAACGTTTGGGCCAACTCTACATGCACTATGTTTGGAGCAGAGGTGTGGAATGATGAGAAGAGACGTGTTAATATGTTTGGGAGGAATTGGATCCATATTGAATTCGAAGGCCCAGAGTCGCTTGAAATTAGGTCCATCGATATCGGAGGATTACACAAAGTCGCACCCTGGACTAGCTTAGAAGACTTTTTCCCGCACCATATATGGACCAAGAGCTTAATGGGTTATTTGATGGCCAAAAAGGCCACTGGGAGCAAGGAGAAACGAGTCTGGAATCGAACCAACAAGTGGACTAGCTACGTTGAAGCCGAAGCTTCCGAAATGAAGCCTCTTCTAAAACTTTGAGCCCGGATCTATTTAACTGGCACAAGGAGTTCATTAATCGCTTATGGGGCTTCCATAAGTTTGTCCAAGGCCCAAGACCAGTCGATCTTCCCTCCACCAAGGCTCACGACTCACTAATCCCACTAAGGCATAAGTGAGTCCATTATCAGTTTAATGTTTTCTTAGTTGATTCGGACTCAGATTATGTTTGGTTTCCCATTTGTAGGTAGGATTAATATACACAAGCCGAAGCACGCCTTCCTAGAATGTTCCCTGGCCGATTGGGAAGCATAGGGACCAAGGATTGACAAGCCTAAAGGATGAAGTGGACTTGCCTAGCAAGGACTCTTCTAACACTTTTTTTAGGAATAATAGTAGCAAATTCAGCCACTCTGGGATAGTATAAAAAGAGGATATCAGCTTTGAAATCAAATCACAACACCATGAAACAACAAATAAAATTTCCGTGTTATGATGTTTTTCAGTTTGTTTGATTTTTAGCACCTCGTTGCTAGGATAGCAGATTCGGTTTATTGTAGCCGAGTTATCACCCCCTCTTCATGGCACCTTAGATTTATTGAGACTTCGACCCTCCTTTCCACCTTGTGATCAATTGGTCGGCTAGGTAACTAGAACATCAGGTTGTTGGATTTGTTTCGAGTTTTGAAACCCTTATTTTGATAGATTGTTCCAATTGTCGTTTTTGTGCGTTTCGGCTCATATCATTTTAAAGTTGAAATCCACCTTATGAGCTTAGGTAAAGAAGCTCGGATTCCAAAGGCTAAAGTAATGGGAATGAAGGTTCGTGGCAAGTATGAAGGACTCTGAGAAGTTAGGGGCAAGAGTAGCAGATTGGGAAGTGGAATCGAACCAGTTGGAGCCAAATAAATGTTGGACAGGATCATTGATGATAAGTTCAACCTAGAAGAATTGGCGATCCAAAGAGTGTCACTGATGCTGCACCACGGCCCCGAGGGCGGCATCAACACCGACATCGACATCACAACCACTCCTCAAAATAAAGATTCGAAAGAAGGAACGTTTGGGCCAACTCTACCTGCACTATGTTTGGAGCAGAGGTTTGGAATGATGAGAAGAGACGTGTTAATATGTTTGGGAGGAATTGGATCCATATTGAATTCGAAGGCCCAGAGTCGCTTGAAATTAGGTCCACCGATATCGGAGGATTACACAAAGTCGCACCCTGGCCTAGCTTAGAAGACTTTTTCCCGCACCATATATGGACCAAGAGCTTAATGGGTTATTTGAAGACCAAAAAGGCCACTGGGAGCAAGGAGAAACGAGTCTGGGATCGAACCAACAAGTGGACTAGCTACGTTGAAGCCGAAGCGTCCGAAACGAAGCCTCTTCTACAACTTTGAGCCCGGATCTATTTAACTGGCACAAGGAGTTCATTAATCGCTCATGGGGCTTCCATAAGTTTGTCCAAGGCACAAGACCAGTCGATCTTCCCTCCACCAAGGCGCACGACTCACTAATCCCACTAAGGCATAAGTGAGTCCATTATCAGTTTAATGTTTTCTTAGTTGATTCGGACTCAGATTATGTTTGGTTTCCTATTTGTAGGAAGGATTAATATACACAAGCCGAAGCACGCCTTCCTAGAATGTTCCCTGGCCGATTGGGAAGCATAGGGAGCAAGGATTGACAAGCCCTACGGATGAAGTGGACTTGCCTAGCAAGGACTCTTCTAACACTTTTTTTAAGAATAATAGTAGCAAATTCAGCCACTCTAGGTTAGTATAAAAGGAGGATATCAGCCTTGAAATCAAATCACAACACCATGAAACAACAAATAAAATTTCCGTGTTATGATGTTTTTCAGTTTGTTAGATTTTTAGCACCTCGTTACTAGGATAGCAGATTCAGTTTATCGTAGCCGAGTTATCACCCCCTCTCCATGGCACCTTAGATTTATTGAGACTTAGACCCTCCCTTCCACCTTGTGATCAATTGGTCGGCTAGGTAACTAGAACATCAGGTTGTTGGATTTGTTTCGAGGTTTGAAACCCTTATTTTGATAGATTGTTCCAATTGTCGTTTTTGTGCATTTCGGCTCATATCATTTTAAAGTTGAAATCCACCTTATCAGCTTAGGTAATGAAGCTCGGATTCCAAAGGCTAAAGTAATGGGAATGAAGGTTCGTGGCAAGTATGAAGGACTCTGAGAAGTTAGCGGCAAGAGTAGCAGATTGGGAAGTGGAATCGGACCAGTTGGAGCCAAATAAATGTTGGACAGGATCATTGATGATAAGTTCAACCTAGAAGAATTGGCGATCCAAAGAGTATCACTGATGCTGCACCACGGCCCCGAGGGCGGCATCAACACCGACATCGACATCACAACCACTCCTCAAAATAAAGATTCGAAAGAAGGAACATTTGGGCCAACTCTACCTGCACTATGTTTGGAGCAGAGGTGTGGAATGATGAGAAGAGACGTGTTAATATGTTTGGGAGGAATTGGATCCATATTGAATTCGAAGGCCCAGAGTCGCTTGAAATTAGGTCCACCGATATCGGAGGATTACACAAAGTCGCACCCTGGCCTAGCTTAGAAGACTTTTTCCCGCACCATATATGGACCAAGAGCTTAATGGGTTATTTGAAGACCAAAAAGGCCACTGGGAGCAAGGAGAAACGAGTCTGGGATCGAACCAACAAGTGGACTAGCTACGTTGAAGCCGAAGCTTCCGAAACGAAGCTTCTTCTACAACTTTGAGCCCGGATCTATTTAACTGGCACAAGGAGTTCATTAATCGCTCATGGGGCTTCCATAAGTTTGTCCAAGGCACAAGACCAGTCGATCTTCCCTCCACCAAGGCGCACAACTCACTAATCCCACTAAGGCATAAGTGAGTCCATTATCAGTTTAATGTTTTCTTAGTTGATTCGGACTCAGATTATGTTTGGTTTCCTATTTGTAGAATGGATTAATATACACAAGCCGAAGCACGCCTTCCTAGAATGTTCCCTGGCCGATTAGGAAGCATAGGGAGCAAGGATTGACAAGCCCTACGGATGAAGTGGACTTGCCTAGCAAGGACTCTTCTAACACTTTTTTTAAGAATAATAGTAGCAAATTCAGCCACTCTGGGTTAGTATAAAAAGATGATATCAGCCTTGAAATCAAATCACAACACCATGAAACAACAAATAAAATTTCCGTGTTATGATGTTTTTCAGTTTGTTAGATTTTTAGCACCTCGTTACTAGGATAGCAGATTCAGTTTATCGTAGCCGAGTTATCACCCCCTCTCCATGGCACCTTAGATTTATTGAGACTTAGACCCTCCCTTCCACCTTGTGATCAATTGGTCGGCTAGGTAACTAGAACATCAGGTTGTTGGATTTGTTTCGAGTTTTGAAACCCTTATTTTGATAGATTGTTCCAATTGTCGTTTTTGTGCATTTCGGCTCATATCATTTTAAAGTTGAAATCCACCTTATGAGCTTAGGTAATGAAGCTCGGATTCCAAAGGCTAAAGTAATGGGAATGAAGGTTCGTGGCAAGTATGAAGGACTCTGAGAAGTTAGCGGCAAGAGTAGCAGATTGGGAAGTGGAATCGGACCAGTTGGAGCCAAATAAATGTTGGACGGATCATTGATGATAAGTTCAACCTAGAAGAATTGGCGATCCAAAGAGTGTCACTGATGCTGCACCACGGCCCCGAGGGCGGCATCAACACCGACATCGACATCACAACCACTCCTCAAAATAAAGATTCGAAAGAAGGAACGTTTGGGCCAACTCTACCTGCACTATGTTTGGAGCAGAGGTGTGGAATGATGAGAAGAGACGTGTTAATATGTTTGGGAGGAATTGGATCCATATTGAATTCGAAGGCCCAGAGTCGCTTGAAATTAGGTCCACCGATATCGGAGGATTACACAAAGTCGCACCCTGGCCTAGCTTAGAAGACTTTTCCCGCACCATATATGGACCAAGAGCTTAATGGGTTATTTGAAGACCAAAAAGGCCACTGGGAGCAAGGAGAAACGAGTCTGGAATCGAACCAACAAGTGGACTAGCTACGTTGAAGCCGAAGCTTCCGAAACGAAGCCTCTTCTAAAACTTTGAGCCCGGATCTATTTAACTGGCACAAGGAGTTCATTAATCGCTCATGGGGCTTCCATAAGTTTGTCCAAGGCCCAAGACCAGCCGATCTTCCCTCCACCAAGGCGCACGACTCACTATTCCCACTAAGGCATAAGTGAGTCCATTATCCGTTTAATGTTTTCTTAGTTGATTCGGACTTGCATTGTGCTTGGTTTCCCTTTAGTAGAAAGAATTAGTATACGCAGACCCAAGCACGCCATCCTAGAAGGTTCCTTGGCTGATTGGGAACCTTAGGAAGCAAGGATTGACCTATTGAAAGCCTTGAGCCCAAAGGATGAAGAGGACTTGCCTAGTAAGGACTCTTCAAACCCCTTTTTTTAGGAATTTTAGTAGTAAATTCGGCGACTCTCCTTCTCTATAAAAGGAGAACTTTGGCATTGTAATCAAATAAGACCCCCATGAAATAATAAATAAAACTTCCGCCTTAGGCTGTTTCCAATTCGTTTTATTTTTAGCACCTCGTTGCTAGGATACCGGATTCGGTTTATCGTAGTCGGGTTATCAATCCCTCTTCGTGGCACCTTTGATTTATTGAGACTTAAACCATCCCTTCGACCATTATGATCTATTGGTCGGCTCGGTAACTAGTCCGTCAGGTTGTTGGATTTGTTTCGAGTTTTGAAAACATTATTTCGAGACATTGTCCCGCTCGTCATTATTCGTGCCTTCTGATTGATATAATTTTCATGATGAAATCCACCTCACAGTCCCAAGCCACGAAGCTTAGTGTTCAAAGGCTATAGAAATGGGAAAGAAGGTTGGTGGAAAGTTTGAAAGACTCGGAGAAGTTAGGGGCAAGAGCTAAACATTGAAAAGAGGAATCAGACCAGTTGGAGAAAAATGCATGTTGGACAGCATCAATGATGACAAGTTCATCCTATAAGTATTGGGGATCCGATGAGTGGCACTGAAGCCGCACCACGGCCCCGACATCACAACCGGCACCACAAAATCAAGATTCACAAGAATGAACGTTCAGGCTAACTCTTCACCCACTATGTTTGGAGTAGAGGTGTGGAAGGATGAGAAGAGACGTGTGGCTGAGTTTGGGAGAAATTGGACCCCAATTGAATTCGAAGGCCCAAAGATGCTTGAAATAGGGTACACCAATATTGGAGGATCACACCAAGTCGCAGCCTGGCCCAAACCAGAAGACTTTGCCTACACCATATATTGACCAGAAGATTAATAGGCTATTTGAAGACCAAAAAGACCATTGGGAGCAAGGAGAAACGAGTTTGGAGTCGAACCAACAAGTGGACTAGCCATGTTTACGTTGGAGCTTCCTAAACGAAACCTCTTCAACAACTTTGAGCATGGATCTGTTTAACTCGCACAAGGAGTTAATTATCACTAATGGGGCTGACATAAGTGTCTCTAAGGCCCAAGACCAGACCATCTACCCTCCACCAAGGCGCGCCACTCACTATGCTCATGAAGACTTAAGTAAGTCCATTATCTGTTTAATGTTTTCTTAGTTGATTCATACTGGGATTGTGTTTGGTTTTCCTTTAGTAGATAGAATTAGTATACCCAGACCCAAGCACGTCATTCTAGAAGGTTCCTTGGCCGATTGGGAACCTTAGGGAGCAAGGATTGACCTTGTCAAGACTCGAGCCCAAAGGATGAAGAGGACTTGCCAAGATTCGAGTTTTGAAAACATTATTTTGATAGATTTTCCCGGTCATCATTATTCGTGCCTTCCGGCTCATATTATTTTCATGATGAAATCCACCTCACAATCCCAAGCCATGAAGCTTAGTATTCAAAGGCTATAGAAATGGGAAAGATGGTTGGTGGGAAGTTTTAAGGACTAGGAGATGTTAGGGGCAAGTGCGACACATTTAAAAGAGGAATCGGACTAGTTGGAGCTAAATGCATGTTGGTCAACATCAATGATGACAAGTTCATACTGGAAGAATTAGGGATCCGATGAGTGGCACTGATGAGTTCATCAATCACTGATAGAACTGCCATGAGTGTGTTAAAAGCCATAGCTCAGGCTATCTACCGTCCACCAAGGCGCACGACTCACTAAGCCCATTAATTTAAGTGTGTCCACTATCCATTTAATTTACTCTTAGTTGATTCGGACTTGGATTGTGCTTGCATTCCTTTTAGTAGATATGATTAGTATAGGCAAGCCCAAGGCTGCCTTCCAATAAGGTTCCTTGGCTGATTGGGATCCTTAGGGAACAACGATTGACCTAGTTAAGACTTGAGCCCAAAGCATGAAAGGACTTGCCTAGGAAGGACTCTTCTAACCCTATTTTTTAGCATTTTCAGTAGCAAATTTGGCCACCCTCCTTCTCTATTGAAGGATCATTTTGGCCTTATAATCAAATGAGACCCCCATGCAATAACAATGCAAATTTCCGCCTTAGGCTATTTTTCAGTTCATTTTATTTTTAGCACCTCGTTGATAGGATAAGGGAGTCGGTTTATCGTAGTCGGGTTATTACTCCATCTTCCTGGAACCTTTGATTTATTGAGACTTAGACCGCCCGTTAGACCTTGTGTTCGATTGGTCGGCTAGGTAACTACTTCATCCTACTGTTGTATTTGTTTCTACTTTTGAAATCCTTTTTTCGATAGATTGTCTCGGTCATCGTTATTTGTGCATTCCATCTCATATGGATTTCATGATGAAATCCAGTGAATGGTCCTAGGCCATAAAACTCAGATTCCAAAGGATAAAAGAATGGGAAAGAAGGTTGGTGGGATGTTTAATGGACTCGGAGAAGTTATGAGCAAGAGCGACACATTGGGAAGAGGAATCGGAACAGTTGGAGCCAAATGTACATTGGGCTGGATCAATGATGAAAAATTCATCCTAGATGAACTCGCGATCCGATGAGTGGCACTGATGCCGCACCGTGGCCTCGAGGCCGACATCAGCACCAGCATCGACATCACAACCGCACCTCAAACTCTTCATGCACTATCTCTATCGCGGAGGTTTGGAATGAAGAGAAGACACGTTTTCCTGAGTTTGGGAGCACTTGGAGCCCAATTGAATTTGAAGTCCCAAAGTTTCTTGAAATCGGGTCCACCGATATCGGAGGATCACACCAAGTCGCACCTTGGCCCAAACGAGAAGACTTTTCCCGCAGCGTCTCTGGACGAGGAGGTTAATGGGCTATTTGAAGACGTACAAGGCCACTGGAGTATGGAGAAACGAGTTTGGAGTCGAAGCCTAATAGTGGACTCTCTACTTTGATGTTGGAGCTTCCGAAACGAGTCTTCTTCAACAACTTTGAGCCCGGATAAATTTTACTCGTATTAGGAGTTCATCGATCACGGATGGAACTTCCATGAGTGTGTGAAAGGCCATAGCTCAGGCTATCTACCATCCGCCAAGGCCCACGACTCACTAAGCCCATGAAACTCAGAGTCTAAAGGAAAAAGGAACGGGAAAGAAGGTTTGTGGGATGTTTAATGGACGCAGAGAAGTTATGGGCAAGAGCGACACATTCGGAAGAGGAATCGGAACAGTTGGAGCCAAATGCACGTTGGGCTGGATCAATGATGACAAATTCATCCTAGATGAATTGGCGATCCGACGATGCCGCACCGTGGCCTCGAGGCCAGCATCAGCACCGACATCGACATCACAACCGCACCTCTAAATCAAGATTTGCAAGAACGAATGTGAGGGCAAACTGTTCGTGCGATATCTCTATGGCGGAGGTTTGGAATGAAGAGAAGTTACATTATCTTGAGTTTTGGAGGAATTGGAGCCCAATTGAATTTGAAGTCCTTCAAGTTGCTTCAAATCGGGTCTACCGATGTCGGAGGATCGTACCAAGTCGCACCCTGGCCCAAATGAGGAGACTTTTCCCGCACCATCTCTGGATAAGGAGGTTAATGGGCTATTTGAAGACCAACACGGTCACTGGTAGTATGGAGAAACGTGTTTGGAGTCGAAGCCCACAAGTGGACTCTCTACGTTGATGCCAGAGCTTTCCAAAACGAGCCTTCTTCAACAACTTTGAGCCCGGGTCAATTTAGCTCGCATCAGGAGTTCATCAATCATGGATGGAACTTGCATGAGTTTGTGAAAGGCCATAGCTCAAACTATCTACTGTCCGCCAAGGTGCATGAGTCACTAAGCCCATTAAGGTTTAAGTGAGTCCATTATCCGTTTATTTATTCTAAGTTATTTCGGACTTGGATTATGTTTCGTTTACCTTTAGTACATTGGATTAGTATAGGCACGCCCAAGGATGCCTTCCCATACGAGTCCTTGGCGGATTGGGATCCATAGGGAGCAAGGATTGACCTAATCAAGACTTGAGTGCAAAAGATGAAGAGGACTTGCCTACCAAGGACTCTTCTAACCCTATTTTTTAGCATTTTCAATAGCAAACTCGGCAACTCTCCCCCTCTATCAAAGGAGCATTTCAGCCTTCTCATCAAATCAAACCCCCATGCAATGACAATGCAAATTTCCGGCATCGGCTATTTTTCATTTCGTTTTATTTTTAGCACCTCGTTGCTAGGATAAGGGATTCGATTTATCGTAGTCGGGTTATCACTCCATCTTCCTGGAACCTTTGATTAATTGAGACTTAAACCGCCCCTTAGACCTTGTAATCGATTGGTCGGCTAGGTAACTAGTCCATCCGGTCGTTGGATTTGTTTGTAGTTTTAAAAACCTTATTTCGATAGATTATCTCGATCGTCGTTATTCAAGCATTCCGTCTCATATCATTTTCATGATGGAATCCACCTAATAGCCCTAGGCCATGAAACTCAGAGTCTAAAGGATACATGAATGTGAAAGAAGGTTGGTGGGATGTTTAATGGACTCGAAGAAGTTATGGGCTAGAGCGACACATTCAAACGAGGAATCGGAACAGTTGGAGAAAAATGCACATTGGGCTGGATAATTGATGAAAAAATCATCCTAGATGAATTGGCGATCCGACGAGAGGCACTGATGCCGCACCGTGACCTCGAGGCCGACATCAGCATCGGCATCGACATCACCACTGCACCTCAAAATCAAGATTTGCAAAACGAACGTTAGGGAAAACTTTTCATGCACTATCTCTATAGTGGAGGTTTGGAATGAAGAGAAGACACATTTTCTTGAGTTTGGGAGCAGTTGGTGCCTAATTGAATTTGATGTCCCAAAGTTTCTTGAAATCGGGTCCACCAATATCAGAGGATCGCACTAAGTCGCACCCTAGCCTAAACGAAAAAACCTTTCCTGCAGCATCTCTGGACGAGGAGGTTAATGGGCTATTTGAAGACCAACAAGGCCACCGAGAGTATGGAGAAACTAGTGTGGAGTAAAAGCCCACAAGTGGACTCTCTACGTTGATGCTGGAGCTTCTAAAACGAGCCCTGGTCAACAACTTTGAGCCCGAATCAAGTTAGCTCGCATACGGAATTCATCAATCACTGTTAGAACTGCAATGAGTGTGTGCAAGGCCATAGATCACGCCATCTACCCTTGACCAAGGGCCACGACTCACTAAGCCCATTAAGGTTTAAGTAAGTCCACTATCCGTTTAATTTATTCATAGTTGATTCGGACTTTGATTATATTTGGTTTTCCTTTAGTAGATAGGTTTAGTATAGTTAGGCCCAAGGCCGCCTTCCCATAAGGTTCCATGGGCGATTTTTATTCTTAGCGAGCAAGTATTGACCTAGTTAAGAATTGAGCCGAAAGCATGAAAAGGACTGGCCTAGCAAGGACTCTTCTAACCCTATTTTTTTAGCATTTTCAGTAAAAAATTTGGCCACTCTCCTTCTCTATAGAAGGATCATTTCGGCATTGTAATCAAATCAGACCCCCATGCAATAACAATGCAAATTTCTGACTTATGCTATTTTTCAGTTCATTTAATTTTTTGCACATCGTTACTAGGATAAGGGATTCTGTTAATCGTAGTAAGGTTATAACTCCATCTTCCTGGAACCTTTCATTTATTGAGACTGAGGCCATGCCTTAGACCTTGTCATCGATTGGTCGGCTAGGTAACTAGTCCATCCGGTCGTTCGATTTGTTTCTAGGTACGAAAACCTTATTTCGATATATTGTCTCGGTCATCGTTATTCTTGCGTTCCATCTCATATCATTTTCATGACACAATCCACCTAATGGTCCTAGGCCATGAAACTCAGATTCCAAAGGCTAAAGGAATAAGAAAGAAGGTTGGTGGGAAGTTTAAAGGACTCGGAGAAGTTAAGGGCAAGATCGACACATTTAGAAGAGGAAACAGAACAGTAGGAGCAAATGCACATTGGGCTAGATAATTGATAACATATTCATCCTATATGAATTGGCGATTCGACTAGTGGCACTGATGCCGCACCATGACCTCGAGGCCGACATCAGCACCGGCATCAACATAACAATCGCACCTCAAAATCAAGATTTGCAAGAACGAACGTTAGGGCAAACTCTTCATGCACTATCTCAATAGCGGAGGTTTGGAATGAAGAGAAGACACGTTTTCATGAGTTTTGGAGCAATTGGTGCCCAATTGAATTTGATGTCCCAAAGTTTCTTGAAATCAGGTCCACCAATATCAGAGGATCACACTAAGTCGCACCCTGGCCCAAACCAGGAAACTTTTCCTGCAAAGATCTCTTGACCATGAGCTCAATGGTCTATTTGAAGACCAACAACGCCACTAGGAGCATGGAGAAACGAGTTTGGAGCCTAAGACCACAAGTGGACTCGGTACGTTGATGTCCGAGCTTCTGAAACAAGCCTTCTTCAACAACTTTGAGCCAAGATCAATTTAGCTCGCATAAGGAGTTCATCAATCACTCATGGAACTGCCATAAGTGTGTGAAAGGCCATAGCTCAGGCTATGTACCCTCCCCCAAGGCACACGACTCACTAAGACCATTAAGGTTTAAGTGAGTCCATTATCTGTTTAATTTATTATTAGTGTATTCGTACATGGATTGTGTTTGATTTCCCTTTAGTAGATATGATTAGTATAGGCAGGCCCAAAGCCGCCTTCCCATAAGGTTCCTTGGCCGATTGGGATCCTTAGGGAGCAAGGATTGACCTAGTAAAGACTTGAGCCCAAAGCATGAAAAGGACTTGCCTAGGAAGGACTCTTCTAACCCTATTTTGTAGCATTATCAGTAGCAAATTTGGCCACCCTCCTTCTCTATTGAAGGATCATTTAGGCCTTATAATCAAATGAGACCCCCATGCAATAACAATGCAAATTTTCGCCATAGGCTATTTTTTAGTTCATTTTATTTTTTGCACCTCGTTACTAGGTTAAGGGATTTGGTTTATCATACTCGGGTTATCACTCCAGCTTCCGGAAACCTTTGAATTATTGAGACTTACACCGTCCCTTAGACCTTGTCATCGATTGGTCGGCTAGGTAACTAGTCCATCCGGTCGTTCGATTTGTTTCTAGTTACCAAAACCTTAATTCGATATATTGTCTCAGTCGTTGTTATTCGTGCGTTCCATCTCATATCATTTTCATGATGAAATCCACCTAATGGTCCTAGGCCATGAAACTCAGATTCCAAAGGCTAAAGGAATGGGAAAGAAGGTTGGTGGGAAATTTAAAGGACTCGGAGAAGTTACGGGCAAGATCGACACATTTAGAAGAGGAAACATAACAGTAGGAGCCAAATGCACATTGGGTTGGATAATTGATGACATATTCATCCTAGATGAATTGGCGATCCGACTAGTGGCACTGATGCCCCACCATGACCTCGAGGCTGGCATCAGCATCGGCATCGACATCACAACCGCACCTCAAAATCAAGATTTGCAAGAACGAATGTTAGGGCAAACTGTTCATGCACTATCTCTATAGCGGAGGTTTGGAATGAAGAGAAGACACGTTTTCTTGAGTTTGGGAGCAGTTGGTGCCTAATTGAATTTGATGTCCCAAAGTTTTTTGAAATCGGGTCCACCAATATCAGAGGATCGCACTAAGTTGCACCCTAGCCCAACCGAGAAAACCTTTCCTGCAGCATCTCTGGATGAGGAGGTTAATGGGCTATTTCAAGACCAACAAGGCCATCGAGAGTATGGAGAAACTAGTTTGGAGTCAAAGCCCACAAGTGGACTCTCTACGTTGATGTTGGAGCTTCTGAATCGAGCCCTGTTAAAAACGTTTGAGCCCGAATCAAGTTAGCTTGCATACGGAATTCATCAATCACTGATAGAACTGCAATGAGTGTGTGCAAGGCCATAGCTCAGGCCATCTACCCTTGACCAAGGGGCACGACTCAGTAAGCCCATTAAGGTTTAAGTAAGTCCATTATCCGATTAATTTATTCATAGTTGATTCAGACTTTGATTCTATTTGGTTTTCCTTTAGTAGATAGGTTTAGTATAGTTAGGCCCAAGGCCGCCTTCCCATAAGGTTCCATGGGCTATTTTTATTCTTAGCGAGAAAGTATTGACCTAGTTAAGAATTGAGCCGAAAGCATGAAAAGGACTGGCCTAGCAAGGACTCTTCTAACACTATTTTTTTAGCATTTTCAGTAGAAAATTTGGCCATTCTCCTTCTCTATAGAAGGATCATTTCGGCATTGTAATCAAATCAGACCCCCATGCAATAACAATCCAAATTTCTGACTTAGGCTATTTTTCAGTTCATTTAATTTTTTGCACATAGTTACTATGATAAGGGATTCTGTTAATCGTAGTAAGGTTATAACTCCATCTTCTTGGAACCTTTCATTTATTGAGACTGAGGCCGTGCCTTAGTCCTTGTCATTGATTGGTCGGCTAGGTAACTAGTCCATCCGGTCGTTCGATTTGTTTCTAGGTACGAAAACCATATTTCGATATATTGTCTCGGTCATCGTTATTCTTGTGTTCCATTTCATATCATTTTCATGACACAATCCACCTAATGGTCCTAGGCCATGAAACTCAGATTCCAAAGGCTAAAGGAATGGGAAAGAAGGTTGGTGGGAAGTTTAAAGGACTCGGAGAAGTTACGGGTAAGATCGACACATTTAGAAGAGGAAACAGAACAGTAGGAGCCAAATGCACAATTAGCTACATAATTGATAACATATTCATCCTATATGAATTGGCGATTCGACTAGTGGCACTGATGCCGCACCATGACCTCGAGGCCGGCATCAGCATCGGCATCGACATCACAACCGCACCTCAAAATCAAGATTTGCAAGAACGAACGTTAGGGAAAACTTTTCATGCACTATCTCTATAGCGGAGGTTTGGAACGAAGAGAAGACACGTTTTCTTGAGTTTTGGAGCAGTTGGTGCCTAATTGAATTTGATGTCCCAAAGTTTCTTGAAATCGGGTCCACCAATATAAGAGGATCGCACTAAGTCACACCCTAGCCCAAACGAGAAAACCTTTCCTGCAGCATCTCTTAACCATGACGTCAATGGTCTATTTGAAGACCAACAAGGCCACTAGGAGCATCGAGAAACGAGTTTGGAGTCTAAGCCCACAAGTGGACTCGCTACGTTGATGTCGGAGGTTCCGAACAAGGCTTCTTCAACAACTTTGAGCCAAGATCAATTTAGCTCGCATAAGGAGTTGATCAATCACTCATGGAACTGCCATAAGTGTGTGAAAGGCCATAGCTTAGGCTATCTACCATCCCCCAAGGCACACGACTCACTAAGCCCACTAAGGTTTAAGTGAGTCCATTATCCGTTTAATTTATTCATAATTGATTCGAACATGGATTGTGTTTGGTTTCCCTTTAGTAGATATGATTATTATAGGCAGGCCCAAGGCCGCCTTCCCATAAGGTTCCTTGGCCGATTGGGATCCGTAGGGAGCTAGGATTGATCTAGTTAAGACTTGAACCCAAAGCATGAAAAGGACTTGCCTACCAAGGACTATTCTAACCCTAACTTTTAGCATTTTCAGTAGCAAATTTGGCCACTCGCCTTCTCTATTGAAGAATCATTTTGGCTTTATAATCAAATCAGACCCCCATGCAATAACAATGCAAATTTCTTCCTCAGGCTATTTTTCAGTTCATTTTATTTTTAGCACCTCGTTGCTAGGATAAGGGATTCGGTTTATCGTAGTCGGGTTATCACTCCATCTTCCTGGAACCTTTGATTTATTGAGACTTAGGCCGTCCCATAGACCTTGTCATCGATTGGTCGGCTAGCTAACTAGTCCATCCGGTTGTTGGATTTATTTCTAGTTATGATAACCTTATTTCGATATATTGTCTCGGTCGTCGTTATTCGTGCATTCCATCTCATATCATTTTCGTGATGAAATGCACATAATAGTCCTTGGCCATGAAACTCTGATTTAAAAGGGTATAGGGATGGGAAAGAAGGTCAGTGGGAAGTTTAAAGGACTCAGTGAAGTTACGGGCAAGAGCGACACATTCGGAAGAGGAAACAGAACTGTAGGAGCATAATGCACATTGGGCTAGATCAATGATGATATATTCATCCTAGATGAATTGGCGATCCAACGAGTGGCACTTATGTCATATCGTGACCTCGAGGCCAGCATCAGCACCAGCATCGACATAGGTTTGGAATGAAGAGAAGACACGTTATGGCAAACTCAAAATCAAGATTTGCAAGAACAAACGTTATGGCAAACTCTTCATGCACTATCTCTATAGCAGAGGTTTGGAATGAAGAGAAGACACGCTTTCTTGAGTTTGGGAGCAATTGGTGCCCAATTGAATTTGAAGGCCCAAAGTTTGTTGAAATCGGGTCGACCGATATCGGAGGATGACACAATATCGCACCCTGGCCCCAACGACAAAACATTTCCTGCACCATCTCTAGACCAGGAGCTTAATGGGCTATTTGAAGACCAATAATATTACTGGGAGCAAGGAGAAACGAATTTGGGGTCGACAACCACCAGTGGACTCACTACGTTGATGCCGGAACTTCTGAAACAAAGGCCTCTTCAACAAATTTGACCCCGGGACAATTTAGCTAACATAAGGAGTTCATCAATCACTCACGGGACAACTATGAGTGTGTTCAACACTCTAGCTCATGCCATCTACCATCCACCAAGTTGCACGACTCACTAAGCCCATTATGGTTTAAGTGAGTCTTATCCGTTTAATTTTTTCATAGGTTATTCGGACTGGGATTGTGTTTCTTTTCCTTTTAGTAGATAGGATTTGTATAGGCAGGCCCAAGGACGCCTTCCTAGAATGTTCCTTGGCTGATTGGGATTCTTAAGGAGTATGGATTCACCTAGTCATGACTTGAGCCCAAAGGATGAAGAGGACTTGCCTAGCAAGGACTCTTCTAACCTTATTTTTTTAGTTTTTTCACTAGAAAATTCGGCCACTCTCCTTTTATATTAAAGGAGAATTCAGACCTTGTAATAAAATCAGACCCTCATGAAATAACAAAGCAAATACCCGACTTGGGCTATTTTTCTGTTCGTTTTATTTTTAGCACCCCGTTGCTTGGATAGTGGATTCCGTTTATCGTAGTCGGGTTATCACTCCCTCTTTATTTGAACCTCTCTGTTAGACCTTTTGATCGATTGGTCGGCTAGGTAACTTGTTCATTCGGTCGTTGGATTTTTTTCTAGTTTTAAAACCTCATTTCGATAGATTGTCCCGGTCGTTGTTATTCGTGCGTCCGGTCTCATATTTTCATGATGAAATCCACGTCACGCTCCTAGGCCATGAAGCACAAAGTCCAAAGGCTAAAGGAATGAGAAAGAAGGTTGGCGAGAAGTTTAAAGAACTCGAAGAAGTTAGGGGCAAGAGCGACACATTCAGAAGAGGAATCAGACCAGTTCGAGCAAAATGCACAGTGGGCTGGATCAATGATTACAACTTCATCCTCAATCCTACGAGTTCCACCGATGCCGCACCACGGCCCCGAGGTCGGCATCAGCACTGGCATCGACATCATAACCGCACCTCAAAATCAAGATTTGCAAGAACAAATGTTAGGGCCACCTCTTCTTGCACTATCTTTGTACCAGAGGTGTGGAATGAAGAGAAGGCACGTTTTCCTGAGTTTGGGAGCAATCGGATCCCAATTGAATTTGAAGCCCGAAAGTTGCTTGCAATCGGGTCCACAAATATCGGAGGATCACACCAAGACGCACCCTGGGTCAAACGAGAAGACTATTTCCATACCATCTCTGGACCACGAGCTTAATGTGCTCTTTGAAGACCACCAAAGCCACTGGGAGCATGGACAAACGAGTTTGGAGTCGAAGCGCACAAGTGGACTCGCTACATTGATTTTGGAGCTTCCGGAACGAGGCATAATATACAATTTTTAGCCCAGATCAATTTAGCTCGAATAAGAAGTTCATCAATCACTAATTGGACTGCCATGAGTGTGTCCATGTCCCTAGCTCAGGCCATCTACCCTCCACCAAGGCGCACGACTCACTAAGCCAATTAATGTTTCAGTGTGTCCATACAAGAAGACTTTTCCGACACCATCC
Organism: Linum usitatissimum; assembly: GCA_030674075.2. NCBI lineage: Eukaryota > Viridiplantae > Streptophyta > Magnoliopsida > Malpighiales > Linaceae > Linum > Linum usitatissimum. Next base: position 374,927 of record JAUJYP020000289.1, on the reverse strand, counting down.
CTGGACCCGGAGCATAATGGGCTATTTGAAGACCAACAAGGCCATTGGGAGCATGGAGAAACGCATTTGGAGTCGAAGAACATAAGTGGACTCGCTACATTGATACCGGAGCTTCTGAAACGAGGCAAGTTCAACAACATTGAGCCCGGATTAATTTAGCGTGCATAAGGAATTCATCAATCACTAATGGGACTGCCATGAGTTATTCCAAAGCCCTAGCTCAGGCCATCTACTCTCCACCAAGGCGCACGACTCACTAAGCCCATTAACGTTTAAGTGAGTCCATTATCTATTGAATTGTTTTATTTGTTATTTCAGACATTGATTGTGTTTCATTTCCCCTTAGTTTATAGGATTAGTATAAGCAGGCCCAAGGACGCCTTCCCAGAAGGTTACTTGGCCGATTGGGATCCTTAGGGAGCAAGGATTTACCTAGTCAAGACAAGAGCCCAAAGGATGAAGAGGACTTGCCTAGAAAGGATTCTTCAAACCCTATTTTTATACATTTTCAGTAGCAAATTCGGCCACTGTTCTTCTCTATTAAAGAAGCATTTCGGCCTTGTAATCACATCAGACCCCCATGAATAACAAACCAAATTTCCGCCTTAGGCTATTATTCAGTTCGTTTCATTTTTACCACCTCGTTGCTAGGATAGAGAATTCGTTGTATCGTAGTCGGGTTATCAGTCCCTCTTCGTGGAACCTTCAATTTATTCAGACTTAGACGGTCCATTAGACCTTGTGATCGATTGGACGGCTAGGTAACTAGTTCAACCGTGTGTTGGATTTGTTTGTAGTTTTGAAAACCTTATTTTGATAGAATGTCTGAGTCGTCATTTTTCATGCGTTTCGTCTCATATCATTTTCATGATGAAAGCCACGTCATGGTCCTAGGCCATAAAGCTTAGAGTCCAATGGCTAAAGGAGTGGGAAAGAAGTTTGGTGGGAAGTTTAAAGGACTCGGAGAAGTTATGGGCAAGAGCGACAAATTCAAAGAGGAATCGCGCCAGTTTGAGCCAAAAGCACGTTGGCTGGATCAATGATGACAAGTTCATCATAGAAGAATTGGCGATGCCACGAGTGGCACCGATGCCGCACAACGGCCCCAAGGCCGGAATCCGCACAGGCATCGACATCACAACCGCACCTCAAAAGCAAGATTCGCAAGAACGAACATTAGGGCCAACTCTTCCTGCACTATCTTTCTATTAGAGGTGTAGAGTGAAGAGAAGACACGTTGTCCTGAGTTTGGGAGCACTTGGAGCCCAATTGAATTTGAAGTCCCAAAGTTGCTTGAAATCAGGTCCACCGATATGGGATGATCACACCAAGTCGCACCCTGGCCTAAATGACAAGACTTTTCCTGCTCCATCTCTGGACTAGGAGCTTAATTGGCTATTTGAAAACACACAAGGCCACTTGAGCGTGGAGAACAGAGTTTGGAGTCGAAGCGCTCACGTGGACTAGCTACATTGATCCCGAAGCTTCTGAAACGAGGCCTCTTCAACAAGTTTGAGCCCGAATCAATTTAACTTCCATAAGGGGTTCATCACTCAATAATTGAGCTGCCATTAGTATGTCCGAGGGCCGAGCTCAGGCCTCCTACACTCCACCAAGGCGCACGACTCACTGAGCCCACTAATGTTTCAGTTAGTCCATTATCCGCTTCGTTTTTTCATTGTTAATTCGGACTTCGATTGTGTTTCGTTTCGCTTTAGTAGATAGTATTACTATAGGAAGGCCCAAGGACGCCTTCCTAGAAGGTTACTTGACCGATTGGGATCCATAGGGAACAAGCATTTACCTAGTCAATACCTGAGCCTAAAGGATGAAGAGGACTTGCCTAGCAAGGCCACTCTCCTTCTGTATTAAAGGAGCATTTCAGCCTTGTAATCAAATCAGACCCCCATGAAATAACAAAGCAAATTTCAGCCTTAGGCTATTTTTCAGTTCGTTTCATTTTTAGCACCTCGTTGCTAGGATAACGGATTCGGTTTATCCTAGTCGAGTTATCAGTCCCTCTTCGTGGAACCTTCGATTTATTCAGACATAGACGGTCCCTTAGACCGTGTGATCGATTGGACGACTAGGTAACTATTCCAACCGGGTGTTGGATTTGTTTGTAGTTTTGAAAACCTTATTTCGATAGACTGTCCGAGACATCATTTTTCATGCGTTTCGACTCATATCATTTTCATGATGATAGCCACATCATGGTCCTAGGCCATAAACCTCAGAGTACAATGGCTAAAGGACTGGGAAAGAAGGTTGGTGGGAAGTTTAAAGGACTCGGAGAAGTTATGGGCAAGAGCGAAAAATTCAAAGAGGAATCGCGCCAGTTTGAGCCAAATGCACGTTGGCTGGATCAATGATGACAAGTTCATCATAGAAGAATTGGCGATGCCACGAGTGGCACCGATGCCGCACGACGGCCCCAAGGCCGGAATCGGCACAGGCATCGACATCACAACCGCACCTCAAACGCAAGATTCGCATGAACGAACATTACGGCCAACTCTTCCTGCACTATCTTTGTATTAGAGGTGTGGAGTGAAGAGAAGACACGTTTTCCTGTGTTTGGGAGCACTTGGAGCCCAATTGAATTCCAAGTCCCAAAGTTGCTTGAAATCAGGTCCACCGATATGGGATGATCACACCAAGTTGCACCCTGGCCCAAATGACAAGACTTTTCCCGCACCATCTCTGGACTAGGAGCCTAATTGGCTATTTGAAAACACACAAGGCCACTGGGAGCGTGGAGAACAGATTTTGAAGTTGAAGCGCTCAAGTGGATTAGCTACGTTGATCCCGAAGCTTCTGAAATGACGCCACTTCAACAAGTTTAAGCCCAGATGAATTTAGCTTCCCTAAGGAGTTCATCACTCAATAATGCAGCTGCCATTAGTGTGTCCAAGGCCCGAGCTCAGGCCTCCTACACTCCACCAAGGCGCACGACACATTGAGCCCACTAATGTTTAAGTGAGTCCATTATCCACTTCATTTTTTCATTGTTAATTCGGACTTCGATTGTGTTTCGTTTCCCTTTAGTAGATAGTATTACTATAGGAAGGCCCAAGGACGCCTTCCTAGAAGGTTACTTGACCGATTGGGATTCTTAGGGAGCAAGGATTTACCTAGTCAATACTTGAGCCCAAAGGATAAAGAGGACTTGCCTAGCAAGGACTGTTCTAACCCTATTTTTATACATTTTCAGTAGCAAATTAGGCCAATCTTCTTCTCTATTAAAGGAGCATTTCGGCCTTGTAATCAAATCAGTCCCCCATGAAATAACAAAGCAAATTTCCGCCTTAGGCTATTTTTCAGTTCGTTTCATTTTTAGCACCTCGTAGCTAGGATAGCGGACTCGGTTTATCATAGTCGAGTAATCAGTCCCTCTTCGTGGAACCTTCAATTTATTCAGACTTAAACGGTCCCTTAGACCTTGTGATCGATTGGACGGCTAGGTAACTAGTCCAACCGGGTGTTGGATTTGTTTGTAGTTTTGAAAACCTTATTTCGATAGATTTTCTGAGTCGTTATTTTTCATGACTTTCGTCTCATATCAATTTCATGATGAAAGCCACGTCATGGTCCTAGTCCATAAAGCTCAGAGTCCAATGGCTAAAGGACTGGGAAAGAAGGTTGGTGGGAAGTTTAAAGGACTCGGAGATGTTATGGGCAAGAGCGACAAATTCAAAGAGGAATCGCGCCAGTTTCAGCCAATTGCACGTTGGCAGAATCAATGATGACAAGTACATCCTAGAAGAATTGGCGATCCCGTCATTTTTTGTGCGTTCCCTCTTCTATCTTTTTCATGATGAAAGCCACCTCTCGGTACTAGGTCATGAAGCTCAGAGTCCAATGGCTAAAGGACTGGGAAACAAGGTTGGTGGGAAGTTTAAAGCACCCAGAGAAGTTACGGGCAATAGCGACAAATTCGAAAGAGGAAACGTGCCAGTTTGAGACAAATGCACGTTGGGCTGGATCAATGATGACAAGTTCATCCTAGAAGAACTGCCGATCCCACGAGTGGCACCGATGCCGCACCACGGCCCTAAGGCCGGCATCCGCACAGGCATCGACATCAAAAACGCACCTCAAACACAAGATTCACATGAGCTTTTGCTGCACTATCTTTGTACCAGAGCTGTGGAATGAAGAAAAGACACGTTTTTCAGAGTTGTGTAAAATCGGGTCCACTAATATTGGAGGATCACACCAAGTCGCACCCTGGCCGAAACTAAAAAAAACTTCTCGCACCATATCTACACCAGGAGCTTAATGGGCTATTTGAAGACCATCAAGGCCATTTGGAGCATGGAGAACCGAGTTTCGAGTCAAAGCGCACAATTGGACTCTCTACGTTGATGCTTGAGCTTCCGAAACGAGGCATCTTCAACAACATTAAGCCCGGATTAATTTAGCTCGCAAATGGAGTTCATCAATCACTAATTGGACTGCCTTGAGTGTTTACAAGTCCCTAGATCAAGCCATCTACCCTCCACCAAAGCGCATGACTCACTAAGCCCATTAATGTTTAAGTGAGTCCATAATCCGTTTAATTTTTTCACTCTGAATTCGGACTTCGATTGTGTTTGATTTCCCTTGACTAGATAGGATTAGCTTAGGAAAGCCCAAGGACGCCTTCCCCGAAGGTTACTTGGCCGATTGGGATCCTTAGGGAGCAAGGATTTACCTAGTTAATACTTGAGCCCAAAGGATGAAGAGGACTTGCCTAGCAAGGACTCTTTTAACCCTATTTTTATACATTTTCAGTAGCAAATTAGGCCACTCTCCTTCTCTATTAAAGGAGCATTTCGGCCTTGTAATCAAATCAGTCCCCCATGAAATAACAAAGCAAATTTCCGCCTTAGGCTATTTTTCAGTTCGTTTCATTTTTAGCACCTCGTAGCTAGGATAGCGGACTCGGTTTATCATAGTCGAGTAATCAGTCCCTCTTCGTGGAACCTTCAATTTATTCAGACTTAAACGGTCCCTTAGACCTTGTGATCGATTGGACGGCTAGGTAACTAGTCCAACCGGTTGTTGGATTTGTTTGTAGTTTTGAAAACCTTATTTCGATAGATTTTCTGAGTCGTTATTTTTCATGAGTTTCATCTCCTATCAATTTCATGATGAAAGCCACGTCATGGTCCTAGGCCATAAAGCTCAGAGTCCAATGGCTAAAGGACTCGGAAAGAAGGTTGGTGGGAAGTTTAAAGGACTCGGAGATGTTATGGGCAAGAGCGACAAATTCAAAGAGGAATCGCGCCAGTTTCAGCCAATTGCACGTTGGCAGAATCAATGATGACAAGTACATCCTAGAAGAATTGGCGATCCCGTCATTTTTTGTGCGTTCCCTCTTCTATCTTTTTCATGATGAAAGCCACCTCTCGGTACTAGGTCATGAAGCTCAGAGTCCAATGCCTAAAGGACTGGGAAAGAAGGTTGGTGGGAAGTTTAAAGTACCCAGAGAAGTTACGGGCAATAGCGACAAATTCGAAAGAGGAAACGTGCCAGTTTGAGACAAATGCACGTTGGGCTGGATCAATGATGACAAGTTCATCCTAGAAGAACTGCCGATCCCACGAGTGGCACCGATGCCGCACCACGGCCCTAAGGCCGGCATCCGCACAGTCATCGACATAAAAAACGCACCTCAAACGCAAGATTCACATGAGCTTTTGCTGCACTATCTTTGTACCAGAGCTGTGGAATGAAGAAAAGACACGTTTTTCAGAGTTGTGTAAAATCGGGTCCACTAATATTGGAGGATCACACCAAGTCACACCCTGGCCGAAACTAAAAAAAATTTCTCGCACCATCTCTACACCAGGAGCTTAATGGGCTATTTGAAGACCATCATGGCCATTTGGAGCATGGAGAACCGAGTTTCGAGTCAAAGCGCACAATTGGACTCTCTACGTTGATGATTGAGCTTCCGAAACGAGGCATCTTCAACAACATTAAGCCCGGATTAATTTAGCTCGCAAATGGAGTTCATCAATCACTAATTGGACTGCCTTGAGTGTTTACAAGTCCCTAGATCAAGCCATCTACCCTCCACCAAAGCGCATGACTCACTAAGCCCATTAATGTTTAAGTGAGTCCATAATCCGTTTAATTTTTTCACTGTGAATTCGGACTTCGATTCTGTTTGGTTTCCCTTGACTAGATAGGATTAGCTTAGGAAAGCCCAAGGACGCCTTCCTCGAAGGTTACTTGGCCGATTGGGATCCTTAGGGAGCAAGGATTTACCTAGTTAATACTTGAGCCCAAAGGATGAAGAGGACTTGCCTAGCAAGGACTCTTTTAACCTTATTTTTATACATTTTCAGTAGCAAATTAGGCCACTCTCCTTCTCTATTAAAGGAGTATTTCGGCCTTGTAATCACATTAGACCCCCCATGAAATAACAAAGCAAATTTCTGCCTTAGGCTATTTTTCAGTTCGTTTCATTTTTAGCACCTCGTTGCTAGGATAGCGGATTCGGTTTATCGTAGTCCAGTTATCAGTCCCTCTTTGTGGAACCTTCGATTTATTTAGACATAGACGGTCCCTTAGACCTTGTGATCGATTGGACGACTAGGTAACTAGTCCAACCAGGTGTTGGATTTGTTTGTAGTTTTGAAAATGTTATTTCGATAGATTGTCCGAGTCGTCATTTTTTTGTGTTCCGTCTTCTATCTTTTTCATGATGAAAGCCACCTCATGGTCCTAGGTCATGACGCTTAGAGTCCAATTGCTAAAGGACTAGGAAAGAAGGTTAGTGGGAAGTTTAAAGGACTTGTAGAAGTTACGGGCAAGAGCGACAAATTCGGAAGAGGAAACGTGCTAGTTTGAGACAAATGCACGTTGGGTTGGATCAATGCTGACAAGTTCATCCTAGAAGAACTGGCGATCCCACGAGTGGCACCGATGCCGCACCACGGCCCTAAGGCCGGCATCCGCACAGGCATCGACATCACAACCGCACCTCAAACGCAATATTTGCACAAACTTTTCCTGCGCTATCTTTGTACCAGAGGTGTGGAATGAAGAGAATACACGTTTTCCAGGGTTGTGTAAAATCGGGTCCACTAATATCGGAGGATCACACTAAGTCGCACCCTGGCCCAAACTAAAAAACTTCTCCCGCACCATCTCTACGCAGGAGCTTAGTGGGCTATTTGAAGACCAACAAGGCCATTTGGAGCTTGGAGAACCGAGTTTCGAGTCAAAGCGCACAATTGGACTCTCTATATTGATGTTGGAGCTTCCGAAATGAGGCATCTTCAACAACTTTGAGCCCGGATTAGTTTAGATCGCATATGGAGTTCATCAATCACTAATTGGACTGCCATGAGTGTTTACAAGGCCCTGAATCAGGCCATATACCCTCCACCAAGGCGCACGACTCACTAAGCCCATTAATGTTTAAGTGAGTCCATAATCCGTTTAATTTTTTCACTATGAATTCGGACTTCGATTGTGTTTGGTTTCCCTTGAATAGATAGGATTAGTGTAGAAAAGCCCAAGGACGCCTTCCCTGAAGGTTACTTGGCCGATTGGGATCCTTAGGGAGCAAGGATTTACCAAGTCAAGACTTGAGCCCAGGGGATGAAGAGGACTTGCCTAGCAAGGACTCTTCTAACCCTATTTTAAACATATTCAGTAGCAAACTTGGAAATTTCTCCTTCTCTATTAAAGGAGCATTTCAGCTTTGCAATCAAATCAGACCCCTATGAAATAACAAAGGAAATTTCCACCTTAAGCTATTTTTCAGTTTGTTTCAGTTTTAGTACCTCGTTGCTAAGATAGCGTTTCCGGTTTATCGTAGACCAGTGATCAGTCCCTCTTTGTGGAACCTTTGGCTTATTGAGACTTAGGCCCTCCCTTGGACCTTGTGATCAATTGGACGGCTAGATAACTAGTCCAACGGGGTGTTGCATTTGTTTATAGTATTGAAAACCTAATTTCCATAGATATTCCTGAGTCGTCATTTTTCGTGCGTTTTGTTTCATAGCTTTTTCATGATGAAAGCCATCTCACGGTCATAGGCAATGAAGCTCAGAGTCCAAAGGCTAAAGGAATGGTAAAGAAGGTTGGTGGGAAGTTTAAAGGACTCAGAGAAGTTATGGCCAAGAGCGACACATTCAGAAGAGGAATTGGGCCAGTTTGAGCCAAATGCACGTTGGCTTGGATCAATAATGACAAGTTCATCCTAGAAGAATTGGCGATTCGATGACCCTGAAGAATTCGACATCACAACCGCACCTTAAAATAAAGATTAGCAACAGTGAACGTTAGGGCCAACTCTTCCTCCATTATCTTTATAGCAGTGGTGTGGAACGATGGAAAAGACACGTTTTCTTGAGTTTGAGAGCCAAATAGATTTAATGTCCCAAAAGTTGCGTGAAATGGGATCTATTGATATTGGAGGATCACACCAAGTTGCACCCTAGCCCAAACGACAAGACGTTGCCAACAACATCTATAGACTAGGAGATTAATCATATATTTGATGACCAATAAGGCCACTCGGAGCAAGGAGAAACAAATTTGGAGTCCAAGCCCACAAGTGGACTCGCTACGTTGATGTTGGTGCTTCCGAAACAAGGTGTCTTCAAAACATTGAGCCCGGATAAGTTTAGCTTGCATAAAGAGTTCCTCAATCAATCATGGTTATTCTTCGACCTTGTGATCGATTGGTCGGCTAGGTAACTACTCCATCCGATTATTGGATTTGTTTCGAGTTTTGAAACCTTGTTTCGATAGATTGTCCCGGAAATCGTTATTCGTGAGTTCCGGCTCATTTTCAAGATGAAATCCACCTCATGGCCCCAAGCCATGCCAATCAGAGTCCAAAGGCCAATGGAATGGGAAGACAGGTTGGTGGGAAGTTTGAAGAACTAGGAGAAGTTGGAGCAAAGAGCAACGACATTTAGGAGAGGAATCGGACCAGTTAGAGCCAAATGCACGTTGGGCTGGATCAATGATGACAAATTCATCCTAAAAAATGGCAATCCGACTAGTGGCACTGATGCCACACCATGACCCCGAGGCTGGCATCAGCACCGACATCGACATCACAACCGGACCTCAAAATAAAGATTCGCAATAACAAACATTAGGGCCAACACTTCCTGCACTATCTTTGTAGCAGAGGTGAGGACTGATGAGAAGACATGTTTTCCTAAGTTTGGGATCAAATTGTGCCAGTAGATTTCGAAGTCCTAGAGTTGCTTGAAATCGGGTCCACCGATATCGGAGGATCACACGAAGTCACACACTAGCCCAAACGAGAACACTTTTCCCACACCATTTCCGGACCATGACCGTAATAAGCTATTTGATGACCAACAAGGCCAGTGGGAGCAAGGAGAAACGAGTTTGGAGTTCAAGCTGACAAGTGGACTCGCTACATTGATGTTTGAGCTTCCGAAACGACGCCACTTCAAAATCTTTTATCCCGGATCAGTTTAGCACGCATAAGGTATTCACCAATCAATCATTGGACTGCCAATGATTGTGTCCAAGGCCCTAGCCGACGCCATCTACCCTCCACCAAGGCTCACGACTCACTAAGCCTATTAAGGTTTATATTAGTCCATTATCCGTTTAATTTTTTATAAGTTGATTCGGACATGGTTGTGTTTGGTTTCCCTTTAGTAGATAGGATTAGTATAGGCAGGCCCAAGGATGCCTTCTGAGACAATTCCTTGGCAGATTGGGATCCTTCGGGAACAAGGATTGACCTATTAAAGACTAGAGCCAAAGGATGAAGATACATAGCAAGGGTCTCCTCTAACCCTATTTTTTAGAAATTTTGGTAGCAAATTCTGCCACTCTCCTTCTCTATTAAAGGGGCATTTCAACCATGTAATCAAATCAGACAGCCATGAAATAATAAAGCAAATTTCTGCGTTAGGCTGCTTTTTAGTTCTTATTATTATTAACACCTCGTTATTAGGATAGCAGATTCGGTTTATAGTAGTCGGGCTATGACCCCCTCTTCATGGCACCTTAAATTTATTGAGACTTAGACCCTCCCTTTGACCTTGTGATCGATTGGTCGGCTAGGTAACTAGTCCATCCGATTGTTGGATTTGTTTCGAGTTTTGAAAACCTTATTTCGATAGATTGACCCAGTCGTCGTTATTCATGAGTTTCGGCTCATATCATGTTCACTATGAAATCCACCTCATGGCCGCAGGCCATGCCGGTCAGAGTCCAAAGGCGAATGGAATTGGAACACAGGTTGGTGGGACGTTTGAAGAACTAGGAGAAGTTAAGGGAAAGAGCAACACATTCGGGAGAGTAATCGGACGGGTTAGAGCCAAATGCATTTTTGGCTGGATCAATGATGACAACTTCATTCTAGAAGAATTGGCAATCAGACGAGTGGCATTGATGCCAGACCATGACCCTGAGGCTGGCATCAACACCGACATCGACATCACAACCGCACCTCAAAATAAAGATTGCAATAACAAAAGTTAGGGCCAACACTTCTTGCACTATCTTTGTAGCCGAGGTGTGGACTGATGAGAAGACATGTTTTCGTAAGTTTGAGATCAAATTGAACCAAATAGATTTCGAAGTCCTAGAGTTGCTTGAAATCGGGTCCACCGATATAGGAGGTTCACACGAAGTCGCACCCTAGCCCAAACGAGAACAATTTTCCCATACCATTTTCGGACAATGAGCGTAATAAGTTATTTGATTACCAACAAGGCTAGTGGGAGCAAGGAGAAACGAGTTTGGAGTTGAAGCCCACAAGTGGACTAGCTACGTTTTTGTTTGAGCTTCAAAAACTTTTATCCCGGATCAGCTTAGCACGCATAAGGTATTCACCAATCAATCATTGGACTGCCATGATTATGTCCAAGGCCCTAGCCGATTCCATCTACCCTCGACCAAGGCTCACGACTCACTAAGCCCATTAAAGTTTATGTTAGTCCATTATCCGTTTAATTTTTTCTATGTTGATTCGGATATGGTTGTGTTTGGTTTCCCTTTAGTAGATAGGATTAGTATAGGCAGACCCAAGGACGCCTTCCCAGACGGTTCCTTGGCAGATTGGGATCCTTCGGGAACAAGGATTGACCTAGTAGAGAGTGGAGCCAAAGGATGTAGAGGACTTGCCTAGCAAGGATATCTTCTAAACCTATTTTTTAGCACTCTCAGTATCAAATTTCCTTCTCTATTAAAGGAGCGTTTTGGCCTTGTAATCAAAGCAGACCCCCATGAATTAACAAAGCAAATTTCCTCCTTAAGCTGTTTTTCAGTTCATATTATTATTAGCACCTCGTTGCTAGGATTACGGATTCAGTTTATAGTAGTCGGGTTATCACCCCCTCATTATGGCACCTTTAATTTACTGAGACTTAGACCCTCCCATCGACCTTGTGATCGTTTGGTCGGCTAGGTAACTAGTCCTTGCGGTTGTTGGATTTGTTTCGAGTTCTGAAAACCATATTTGGACACATTGTCGCGGTCGTCATTATTCGTGTGCTATGGCTCGTATCATTTTCATGATGAAATCCACCTCAGTACCCCAGGCCATGCAAGTTAGACTCCAAAGGCTAATGGATAAGAAAGAAGGATGGTGGGATGTATAAAGGACTCAGAGAACTTAGGGGAAAGAGCGACACATTCGGGAGAGAAAATCAGACCAGTTGGAGCCAAATGCACGTTGGTCTGGATCAATGATATAGAGTTCATACTAGAAGAGTTTGCGATCTGATGATGGGCACAGATGATGCTGCACCACGACCCCAAAGCTGGCATCTACCCTCCCGAGACCAAGCCATCTACCCTCCGCCCAGTACCACGACTCATTAAGCGGATTAATGGTTTCTTAGTTCATTCGGACTTGGATTTTGTTTGGTTTCCCTTTAGTAGATAGGATTAGTATAGGCAGGCGAATTGATGCCTTCCCAGAAGGATTCTTGGCCAATTGGGATCTTTAGGAAGCAAGGATTGACCTAGTGAAGACTTGAACCCAAAGGAGGAATAGGACTTGCCTACCAAGGATCTCTTCTGACCTGATCTTTTAGCATTTTCCGTAGGAAATTTTGCCACTCTCCTTCTCTTATAAAGGAGAATTCCGGCCTTATAATCAAATCAGACTCCCACGGAATAACAAAGCTAATTTCCGCCTTAGGCTATTTTTTAGTTCTTATTATTATTAGCACCTCCTTGCTAGGATAGCAGATTCAATTTATAGTAGTCGGGTTATCACCTACACTTCATGGCACCTTCAATTTATTTTGACTTTCGACCTTGTGATCGATTGGTCAGCTAGGTAATAGTCCATCCGGTTATTAAATTTCTTTCGAGTTTTAAAAACCTTATTTTGATAGATTGTCCCGTTCCACGTTATTTGTGTGTTCCGGCTCATAATTTTCATGATGAAATCCACCTCACGGACCCAGGGCATGTTGGTCAGATTGCAAAGGCTAACAGAATGGGAAAGATTGGTGGGAGGTTCGAAGAACTAGCAGAAGTTAGGGGAAAGACCGACACATTTGGGAGAGGAATCAGACCACTTGGAGCCAAATGTACATTGGGCTGGATCAATGATGAAGAGTTCATCGTAAAAGAATTGGCGATCCGACGAGTGGCACAGATGCCATATCACGACCCTGAAGCTGGCATCAACACCGGCATCGACATCACAATCGCACCACAAAATCAAGAATCGCCATAACGAACGTTCGGGTCAACTCTTCCCTCACTATCTTTGGATAAGAGGTGTGAACAATGAGAAGAGACATGTTCCTAAATTTGGTTGCAATTGGAGCTAAATTTAATTTGATGGCCTAAAGTTGCTTGAAATTAGGTCCACCGATATCGGAGGTTTACACCAAGTCGCACCCTAGCCCAAACGAGAAGACTTCTCCCGTACAAGGTTTGGCCCTTAAGCTTTATGGGCTATGTTAAGACCAAAAAGGCCACAAGGAGCAAGGAGAAACGAGTCTGGGGTCGAAGCCCACAAGTGGACTCGCTACGTTGATAATGGAGATTCCCAAACAATAGCACTTCAAAACCTTTGAGCCTGGATCATTTTAGCTCGCACATAGAGTTCATCGATCCCTCATGGTGCTGTCATAAGTATGTCCAAGGCCCGAGATCAGGCCATCTACCCTCCGCCCAGTACGAGGACTCACTAAGCAGATTAATGTTTTCTTAGTTCATTTGGACTTGGATTTTGTTTGGTTTCCCTTTAGTAGATAGGATGAGTATAGGCAGGCCTAATGATGCCTTCCTTAAAGGTTTCTTGGCCAATTGGGATCTTTATGTAGCAAGGATTGACCTAGTGAAGACTTGAACCCAAATGATGAAGAGGACTTTCCTAGCAAGGATCTCTTCTGACTCTATCTTTTAGCATTTTCAGTAGAAATTTTGCCACTCTCCTTTTCTATTAAAGGAGCATTTCGGCCTTGTAACCAAATCAGACTCCGATGAAATAACAAAGCTAATTTCCGACTTAGGATAGCGGATTCGGTTTATAGTTCTTATTATTATTAGCACCTCGTTGCTAGGATAGCGGATTCGGTTTATAGTACTCGATTTATCACGCCCTCTTCATGCTCCTTCAATTTATTGAGATTCATACCCTCCATTCGACCTTGTGATCGATTGGTCGGCTAGGTAACCAGTCCATCCGGTTGTTGAATTTGTTTTGAGTTTTAAAAACCCTTATTTCGATAGATTGTCCCGGTCCTCGTTATTCGTGTTTTCCGGGTCATATAATATTCATGATGAAATCTACCTCACGGTCCCAGGCCATGTAGGTCAAATTCTAAAGGCTAATGGAATGGAACGAAGGTTTGTGGGAAGTTTGAAGGACTAGGACAAATTAGGGCAAAGAGGACACACTTGGGAGAGGAATCAGACCAGTTAGAGCCAAATGCACATTGGGATAGATCAATGATGAAGAGTTCATTGTAGAACAATTGGCAATCCGACAAGTGGCACAAATGCCGCACCACGTCGCCGAAGTTGGCATCAGCACCGACATCGACATCACAACCTAACCTCAAAATCATGATTCGCAAGAACGAACCTTCACGCCAACTCTTTCCGCATTATCATTGGAGCAGAGGCATGGAATAATGAAAGATATGTGTTCCTGACTATGCGGTGCAATTGGAGGCTAATTTAATTCGAAGGCCTAAAGTTGCTTGAAATCAGGTCCACCGATATAAGAGGATTACACCAAGTCCAAACCTGGCCCAAACGAGAAGACTTTTCTCGTACTAGCTTTCGCCCATGAGCTTAAACGGCTATACTAAAACCAAAAAGGCCACTGGTAGCAAGGAGAAACGAGTCTGGAGTCGAAGCCACAGGTGGACTCGCTACATTGATGACAGAGATTCCCAAACAATAGCTCTTCAAAAACTTTGAGACCGGATCATTTTAAGTCGCACAAGGTGTTCATCGATCATGATGGTGTTGTCATAAGTACATCCAAGGTTCGAGACCTAGCCATCTGCCCTCCACCAAGTACCACGACGCACTAAGCCCATTAATTTTTTCATAGTTCATTCAAACTTGGATTGTGTTTGGTTTCCCTTTGGGAGATAAGAAGAGTATAGGCAGGCCCAAGGACGCCTTCCCAGAAGGTTCCTTGGCTGATTGGGATCCTTAGGGAGCAAGGATTGACCTAGTCAACACTTTAAACCAAAGGATGAAGAGGACTTGCCAAGCAAGGATCTCCTATACCCTATTTTTTAGCATTTTCCGTTGCAAATTCGAGCACTCTCCTTCTTTATTAAAGAAGCATTTTGGCCTTGTAATCAAATCAGCCCCCATGAAATAACAAAGCAAATTTCCGCCTTAGGCTGTTTTTCAGTTCTTATTATTATTAGCACCTAGTTCCTAGGATAGTAGATTCGGTTTATTAGCACCTCGTTCCTAGGATAGCATCTCGTTCCTAATGAAATCAGGTCCACCAATATTGGAGGATTACACCAAGTCGCACCGTCGCAAAAATGAGAAGACTTTGCCGGTACTACCTTTGGCCCTAGAGCTTAATGGGCTATCTTAAGACTGACAAGGCCACCAGGAGCAAGCAGAAACGAGTTTGGAGTCAAAGCCCACAAGTGGACTCGCTACGTTGATGTCAGAGCTTCCGAAACGATGGTTCTTCAATAACATGGATTTTGGATGAGTTTCGGTCGCACAAGGAGTTCATGGATCACTCATGGTGCTGTCGTATGTCCAAGGCCCGAGATCGAGTCCTCTACCCACCACGAAGGTGCACGACTCACTATGCCCATTACTGTTTTCTTTGTTGATTCAAACTTACATTGTGTTTGGTTTCCCTTTTGTAGATAGGATGGTTATAGGAAGTCCCAAGGACACCTTCCTAGAAGGTTCCTTGGCTGATTGGGATCCTTGGGGAGCAAGAATTGACATAGTCAAGACTCTAGCCTAAAGGATGAAGAGGACTTGCCTAGCAAGGTTCTCTTCTAACCCTATTTTTTAGCATTTTCAATAGCAAATTCGGCCACTCTCCTTCTCTATTAAAGGAGCATTTCGGCCTTGTAATCGAACCAGACCCGCATGAAATAACGAAGCAAATTTCCGCCTTAGGCTATTTTTTAGTTCTTATTATTATTACCACCTCATTGCTAGGATAGCGGATTCGGTTTATAGTACTCGGGTTATCACGCCCTCTTCATGCACCTTCAATTTATTGAGATTTAGACCCTCCCTTCGACCATGTGATTGATTGGTTGGCTAGGTAACTAGTCCATCCGGTTGTTGGATTGCTTTCGAGTTTTGAAAACCTTATTTCGATAGATTTGTCCCAGTCCTTATTATTTGTGTGTTCCGACTCATATCATTTTCATGATGAAATCAACCTCATGGTCCCACGCAATGTAGGTCAGAGTCCAAGGATAATGGAATGGGAAAGAAGTTTGGTGCGAAGTTTGATGGACTCAGAGAAGTTAGGGGAAATAGTGACACATTCGGGAGAGGAATCGGACCAGTTGGAGCCAAATGCACGTTGGCCTGGATCAATGATGACAAGTTCATCCAAGAAGAATTGGTGATCCGACGAGTGGCATAGATGCCGAACAACATCCTCGAAATTGGCATCAGCATCGACATCGACATCACAACTGCACCTCAAAATCATGAATCGCAAGAACGAACCTTCACGCCAACTCTTCCTGCATTATGATTGGAGCAGAGGCAGGGAATAATGAAAGAAACGGGTTCCTGACTATGGGTGCAATTGGAGCCTAATTTAATTCGAAGGCCTAAAGTTGCTTGAAATCGAGTCCACCGATATAAGAGGATTACACCAAGTCCAAACCCGGCTCAAATGAGAAGACTTTTCTCGTACTAGCTTTCACCCATGAGCTTAAACGGCTATATTAAAACCAAAAAGGCGACTGGGAGCAAGGACAAATGAGTCTGGAGTCGAAGCCACAAGTGGACTCGCTACATTGATGATAGAGCTTCCGAAATGATGGTTCTTTCAAAAACTTGGATTTCAGATCAGTTTCGGTCGCGCCGTGGCCAAAATTAGAAGACTTTGCCGGTACTAGCTTTGGCCCAGGAGCTTAATGGGCTATCTTAAGACCAACAAGGCCACTAGGAGCAAGGAGAAATGAGTTTGGAGTCCAAGCCCACAAGTGGACTCGCTACGTTGATGTCAGAGCTTCCAAAACGATGGTTCCTTCAAAAACATGGATTTCGGATCAGTTTCGGTCGCACAAGGAGCTCATCAATCACTCATGGTGCTGTCATCAGTATGTCCAAGGCCCGAGATCGAGTCCTCTACCCACCACGAAGGTGCATGACTCACTATGCCCATTACTATTTTCTTTGTTGATTCAAACTTACATTGTGTTTGGTTTCCCTTTTGTAGATAGGATTGTTATAGGAAGTCCCAAGGACACCTCCCTAGAAGGTTCCTTGGCTGATTGGGATCCTTGGGGAGCAAGAATTGACATAGTCAAGACTCTAGCCTAAAGGATGAAGAGGACTTGCCTAGCAAGGTTCTCTTCTAACCCTATTTTTTAGCATTTTCAATAGCAAATTCGGCCACTCTCCTTCTCTATTAAGTGAGCATTTCGGCCTTGTAATCAAATCAGACCCCCATGAAATAATGAAGCAAATTTCTGCCTTAGGCTGTTTTTCAGTTCATATTATTATTACCACCTCGTTGCTAGGATAGCGGATTCGGTTTATAGTACTCGGGTTATCACGCCGTCTTCATGCACCTTCAATTTATTGAAATTCAGACCCTCCCTTACTAGTCCATCCGGTTATTGGATTGCTTTCGAGTTTTGAAAACCTTATTTCGATAGATTTGTCCCAGTCCTTGTTATTTGTGTGTTCCGACTCATATCATTTTCATGATGAAATCAACCTCACGGTCCCAGGCAATGTAGGTCAGAGTCCAAGGATAATGGAATGGGAAAGAAGTTTGGTGCGAAGTTTGATGGACTCATAGAAGTTGGGGGAAATAGTGACACATTCGGGAGAGGAATCGGACCAGTTGGAGCCAAATGCACGTTGGCCTGGATCAATGATGACAAGTTAATCCAAGAAGAATTGGTGATCCGACGAGTGGCATAGATGCCGAACAACATCCTCGAAATTGACATCAGCACCGACATCGACATCACAACTGCACCTCAAAATCATGATTCGCAAGAACGAATCTTCACGCCAACTCTTCGCGCATTATCATTGGAGCAGAGCGGGGAATAATGAAAGAAACGTGTTCACGACTATGGGTGCAATTGGAGCCTAATTTAATTCGAAGGCCTAAAGTTGCTTGAAATCGGGTCCACCGATATAAAAGGATTACACCAAGTCCAAACTGGCCCAAATGAGAACACTTTTCTCGTACTAGCTTTCACCCATGAGCTTAAACGGCTATATTAAAACCAAAAAGGCCACTGGGAGCAAGGACAAATGAGTCTGGAGTCGAAGCCACAAGTGGACTCGCTACATTGATGACAGAGCTTCCGAAACGATGGTTCTTTCAAAAACGTGGATTTCGGATCAGTTTCGGTCGCACCGTGGCTAAAATTAGAAGACTTTACCGGTACTACCTTTGGCCCAGGATCTTAATGGGCTATCTTAAGACCAACAACGCCACTAGGAGCAAGGAGAAACGAGTTTGGAGTCGAAGCCCACAAGTGGACTCGCTACGTTGATGTCATAGCTTCCAAAATGATGGTTCCTTCAAAAACTTGGATTTCGGATCAGTTTCGGTCGCACAAGGAGCTCATCAATCACTCATGGTGCTGTTATCAGTATGTCCAAGGCCCGAGATCGAGTCCTGTACCCACCACGAAGGTGCACGACTCACTAAGCTCATTACTTGTTTTCTTTGTTGATTCAAACTTACATTGTGTTTGGTTTCCGTTTTGTAGATAGGATTATTATAGGAAGTCCCAAGGACACCTTCCTAGAAGGTTCCTTGGCTGATTGGGATCCTTGGGGAGCAAAAATTGACATAGTCAAGACTCTAGCCTAAAGGATGAAGAGGACTTGCCTAGCAAGGTTCTCTTCTAACCCTATTTTTTAGCATTTTTCAGTAGCAAATTCGGCCACTCTCCTTCTCTATTAAAGGAGCATTTCGGCCTGGTAATCAAATCAGACCCCCATGAAATAACGAATCAAATTTCCGCCTTAGGCTGTTTTTTTCGGTTCATATTATTATTACCACCTCGTTGCTAGGATAGCGGATTCGGTTTATAGTACTCGGGTTATCACGCCCTCTTCATGCACCTTCAATTTATTGAGATTTAGACCCTCCCTTCGACCATGTGATTGATTGGTTGGCTAGGTAACTAGTCCATCCGGTTGTTGGATTGCTTTCGAGTTTTGAAAACCTTATTTCGATAGATTTGTCCCAAACCTTATTATTTGTGTGTTCCGACTCATATCATTTTCATGATGAAATCAACCTCACGGTCCCAGGCAATGTAGGTCAGAGTCCAAGGATAATGGAATGGGAAAGAAGTTTGGTGCGAAGTTTGATGGACTCAGAGAAGTTAGGGGAAATAGTGACACATTCGGGAGAGGAATCGGACCCAGTTGGAGCCAAATGCACGTTGGCTCGGATCAATGATGACAAGTTAATCCAAGAAGAATTGGTGATCCGACGAGTGGCATAGATGCCGAACAACATCCTCGAAATTGACATCGGCACCGACATCGACATCACAATCGCACCTCAAAATCATGATTCGCAAGAACGAACCTTCACGCCAACTCTTCGCGCATTATCATTGGAGCGAGAGCGGGGAATAATGAAAGAAACGTGTTCCCGACTATGGGTGCAATTGGAGCCTAATTTAATTCGAAGGCCTAAAGTTGCTTGAAATCAGGTCCACCGATATAAAAGGATTACACCAAGTCCAAACCTGGCCCAAATAAGAAGACTTTTCTCGTACTAGCTTTCACCCATGAGCTTAAACGGCTATATTAAAACGAAAAAGGCCACTGGGAGCAAGGACAAATGAGTCTGGAGTCGAAGCCACAAGTGGACTCGCTACATTGATGACAGAGCTTCCGAAACGATGGTTCTTTCAAAAACTTGGATTTCGGATCAGTTTCGGTCGCACCGTGGCTAAAATTAGAAGACTTTACCGGTACTACCTTTGGCCCAGGAGCTTAATGGGCTATCTTAAGAACAACAAGGCCACTAGGAGCAAGGAGAAACGAGTTTGGACTCGAAGCCCACAAGTAGACTCGCTACGTTGATGTCATAGCTTCCAAAATGATGGTTCCTTCAAAAACTTGGATTTCGGATCAGTTTCGGTCGCACAAGGAGCTCATCAATCACTCATGGTGTCGTTATCGGTATGTCCAAGGCCCGAGATCGAGTCCTCGTACCCACCACGAAGGTGCACGACTCACTAAGCTCATTATCGTTTTCTTTGTTGATTCAAACTTACATTGTGTTTGGTTTCCGTTTTGTAGATAGGATTATTATAGGAAGTCCCAAGGACACCTTCCTAGAAGGTTCCTTGGCTGATTGGGATCCTTGGGGAGCAAAAATTGACATAGTCAAGACTCTAGCCTAAAGGATGAAGAGGACTTGCCTAGCAAGGTTCTCTTCTAACCCTATTTTTTAGCATTTTCAGTAGCAAATTCGGCCACTCTCCTTCTCTATTAAAGGAGCATTTCGGCACGGTAATCAAATCGACCCCCATGAAATAACGAATCAAATTTCCGCCTTAGGCCGTTTTTCGCTTCATATTATTATTACCACCTCGTTGCTAGGATAGCGGATTCGGTTTATAGTACTCGGGTTATCACGCCCTCTTCATGCACCTTCAATTTATTGAGATTTAGACCCTCCCTTCGACCATGTGATTGATTGGTTGGCTAGGTAACTAGTCCATCCGGTTGTTGGATTGCTTTCGAGTTTTGAAAACCTTATTTCGATAGATTTGTCCCGATCCTTATTATTTGTGTGTTCCGACTCATATCATTTTCATGATGAAATCAACCTCACGGTCCCGAGGCAATGTAGGTCGAGTCCAAGGATAATGGAATGGGAAAGAAGTTTGGTGCGAAGTTTGATGGACTCGAGAGAAGTTAGGGGAAATAGTGACACATTCGGGAGAGGAATCGGACCAGTTGGAGCCAAATGCACGTTGGCCTGGATCAATGATGACAAGTTAATCCAAGAAGAATTGGTGATCCGAGGAGTGGCATAGATGCCGAACAACATCCTCGAAATTGACATCAGCACCGACATCGACATCACAACTGCACCTACAAATCATGATTCGCAAGAACGAACCATTACGCCAACTCTTCGCGCATTATCATTGGAGCGAGCGGGGGAATAATGAAAGAAACGTGTTCCCGACTATGGGTGCAATTGGAGCCTAATTTAATTCGAAGGCCTAAAGTTGCTTGAAATCGAGTCCACCGATATAAAAGGATTACACCAAGTCCAAACCCGGCCCAAATGAGAAGACTTTTCTCGTACTAGCTTTCACCCATGAGCTTAAACGGCTATATTAAAACCAAAAAGGCCACCGGGAGCAAGGACAAATGAGTCCGGAGTCGAAGCCACAAGTGGACTCGCTACATTGATGACAGAGCTTCCGAAACGATGGTTCTTTCAAAAACTTGGATTTCGGATCAGTTTCGGTCGCACCGTGGCTAAAATTAGAAGACTTTACCGGTACTACCTTTGGCCCAGGAGCTTAATGGGCTATCTTAAGACCAACAAGGCCACTAGGAGCAAGGAGAAACGAGTTTGGAGTCGAACCCACAAGTGGACTCGCTACGTTGATGTCATAGCTTCCAAAATGATGGTTCCTTCAAAAACTTGGATTTCGGATCAGTTTCGGTCGCACAAGGAGCTCATCAATCACTCATGGTGCTGTTATCAGTATGTCCAAGGCCCGAGATCGAGTCCTCTACCCACCACGAAGGTGCACGACTCACTAAGCTCATTACTGTTTTCTTTGTTGATTCAAACTTACATTGTTTTTGGTTTCCGTTTTGTAGATAGGATTATTATAGGAAGTCCCAAGGACACCTTCCTAGAAGGTTCCTTGGCTGATTGGGATCCTTGGGGAGCAAGAATTGACATAGTCAAGACTCTAGCCTAAAGGATGAAGAGGACTTGCCTAGCAAGGTTCTCTTCTAACCCTATTTTTTAGCATTTTCAGTAGCAAATTCGGCCACTCTCCTTCTCTATTAAAGGAGCATTTCGGCTCGGTAATCAAATCAGACCCCCATGAAATAACGAAGCAAATTTCCGCCTTAGGCTGTTTTTCAGTTCATATTATTATTACCACCTCGTTGCTAGGATAGCGGATTCGGTTTATAGTACTCGGGTTATCACACCCTCTTCATGCGCCTTCAATTTATTGATATTCATACCCTTCCTTCGACCATGTGATTGATTGGTTGGCTAGGTAACTAGTCCATCCGGTTGTTGGATTGCTTTCGAGTTTTGAAAACCTTATTTCGATAGATTTGTCCCGGTCCTTATTATTTGTGTGTTCCGACTCATATCATTTTCATGATGAAATCAACCTCACGGTCCCAGGCAATGTAGGTCAGAGTCCAAGGATAATGGAATGGGAAAGAAGTTTGGTGCGAAGTTTGATGGACTCAGAGAAGTTAGGGGAAATAGTGACACATTCGGGAGAGGAATCGGACCAGTTGGAGCCAAATGCACGTTGGCCTGGATCAATGATGACAAGTTAATCCAAGAAGAATTGGTGATCCGAGGAGTGGCATAGATGCCGAACAACATCCTCGAAATTGACATCAGCACCGACATCGACATCACAACTGCACCTACAAATCATGATTCGCAAGAACGAACCATTACGCCAACTCTTCGCGCATTATCATTGGAGCAGAGGCAGGGAATAATGAAAGAAACGTGTTCCTGACTATGGGTGCAATTGGAGCCTAATTTAATTCGAAGGCCTAAAGTTGCTTGAAATCGAGTCCACCGATATAAAAGGATTACACCAAGTCCAAACCCGGCCCAAATGAGAAGACTTTTCTCGTACTAGCTTTCACCCATGAGCTTAAACGGCTATATTAAAACCAAAAAGGCCACCGGGAGCAAGGACAAATGAGTCTGGAGTCGAAGCCACAAGTGGACTCGCTACATTGATGACAGAGCTTCCGAAACGATGGTTCTTTCAAAAACTTGGATTTCGGATCAGTTTCGGTCGCACCGTGGCTAAAATTAGAAGACTTTACCGGTACTACCTTTGGCCCAGGAGCTTAATGGGCTATCTTAAGACCAACAAGGCCACTAGGAGCAAGGAGAAACGAGTTTGGAGTCGAACCCACAAGTGGACTCGCTACGTTGATGTCATAGCTTCCAAAATGATGGTTCCTTCAAAAACTTGGATTTCGGATCAGTTTCGGTCGCACAAGGAGCTCATCAATCACTCATGGTGCTTGTTATCGGTATGTCCAAGGCCCGAGATCGAGTCCTCTACCCACCACGAAGGTGCACGACTCACTAAGCTCATTCTTGTTTTCTTTGTTGATTCAAACTTACATTGTTTTTGGTTTCCGTTTTGTAGATAGGATTATTATAGGAAGTCCCAAGGACACCTTCCTAGAAGGTTCCTTGGCTGATTGGGATCCTTGGGGAGCAAGAATTGACATAGTCAAGACTCTAGCCTAAAGGATGAAGAGGACTTGCCTAGCAAGGTTCTCTTCTAACCCTATTTTTTAGCATTTTCAGTAGCAAATTCGGCCACTCTCCTTCTCTATTAAAGGAGCATTTCGGCCTGGTAATCAAATCAGACCCCCATGAAATAACGAAGCAAATTTCCGCCTTAGGCCGTTTTTCGGTTCATATTATTATTACCACCTCGTTGCTAGGATAGCGGATTCGGTTTATAGTACTCGGGTTATCACACCCTCTTCATGCGCCTTCAATTTATTGATATTCATACCCTTCCTTCGACCATGTGATTGATTGGTTGGCTAGGTAACTAGTCCATCCGGTTGTTGGATTGCTTTCGAGTTTTGAAAACCTTATTTCGATAGATTTGTCCCAGTCCTTATTATTTGTGTGTTCCGACTCATATCATTTTCATGATGAAATCAACCTCACGGTCCCAGGCAATGTAGGTCAGAGTCCAAGGATAATGGAATGGGAAAGAAGTTTGGTGCGAAGTTTGATGGACTCAGAGAAGTTAGGGGAAATAGTGACACATTCGGGAGAGGAATCGGACCGGTTGGAGCCAAATGCACGTTGGCCTTGGATCAATGATGACAAGTTAATCCAAGAAGAATTGGTGATCCGAGGAGTGGCATAGATGCCGAACAACATCCTCGAAATTGACATCAGCACCAACATCGACATCACAACTGCACCTACAAATCATGATTCGCAAGAACGAACCATTACGCCAACTCTTCGCGCATTATCATTGGAGCAGAGGCAGGGAATAATGAAAGAAACGTGTTCCTGACTATGGGTGCAATTGGAGCCTAATTTAATTCGAAGGCCTAAAGTTGCTTGAAATCAGGTCCACCGATATAAAAGGATTACACCAAGTCCAAACCCGGCCCAAATGAGAAGACTTTTCTCGTACTAGCTTTCACCCATGAGCTTAAACGGCTATATTAAAACCAAAAAGGCCAGGGAGCAAGGACAAATGAGTGCGGAGTCGAAGCCACAAGTGGACTCGCTACATTGATGACGAGCTTCCGAAACGATGGTTCTTTCAAAAACTTGGATTTCGGATCGGTTTCGGTCGCACCGTGGCTAAAATTAGAAGACTTTACCGGTACTACCTTTGGCCCGGGAGCTTAATGGGCTATCTTAAGACCAACAAGGCCACTAGGAGCAAGGAGAAACGAGTTTGGAGTCGAAGCCCACAAGTGGACTCGCTACGTTGATGTCATAGCTTCCAAAATGATGGTTCCTTCAAAAACTTGGATTTCGGATCAGTTTCGGTCGCACAAGGAGCTCATCAATCACTCATGGTCTTGTTATCGGTATGTCCAAGGCCCGAGATCGAGTGCTCTACCCACCACGAAGGTGCACGACTCACTAAGCTCATTACTGTTTTCTTTGTTGATTCAAACTTACATTGTTTTTGGTTTCCGTTTTGTAGATAGGATTATTATAGGAAGTCCCAAGGACACCTTCCTAGAAGGTTCCTTGGCTGATTGGGATCCTTGGGGAGCAAGAATTGACATAGTCAAGACTCTAGCCTAAAGGATGAAGAGGACTTGCCTAGCAAGGTTCTCTTCTAACCCTATTTTTTAGCATTTTCAGTAGCAAATTCGGCCACTCCCCTTCTCTATTAAAGGAGCATTTCGGCTCGGTAATCAAATCGACCCCCATGAAATAACGAAGCAAATTTCCGCCTTAGGCTGTTTTTCGGTTCATATTATTATTACCACCTCGTTGCTAGGATAGCGGATTCGGTTTATAGTACTCGGGTTATCACGCCCCCTTCATGCACCTTCAATTTATTGATATTCATACCCTTCCTTCGACCATGTGATTGATTGGTTGGCTAGGTAACTAGTCCATCCGGTTGTTGGATTGCTTTCGAGTTTTGAAAACCTTATTTCGATAGATTTGTCCCGATCCTTATTATTTGTGTGTTCCGACTCATATCATTTTCATGATGAAATCAACCTCACGGTCCCGAGGCAATGTAGGTCGAGTCCAAGGATAATGGAATGGGAAAGAAGTTTGGTGCGAAGTTTGATGGACTCGGAGAAGTTAGGGGAAATAGTGACACATTCGGGAGAGGAATCGGACCGGTTGGAGCCAAATGCACGTTGGCTCGGATCAATGATGACAAGTTAATCCAAGAAGAATTGGTGATCCGACGAGTGGCATAGATGCCGAACAACATCCTCGAAATTGACATCGGCACCGACATCGACATCACAAGCGCACCTCAAAATCATGATTCGCAAGAACGAACCTTCACGCCAACTCTTCGCGCATTATCATTGGAGCAGAGGCAGGGAATAATGAAAGAAACGTGTTCCTGACTATGGGTGCAATTGGAGCCTAATTTAATTCGAAGGCCTAAAGTTGCTTGAAATCAGGTCCACCGATATAAACGAATTACACCAAGTCCAAACCTGGCCCAAATGAGAAGACTTTTCTCGTACTAGCTTTCACCCATGAGCTTAAACGGCTATATTAAAACCAAAAAGGCCACTGGGAGCAAGGACAAATGAGTCTGGAGTCGAAGCCACAAGTGGACTCGCTACATTGATGACAGAGCTTCCGAAACGATGGTTCTTTCAAAAACTTGGATTTCGGATCAGTTTCGGTTGCACCGTGGCTAAAATTAGAAGACTTTACCGGTACTACCTTTGGCCCAGGAGCTTAATGGGCTATCTTAAGACCAACAAGGCCACTAGGAGCAAGGAGAAACGAGTTTGGAGTCGAAGCCCACAAGTGGACTCGCTACGTTGATGTCATAGCTTCCAAAATGATGGTTCCTTCAAAAACTTGGATTTCGGATCAGTTTCGGTCGCACAAGGAGCTCATCAATCACTCATGGTGCTGTTATCAGTATGTCCAAGGCCCGAGATCGAGTCCTCTACCCACCACGAAGGTGCACGACTCACTAAGCTCATTCTTGTTTTCTTTGTTGATTCAAACTTACATTGTGTTTGGTTTCCGTTTTGTAGATAGGATTATTATAGGAAGTCCCAAGGACACCTTCCTAGAAGGTTCCTTGGCTGATTGGGATCCTTGGGGAGCAAGAATTGACATAGTCAAGACTCTAGCCTAAAGGATGAAGAGGACTTGCCTAGCAAGGTTCTCTTCTAACCCTATTTTTTAGCATTTTCGGTAGCAAATTCGGCCACTCTCCTTCTCTATTAAAGGAGCATTTCGGCACTGGTAATCAAATCGGACCCCCATGAAATAACGAAGCAAATTTCCGCCTTAGGCTGTTTTTCGGTTCATATTATTATTACCACCTCGTTGCTAGGATAGCGGATTCGGTTTATAGTACTCGGGTTATCACGCCCCCTTCATGCACCTTCAATTTATTGATATTCATACCCTTCCTTCGACCATGTGATTGATTGGTTGGCTAGGTAACTAGTCCATCCGGTTGTTGGATTGCTTTCGAGTTTTGAAAACCTTATTTCGATAGATTTGTCCCAGTCCTTATTATTTGTGTGTTCCGACTCATATCATTTTCATGATGAAATCAACCTCACCGTCCCAGGCAATGTAGGTCAGAGTCCAAGGATAATGGAATGGGAAAGAAGTTTGGTGCGAAGTTTGATGGACTCAGAGAAGTTAGGGGAAATAGTGACACATTCGGGAGAGGAATCGGACCAGTTGGAGCCAAATGCACGTTGGCCCGGATCAATGATGACAAGTTAATCCAAGAAGAATTGGTGATCCGACGAGTGGCATAGATGCCGAACAACATCCTCGAAATTGACATCGGCACCGACATCGACATCACAAGCGCACCTCAAAATCATGATTCGCAAGAACGAACCTTCACGCCAACTCTTCGCGCATTATCATTGGAGCGAGAGCAGGGAATAATGAAAGAAACGTGTTCCTGACTATGGGTGCAATTGGAGCCTAATTTAATTCGAAGGCCTAAAGTTGCTTGAAATCAGGTCCACCGATATAAACGAATTACACCAAGTCCAAACCTGGCCCAAATGAGAAGACTTTTCTCGTACTAGCTTTCACCCATGAGCTTAAACGGCTATATTAAAACCAAAAAGGCCACTGGGAGCAAGGACAAATGAGTCTGGAGTCGAAGCCACAAGTGGACTCGCTACATTGATGACGAGCTTCCGAAACGATGGTTCTTTCAAAAACTTGGATTTCGGATCGGTTTCGGTTGCACCGTGGCTAAAATTAGAAGACTTTACCGGTACTACCTTTGGCCCGGGAGCTTAATGGGCTATCTTAAGACCAACAAGGCCACTAGGAGCAAGGAGAAACGAGTTTGGAGTCGAAGCCCACAAGTGGACTCGCTACGTTGATGTCATAGCTTCCAAAATGATGGTTCCTTCAAAAACTTGGATTTCGGATCAGTTTCGGTCGCACAAGGAGCTCATCAATCACTCATGGTGCTGTTATCAGTATGTCCAAGGCCCGAGATCGAGTCCTCTACCCACCACGAAGGTGCACGACTCACTAAGCTCATTCTTGTTTTCTTTGTTGATTCAAACTTACATTGTGTTTGGTTTCCGTTTTGTAGATAGGATTATTATAGGAAGTCCCAAGGACACCTTCCTAGAAGGTTCCTTGGCTGATTGGGATCCTTGGGGAGCAAGAATTGACATAGTCAAGACTCTAGCCTAAAGGATGAAGAGGACTTGCCTAGCAAGGTTCTCTTCTAACCCTATTTTTTAGCATTTTCAGTAGCAAATTCGGCCACTCTCCTTCTCTATTAAAGGAGCATTTCGGCCTGGTAATCAAATCAGACCCCCATGAAATAACGAAGCAAATTTCCGCCTTAGGCTGTTTTTCAGTTCATATTATTATTACCACCTCGTTGCTAGGATAGCGGATTCGGTTTATAGTACTCGGGTTATCACGCCCCCTTCATGCACCTTCAATTTATTGATATTCATACCCTTCCTTCGACCATGTGATTGATTGGTTGGCTAGGTAACTAGTCCATCCGGTTGTTGGATTGCTTTCGAGTTTTGAAAACCTTATTTCGATAGATTTGTCCCGATCCTTATTATTTGTGTGTTCCGACTCATATCATTTTCATGATGAAATCAACCTCACGGTCCCAGGCAATGTAGGTCAGAGTCCAAGGATAATGGAATGGGAAAGAAGTTTGGTGCGAAGTTTGATGGACTCAGAGAAGTTAGGGGAAATAGTGACACATTCGGGAGAGGAATCGGACCAGTTGGAGCCAAATGCACGTTGGCCTGGATCAATGATGACAAGTTAATCCAAGAAGAATTGGTGATCCGACGAGTGGCATAGATGCCGAACAACATCCTCGAAATTGACATCGACACCGACATCGACATCACAACCGCACCTCAAAATCATGATTCGCAAGAACGAACCTTCACGCCAACTCTTCGCGCATTATCATTGGAGCGAGAGCGGCAGGGAATAATGAAAGAAACGTGTTCCCGACTATGGGTGCAATTGGAGCCTAATTTAATTCGAAGGCCTAAAGTTGCTTGAAATCGGGTCCACCGATATAAACGAATTACACCAAGTCCAAACCCGGCCCAAATGAGAAGACTTTTCTCGTACTAGCTTTCACCCATGAGCTTAAACGGCTATATTAAAACCAAAAAGGCCACCGGGAGCAAGGACAAATGAGTCCGGAGTCGAAGCCACAAGTGGACTCGCTACATTGATGACGAGCTTCCGAAACGATGGTTCTTTCAAAAACTTGGATTTCGGATCAGTTTCGGTTGCACCGTGGCTAAAATTAGAAGACTTTACCGGTACTACCTTTGGCCCAGGAGCTTAATGGGCTATCTTAAGACCAACAAGGCCACTAGGAGCAAGGAGAAACGAGTTTGGAGTCGAAGCCCACAAGTGGACTCGCTACGTTGATGTCATAGCTTCCAAAATGATGGTTCCTTCAAAAACTTGGATTTCGGATCAGTTTCGGTCGCACAAGGAGCTCATCAATCACTCATGGTGCTTGTTATCGGTATGTCCAAGGCCCGAGATCGAGTCCTCTACCCACCACGAAGGTGCACGACTCACTAAGCTCATTACTCGTTTTCTTTGTTGATTCAAACTTACATTGTGTTTGGTTTCCGTTTTGTAGATAGGATTATTATAGGAAGTCCCAAGGACACCTTCCTAGAAGGTTCCTTGGCTGATTGGGATCCTTGGGGAGCAAGAATTGACATAGTCAAGACTCTAGCCTAAAGGATGAAGAGGACTTGCCTAGCAAGGTTCTCTTCTAACCCTATTTTTTAGCATTTTCAGTAGCAAATTCGGCCACTCTCCTTCTCTATTAAAGGAGCATTTCGGCCTGGTAATCAAATCGACCCCCATGAAATAACGAAGCAAATTTCCGCCTTAGGCTGTTTTTCGGTTCATATTATTATTACCACCTCGTTGCTAGGATAGCGGATTCGGTTTATAGTACTCGGGTTATCACGCCCCCTTCATGCACCTTCAATTTATTGATATTCATACCCTTCCTTCGACCATGTGATTGATTGGTTGGCTAGGTAACTAGTCCATCCGGTTGTTGGATTGCTTTCGAGTTTTGAAAACCTTATTTCGATAGATTTGTCCCGATCCTTATTATTTGTGTGTTCCGACTCATATCATTTTCATGATGAAATCAACCTCACGGTCCCAGGCAATGTAGGTCAGAGTCCAAGGATAATGGAATGGGAAAGAAGTTTGGTGCGAAGTTTGATGGACTCAGAGAAGTTAGGGGAAATAGTGACACATTCGGGAGAGGAATCGGACCAGTTGGAGCCAAATGCACGTTGGCCTGGATCAATGATGACAAGTTAATCCAAGAAGAATTGGTGATCCGACGAGTGGCATAGATGCCGAACAACATCCTCGAAATTGACATCAGCACCGACATCGACATCACAACTGCACCTCAAAATCATGATTCGCAAGAACGAACCTTCACGCCAACTCTTCGCGCATTATCATTGGAGCAGAGGCGGGGAATAATGAAAGAAACGTGTTCCCGACTATGGGTGCAATTGGAGCCTAATTTAATTCGAAGGCCTAAAGTTGCTTGAAATCGAGTCCACCGATATAAACGAATTACACCAAGTCCAAACCTGGCCCAAATGAGAAGACTTTTCTCGTACTAGCTTTCACCCATGAGCTTAAACGGCTATATTAAAACCAAAAAGGCCATCGGGAGCAAGGACAAATGAGTCCGGAGTCGAAGCCACAAGTGGACTCGCTACATTGATGACGAGCTTCCGAAACGATGGTTCTTTCAAAAACTTGGATTTCGGATCAGTTTCGGTTGCACCGTGGCTAAAATTAGAAGACTTTACCGGTACTACCTTTGGCCCAGGAGCTTAATGGGCTATCTTAAGACCAACAAGGCCACTAGGAGCAAGGAGAAACGAGTTTGGAGTCGAAGCCCACAAGTGGACTCGCTACGTTGATGTCATAGCTTCCAAAATGATGGTTCCTTCAAAAACTTGGATTTCGGATCAGTTTCGGTCGCACAAGGAGCTCATCAATCACTCATGGTGCTGTTATCAGTATGTCCAAGGCCCGAGATCGAGTCCTCTACCCACCACGAAGGTGCACGACTCACTAAGCTCATTCTTGTTTTCTTTGTTGATTCAAACTTACATTGTGTTTGGTTTCCGTTTTGTAGATAGGATTATTATAGGAAGTCCCAAGGACACCTTCCTAGAAGGTTCCTTGGCTGATTGGGATCCTTGGGGAGCAAGAATTGACATAGTCAAGACTCTAGCCTAAAGGATGAAGAGGACTTGCCTAGCAAGGTTCTCTTCTAACCCTATTTTTTAGCATTTTCAGTAGCAAATTCGGCCACTCTCCTTCTCTATTAAAGGAGCATTTCGGCACGGTAATCAAATCGGACCCCCATGAAATAACGAAGCAAATTTCCGCCTTAGGCTGTTTTTCGGTTCATATTATTATTACCACCTCGTTGCTAGGATAGCGGATTCGGTTTATAGTACTCGGGTTATCACGCCCCCTTCATGCACCTTCAATTTATTGATATTCATACCCTTCCTTCGACCATGTGATTGATTGGTTGGCTAGGTAACTAGTCCATCCGGTTGTTGGATTGCTTTCGAGTTTTGAAAACCTTATTTCGATAGATTTGTCCCAGTCCTTATTATTTGTGTGTTCCGACTCATATCATTTTCATGATGAAATCAACCTCACGGTCCCAGGCAATGTAGGTCAGAGTCCAAGGATAATGGAATGGGAAAGAAGTTTGGTGCGAAGTTTGATGGACTCAGAGAAGTTAGGGGAAATAGTGACACATTCGGGAGAGGAATCGGACCAGTTGGAGCCAAATGCACGTTGGCCTGGATCAATGATGACAAGTTAATCCAAGAAGAATTGGTGATCCGACGAGTGGCATAGATGCCGAACAACATCCTCGAAATTGACATCAGCACCGACATCGACATCACAACTGCACCTCAAAATCATGATTCGCAAGAACGAACCTTCACGCCAACTCTTCGCGCATTATCATTGGAGCGAGAGCGGGGAATAATGAAAGAAACGTGTTCCCGACTATGGGTGCAATTGGAGCCTAATTTAATTCGAAGGCCTAAAGTTGCTTGAAATCGAGTCCACCGATATAAAAGGATTACACCAAGTCCAAACCTGGCCCAAATGAGAAGACTTTTCTCGTACTAGCTTTCACCCATGAGCTTAAACGGCTATATTAAAACCAAAAAGGCCATTGGGAGCAAGGACAAATGAGTCCTGAGTCGAAGCCACAAGTGGACTCGCTACATTGATGACAGAGCTTCCGAAACGATGGTTCTTTCAAAAACTTGGATTTCGGATCAGTTTCGGTTGCACCGTGGCTAAAATTAGAAGACTTTACCGGTACTACCTTTGGCCCAGGAGCTTAATGGGCTATCTTAAGACCAACAAGGCCACTAGGAGCAAGGAGAAACGAGTTTGGAGTCGAAGCCCACAAGTGGACTCGCTACGTTGATGTCATAGCTTCCAAAATGATGGTTCCTTCAAAAACTTGGATTTCGGATCAGTTTCGGTCGCACAAGGAGCTCATCAATCACTCATGGTGCTGTTATCAGTATGTCCAAGGCCCGAGATCGAGTCCTCTACCCACCACGAAGGTGCACGACTCACTAAGCTCATTCTTGTTTTCTTTGTTGATTCAAACTTACATTGTGTTTGGTTTCCGTTTTGTAGATAGGATTATTATAGGAAGTCCCAAGGACACCTTCCTAGAAGGTTCCTTGGCTGATTGGGATCCTTGGGGAGCAAGAATTGACATAGTCAAGACTCTAGCCTAAAGGATGAAGAGGACTTGCCTAGCAAGG
Organism: Linum usitatissimum; assembly: GCA_030674075.2. Classification (NCBI taxonomy): domain Eukaryota; kingdom Viridiplantae; phylum Streptophyta; class Magnoliopsida; order Malpighiales; family Linaceae; genus Linum; species Linum usitatissimum. The sequence goes on along the minus strand of JAUJYP020000289.1, from coordinate 342,452 downwards.
TTCTCTTCTAACCCTATTTTTTAGCATTTTCAGTAGCAAATTCGGCCACTCTCCTTCTCTATTAAAGGAGCATTTCGGCACGGTAATCAAATCGACCCCCATGAAATAACGAAGCAAATTTCCGCCTTAGGCTGTTTTTCGAGTTCATATTATTATTACCACCTCGTTGCTAGGATAGCGGATTCGGTTTATAGTACTCGGGTTATCACGCCCTCTTCATGCACCTTCAATTTATTGAGATTTAGACCCTCCCTTCGACCATGTGATTGATTGGTTGGCTAGGTAACTAGTCCATCCGGTTGTTGGATTGCTTTCGAGTTTTGAAAACCTTATTTCGATAGATTTGTCCCGTCCTTATTATTTGTGTGTTCCGACTCATATCATTTTCATGATGAAATCAACCTCACGGTCCCGAGCAATGTAGGTCAGAGTCCAAGGATAATGGAATGGGAAAGAAGTTTGGTGCGGAAGTTTGATGGACTCAGAGAAGTTAGGGGAAATAGTGACACATTCGGGAGAGGAATCGGACCAGTTGGAGCCAAATGCACGTTGGCCTGGATCAATGATGACAAGTTAATCCAAGAAGAATTGGTGATCCGACGAGTGGCATAAATGCCGAACAACATCCTCGAAATTGACATCAGCACCGACATCGACATCACAACTGCACCTCAAAATCATGATTCGCAAGAACGAACCTTCACGCCAACTCTTCGCGCATTATCATTGGAGCAGAGGCAGGGAATAATGAAAGAAACGTGTTCCTGACTATGGGTGCAATTGGAGCCTAATTTAATTCGAAGGCCTAAAGTTGCTTGAAATCGAGTCCACCGATATAAAAGGATTACACCAAGTCCAAACCCGGCCCAAATGAGAAGACTTTTCTCGTACTAGCTTTCACCCATGAGCTTAAACGGCTATATTAAAACCAAAAAGGCCACTGGGAGCAAGGACAAATGAGTCCTGAGTCGAAGCCACAAGTGGACTCGCTACATTGATGATGAGCTTCCGAAACGATGGTTCTTTCAAAAACTTGGATTTCGGATCAGTTTCGGTCGCACCGTGGCTAAAATTAGAAGACTTTACCGGTACTACCTTTGGCCCAGGAGCTTAATGGGCTATCTTAAGACCAACAAGGCCACTAGGAGCAAGGAGAAACGAGTTTGGAGTCGAAGCCCACAAGTGGACTCGCTACGTTGATGTCATAGCTTCCAAAATGATGGTTCCTTCAAAAACTTGGATTTCGGATCAGTTTCGGTCGCACAAGGAGCTCATCAATCACTCATGGTGCTGTTATCAGTATGTCCAAGGCCCGAGATCGAGTCCTCTACCCACCACGAAGGTGCACGACTCACTAAGCTCATTACTGTTTTCTTTGTTGATTCAAACTTACATTGTGTTTGGTTTCCGTTTTGTAGATAGGATTATTATAGGAAGTCCCAAGGACACCTTCCTAGAAGGTTCCTTGGCTGATTGGGATCCTTGGGGAGCAAGAATTGACATAGTCAAGACTCTAGCCTAAAGGATGAAGAGGACTTGCCTAGCAAGGTTCTCTTCTAACCCTATTTTTTAGCATTTTCAGTAGCAAATTCGGCCACTCTCCTTCTCTATTAAAGGAGCATTTCGGCCTGGTAATCAAATCAGACCCCCATGAAATAACGAAGCAAATTTCCGCCTTAGGCTGTTTTTCGGTTCATATTATTATTACCACCTCGTTGCTAGGATAGCGGATTCGGTTTATAGTACTCGGGTTATCACGCCCTCTTCATGCACCTTCAATTTATTGAGATTTAGACCCTCCCTTCGACCATGTGATTGATTGGTTGGCTAGGTAACTAGTCCATCCGGTTGTTGGATTGCTTTCGAGTTTTGAAAACCTTATTTCGATAGATTTGTCCCGATCCTTATTATTTGTGTGTTCCGACTCATATCATTTTCATGATGAAATCAACCTCACGGTCCCAGGCAATGTAGGTCAGAGTCCAAGGATAATGGAATGGGAAAGAAGTTTGGTGCGAAGTTTGATGGACTCAGAGAAGTTAGGGGAAATAGTGACACATTCGGGAGAGGAATCGGACCAGTTGGAGCCAAATGCACGTTGGCCTGGATCAATGATGACAAGTTAATCCAAGAAGAATTGGTGATCCGACGAGTGGCATAGATGCCGAACAACATCCTCGAAATTGACATCAGCACCGACATCGACATCACAACTGCACCTCAAAATCATGATTCGCAAGAACGAACCTTCACGCCAACTCTTCGCGCATTATCATTGGAGCGAGGCGGGGAATAATGAAAGAAACGTGTTCCCGACTATGGGTGCAATTGGAGCCTAATTTAATTCGAAGGCCTAAAGTTGCTTGAAATCAGGTCCACCGATATAAAAGGATTACACCAAGTCCAAACCTGGCCCAAATGAGAAGACTTTTCTCGTACTAGCTTTCACCCATGAGCTTAAACGGCTATATTAAAACCAAAAAGGGCATTGGGAGCAAGGACAAATGAGTCTGGAGTCGAAGCCACAAGTGGACTCGCTACATTGATGACAGAGCTTCCGAAACGATGGTTCTTTCAAAAACTTGGATTTCGGATCAGTTTCGGTCGCACCGTGGCTAAAATTAGAAGACTTTACCGGTACTACCTTTGGCCCAGGAGCTTAATGGGCTATCTTAAGACCAACAAGGCCACTAGGAGCAAGGAGAAACGAGTTTGGAGTCGAAGCCCACAAGTGGACTCGCTACGTTGATGTCATAGCTTCCAAAATGATGGTTCCTTCAAAAACTTGGATTTCGGATCAGTTTCGGTCGCACAAGGAGCTCATCAATCACTCATGGTGCTTGTTATCGGTATGTCCAAGGCCCGAGATCGAGTCCTCTACCCACCACGAAGGTGCACGACTCACTAAGCTCATTACTTGTTTTCTTTGTTGATTCAAACTTACATTGTGTTTGGTTTCCGTTTTGTAGATAGGATTATTATAGGAAGTCCCAAGGACACCTTCCTAGAAGGTTCCTTGGCTGATTGGGATCCTTGGGGAGCAAGAATTGACATAGTCAAGACTCTAGCCTAAAGGATGAAGAGGACTTGCCTAGCAAGGTTCTCTTCTAACCCTATTTTTTAGCATTTTCAGTAGCAAATTCGGCCACTCTCCTTCTCTATTAAAGGAGCATTTCGGCCTGGTAATCAAATCAGACCCCCATGAAATAACGAAGCAAATTTCCGCCTTAGGCTGTTTTTCGGTTCATATTATTATTACCACCTCGTTGCTAGGATAGCGGATTCGGTTTATAGTACTCGGGTTATCACGCCCTCTTCATGCACCTTCAATTTATTGAGATTTAGACCCTCCCTTCGACCATGTGATTGATTGGTTGGCTAGGTAACTAGTCCATCCGGTTGTTGGATTGCTTTCGAGTTTTGAAAACCTTATTTCGATAGATTTGTCCCGGTCCTTATTATTTGTGTGTTCCGACTCATATCATTTTCATGATGAAATCAACCTCACGGTCCCGAGCAATGTAGGTCAGAGTCCAAGGATAATGGAATGGGAAAGAAGTTTGGTGCGAAGTTTGATGGACTCAGAGAAGTTAGGGGAAATAGTGACACATTCGGGAGAGGAATCGGACCAGTTGGAGCCAAATGCACGTTGGCCTGGATCAATGATGACAAGTTAATCCAAGAAGAATTGGTGATCCGACGAGTGGCATAGATGCCGAACAACATCCTCGAAATTGACATCAGCACCGACATCGACATCACAACTGCACCTCAAAATCATGATTCGCAAGAACGAACCTTCACGCCAACTCTTCGCGCATTATCATTGGAGCAGAGGCAGGGAATAATGAAAGAAACGTGTTCCTGACTATGGGTGCAATTGGAGCCTAATTTAATTCGAAGGCCTAAAGTTGCTTGAAATCAGGTCCACCGATATAAAAGGATTACACCAAGTCCAAACCTGGCCCAAATGAGAAGACTTTTCTCGTACTAGCTTTCACCCATGAGCTTAAACGGCTATATTAAAACCAAAAAGGCCATTGGGAGCAAGGAAAAACGAGTCTTGAGTCGAAGCCACAAGTGGACTCGCTACATTGATGACAGAGCTTCCGAAACGATGGTTCTTTCAAAAACTTGGATTTCGGATCAGTTTCGGTCGCACCGTGGCTAAAATTAGAAGACTTTACCGGTACTACCTTTGGCCCAGGAGCTTAATGGGCTATCTTAAGACCAACAAGGCCACTAGGAGCAAGGAGAAACGAGTTTGGAGTCGAAGCCCACAAGTGGACTCGCTACGTTGATGTCATAGCTTCCAAAATGATGGTTCCTTCAAAAACTTGGATTTCGGATCAGTTTCGGTCGCACAAGGAGCTCATCAATCACTCATGGTGCTGTTATCAGTATGTCCAAGGCCCGAGATCGAGTCCTCTACCCACCACGAAGGTGCACGACTCACTAAGCTCATTACTGTTTTCTTTGTTGATTCAAACTTACATTGTGTTTGGTTTCCGTTTTGTAGATAGGATTATTATAGGAAGTCCCAAGGACACCTTCCTAGAAGGTTCCTTGGCTGATTGGGATCCTTGGGGAGCAAGAATTGACATAGTCAAGACTCTAGCCTAAAGGATGAAGAGGACTTGCCTAGCAAGGTTCTCTTCTAACCCTATTTTTTAGCATTTTCAGTAGCAAATTCGGCCACTCTCCTTCTCTATTAAAGGAGCATTTCGGCCCGGTAATCAAATCGACCCCCATGAAATAACGAAGCAAATTTCCGCCTTAGGCTGTTTTTCGGTTCATATTATTATTACCACCTCGTTGCTAGGATAGCGGATTCGGTTTATAGTACTCGGGTTATCACGCCCTCTTCATGCACCTTCAATTTATTGAGATTTAGACCCTCCCTTCGACCATGTGATTGATTGGTTGGCTAGGTAACTAGTCCATCCGGTTGTTGGATTGATTTCGAGTTTTGAAAACCTTATTTCGATAGATTTGTCCCGAGTCCTTATTATTTGTGTGTTCCGACTCATATCATTTTCATGATGAAATCAACCTCACGGTCCCAGGCAATGTAGGTCAGAGTCCAAGGATAATGGAATGGGAAAGAAGTTTGGTGCGAAGTTTGATGGACTCAGAGAAGTTAGGGGAAATAGTGACACATTCGGGAGAGGAATCGGACCAGTTGGAGCCAAATGCACGTTGGCTTGGATCAATGATGACAAGTTAATCCAAGAAGAATTGGTGATCCGACGAGTGGCATAGATGCCGAACAACATCCTCGAAATTGACATCGCACCGACATCGACATCACAACCGCACCTCAAAATCATGATTCGCAAGAACGAACCTTCACGCCAACTCTTCGCGCATTATCATTGGAGCGAGGCGGGGAATAATGAAAGAAACGTGTTCCCGACTATGGGTGCAATTGGAGCCTAATTTAATTCGAAGGCCTAAAGTTGCTTGAAATCGAGTCCACCGATATAAAAGGATTACACCAAGTCCAAACCCGGCCCAAATGAGAAGACTTTTCTCGTACTAGCTTTCACCCATGAGCTTAAACGGCTATATTAAAACCAAAAAGGCCACCGGGAGCAAGGACAAATGAGTCTGGAGTCGAAGCCACAAGTGGACTCGCTACATTGATGACAGAGCTTCCGAAACGATGGTTCTTTCAAAAACTTGGATTTCGGATCAGTTTCGGTCGCACCGTGGCTAAAATTAGAAGACTTTACCGGTACTACCTTTGGCCCAGGAGCTTAATGGGCTATCTTAAGACCAACAAGGCCACTAGGAGCAAGGAGAAACGAGTTTGGAGTCGAAGCCCACAAGTGGACTCGCTACGTTGATGTCATAGCTTCCAAAATGATGGTTCCTTCAAAAACTTGGATTTCGGATCAGTTTCGGTCGCACAAGGAGCTCATCAATCACTCATGGTGCTGTTATCAGTATGTCCAAGGCCCGAGATCGAGTCCTCTACCCACCACGAAGGTGCACGACTCACTAAGCTCATTACTGTTTTCTTTGTTGATTCAAACTTACATTGTGTTTGGTTTCCGTTTTGTAGATAGGATTATTATAGGAAGTCCCAAGGACACCTTCCTAGAAGGTTCCTTGGCTGATTGGGATCCTTGGGGAGCAAGAATTGACATAGTCAAGACTCTAGCCTAAAGGATGAAGAGGACTTGCCTAGCAAGGTTCTCTTCTAACCCTATTTTTTAGCATTTTCAGTAGCAAATTCGGCCACTCTCCTTCTCTATTAAAGGAGCATTTCGGCCTTGGTAATCAAATCGACCCCCATGAAATAACGAAGCAAATTTCCGCCTTAGGCTGTTTTTCGAGTTCATATTATTATTACCACCTCGTTGCTAGGATAGCGGATTCGGTTTATAGTACTCGGGTTATCACGCCCTCTTCATGCACCTTCAATTTATTGAGATTTAGACCCTCCCTTCGACCATGTGATTGATTGGTTGGCTAGGTAACTAGTCCATCCGGTTGTTGGATTGCTTTCGAGTTTTGAAAACCTTATTTCGATAGATTTGTCCCGAGTCCTTATTATTTGTGTGTTCCGACTCATATCATTTTCATGATGAAATCAACCTCACGGTCCCGAGCAATGTAGGTCAGAGTCCAAGGATAATGGAATGGGAAAGAAGTTTGGTGCGAAGTTTGATGGACTCAGAGAAGTTAGGGGAAATAGTGACACATTCGGGAGAGGAATCGGACCAGTTGGAGCCAAATGCACGTTGGCCTGGATCAATGATGACAAGTTAATCCAAGAAGAATTGGTGATCCGACGAGTGGCATAGATGCCGAACAACATCCTCGAAATTGACATCAGCACCGACATCGACATCACAACTGCACCTCAAAATCATGATTCGCAAGAACGAACCTTCACGCCAACTCTTCGCGCATTATCATTGGAGCGAGAGGCGGGAATAATGAAAGAAACGTGTTCCCGACTATGGGTGCAATTGGAGCCTAATTTAATTCGAAGGCCTAAAGTTGCTTGAAATCGGGTCCACCGATATAAAAGGATTACACCAAGTCCAAACCCGGCCCAAATGAGAAGACTTTTCTCGTACTAGCTTTCACCCATGAGCTTAAACGGCTATATTAAAACCAAAAAGGCCACTGGGAGCAAGGACAAATGAGTCTGGAGTCGAAGCCACAAGTGGACTCGCTACATTGATGACAGAGCTTCCGAAACGATGGTTCTTTCAAAAACTTGGATTTCGGATCAGTTTCGGTCGCACCGTGGCTAAAATTAGAAGACTTTACCGGTACTACCTTTGGCCCAGGAGCTTAATGGGCTATCTTAAGACCAACAAGGCCACTAGGAGCAAGGAGAAACGAGTTTGGAGTCGAAGCCCACAAGTGGACTCGCTACGTTGATGTCATAGCTTCCAAAATGATGGTTCCTTCAAAAACTTGGATTTCGGATCAGTTTCGGTCGCACAAGGAGCTCATCAATCACTCATGGTGCTGTTATCAGTATGTCCAAGGCCCGAGATCGAGTCCTCTACCCACCACGAAGGTGCACGACTCACTAAGCTCATTACTGTTTTCTTTGTTGATTCAAACTTACATTGTGTTTGGTTTCCGTTTTGTAGATAGGATTATTATAGGAAGTCCCAAGGACACCTTCCTAGAAGGTTCCTTGGCTGATTGGGATCCTTGGGGAGCAAGAATTGACATAGTCAAGACTCTAGCCTAAAGGATGAAGAGGACTTGCCTAGCAAGGTTCTCTTCTAACCCTATTTTTTAGCATTTTCAGTAGCAAATTCGGCCACTCTCCTTCTCTATTAAAGGAGCATTTCGGCCTGGTAATCAAATCAGACCCCCATGAAATAACGAAGCAAATTTCCGCCTTAGGCTGTTTTTCGATTCATATTATTATTACCACCTCGTTGCTAGGATAGCGGATTCGGTTTATAGTACTCGGGTTATCACGCCCTCTTCATGCACCTTCAATTTATTGAGATTTAGACCCTCCCTTCGACCATGTGATTGATTGGTTGGCTAGGTAACTAGTCCATCCGGTTGTTGGATTGCTTTCGAGTTTTGAAAACCTTATTTCGATAGATTTGTCCCGATCCTTATTATTTGTGTGTTCCGACTCATATCATTTTCATGATGAAATCAACCTCACGGTCCCGGGCAATGTAGGTCGAGTCCAAGGATAATGGAATGGGAAAGAAGTTTGGTGCGAAGTTTGATGGACTCAGAGAAGTTAGGGGAAATAGTGACACATTCGGGAGAGGAATCGGACCAGTTGGAGCCAAATGCACGTTGGCCTGGATCAATGATGACAAGTTAATCCAAGAAGAATTGGTGATCCGACGAGTGGCATAGATGCCGAACAACATCCTCGAAATTGACATCGACACCGACATCGACATCACAACCGCACCTCAAAATCATGATTCGCAAGAACGAACCTTCACGCCAACTCTTCGCGCATTATCATTGGAGCGAGGCGGGGAATAATGAAAGAAACGTGTTCCCGACTATGGGTGCAATTGGAGCCTAATTTAATTCGAAGGCCTAAAGTTGCTTGAAATCGTGTCCACCGATATAAAAGGATTACACCAAGTCCAAACCTCGGCCCAAATGAGAAGACTTTTCTCGTACTAGCTTTCACCCATGAGCTTAAACGGCTATATTAAAACCAAAAAGGCCACCGGGAGCAAGGACAAATGAGTCTGGAGTCGAAGCCACAAGTGGACTCGCTACATTGATGACAGAGCTTCCGAAACGATGGTTCTTTCAAAAACTTGGATTTCGGATCAGTTTCGGTCGCACCGTGGCTAAAATTAGAAGACTTTACCGGTACTACCTTTGGCCCAGGAGCTTAATGGGCTATCTTAAGACCAACAAGGCCACTAGGAGCAAGGAGAAACGAGTTTGGAGTCGAAGCCCACAAGTGGACTCGCTACGTTGATGTCATAGCTTCCAAAATGATGGTTCCTTCAAAAACTTGGATTTCGGATCAGTTTCGGTCGCACAAGGAGCTCATCAATCACTCATGGTGCTTGTTATCGGTATGTCCAAGGCCCGAGATCGAGTCCTCTACCCACCACGAAGGTGCACGACTCACTAAGCTCATTACTTGTTTTCTTTGTTGATTCAAACTTACATTGTGTTTGGTTTCCGTTTTGTAGATAGGATTATTATAGGAAGTCCCAAGGACACCTTCCTAGAAGGTTCCTTGGCTGATTGGGATCCTTGGGGAGCAAGAATTGACATAGTCAAGACTCTAGCCTAAAGGATGAAGAGGACTTGCCTAGCAAGGTTCTCTTCTAACCCTATTTTTTAGCATTTTCAGTAGCAAATTCGGCCACTCTCCTTCTCTATTAAAGGAGCATTTCGGCCTGGTAATCAAATCAGACCCCCATGAAATAACGAAGCAAATTTCCGCCTTAGGCTGTTTTTCAGTTCATATTATTATTACCACCTCGTTGCTAGGATAGCGGATTCGGTTTATAGTACTCGGGTTATCACGCCCTCTTCATGCACCTTCAATTTATTGAGATTTAGACCCTCCCTTCGACCATGTGATTGATTGGTTGGCTAGGTAACTAGTCCATCCGGTTGTTGGATTGCTTTCGAGTTTTGAAAACCTTATTTCGATAGATTTGTCCCGATCCTTATTATTTGTGTGTTCCGACTCATATCATTTTCATGATGAAATCAACCTCACGGTCCCAGGCAATGTAGGTCAGAGTCCAAGGATAATGGAATGGGAAAGAAGTTTGGTGCGAAGTTTGATGGACTCAGAGAAGTTAGGGGAAATAGTGACACATTCGGGAGAGGAATCGGACCAGTTGGAGCCAAATGCACGTTGGCTCGGATCAATGATGACAAGTTAATCCAAGAAGAATTGGTGATCCGACGAGTGGCATAGATGCCGAACAACATCCTCGAAATTGACATCAGCACCGACATCGACATCACAACTGCACCTCAAAATCATGATTCGCAAGAACGAACCTTCACGCCAACTCTTCGCGCATTATCATTGGAGCAGAGGCAGGGAATAATGAAAGAAACGTGTTCCTGACTATGGGTGCAATTGGAGCCTAATTTAATTCGAAGGCCTAAAGTTGCTTGAAATCAGGTCCACCGATATAAAAGGATTACACCAAGTCCAAACCTGGCCCAAATGAGAAGACTTTTCTCGTACTAGCTTTCACCCATGAGCTTAAACGGCTATATTAAAACCAAAAAGGCCACTGGGAGCAAGGACAAATGAGTCTGGAGTCGAAGCCACAAGTGGACTCGCTACATTGATGTCAGAGCTTCCGAAACGATGGTTCTTTCAAAAACTTGGATTTCGGATCAGTTTCGGTCGCACCGTGGCTAAAATTAGAAGACTTTACCGGTACTACCTTTGGCCCAGGAGCTTAATGGGCTATCTTAAGACCAACAAGGCCACTAGGAGCAAGGAGAAACGAGTTTGGAGTCGAAGCCCACAAGTGGACTCGCTACGTTGATGTCATAGCTTCCAAAATGATGGTTCCTTCAAAAACTTGGATTTCGGATCAGTTTCGGTCGCACAAGGAGCTCATCAATCACTCATGGTGCCGTTATCGGTATGTCCAAGGCCCGAGATCGAGTCCTCTACCCACCACGAAGGTGCACGACTCACTAAGCTCATTACTTGTTTTCTTTGTTGATTCAAACTTACATTGTGTTTGGTTTCCGTTTTGTAGATAGGATTATTATAGGAAGTCCCAAGGACACCTTCCTAGAAGGTTCCTTGGCTGATTGGGATCCTTGGGGAGCAAGAATTGACATAGTCAAGACTCTAGCCTAAAGGATGAAGAGGACTTGCCTAGCAAGGTTCTCTTCTAACCCTATTTTTTAGCATTTTCAGTAGCAAATTCGGCCACTCTCCTTCTCTATTAAAGGAGCATTTCGGCCTTGTAATCAAATCGACCCCCATGAAATAACGAAGCAAATTTCCGCCTTAGGCTGTTTTTCGAGTTCATATTATTATTACCACCTCGTTGCTAGGATAGCGGATTCGGTTTATAGTACTCGGGTTATCACGCCCTCTTCATGCACCTTCAATTTATTGAGATTTAGACCCTCCCTTCGACCATGTGATTGATTGGTTGGCTAGGTAACTAGTCCATCCGGTTGTTGGATTGCTTTCGAGTTTTGAAAACCTTATTTCGATAGATTTGTCCCAGTCCTTATTATTTGTGTGTTCCGACTCATATCATTTTCATGATGAAATCAACCTCACGGTCCCAGTGCAATGTAGGTCGAGTCCAAGGATAATGGAATGGGAAAGAAGTTTGGTGCGAAGTTTGATGGACTCGGAGAAGTTAGGGGAAATAGTGACACATTCGGGAGAGGAATCGGACCGGTTGGAGCCAAATGCACGTTGGCTCGGATCAATGATGACAAGTTAATCCAAGAAGAATTGGTGATCCGACGAGTGGCATAGATGCCGAACAACATCCTCGAAATTGACATCAGCACCGACATCGACATCACAACTGCACCTCAAAATCATGATTCGCAAGAACGAACCTTCACGCCAACTCTTCGCGCATTATCATTGGAGCAGAGGCAGGGAATAATGAAAGAAACGTGTTCCCGACTATGGGTGCAATTGGAGCCTAATTTAATTCGAAGGCCTAAAGTTGCTTGAAATCGAGTCCACCGATATAAGAGGATTACACCAAGTCCAAACCTGGCCCAAATGAGAAGACTTTTCTCGTACTAGCTTTCACCCATGAGCTTAAACGGCTATATTAAAACCAAAAAGGCCACTGGGAGCAAGGACAAACGAGTCTTGAGTCGAAGCCACAAGTGGACTCGCTACATTGATGTTAGAGCTTCCGAAACGATGGTTCTTTCAAAAACTTGGATTTCGGATCAGTTTCGGTCGCACCGTGGCCAAAATTAGAAGACTTTGCCGGTACTACCTTTGGCCCAGGAGCTTAATGGGCTATCTTAAGACCAACAAGGCCACTAGGAGCAAGGAGAAACGAGTTTGGAGTCGAAGCCCACAAGTGGACTCGCTACGTTGATGTCAGAGCTTCCAAAATGATGGTTCCTTCAAAAACTTGGATTTCGGATCGGTTTCGGTCGCACAAGGAGCTCATCAATCACTCATGGTGCTTGTCATCGGTATGTCCAAGGCCCGAGATCGAGTCCTCTACCCACCACGAAGGTGCACGACTCACTAAGCTCATTATCGTTTTCTTTGTTGATTCAAACTTACATTGTGTTTGGTTTCCGTTTTGTAGATAGGATTATTATAGGAAGTCCCAAGGACACCTTCCTAGAAGGTTCCTTGGCTGATTGGGATCCTTGGGGAGCAAGAATTGACATAGTCAAGACTCTAGCCTAAAGGATGAAGAGGACTTGCCTAGCAAGGTTCTCTTCTAACCCTATTTTTTAGCATTTTCAGTAGCAAATTCGGCCACTCTCCTTCTCTATTAAAGGAGCATTTCGGCCTGGTAATCAAATCGACCCCCATGAAATAACGAAGCAAATTTCCGCCTTAGGCTGTTTTTCGCTTCATATTATTATTACCACCTCGTTGCTAGGATAGCGGATTCGGTTTATAGTACTCGGGTTATCACGCCCTCTTCATGCACCTTCAATTTATTGAGATTTAGACCCTCCCTTCGACCATGTGATTGATTGGTTGGCTAGGTAACTAGTCCATCCGGTTGTTGGATTGTTTTCGAGTTTTGAAAACCTTATTTCGATAGATTTGTCCCGATCCTTATTATTTGTGTGTTCCGACTCATATCATTTTCATGATGAAATCAACCTCACGGTCCCGGCAATGTAGGTCGAGTCCAAGGATAATGGAATGGGAAAGAAGTTTGGTGCGAAGTTTGATGGACTCGGAGAAGTTAGGGGAAATAGTGACACATTCGGGAGAGGAATCGGACCAGTTGGAGCCAAATGCACGTTGGCCTGGATCAATGATGACAAGTTCATCCAAGAAGAATTGGTGATCCGACGAGTGGCATAGATGCCCAACAACATCCTCGAAATTGACATCAGCACCGACATCGACATCACAACTGCACCTCAAAATCATGATTCGCAAGAACGAACCTTCACGCCAACTCTTCCCGCATTATCATTGGAGCGAGGCGGGAATAATGAAAGAAACGTGTTCCCGACTATGGGTGCAATTGGAGCCTAATTTAATTCGAAGGCCTAAAGTTGCTTGAAATCGGGTCCACCGATATAAGAGGATTACACCAAGTCCAAACCTCGGCCCAAATGAGAAGACTTTTCTCGTACTAGCTTTCACCCATGAGCTTAAACGGCTATATTAAAACCAAAAAGGCCACCGGGAGCAAGGAAAAACGAGTCTGGAGTCGAAGCCACAAGTGGACTCGCTACATTGATGTTAGAGCTTCCGAAACGATGGTTCTTTCAAAAACTTGGATTTCGGATCAGTTTCGGTCGCACCGTGGCCAAAATTAGAAGACTTTGCCGGTACTACCTTTGGCCCAGGAGCTTAATGGGCTATCTTAAGACCAACAAGGCCACTAGGAGCAAGGAGAAACGAGTTTGGAGTCGAAGCCCACAAGTGGACTCGCTACGTTGATGTCAGAGCTTCCAAAATGATGGTTCCTTCAAAAACTTGGATTTCGGATCGGTTTCGGTCGCACAAGGAGCTCATCAATCACTCATGGTGCTTGTCATCGGTATGTCCAAGGCCCGAGATCGAGTCCTCTACCCACCACGAAGGTGCACGACTCACTAAGCCCATTACTTGTTTTCTTTGTTGATTCAAACTTACATTGTGTTTGGTTTCCGTTTTGTAGATAGGATTGTTATAGGAAGTCCCAAGGACACCTTCCTAGAAGGTTCCTTGGCCGATTGGGATCCTTGGGGAGCAAGAATTGACATAGTCAAGACTCTAGCCTAAAGGATGAAGAGGACTTGCCTAGCAAGGTTCTCTTCTAACCCTATTTTTTAGCATTTTCAGTAGCAAATTCGGCCACTCTCCTTCTCTATTAAAGGAGCATTTCGGCCTTGTAATCAAATCAGACCCCCATGAAATAACGAAGCAAATTTCCGCCTTAGGCTGTTTTTCAGTTCATATTATTATTACCACCTCGTTGCTAGGATAGCGGATTCGGTTTATAGTACTCGGGTTATCACGCCCTCTTCATGCACCTTCAATTTATTGAGATTTAGACCCTCCCTTCGACCATGTGATTGATTGGTTGGCTAGGTAACTAGTCCATCCGGTTGTTGGATTGTTTTCGAGTTTTGAAAACCTTATTTCGATAGATTTGTCCCGATCCTTATTATTTGTGTGTTCCGACTCATATCATTTTCATGATGAAATCAACCTCACGGTCCCGGGCAATGTAGGTCGAGTCCAAGAATAATGGAATGGGAAAGAAGTTTGGTGCGAAGTTTGATGGACTCGGAGAAGTTAGGGGAAATAGTGACACATTCGGGAGAGGAATCGGACCAGTTGGTGCCAAATGCACGTTGGCCTGGATCAATGATGACAAGTTCATCCAAGAAGAATTGGTGATCCGACGAGTGGCATAGATGCCGAACAACATCCTCGAAATTGACATCAGCACCGACATCGACATCACAACTGCACCTCCAAATCATGATTCGCAAGAACGAACCTTCACGCCAACTCTTCCCGCATTATCATTGGAGCGAGAGGCGGGGAATAATGAAAGAAACGTGTTCCTGACTATGGGTGCAATTGGAGCCTAATTTAATTCGAAGGCCTAAAGTTGCTTGAAATCAGGTCCACCGATATAAGAGGATTACACCAAGTCCAAACCTGGCCCAAATGAGAAGACTTTTCTCGTACTAGCTTTCACCCATGAGCTTAAACGGCTATATTAAAACCAAAAAGGCCATTGGGAGCAAGGAAAAACGAGTCTTGAGTCGAAGCCACAAGTGGACTCGCTACATTGATGTTAGAGCTTCCGAAACGATGGTTCTTTCAAAAACTTGGATTTCGGATCAGTTTCGGTCGCACCGTGGCCAAAATTAGAAGACTTTGCCGGTACTACCTTTGGCCCAGGAGCTTAATGGGCTATCTTAAGACCAACAAGGCCACTAGGAGCAAGGAGAAACGAGTTTGGAGTCGAAGCCCACAAGTGGACTCGCTACGTTGATGTCAGAGCTTCCAAAATGATGGTTCCTTCAAAAACTTGGATTTCGGATCGGTTTCGGTCGCACAAGGAGCTCATCAATCACTCATGGTGCTTGTCATCGGTATGTCCAAGGCCCGAGATCGAGTCCTCTACCCACCACGAAGGTGCACGACTCACTAAGCTCATTACTTGTTTTCTTTGTTGATTCAAACTTACATTGTGTTTGGTTTCCGTTTTGTAGATAGGATTATTATAGGAAGTCCCAAGGACACCTTCCTAGAAGGTTCCTTGGCTGATTGGGATCCTTGGGGAGCAAGAATTGACATAGTCAAGACTCTAGCCTAAAGGATGAAGAGGACTTGCCTAGCAAGGTTCTCTTCTAACCCTATTTTTTAGCATTTTCAGTAGCAAATTCGGCCACTCTCCTTCTCTATTAAAGGAGCATTTCGGCCTTGTAATCAAATCGACCCCCATGAAATAACGAAGCAAATTTCCGCCTTAGGCTGTTTTTCGGTTCATATTATTATTACCACCTCGTTGCTAGGATAGCGGATTCGGTTTATAGTACTCGGGTTATCACGCCCTCTTCATGCACCTTCAATTTATTGAGATTTAGACCCTCCCTTCGACCATGTGATTGATTGGTTGGCTAGGTAACTAGTCCATCCGGTTGTTGGATTGTTTTCGAGTTTTGAAAACCTTATTTCGATAGATTTTTCCCGATCCTTATTATTTGTGTGTTCCGACTCATATCATTTTCATGATGAAATCAACCTCACGGTCCCAGGCAATGTAGATCGAGTCCAAGAATAATGGAATGGGAAAGAAGTTTGGTGCGAAGTTTGATGGACTCGGAGAAGTTAGGGGAAATAGTGACACATTCGGGAGAGGAATCGGACCAGTTGGAGCCAAATGCACGTTGGCCTGGATCAATGATGACAAGTTCATCCAAGAAGAATTGGTGATCCGACGAGTGGCATAGATGCCCAACAACATCCTCGAAATTGACATCAGCACCGACATCGACATCACAACTGCACCTCAAAATCATGATTCGCAAGAACGAACCTTCACGCCAACTCTTCTCTTATTATCATTGGAGCAGAGGCAGGGAATAATGAAAGAAACGGGTTCCTGACTATGGGTGCAATTGGAGCCTAATTTAATTCGAAGGCCTAAAGTTGCTTGAAATCGGGTCCACCGATATAAGAGGATTACACCAAGTCCAAACCTGGCCCAAATGAGAAGACTTTTCTCGTACTAGCTTTCACCCATGAGCTTAAACGGCTATATTAAAACCAAAAAGGCCACCGGGAGCAAGGAAAAACGAGTCCGGAGTCGAAGCCACAGGTGGACTCGCTACATTGATGTTAGAGCTTCCGAAACGATGGTTCTTTCAAAAACTTGGATTTCGGATCAGTTTCGGTCGCACCGTGGCCAAAATTAGAAGACTTTGCCGGTACTACCTTTGGCCCAGGAGCTTAATGGGCTATCTTAAGACCAACAAGGCCACTAGGAGCAAGGAGAAACGAGTTTGGAGTCGAAGCCCACAAGTGGACTCGCTACGTTGATGTCAGAGCTTCCAAAATGATGGTTCCTTCAAAAACTTGGATTTCGGATCAGTTTCGGTCGCACAAGGAGATCATCAATCACTCATGGTGCTTGTCATCGGTATGTCCAAGGCCCGAGATCGAGTCCTCTACCCACCACGAAGGTGCACGACTCACTAAGCCCATTACTTGTTTTCTTTGTTGATTTAAACTTACATTGTGTTTGGTTTCCGTTTTGTAGATAGGATTGTTATAGGAAGTCCCAAGGACACCTTCCTAGAAGGTTCCTTGGCTGATTGGGATCCTTGGGGAGCAAGAATTGACATAGTCAAGACTCTAGCCTAAAGGATGAAGAGGACTTGCCTAGCAAGGTTCTCTTCTAACCCTATTTTTTAGCATTTTCAGTAGCAAATTCGGCCACTCTCCTTCTCTATTAAAGGAGCATTTCGGCCTGGTAATCAAATCGAGACCCCCATGAAATAACGAAGCAAATTTCCGCCTTAGGCTGTTTTTCGGTTCATATTATTATTACCACCTCGTTGCTAGGATAGCGGATTCGGTTTATAGTACTCGGGTTATCACGCCCTCTTCATGCACCTTCAATTTATTGAGATTTAGACCCTCCCTTCGACCATGTGATTGATTGGTTGGCTAGGTAACTAGTCCATCCGGTTGTTGGATTGTTTTCGAGTTTTGAAAACCTTATTTCGATAGATTTTTCCCGATCCTTATTATTTGTGTGTTCCGACTCATATCATTTTCATGATGAAATCAACCTCACGGTCCCAGGCAATGTAGGTCAGAGTCCAAGAATAATGGAATGGGAAAGAAGTTTAGTGCGAAGTTTGATGGACTCAGAGAAGTTAGGGGAAATAGTGACACATTCGGGAGAGGAATCGGACCAGTTGGTGCCAAATGCACGTTGGCCTGGATCAATGATGACAAGTTCATCCAAGAAGAATTGGTGATCCGACGAGTGGCATAGATGCCCAACAACATCCTCGAAATTGACATCAGCACCGACATCGACATCACAACTGCACCTCCAAATCATGATTCGCAAGAACGAACCTTCACGCCAACTCTTCCCGCATTATCATTGGAGCGAGGCGGGGAATAATGAAAGAAACGTATTCCCGACTATGGGTGCAATTGGAGCCTAATTTAATTCGAAGGCCTAAAGTTGCTTGAAATCGAGTCCACCGATATAAGAGGATTACACCAAGTCCAAACCTGGCCCAAATGAGAAGACTTTTCTCGTACTAGCTTTCACCCATGAGCTTAAACGGCTATATTAAAACCAAAAAGGCCACTGGGAGCAAGGAAAAACGAGTCTGGAGTCGAAGCCACAGGTGGACTCGCTACATTGATGTTAGAGCTTCCGAAACGATGGTTCTTTCAAAAACTTGGATTTCGGATCAGTTTCGGTCGCACCGTGGCCAAAATTAGAAGACTTTGCCGGTACTACCTTTGGCCCAGGAGCTTAATGGGCTATCTTAAGACCAACAAGGCCACTAGGAGCAAGGAGAAACGAGTTTGGAGTCGAAGCCCACAAGTGGACTCGCTACGTTGATGTCAGAGCTTCCAAAATGATGGTTCCTTCAAAAACTTGGATTTCGGATCAGTTTCGGTCGCACAAGGAGCTCATCAATCACTCATGGTGCTGTCATCAGTATGTCCAAGGCCCGAGATCGAGTCCTCTACCCACCACGAAGGTGCACGACTCACTAAGCCCATTACTGTTTTCTTTGTTGATTCAAACTTACATTGTGTTTGGTTTCCGTTTTGTAGATAGGATTATTATAGGAAGTCCCAAGGACACCTTCCTAGAAGGTTCCTTGGCTGATTGGGATCCTTGGGGAGCAAGAATTGACATAGTCAAGACTCTAGCCTAAAGGATGAAGAGGACTTGCCTAGCAAGGTTCTCTTCTAACCCTATTTTTTAGCATTTTCAGTAGCAAATTCGGCCACTCTCCTTCTCTATTAAAGGAGCATTTCGGCCTGGTAATCAAATCGACCCCCATGAAATAACGAAGCAAATTTCCGCCTTAGGCCGTTTTTCGGTTCATATTATTATTACCACCTCGTTGCTAGGATAGCGGATTCGGTTTATAGTACTCGGGTTATCACGCCCTCTTCATGCACCTTCAATTTATTGAGATTTAGACCCTCCCTTCGACCATGTGATTGATTGGTTGGCTAGGTAACTAGTCCATCCGGTTGTTGGATTGTTTTCGAGTTTTGAAAACCTTATTTCGATAGATTTTTCCCGATCCTTATTATTTGTGTGTTCCGACTCATATCATTTTCATGATGAAATCAACCTCACGGTCCCGGGCAATGTAGGTCGAGTCCAAGAATAATGGAATGGGAAAGAAGTTTGGTGCGGAGTTTGATGGACTCGGAGAAGTTAGGGGAAATAGTGACACATTCGGGAGAGGAATCGGACCAGTTGGAGCCAAATGCACGTTGGCCTGGATCAATGATGACAAGTTCATCCAAGAAGAATTGGTGATCCGACGAGTGGCATAGATGCCCAACAACATCCTCGAAATTGACATCAGCACCGACATCGACATCACAACTGCACCTCC
Source organism: Linum usitatissimum (assembly GCA_030674075.2). Taxonomy (NCBI): domain Eukaryota; kingdom Viridiplantae; phylum Streptophyta; class Magnoliopsida; order Malpighiales; family Linaceae; genus Linum; species Linum usitatissimum. The sequence continues at coordinate 323,177 of JAUJYP020000289.1, read as the reverse complement.
AAATCATGATTCGCAAGAACGAACCTTCACGCCAACTCTTCCCGCATTATCATTGGAGCGAGGCGGGGAATAATGAAAGAAACGTATTCCCGACTATGGGTGCAATTGGAGCCTAATTTAATTCGAAGGCCTAAAGTTGCTTGAAATCGAGTCCACCGATATAAGAGGATTACACCAAGTCCAAACCTGGCCCAAATGAGAAGACTTTTCTCGTACTAGCTTTCACCCATGAGCTTAAACGGCTATATTAAAACCAAAAAGGCCACCGGGAACAAGGAAAAACGAGTCCGGAGTCGAAGCCACAGGTGGACTCGCTACATTGATGTTAGAGCTTCCGAAACGATGGTTCTTTCAAAAACTTGGATTTCGGATCAGTTTCGGTCGCACCGTGGCCAAAATTAGAAGACTTTGCCGGTACTACCTTTGGCCCAGGAGCTTAATGGGCTATCTTAAGACCAACAAGGCCACTAGGAGCAAGGAGAAACGAGTTTGGAGTCGAAGCCCACAAGTGGACTCGCTACGTTGATGTCAGAGCTTCCAAAATGATGGTTCCTTCAAAAACTTGGATTTCGGATCAGTTTCGGTCGCACAAGGAGATCATCAATCACTCATGGTGCTGTCATCAGTATGTCCAAGGCCCGAGATCGAGTCCTCTACCCACCACGAAGGTGCACGACTCACTAAGCCCATTACTGTTTTCTTTGTTGATTTAAACTTACATTGTGTTTGGTTTCCGTTTTGTAGATAGGATTGTTATAGGAAGTCCCAAGGACACCTTCCTAGAAGGTTCCTTGGCTGATTGGGATCCTTGGGGAGCAAGAATTGACATAGTCAAGACTCTAGCCTAAAGGATGAAGAGGACTTGCCTAGCAAGGTTCTCTTCTAACCCTATTTTTTAGCATTTTCAGTAGCAAATTCGGCCACTCTCCTTCTCTATTAAAGGAGCATTTCGGCCTTGTAATCAAATCGACCCCCATGAAATAACGAAGCAAATTTCCGCCTTAGGCGTTTTTTCGAGTTCATATTATTATTACCACCTCGTTGCTAGGATAGCGGATTCGGTTTATAGTACTCGGGTTATCACGCCCTCTTCATGCACCTTCAATTTATTGAGATTTAGACCCTCCCTTCGACCATGTGATTGATTGGTTGGCTAGGTAACTAGTCCATCCGGTTGTTGGATTGTTTTCGAGTTTTGAAAACCTTATTTCGATAGATTTTTCCCAGTCCTTATTATTTGTGTGTTCCGACTCATATCATTTTCATGATGAAATGAACCTCACGGTCCGAGCAATGTAGATCAGAGTCCAAGAATAATGGAATGGGAAAGAAGTTTGGTGCGGAGTTTGATGGACTCAGAGAAGTTAGGGGAAATAGTGACACATTCGGGAGAGGAATCGGACCAGTTGGAGCCAAATGCACGTTGGCCTGGATCAATGATGACAAGTTCATCCAAGAAGAATTGGTGATCCGACGAGTGGCATAGATGCCCAACAACATCCTCGAAATTGACATCGGCACCGACATCGACATCACAATCGCACCTCCAAATCATGATTCGCAAGAACGAACCTTCACGCCAACTCTTCCCGCATTATCATTGGAGCGAGGCGAGGGGGAATAATGAAAGAAACGTATTCCTGACTATGGGTGCAATTGGAGCCTAATTTAATTCGAAGGCCTAAAGTTGCTTGAAATCAGGTCCACCGATATAAGAGGATTACACCAAGTCCAAACCTGGCCCAAATGAGAAGACTTTTCTCGTACTAGCTTTCACCCATGAGCTTAAACGGCTATATTAAAACCAAAAAGGCCACTGGGAACAAGGAAAAACGAGTCTGGAGTCGAAGCCACAGGTGGACTCGCTACATTGATGTTAGAGCTTCCGAAACGATGGTTCTTTCAAAAACTTGGATTTCGGATCAGTTTCGGTCGCACCGTGGCCAAAATTAGAAGACTTTGCCGGTACTACCTTTGGCCCAGGAGCTTAATGGGCTATCTTAAGACCAACAAGGCCACTAGGAGCAAGGAGAAACGAGTTTGGAGTCGAAGCCCACAAGTGGACTCGCTACGTTGATGTCAGAGCTTCCAAAATGATGGTTCCTTCAAAAACTTGGATTTCGGATCAGTTTCGGTCGCACAAGGAGATCATCAATCACTCATGGTGCTTGTCATCGGTATGTCCAAGGCCCGAGATCGAGTCCTCTACCCACCACGAAGGTGCACGACTCACTAAGCCCATTACTTGTTTTCTTTGTTGATTTAAACTTACATTGTGTTTGGTTTCCGTTTTGTAGATAGGATTGTTATAGGAAGTCCCAAGGACACCTTCCTAGAAGGTTCCTTGGCTGATTGGGATCCTTGGGGAGCAAGAATTGACATAGTCAAGACTCTAGCCTAAAGGATGAAGAGGACTTGCCTAGCAAGGTTCTCTTCTAACCCTATTTTTTAGCATTTTCAGTAGCAAATTCGGCCACTCTCCTTCTCTATTAAAGGAGCATTTCGGCCTTGTAATCAAATCAGACCCCCATGAAATAACGAAGCAAATTTCCGCCTTAGGCTGTTTTTCAGTTCATATTATTATTACCACCTCGTTGCTAGGATAGCGGATTCGGTTTATAGTACTCGGGTTATCACGCCCTCTTCATGCACCTTCAATTTATTGAGATTTAGACCCTCCCTTCGACCATGTGATTGATTGGTTGGCTAGGTAACTAGTCCATCCGGTTGTTGGATTGTTTTCGAGTTTTGAAAACCTTATTTCGATAGATTTTTCCCAGTCCTTATTATTTGTGTGTTCCGACTCACATCATTTTCATGATGAAATCAACCTCACGGTCCCAGGCAATGTAGGTCAGAGTCCAAGAATAATGGAATGGGAAAGAAGTTTAGTGCGAAGTTTGATGGACTCAGAGAAGTTAGGGGAAATAGTGACACATTCGGGAGAGGAATCGGACCAGTTGGTGCCAAATGCACGTTGGCCTGGATCAATGATGACAAGTTCATCCAAGAAGAATTGGTGATCCGACGAGTGGCATAGATGCCCAACAACATCCTCGAAATTGACATCAGCACCGACATCGACATCACAACTGCACCTCCAAATCATGATTCGCAAGAACGAACCTTCACGCCAACTCTTCCCGCATTATCATTGGAGCGAGAGGCGGGGAATAATGAAAGAAACGTATTCCCGACTATGGGTGCAATTGGAGCCTAATTTAATTCGAAGGCCTAAAGTTGCTTGAAATCGAGTCCACCGATATAAGAGGATTACACCAAGTCCAAACCTGGCCCAAATGAGAAGACTTTTCTCGTACTAGCTTTCACCCATGAGCTTAAACGGCTATATTAAAACCAAAAAGGCCACCGGGAGCAAGGACAAATGAGTCCGGAGTGGAAGCCACAAGTGGACTCGCTACATTGATGATACGAGCTTCCGAAACGATGGTTCTTTCAAAAACTTGGATTTCAGATCAGTTTCGGTCGCACCGTGGCCAAAATTGGAAGACTTTGCCGGTACTACCTTTGGCCCAGGAGCTTAATGGGCTATCTTAAGACCAACAAGGCCACTAGGAGCAAGGAGAAACGAGTTTGGAGTCGAAGCCCACAAGTGGACTCTCTACGTTGATGTCAGAGCTTCCAAAATGATGGTTCCTTCAAAAACTTGGATTTCAGATCAGTTTCGGTCACACAAGGAGCTCATCAATCACTCATGGTGCTGTCATCAGTATGTCGAAGGCCCGAGATCGAGTCCTCTACCCACCACGAAGGTGCACGACTCACTAAGCACATTACTGTTTTCTTTGTTGATGCAAACTTACATTGTGTTTGGTTTCCGTTTTGTAGATAGGATTATTATAGGAAGTCCCAAGGACACCTTCCTAGAAGGTTCCTTGGCTGATTGGGATCCTTGGGGAGCAAGAATTGACATAGTCAAGACTCTAGCCTAAAGGATGAAGAGGACTTGCCTAGCAAGGTTCTCTTCTAACCCTATTTCTTAGCATTTTCAGTAGCAAATTCGGCCACTCTTCTTCTCTATTAAAGGAGCATTTCGGCCTTGTAATCAAATCGAGACCCCCATGAAATAACGAAGCAAATTTCCGCCTTAGGCTGTTTTTCGGTTCATATTATTATTACCACCTCGTTGCTAGGATAGCGGATTCGGTTTATAGTACTCGGGTTATCACGCCCTCTTCATGCACCTTCAATTTATTGAGATTTAGACCCTCCCTTCGACCATGTGATTGATTGGTTGGCTAGGTAACTAGTCCATCCGGTTGTTGGATTGTTTTCGAGTTTTGAAAACCTTATTTCGATAGATTTTTCCCAGTCCTTATTATTTGTGTGTTCCGACTCATATCATTTTCATGATGAAATGAACCTCACGGTCCAGGCAATGTAGATCAGAGTCCAAGAATAATGGAATGGGAAAGAAGTTTGGTGCGGAGTTTGATGGACTCAGAGAAGTTAGGGGAAATAGTGACACATTCGGGAGAGGAATCGGACCAGTTGGAGCCAAATGCACGTTGGCCTGGATCAATGATGACAAGTTCATCCAAGAAGAATTGGTGATCCGACGAGTGGCATAGATGCCCAACAACATCCTCGAAATTGACATCAGCACCGACATCGACATCACAACCGCACCTCCAAATCATGATTCGCAAGAACGAACCTTCACGCCAACTCTTCCCGCATTATCATTGGAGCGAGGCGGGGAATAATGAAAGAAACGTATTCCCGACTATGGGTGCAATTGGAGCCTAATTTAATTCGAAGGCCTAAAGTTGCTTGAAATCGGGTCCACCGATATAAGAGGATTACACCAAGTCCAAACCCGGCCCAAATGAGAAGACTTTTCTCGTACTAGCTTTCACCCATGAGCTTAAACGGCTATATTAAAACCAAAAAGGCCACCGGGAACAAGGAAAAACGAGTCCGGAGTCGAAGCCACGAGTGGACTCGCTACATTGATGTTAGAGCTTCCGAAACGATGGTTCTTTCAAAAACTTGGATTTCGGATCAGTTTCGGTCGCACCGTGGCCAAAATTAGAAGACTTTGCCGGTACTACCTTTGGCCCAGGAGCTTAATGGGCTATCTTAAGACCAACAAGGCCACTAGGAGCAAGGAGAAACGAGTTTGGAGTCGAAGCCCACAAGTGGACTCGCTACGTTGATGTCAGAGCTTCCAAAATGATGGTTCCTTCAAAAACTTGGATTTCGGATCAGTTTCGGTCGCACAAGGAGATCATCAATCACTCATGGTGCTTGTCATCGGTATGTCCAAGGCCCGAGATCGAGTCCTCTACCCACCACGAAGGTGCACGACTCACTAAGCCCATTACTTGTTTTCTTTGTTGATTTAAACTTACATTGTGTTTGGTTTCCGTTTTGTAGATAGGATTGTTATAGGAAGTCCCAAGGACACCTTCCTAGAAGGTTCCTTGGCTGATTGGGATCCTTGGGGAGCAAGAATTGACATAGTCAAGACTCTAGCCTAAAGGATGAAGAGGACTTGCCTAGCAAGGTTCTCTTCTAACCCTATTTTTTAGCATTTTCAGTAGCAAATTCGGCCACTCTCCTTCTCTATTAAAGGAGCATTTCGGCCTGGTAATCAAATCGACCCCCATGAAATAACGAAGCAAATTTCCGCCTTAGGCTGTTTTTCGAGTTCATATTATTATTACCACCTCGTTGCTAGGATAGCGGATTCGGTTTATAGTACTCGGGTTATCACGCCCTCTTCATGCACCTTCAATTTATTGAGATTTAGACCCTCCCTTCGACCATGTGATTGATTGGTTGGCTAGGTAACTAGTCCATCCGGTTGTTGGATTGTTTTCGAGTTTTGAAAACCTTATTTCGATAGATTTTTCCCGATCCTTATTATTTGTGTGTTCCGACTCACATCATTTTCATGATGAAATCAACCTCACGGTCCCAGGCAATGTAGGTCAGAGTCCAAGAATAATGGAATGGGAAAGAAGTTTAGTGCGAAGTTTGATGGACTCAGAGAAGTTAGGGGAAATAGTGACACATTCGGGAGAGGAATCGGACCAGTTGGTGCCAAATGCACGTTGGCCTGGATCAATGATGACAAGTTCATCCAAGAAGAATTGGTGATCCGACGAGTGGCATAGATGCCCAACAACATCCTCGAAATTGACATCAGCACCGACATCGACATCACAACTGCACCTCCAAATCATGATTCGCAAGAACGAACCTTCACGCCAACTCTTCCCGCATTATCATTGGAGCAGAGGCAGGGAATAATGAAAGAAACGTATTCCTGACTATGGGTGCAATTGGAGCCTAATTTAATTCGAAGGCCTAAAGTTGCTTGAAATCAGGTCCACCGATATAAGAGGATTACACCAAGTCCAAACCTGGCCCAAATGAGAAGACTTTTCTCGTACTAGCTTTCACCCATGAGCTTAAACGGCTATATTAAAACCAAAAAGGCCACTGGGAGCAAGGACAAATGAGTCTGGAGTGGAAGCCACAAGTGGACTCGCTACATTGATGACAGAGCTTCCGAAACGATGGTTCTTTCAAAAACTTGGATTTCAGATCAGTTTCGGTCGCACCGTGGCCAAAATTGGAAGACTTTGCCGGTACTACCTTTGGCCCGGGAGCTTAATGGGCTATCTTAAGACCAACAAGGCCACTAGGAGCAAGGAGAAACGAGTTTGGAGTCGAAGCCCACAAGTGGACTCTCTACGTTGATGTCAGAGCTTCCAAAATGATGGTTCCTTCAAAAACTTGGATTTCAGATCAGTTTCGGTCACACAAGGAGCTCATCAATCACTCATGGTGCTGTCATCAGTATGTCGAAGGCCCGAGATCGAGTCCTCTACCCACCACGAAGGTGCACGACTCACTAAGCACATTACTGTTTTCTTTGTTGATGCAAACTTACATTGTGTTTGGTTTCCGTTTTGTAGATAGGATTATTATAGGAAGTCCCAAGGACACCTTCCTAGAAGGTTCCTTGGCTGATTGGGATCCTTGGGGAGCAAGAATTGACATAGTCAAGACTCTAGCCTAAAGGATGAAGAGGACTTGCCTAGCAAGGTTCTCTTCTAACCCTATTTCTTAGCATTTTCAGTAGCAAATTCGGCCACTCTTCTTCTCTATTAAAGGAGCATTTCGGCCTTGTAATCAAATCGACCCCCATGAAATAACGAAGCAAATTTCCGCCTTAGGCTGTTTTTCAGTTCATATTATTATTACCACCTCGTTGCTAGGATAGCGGATTCGGTTTATAGTACTCGGGTTATCACGCCCTCTTCATGCACCTTCAATTTATTGAGATTTAGACCCTCCCTTCGACCATGTGATTGATTGGTTGGCTAGGTAACTAGTCCATCCGGTTGTTGGATTGTTTTCGAGTTTTGAAAACCTTATTTCGATAGATTTTTCCCGATCCTTATTATTTGTGTGTTCCGACTCATATCATTTTCATGATGAAATGAACCTCACGGTCCCGTGCAATGTAGATCAGAGTCCAAGAATAATGGAATGGGAAAGAAGTTTGGTGCGGAGTTTGATGGACTCAGAGAAGTTAGGGGAAATAGTGACACATTCGGGAGAGGAATCGGACCAGTTGGAGCCAAATGCACGTTGGCCTGGATCAATGATGACAAGTTCATCCAAGAAGAATTGGTGATCCGACGAGTGGCATAGATGCCCAACAACATCCTCGAAATTGACATCAGCACCGACATCGACATCACAACTGCACCTCCAAATCATGATTCGCAAGAACGAACCTTCACGCCAACTCTTCCCGCATTATCATTGGAGCGAGAGAGGGGGGAATAATGAAAGAAACGTATTCCTGACTATGGGTGCAATTGGAGCCTAATTTAATTCGAAGGCCTAAAGTTGCTTGAAATCAGGTCCACCGATATAAGAGGATTACACCAAGTCCAAACCTGGCCCAAATGAGAAGACTTTTCTCGTACTAGCTTTCACCCATGAGCTTAAACGGCTATATTAAAACCAAAAAGGCCACTGGGAACAAGGAAAAACGAGTCCGGAGTCGAAGCCACAGTGGACTCGCTACATTGATGTTAGAGCTTCCGAAACGATGGTTCTTTCAAAAACTTGGATTTCGGATCGGTTTCGGTCGCACCGTGGCCAAAATTAGAAGACTTTGCCGGTACTACCTTTGGCCCGGGAGCTTAATGGGCTATCTTAAGACCAACAAGGCCACTAGGAGCAAGGAGAAACGAGTTTGGAGTCGAAGCCCACAAGTGGACTCGCTACGTTGATGTCAGAGCTTCCAAAATGATGGTTCCTTCAAAAACTTGGATTTCGGATCAGTTTCGGTCGCACAAGGAGATCATCAATCACTCATGGTGCTGTCATCAGTATGTCCAAGGCCCGAGATCGAGTCCTCTACCCACCACGAAGGTGCACGACTCACTAAGCCCATTACTGTTTTCTTTGTTGATTTAAACTTACATTGTGTTTGGTTTCCGTTTTGTAGATAGGATTGTTATAGGAAGTCCCAAGGACACCTTCCTAGAAGGTTCCTTGGCTGATTGGGATCCTTGGGGAGCAAGAATTGACATAGTCAAGACTCTAGCCTAAAGGATGAAGAGGACTTGCCTAGCAAGGTTCTCTTCTAACCCTATTTTTTAGCATTTTCAGTAGCAAATTCGGCCACTCTCCTTCTCTATTAAAGGAGCATTTCGGCCTTGTAATCAAATCAGACCCCCATGAAATAACGAAGCAAATTTCCGCCTTAGGCTGTTTTTCGATTCATATTATTATTACCACCTCGTTGCTAGGATAGCGGATTCGGTTTATAGTACTCGGGTTATCACGCCCTCTTCATGCACCTTCAATTTATTGAGATTTAGACCCTCCCTTCGACCATGTGATTGATTGGTTGGCTAGGTAACTAGTCCATCCGGTTGTTGGATTGTTTTCGAGTTTTGAAAACCTTATTTCGATAGATTTTTCCCGATCCTTATTATTTGTGTGTTCCGACTCATATCATTTTCATGATGAAATCAACCTCACGGTCCCGTGCAATGTAGATCAGAGTCCAAGAATAATGGAATGGGAAAGAAGTTTGGTGCGGAGTTTGATGGACTCAGAGAAGTTAGGGGAAATAGTGACACATTCGGGAGAGGAATCGGACCAGTTGGAGCCAAATGCACGTTGGCCTGGATCAATGATGACAAGTTCATCCAAGAAGAATTGGTGATCCGACGAGTGGCATAGATGCCCAACAACATCCTCGAAATTGACATCAGCACCGACATCGACATCACAACTGCACCTCCAAATCATGATTCGCAAGAACGAACCTTCACGCCAACTCTTCCCGCATTATCATTGGAGCGAGAGGCGGGGAATAATGAAAGAAACGTATTCCCGACTATGGGTGCAATTGGAGCCTAATTTAATTCGAAGGCCTAAAGTTGCTTGAAATCGGGTCCACCGATATAAGAGGATTACACCAAGTCCAAACCCGGCCCAAATGAGAAGACTTTTCTCGTACTAGCTTTCACCCATGAGCTTAAACGGCTATATTAAAACCAAAAAGGCCACCGGGAGCAAGGAAAAACGAGTCCGGAGTGGAAGCCACAGGTGGACTCGCTACATTGATGTTAGAGCTTCCGAAACGATGGTTCTTTCAAAAACTTGGATTTCGGATCAGTTTCGGTCGCACCGTGGCCAAAATTAGAAGACTTTGCCGGTACTACCTTTGGCCCAGGAGCTTAATGGGCTATCTTAAGACCAACAAGGCCACTAGGAGCAAGGAGAAACGAGTTTGGAGTCGAAGCCCACAAGTGGACTCGCTACGTTGATGTCAGAGCTTCCAAAATGATGGTTCCTTCAAAAACTTGGATTTCGGATCAGTTTCGGTCGCACAAGGAGATCATCAATCACTCATGGTGCTGTCATCAGTATGTCCAAGGCCCGAGATCGAGTCCTCTACCCACCACGAAGGTGCACGACTCACTAAGCCCATTACTGTTTTCTTTGTTGATTCAAACTTACATTGTGTTTGGTTTCCGTTTTGTAGATAGGATTGTTATAGGAAGTCCCAAGGACACCTTCCTAGAAGGTTCCTTGGCTGATTGGGATCCTTGGGGAGCAAGAATTGACATAGTCAAGACTCTAGCCTAAAGGATGAAGAGGACTTGCCTAGCAAGGTTCTCTTCTAACCCTATTTTTTAGCATTTTCAGTAGCAAATTCGGCCACTCTTCTTCTCTATTAAAGGAGCATTTCGGCCTTGTAATCAAATCAGACCCCCATGAAATAACGAAGCAAATTTCCGCCTTAGGCTGTTTTTCAGTTCATATTATTATTACCACCTCGTTGCTAGGATAGCGGATTCGGTTTATAGTACTCGGGTTATCACGCCCTCTTCATGCACCTTCAATTTATTGAGATTTAGACCCTCCCTTCGACCATGTGATTGATTGGTTGGCTAGGTAACTAGTCCATCCGGTTGTTGGATTGCTTTCGAGTTTTGAAAACCTTATTTCGATAGATTTTTCCCGATCCTTATTATTTGTGTGTTCCGACTCATATCATTTTCATGACGAAATCAACCTCACGGTCCCGTGCAATGTAGGTCGAGTCCAAGAATAATGGAATGGGAAAGAAGTTTGGTGCGAAGTTTGATGGACTCAGAGAAGTTAGGGGAAATAGTGACACATTCGGGAGAGGAATCGGACAAGTTGGAGCCAAATGCACGTTGGCCTGGATCAATGATGACAAGTTCATCCAAGAAGAATTGGTGATCCGACGAGTGGCATAGATGCCCAACAACATCCTCGAAATTGACATCAGCACCGACATCGACATCACAATCGCACCTCCAAATCATGAATCGCAAGAACGAACCTTCACGCCAACTCTTCCCGCATTATCATTGGAGCAGAGGCAGGGAATAATGAAAGAAACGTGTTCCTGACTATGGGTGCAATTGGAGCCTAATTTAATTCGAAGGCCTAAAGTTGCTTGAAATCAGGTCCACCGATATAAGAGGATTACACCAAGTCCAAACCTGGCCCAAATGAGAAGACTTTTCTCGTACTAGCTTTCACCCATGAGCTTAAACGGCTATATTAAAACCAAAAAGGCCACTGGGAACAAGGAAAAACGAGTCCGGAGTCGAAGCCACAGGTGGACTCGCTACATTGATGTTAGAGCTTCCGAAACGATGGTTCTTTCAAAAACTTGGATTTCGGATCAGTTTCGGTCGCACCGTGGCCAAAATTAGAAGACTTTGCCGGTACTACCTTTGGCCCAGGAGCTTAATGGGCTATCTTAAGACCAACAAGGCCACTAGGAGCAAGGAGAAACGAGTTTGGAGTCGAAGCCCACAAGTGGACTCGCTACGTTGATGTCAGAGCTTCCAAAATGATGGTTCCTTCAAAAACTTGGATTTCGGATCGGTTTCGGTCGCACAAGGAGCTCATCAATCACTCATGGTGCTTGTCATCGGTATGTCCAAGGCCCGAGATCGAGTCCTCTACCCACCACGAAGGTGCACGACTCACTAAGCCCATTACTTGTTTTCTTTGTTGATTTAAACTTACATTGTGTTTGGTTTCCGTTTTGTAGATAGGATTGTTATAGGAAGTCCCAAGGACACCTTCCTAGAAGGTTCCTTGGCTGATTGGGATCCTTGGGGAGCAAGAATTGACATAGTCAAGACTCTAGCCTAAAGGATGAAGAGGACTTGCCTAGCAAGGTTCTCTTCTAACCCTATTTCTTAGCATTTTCAGTAGCAAATTCGGCCACTCTTCTTCTCTATTAAAGGAGCATTTCGGCCTTGTAATCAAATCGGACCCCCATGAAATAACGAAGCAAATTTCCGCCTTAGGCTGTTTTTCGGTTCATATTATTATTACCACCTCGTTGCTAGGATAGCGGATTCGGTTTATAGTACTCGGGTTATCACGCCCTCTTCATGCACCTTCAATTTATTGAGATTTAGACCCTCCCTTCGACCATGTGATTGATTGGTTGGCTAGGTAACTAGTCCATCCGGTTGTTGGATTGCTTTCGAGTTTTGAAAACCTTATTTCGATAGATTTGTCCCGATCCTTATTATTTGTGTGTTCCGACTCATATCATTTTCATGACGAAATCAACCTCACGGTCCCGAGCAATGTAGGTCGAGTCCAAAAATAATGGAATGGGAAAGAAGTTTGGTGCGAAGTTTGATGGACTCAGAGAAGTTAGGGGAAATAGTGACACATTCGGGAGAGGAATCGGACAAGTTGGAGCCAAATGCACGTTGGCCTGGATCAATGATGACAAGTTCATCCAAGAAGAATTGGTGATCCGACGAGTGGCATAGATGCCCAACAACATCCTCGAAATTGACATCAGCACCAACATCGACATCACAACTGCACCTCCAAATCATGATTCGCAAGAACGAACCTTCACGCCAACTCTTCCCGCATTATCATTGGAGCGAGGCGGGGAATAATGAAAGAAACGTGTTCCTGACTATGGGTGCAATTGGAGCCTAATTTAATTCGAAGGCCTAAAGTTGCTTGAAATCAAGTCCACCGATATAAGAGGATTACACCAAGTCCAAACCTGGCCCAAATGAGAAGACTTTTCTCGTACTAGCTTTCACCCATGAGCTTAAACGGCTATATTAAAACCAAAAAGGCCACTGGGAGCAAGGAAAAACGAGTCTGGAGTCCAAGCCACAAGTGGACTCGCTACATTGATGTAAGAGCTTCCGAAACGATGGTTCTTTCAAAAACTTGGATTTCGGATCAGTTTCGGTCGCACCGTGGCCAAAATTAGAAGACTTTGCCGGTACTACCTTTGGTCCGGGAGCTTAATGGGCTATCTTAAGACCAACAAGGCCACTAGGAGCAAGGAGAAACGAGTTTGGAGTCGAAGCCCACAAGTGGACTCGCTACGTTGATGTCAGAGCTTCCAAAATGATGGTTCCTTCAAAAACATGGAATTCGGATCAGTTTCGGTCGCACAAGGAGCTCATCAATCACTCATGGTGCTGTCATCAGTATGTCCAAGGCCTGAGATCGAGTCCTCTACCCACCACGAAGGTGCACGACTCACTAAGCCCATTACTTGTTTTCTTTGTTGATTCAAACTTACATTGTGTTTGGTTTCCGTTTTGTAGATAGGATTATTATAGGAAGTCCCAAGGACACCTTCCTAGAAGGTTCATTGGCTGATTGGGATGCTTGGGGAGCAAGAATTGACATAGTCAAGACTCTAGCCTAAAGGATGAAGAGGACTTGCCTAGCAAGGTTCTCTTCTAACCCTATTTTTTAGCATTTTCAGTAGCAAATTCGGCCACTCTTCTTCTCTATTAAAGGAGCATTTCGGCCTTGTAATCAAATCGACCCCCATGAAATAACGAAGCAAATTTCCGCCTTAGGCTGTTTTTCGGTTCATATTATTATTACCACCTCGTTGCTAGGATAGCGGATTCGGTTTATAGTACTCGGGTTATCACGCCCTCTTCATGCACCTTCAATTTATTGAGATTTAGACCCTCCATTCGACCATGTGATTGATTGGTTGGCTAGGTAACTAGTCAATCCGGTTGTTGGATTGCTTTCGAGTTTTGAAAATCTTATTTCGATAGATTTGTCCCAGTCCTTATTATTTGTGTGTTCCGACTCATATCATTTCATGATGAAATCAACCTCACGGTCCCAGGCAATGTAGGTCAGAGTCCAAGGATAATGGAATGGGAAAGAAGATTGGTGCGAAGTTTGATGGACTCAGAGAAGTTAGGGGAAATAGTGACACATTCGGGAGAGGAATCAGACCAGTTGGAGCCAAATGCATGTTGGCCTGGATCAATGATGACAAGTTCATCCAAGAAGAATTGGTGATCCGACGAGTGGCATAGATGCCGAACAACATCCTCGAAATTGACATCAGCACCGACATCGACATCACAACTGCACCTCAAAAATCATGATTCCCAAGAACGAACCTTCACGCCAACTCTTCACGCATTATCATTGGAGCAGAGGCAGGGAATAATGAAAGAAACGTGTTCCTGACTATGGGTGCAATTGGAGCCTCATTTAATTCGAAGGCCTAAAGTTGCTTGAAATCAGGTCCACCGATATAAGAGGATTACACCAAGTCCAAACCTGGCCCAAATGAGAAGACTTTTATCGTACTAGCTTTCACCCATGAGCTTAAACGGCTATATTAAAACCAAAAAGGCCACTGGGAGCAAGGACAAATGAGTCTGGAGTGGAAGCCACAAGTGGACTCGCTACATTGATGACAGAGCTTCCGAAACGATGGTTCTTTCAAAAACTTGGATTTCAGATCAGTTTCGGTCGCACCGTGGCCAAAATTGGAAGACTTTGCCGGTACTACCTTTGGCCCAGGAGCTTAATGGGCTATCTTAATACCAACAAGGCCACTAGGAGCAAGGAGAAACGAGTTTGGAGTCGAAGCCCACAAGTGGACTCGCTACGTTGATGTCATAGCTTCCAAAATGATGGTTCCTTCAAAAACTTGGATTTCGGATCAGTTTCGGTCGCACAAGGAGCTCATCAATCACTCATGGTGCTGTTATCAGTATGTCGAAGGCCCGAGATTGAGTCCTCTACCCACCACGAAAGTGCACGACTCACTAAGCTCATTACTGTTTTCTTTGTTGATTCAAACTTACATTGTGTTTGGTTTCCGTTTTGTAGATAGGATTATTATAGGAAGTCCCAAGGACACCTTCCTAGAAGGTTCCTTGGCTGATTGGGATCCTTGGGGAGCAAGAATTGACATAGTCAAGACTCTAGCCTAAAGGATGAAGAGGACTTGCCTAGCAAGGTTCTCTTCTAACCCTATTTCTTAGCATTTTCAGTAGCAAATTCGGCCACTCTTCTTCTCTATTAAAGGAGCATTTCGGCCTTGTAATCAAATCGGACCCCCATGAAATAACGAAGCAAATTTCCGCCTTAGGCTGTTTTTCGGTTCATATTATTATTACCACCTCGTTGCTAGGATAGCGGATTCGGTTTATAGTACTCGGGTTATCACGCCCTCTTCATGCACCTTCAATTTATTGAGATTTAGACCCTCCATTCGACCATGTGATTGATTGGTTGGCTAGGTAACTAGTCAATCCGGTTGTTGGATTGCTTTCGAGTTTTGAAAATCTTATTTCGATAGATTTGTCCCGATCCTTATTATTTGTGTGTTCCGACTCATATCATTTCATGATGAAATCAACCTCACGGTCCCAGGCAATGTAGGTCAGAGTCCAAGGATAATGGAATGGGAAAGAAGATTGGTGCGAAGTTTGATGGACTCAGAGAAGTTAGGGGAAATAGTGACACATTCGGGAGAGGAATCAGACCAGTTGGAGCCAAATGCATGTTGGCCTGGATCAATGATGACAAGTTCATCCAAGAAGAATTGGTGATCCGACGAGTGGCATAGATGCCGAACAACATCCTCGAAATTGACATCAGCACCGACATCGACATCACAAGCGCACCTCAAAAATCATGATTCCCAAGAACGAACCTTCACGCCAACTCTTCACGCATTATCATTGGAGCAGAGGCAGGGAATAATGAAAGAAACGTGTTCCTGACTATGGGTGCAATTGGAGCCTCATTTAATTCGAAGGCCTAAAGTTGCTTGAAATCGTGTCCACCGATATAAGAGGATTACACCAAGTCCAAACCTGGCCCAAATGAGAAGACTTTTATTGTACTAGCTTTCACCCATGAGCTTAAACGGCTATATTAAAACCAAAAAGGCCACTGGGAGCAAGGACAAATGAGTCTGGAGTGGAAGCCACAAGTGGACTCGCTACATTGATGACAGAGCTTCCGAAACGATGGTTCTTTCAAAAACTTGGATTTCAGATCAGTTTCGGTCGCACCGTGGCCAAAATTGGAAGACTTTGCCGGTACTACCTTTGGCCCAGGAGCTTAATGGGCTATCTTAAGACCAACAAGGCCACTAGGAGCAAGGAGAAACGAGTTTGGAGTCGAAGCCCACAAGTGGACTCGCTATGTTGATGTCATAGCTTCCAAAATGATGGTTCCTTCAAAAACTTGGATTTCGGATCGTCGTCGTCACAAGGAGCTCATCAATCACTCATGGTGCTGTTATCAGTATGTCGAAGGCCCGAGATCGAGTCCTCTACCCACCACGAAGGTGCACGACTCACTAAGCTCATTACTGTTTTCTTTGTTGATTCAAACTTACATTGTGTTTGGTTTCCGTTTTGTAGATAGGATTATTATAGGAAGTCCCAAGGACACCTTCCTAGAAGGTTCCTTGGCTGATTGGGATCCTTGGGGAGCAAGAATTGACATAGTCAAGACTCTAGCCTAAAGGATGAAGAGGACTTGCCTAGCAAGGTTCTCTTCTAACCCTATTTCTTAGCATTTTCGCTAGCAAATTCGGCCACTCTTCTTCTCTATTAAAGGAGCATTTCGGCCTTGTAATCAAATCGGACCCCCATGAAATAACGAAGCAAATTTCCGCCTTAGGCTGTTTTTCGCTTCATATTATTATTACCACCTCGTTGCTAGGATAGCGGATTCGGTTTATAGTACTCGGGTTATCACGCCCTCTTCATGCACCTTCAATTTATTGAGATTTAGACCCTCCCTTCGACCATGTGATTGATTGGTTGGCTAGGTAACTAGTCCATCCGGTTGTTGGATTGCTTTCGAGTTTTGAAAACCTTATTTCGATAGATTTGTCCCGATCCTTATTATTTGTGTGTTCCGACTCATATCATTTCATGACGAAATCAACCTCACGGTCCCGAGGCAATGTAGGTCGAGTCCAAAGATAATGGAATGGGAAAGAAGTTTGGTGCGAAGTTTGATGGACTCGGAGAAGTTAGGGGAAATAGTGACACATTCGGGAGAGGAATCGGACAAGTTGGAGCCAAATGCACGTTGGCTCGGATCAATGATGACAAGTTCATCCAAGAAGAATTGGTGATCCGACGAGTGGCATAGATGCCGAACAACATCCTCGAAATTGACATCAGCACCGACATCGACATCACAACTGCACCTCCAAATCATGATTCGCAAGAACGAACCTTCACGCCAACTCTTCCCGCATTATCATTGGGGCGAGAGCAGGGGAATAATGAAAGAAACGTGTTACTGACTATGGGTGCAATTGGAGCCTAATTTAATTCGAAGGTCTAAAGTTGCTTGAAATCAAGTCCACCGATATAAGAGGATTACACCAAGTCCAAACCTGGCCCAAATGAGAAGACTTTTCTCGTACTAGCTTTCACCCATGAGCTTAAACGGCTATATTAAAACCAAAAAGGCCACTGGAGCAAGGAAAAACGAGTCCGGAGTCCAAGCCACAAGTGGACTCGCTACATTGATGTAAGAGCTTCCGAAACGATGGTTCTTTCAAAAACTTGGATTTCGGATCGGTTTCGGTCGCACCGTGGCCAAAATTAGAAGACTTTGCCGGTACTACCTTTGGTCCGGGAGCTTAATGGGCTATCTTAAGACCAACAAGGCCACTAGGAGCAAGGAGAAACGAGTTTGGAGTCGAAGCCCACAAGTGGACTCGCTACGTTGATGTCAGAGCTTCCAAAATGATGGTTCCTTCAAAAACATGGATTTCGGATCAGTTTCGGTCGCACAAGGAGCTCATCAATCACTCATGGTGCTGTCATCAGTATGTCCAAGGCCTGAGATCGAGTCCTCTACCCACCACAAAGGTGCACGACTCACTAAGCCCATTACTGTTTTCTTTGTTGATTCAAACTTACATTGTGTTTGGTTTCCGTTTTGTAGATAGGATTATTATAGGAAGTCCCAAGGACACCTTCCTAGAAGGTTTCTTGGCTGATTGGGATCCTTGGGGAGCAAGAATTGACATAGTCAAGACTCTAGCCTAAAGGATGAAGAGGACTTGCCTAGCAAGGTTCTCTTCTAACCCTATTTCTTAGCATTTTCAGTAGCAAATTCGGCCACTCTTCTTCTCTATTAAAGGAGCATTTCGGCCTTGTAATCAAATCAGACCCCCATGAAATAACGAAGCAAATCTCCGCCTTACGCTGTTTTTCAGTTCATATTATTATTACCACCTTGTTGCTAGGATAGCGGATTCGGTTTATAGTACTCGGGTTATCACGCCCTCTTCATGCACCTTCAATTTATTGAGATTTAGACCCTCCATTCGACCATGTGATTGATTGGTTGGCTAGGTAACTAGTCAATCCGGTTGTTGGATTGCTTTCGAGTTTTGAAAACCTTATTTCGATAGATTTGTCCCAGTCCTTATTATTTGTGTGTTCCGACTCATATCATTTCATGATGAAATCAACCTCACGGTCCCAGGCAATGTAGGTTAGAGTCCAAGGATAATGGAATGGGAAAGAAGATTGGTGCGAAGTTTGATGGACTCAGAGAAGTTAGGGGAAATAGTGACACATTCGGGAGAGGAATCAGACCAGTTGGAGCCAAATGCACGTTGGCCTGGATCAATGATGACAAGTTCATCCAAGAAGAATTGGTGATCCGACGAGTGGCATAGATGCCGAACAACATCCTCGAAATTGACATCAGCACCGACATCGACATCACAACTGCACCTCAAAATCATGATTCCCAAGAACGAACCTTCACGCCAACTCTTCCCGCATTATCATTGGAGCAGAGGCAGGGAATAATGAAAGAAACGTGTTCCTGACTATGGGTGCAATTGGAGCCTAATTTAATTCGAAGGCCTAAAGTTGCTTGAAATCAGGTCCACCGATATAAGAGGATTACACCAAGTCCAAACCCGGCCCAAATGAGAAGACTTTTCTCGTACTAGCTTTCACCCATGAGCTTAAACGGCTATATTAAAACCAAAAAGGCCACTGGGAGCAAGGAAAAACGAGTCTGGAGTCCAAGCCACAAGTGGACTCGCTACATTGATGTAAGAGCTTCCGAAACGATGGTTCTTTCAAAAACTTGGATTTCGGATTAGTTTCGGTCGCACAAGGAGTTCATCAATCACTCATGGTATTGTCATCAGTATGTCCAAGGCATGAGATCGAGTCCTCTACCCACCACGAAGGTGCACGACTCACTAAGCCCATTACTATTTTCTTTGTTGATTCAAACTTACATTGTGTTTGGTTTCCGTTTTGTAGATAGGATTATTATAGGAAGTCCCAAGGACACCTTCCTAGAAGGTTCCTTGGCCGATTGGGATCCTTGGGGAGCAAGAATTGACATAGTCAAGACTCTAGCCTAAAGGATGAAGAGGACTTGCCTAGCAAGGTTCTCTTCTAACCCTATTTCTTAGCATTTTCAGTAGCAAATTCGGCCACTCTTCTTCTCTATTAAAGGAGCATTTCGGCCTTGTAATCAAATCGGACCCCCATGAAATAACGAAGCAAATTTCCGCCTTAGGCTGTTTTTCGGTTCATATTATTATTACCACCTCGTTGCTAGGATAGCGGATTCGGTTTATAGTACTCGGGTTATCACGCCCTCTTCATGCACCTTCAATTTATTGAGATTTAGACCCTCCCTTCGACCATGTGATTGATTGGTTGGCTAGGTAACTAGTCCATCCGGTTGTTGGATTGCTTTCGAGTTTTGAAAACCTTATTTCGATAGATTTGTCCCAGTCCTTATTATTTGTGTGTTCCGACTCATATCATTTCATGACGAAATTAACCTCACGGTCCCAGGCAATGTAGGTCAGAGTCCAAAGATAATGGAATGGGAAAGAAGTTTGGTGCGAAGTTTGATGGACTCAGAGAAGTTAGGGGAAATAGTGACACATTCGGGAGAGGAATCGGACAAGTTGGAGCCAAATGCACGTTGGCCTGGATCAATGATGACAAGTTCATCCAAGAAGAATTGGTGATCCGACGAGTGGCATAGATGCCGAACAACATCCTCGAAATTGACATCAGCACCGACATCGACATCACAACTGCACCTCCAAATCATGATTCGCAAGAACGAACCTTCACGCCAACTCTTCCCGCATTATCATTGGGGCAGAGGCAGGGAATAATGAAAGAAACGTGTTCCTGACTATGGGTGCAATTGGAGCCTAATTTAATTCGAAGGCCTAAAGTTGCTTGAAATCAAGTCCACCGATATAAGAGGATTACACCAAGTCCAAACCTGGCCCAAATGAGAAGACTTTTCTCGTACTAGCTTTCACCCATGAGCTTAAACGGCTATATTAAAACCAAAAAGGCCACTGGGAGCAAGGAAAAACGAGTCTGGAGTCCAAGCCACAAGTGGACTCGCTACATTGATGTAAGAGCTTCCGAAACGATGGTTCTTTCAAAAACTTGGATTTCGGATCAGTTTCGGTCGCACCGTGGCCAAAATTAGAAGACTTTGCCGGTACTACCTTTGGTCCAGGAGCTTAATGGGCTATCTTAAGACCAACAAGGCCACTAGGAGCAAGGAGAAACGAGTTTGGAGTCGAAGCCCACAAGTGGACTCGCTACGTTGATGTCAGAGCTTCCAAAATGATGGTTCCTTCAAAAACATGGATTTCGGATCAGTTTCGGTCGCACAAGGAGCTCATCAATCACTCATGGTGCTGTCATCAGTATGTCCAAGGCCCGAGATCGAGTCCTCTACCCACCACGAAGGTGCACGACTCACTAAGCCCATTACTGTTTTCTTTGTTGATTCAAACTTACATTGTGTTTGGTTTCCGTTTTGTAGATAGGATTATTATAGGAAGTCCCAAGGACACCTTCCTAGAAGGTTTCTTGGCTGATTGGGATCCTTGGGGAGCAAGAATTGACATAGTCAAGACTCCAGCCTAAAGGATGAAGAGGACTTGCCTAGCAAGGTTCTCTTCTAACCCTATTTTTAGCATTTTCAGTAGCAAATTCGGCCACTCTCCTTCTCTATTAAAGGAGCATTTCGGCCTTGTAATCAAATCAGACCCCCATGAAATAACGAAGCAAATCTCCGCCTTAGGCTGTTTTTCGACTTCATATTATTATTACCACCTCGTTGCTAGGATAGCGGATTCGGTTTATAGTACTCGGGTTATCACACCCTCTTCATGCACCTTCAATTTATTGAGATTTAGACCCTCCATTCGACCATGTGATTGATTGGTTGGCTAGGTAACTAGTCAATCCGGTTGTTGGATTGCTTTCGAGTTTTGAAAACCTTATTTCGATAGATTTGTCCCGATCCTTATTATTTGTGTGTTCCGACTCATATCATTTCATGATGAAATCAACCTCACGGTCCCAGGCAATGTAGGTCAGAGTCCAAGGATAATGGAATGGGAAAGAAGATTGGTGCGAAGTTTGATGGACTCAGAGAAGTTAGGGGAAATAGTGACACATTCGGGAGAGGAATCGGACCAGTTGGAGCCAAATGCACGTTGGCCTGGATCAATGATGACAAGTTCATCCAAGAAGAATTGGTGATCCGACGAGTGGCATAGATGCCGAACAACATCCTCGAAATTGACATCAGCACCGACATCGACATCACAAGCGCACCTCAAAATCATGATTCCCAAGAACGAACCTTCACGCCAACTCTTCCCGCATTATCATTGGAGCGAGAGCGGGGAATAATGAAAGAAACGTGTTCCCGACTATGGGTGCAATTGGAGCCTAATTTAATTCGAAGGCCTAAAGTTGCTTGAAATCGAGTCCACCGATATAAGAGGATTACACCAAGTCCAAACCTGGCCCAAATGAGAAGACTTTTCTCGTACTAGCTTTCACCCATGAGCTTAAACGGCTATATTAAAACCAAAATGGCCACTGGGAGCAAGGAAAAACGAGTCTGGAGTCGAAACCACAAGTGGACTCGCTACATTGATGTTAGAGTTTCGGAAACGATGGTTCTTTCAAAAACTTGGATTTCGGATCAGTTTCGGTCGCACCGTGGCCAACATTAGAAGACTTTGCCGGTACTACTTTTGGCCCAGGAGCTTAATGGGCTATCTTAAGACCAACAAGGCCACTAAGAGCAAGGAGAAACGAGTTTGGAGTCGAAGCCCACAAGTGGACTCGCTACGTTGATGTCAGAGCTTCCAAAATGATGGTTCCTTCAAAAACTTGGATTTCGGATCAGTTTCGGTCGCACAAGGAGTTCATCAATCACTCATGGTGCTGTCATCAGTATGTCAAAGGCATGAGATCGAGTCCTCTACCCACCACGAAGGTGCACGACTCACTAAGCCCATTACTGTTTTCTTTGTTGATTCAAACTTACATTGTGTTTGGTTTCCGTTTTGTAGATAGGATTATTATAGGAAGTCCCAAGGACACCTTCCTAGAAGGTTCCTTGGCTGATTGGGATCCTTGGGGAGCAAGAATTGACATAGTCAAGACTCTAGCCTAAAGGATGAAGAGGACTTGCCTAGCAAGGTTCTCTTCTAACCCTATTTCTTAGCATTTTCAGTAGCAAATTCGGCCACTCTTCTTCTCTATTAAAGGAGCATTTCGGCCTTGTAATCAAATCGAGACCCCCATGAAATAACGAAGCAAATTTCCGCCTTAGGCTGTTTTTCGGTTCATATTATTATTACCACCTCGTTGCTAGGATAGCGGATTCGGTTTATAGTACTCGGGTTATCACGCCCTCTTCATGCACCTTCAATTTATTGAGATTTAGACCCTCCCTTCGACCATGTGATTGATTGGTTGGCTAGGTAACTAGTCCATCCGGTTGTTGGATTGCTTTCGAGTTTTGAAAACCTTATTTCGATAGATTTGTCCCAGTCCTTATTATTTGTGTGTTCCGACTCATATCATTTCATGACGAAATCAACCTCACGGTCCCAGGCAATGTAGGTCAGAGTCCAAAGATAATGGAATGGGAAAGAAGTTTGGTGCGAAGTTTGATGGACTCAGAGAAGTTAGGGGAAATAGTGACACATTCGGGAGAGGAATCGGACAAGTTGGAGCCAAATACACATTGGCCTGGATCAATGATGACAAGTTCATCCAAGAAGAATTGGTGATCCGACGAGTGGCATAGATGCCGAACAACATCCTCGAAATTGACATCAGCACCGACATCGACATCACAAGCGCACCTCCAAATCATGATTCGCAAGAACGAACCTTCACGCCATCTCTTCCCGCATTATCATTGGGGCGAGAGCGGGGAATAATGAAAGAAACGTGTTCCCGACTATGGGTGCAATTGGAGCCTAATTTAATTCGAAGGCCTAAAGTTGCTTGAAATCAAGTCCACCGATATAAGAGGATTACACCAAGTCCAAACCTGGCCCAAATGAGAAGACTTTTCTCGTACTAGCTTTCACCCATGAGCTTAAACGGCTATATTAAAACCAAAAAGGCCACTGGGAGCAAGGAAAAACGAGTCTGGAGTCCAAGCCACAAGTGGACTCGCTACATTGATGTAAGAGCTTCCGAAATGATGGTTCTTTCAAAAACATGGATTTCGGATCAGTTTCGGTCGCACAAGGAGTTCATCAATCACTCATGGTATTGTCATCAGTATGTCCAAGGCATGAGATCGAGTCCTCTACCCACCACGAAGGTGCACGACTCACTAAGCCCATTACTATTTTCTTTGTTGATTCAAACTTACATTGTGTTTGGTTTCCGTTTTGTAGATAGGATTATTATAGGAAGTCCCAAGGACACCTTCCTAGAAGGTTCCTTGGCTGATTGGGATCCTTGGGGAGCAAGAATTGACATAGTCAAGACTCTAGCCTAAAGGATGAAGAGGACTTGCCTAGCAAGGTTCTCTTCTAACCCTATTTCTTAGCATTTTCAGTAGCAAATTCGGCCACTCTTCTTCTCTATTAAAGGAGCATTTCGGCCTTGTAATCAAATCGAGACCCCCATGAAATAACGAAGCAAATTTCCGCCTTAGGCTATTTTTCGAGTTCATATTATTATTACCACCTCGTTGCTAGGATAGCGGATTCGGTTTATAGTACTCGGGTTATCACGCCCTCTTCATGCACCTTCAATTTATTGAGATTTAGACCCTCCCTTCGACCATGTGATTGATTGGTTGGCTAGGTAACTAGTCCATCCGGTTGTTGGATTGCTTTCGAGTTTTGAAAACCTTATTTCGATAGATTTGTCCCAGTCCTTATTATTTGTGTGTTCCGACTCATATCATTTCATGACGAAATCA
This sequence comes from Linum usitatissimum, assembly GCA_030674075.2. Taxonomy (NCBI): domain Eukaryota; kingdom Viridiplantae; phylum Streptophyta; class Magnoliopsida; order Malpighiales; family Linaceae; genus Linum; species Linum usitatissimum. The sequence goes on along the minus strand of JAUJYP020000289.1, from coordinate 299,057 downwards.
ACCTCACGGTCCCAAGCAATGTAGGTCGAGTCCAAAGATAATGGAATGGGAAAGAAGTTTGGTGCGAAGTTTGATGGACTCAGAGAAGTTAGGGGAAATAGTGACACATTCGGGAGAGGAATCGGACAAGTTGGAGCCAAATACACATTGGCCTGGATCAATGATGACAAGTTCATCCAAGAAGAATTGGTGATCCGACGAGTGGCATAGATGCCGAACAACATCCTCGAAATTGACATCAGCACCGACATCGACATCACAACTGCACCTCCAAATCATGATTCGCAAGAACGAACCTTCACGCCATCTCTTCCCGCATTATCATTGGGGCAGAGCGGGGAATAATGAAAGAAACGTGTTCATGACTATGGGTGCAATTGGAGCCTAATTTAATTCGAAGGCCTAAAGTTGCTTGAAATCAGGTCCACCGATATAAGAGGATTACACCAAGTCCAAACCTGGCCCAAATGAGAAGACTTTTCTCGTACTAGCTTTCACCCATGAGCTTAAACGGCTATATTAAAACCAAAAAGGCCAGGGAGCAAGGAAAAACGAGTCTGGAGTCCAAGCCACAAGTGGACTCGCTACATTGATGTAAGAGCTTCCGAAATGATGGTTCTTTCAAAAACATGGATTTCGGATCAGTTTCGGTCGCACAAGGAGTTCATCAATCACTCATGGTATTGTCATCAGTATGTCCAAGGCATGAGATCGAGTCCTCTACCCACCACGAAGGTGCACGACTCACTAAGCCCATTACTATTTTCTTTGTTGATTCAAACTTACATTGTGTTTGGTTTCCGTTTTGTAGATAGGATTATTATAGGAAGTCCCAAGGACACCTTCCTAGAAGGTTCCTTGGCTGATTGGGATCCTTGGGGAGCAAGAATTGACATAGTCAAGACTCTAGCCTAAAGGATGAAGAGGACTTGCCTAGCAAGGTTCTCTTCTAACCCTATTTCTTAGCATTTTCAGTAGCAAATTCGGCCACTCTTCTTCTCTATTAAAGGAGCATTTCGGCCTTGTAATCAAATCGGACCCCCATGAAATAACGAAGCAAATTTCCGCCTTAGGCTATTTTTCGAGTTCATATTATTATTACCACCTCGTTGCTAGGATAGCGGATTCGGTTTATAGTACTCGGGTTATCACGCCCTCTTCATGCACCTTCAATTTATTGAGATTTAGACCCTCCCTTCGACCATGTGATTGATTGGTTGGCTAGGTAACTAGTCCATCCGGTTGTTGGATTGCTTTCGAGTTTTGAAAACCTTATTTCGATAGATTTGTCCCGATCCTTATTATTTGTGTGTTCCGACTCATATCATTTCATGACGAAATCAACCTCACGGTCCCGAGGCAATGTAGGTCAGAGTCCAAAGATAATGGAATGGGAAAGAAGTTTGGTGCGAAGTTTGATGGACTCAGAGAAGTTAGGGGAAATAGTGACACATTCGGGAGAGGAATCGGACAAGTTGGAGCCAAATACACATTGGCCTGGATCAATGATGACAAGTTCATCCAAGAAGAATTGGTGATCCGACGAGTGGCATAGATGCCGAACAACATCCTCGAAATTGACATCAGCACCGACATCGACATCACAACTGCACCTCCAAATTATGATTCGCAAGAACGAACCTTCACGCCAACTCTTCCCGCATTATCATTGGGGCAGAGGCAGGGAATAATGAAAGAAACGTGTTCCTGACTATGGGTGCAATTGGAGCCTAATTTAATTCGAAGGCCTAAAGTTGCTTGAAATCAAGTCCACCGATATAAGAGGATTACACCAAGTCCAAACCTGGCCCAAATGAGAAGACTTTTCTCGTACTAGCTTTCACCCATGAGCTTAAACGGCTATATTAAAACCAAAAAGGCCCACGGAGCAAGGAAAAACGAGTCGCGGAGTCCAAGCCACAAGTGGACTCGCTACATTGATGTAAGAGCTTCCGAAATGATGGTTCTTTCAAAAACTTGGATTTCGGATCAGTTTCGGTCGCACAAGGAGTTCATCAATCACTCATGGTATTGTCATCAGTATGTCCAAGGCATGAGATCGAGTCCTCTACCCACCACGAAGGTGCACGACTCACTAAGCCCATTACTATTTTCTTTGTTGATTCAAACTTACATTGTGTTTGGTTTCCGTTTTGTAGATAGGATTATTATAGGAAGTCCCAAGGACACCTTCCTAGAAGGTTCCTTGGCTGATTGGGATCCTTGGGGAGCAAGAATTGACATAGTCAAGACTCTAGCCTAAAGGATGAAGAGGACTTGCCTAGCAAGGTTCTCTTCTAACCCTATTTCTTAGCATTTTCAGTAGCAAATTCGGCCACTCTTCTTCTCTATTAAAGGAGCATTTCGGCCTTGTAATCAAATCAGACCCCCATGAAATAACGAAGCAAATTTCCGCCTTAGGCTATTTTTCAGTTCATATTATTATTACCACCTCGTTGCTAGGATAGCGGATTCGGTTTATAGTACTCGGGTTATCACGCCCTCTTCATGCACCTTCAATTTATTGAGATTTAGACCCTCCCTTCGACCATGTGATTGATTGGTTGGCTAGGTAACTAGTCCATCCGGTTGTTGGATTGCTTTCGAGTTTTGAAAACCTTATTTCGATAGATTTGTCCCAGTCCTTATTATTTGTGTGTTCCGACTCATATCATTTCATGACGAAATCAACCTCACGGTCCCAGGCAATGTAGGTCAGAGTCCAAAGATAATGGAATGGGAAAGAAGTTTGGTGCGAAGTTTGATGGACTCGAGAGAAGTTAGGGGAAATAGTGACACATTCGGGAGAGGAATCGGACAAGTTGGAGCCAAATGCACGTTGGCTCGGATCAATGATGACAAGTTCATCCAAGAAGAATTGGTGATCCGACGAGTGGCATAGATGCCGAACAACATCCTCGAAATTGACATCAGCACCGACATCGACATCACAACTGCACCTCCAAATCATGATTCACAAGAACGAACCTTCACGCCAACTCTTCCCGCATTATCATTGGGGCGAGAGCGGGGAATAATGAAAGAAACGTGTTCCTGACTATGGGTGCAATTGGAGCCTAATTTAATTCGAAGGCCTAAAGTTGCTTGAAATCAAGTCCACCGATATAAGAGGATTACACCAAGTCCAAACCTGGCCCAAATGAGAAGACTTTTCTCGTACTAGCTTTCACCTATGAGCTTAAACGGCTATATTAAAACCAAAAAGGCCACTGGGAGCAAGGAAAAACGAGTCTGGAGTCCAAGCCACAAGTGGACTCGCTACATTGATGTAAGAGCTTTCGAAACGATGGTTCTTTCAAAAACTTGGATTTCGGATCAGTTTCGGTCGCACCGTGGCCAAAATTAGAAGACTTTGCCGGTACTACCTTTGGTCCAGGAGCTTAATGGGCTATCTTAAGACCAACAAGGCCACTAGGAGCAAGGAGAAACGAGTTTGGAGTCGAAGCCCACAAGTGGACTCGCTACGTTGATGTCAGAGCTTCCAAAATGATGGTTCCTTCAAAAACATGGATTTCGGATCAGTTTCGGTCGCACAAGGAGCTCATCAATCACTCATGGTGCTGTCATCAGTATGTCCAAGGCCTGAGATCGAGTCCTCTACCCAGCACGAAGGTGCACGACTCACTAAGCCCATTACTGTTTTCTTTGTTGATTCAAACTTACATTGTGTTTGGTTTCCGTTTTGTAGATAGGATTATTATAGGAAGTCCCAAGGACACCTTCCTAGAAGGTTTCTTGGCCGATTGGGATCCTTGGGGAGCAAGAATTGACATAGTCAAGACTCTAGCCTAAAGGATGAAGAGGACTTGCCTAGCAAGGTTCTCTTCTAACCCTATTTCTTAGCATTTTCAGTAGCAAATTCGGCCACTCTTCTTCTCTATTAAAGGAGCATTTCGGCCTTGTAATCAAATCAGACCCCCATGAAATAACGAAGCAAATTTCCGCCTTAGGCTGTTTTTCAGTTCATATTATTATTACCACCTCGTTGCTAGGATAGCGGATTCGGTTTATAGTACTCGGGTTATCACGCCCTCTTCATGCACCTTCAATTTATTGAGATTTAGACCCTCCATTCGACCATGTGATTGATTGGTTGGCTAGGTAACTAGTCAATCCGGTTGTTGGATTGCTTTCGAGTTTTGAAAACCTTATTTCGATAGATTTGTCCCAGTCCTTATTATTTGTGTGTTCCGACTCATATCATTTCATGATGAAATCAACCTCACGGTCCCAGGCAATGTAGGTTAGAGTCCAAGGATAATGGAATGGGAAAGAAGATTGGTGCGAAGTTTGATGGACTCAGAGAAGTTAGGGGAAATAGTGACACATTCGGGAGAGGAATCAGACCAGTTGGAGCCAAATGCACGTTGGCCTGGATCAATGATGACAAGTTCATCTAAGAAGAATTGGTGATCCGACGAGTGGCATAGATGCCGAACAACATCCTCGAAATTGACATCAGCACCGACATCGACATCACAAGCGCACCTCAAAATCATGATTCCCAAGAACGAACCTTCACGCCAACTCTTCCCGCATTATCATTGGAGCGAGAGGGGAATAATGAAAGAAACGTGTTCCCGACTATGGGTGCAATTGGAGCCTAATTTAATTCGAAGGCCTAAAGTTGCTTGAAATCAGGTCCACCGATATAAGAGGATTACACCAACTCCAAACCTGGCCCAAATGAGAAGACTGTTCTCGTACTAGCTTTCACCCATGAGCTTAAACGGCTATATTAAAACCAAAATGGCCACTGGGAGCAAGGAAAAACGAGTCTGGAGTCGAAGCCACAAGTGGACTCGCTACATTGATGTTAGAGTTTCCGAAACGATGGTTCTTTCAAAAACTTGGATTTCGGATCAGTTTCGGTCGCACCGTGGCCAACATTAGAAGACTTTGCCGGTACTACTTTTGGCCCAGGAGCTTAATGGGCTATCTTAAGACCAACAAGGCCACTAGGAGCAAGGAGAAACGAGTTTGGAGTCGAAGCCCACAAGTGGACTCGCTACGTTGATGTCAGAGCTTCCAAAATGATGGTTCCTTCAAAAACTTGGATTTCGGATCAGTTTCGGTCGCACAAGGAGTTCATCAATCACTCATGGTGCTGTCATCAGTATGTCCAAGGCATGAGATCGAGTCCTCTACCCACCACGAAGGTGCACGACTCACTAAGCCCATTACTGTTTTCTTTGTTGATTCAAACTTACATTGTGTTTGGTTTCCGTTTTGTAGATAGGATTATTATAGGAAGTCCCAAGGACACCTTCCTAGAAGGTTCCTTGGCTGATTGGGATCCTTGGGGAGCAAGAATTGACATAGTCAAGACTCTAGCCTAAAGGATGAAGAGGACTTGCCTAGCAAGGTTCTCTTCTAACCCTATTTCTTAGCATTTTCAGTAGCAAATTCGGCCACTCTTCTTCTCTATTAAAGGAGCATTTCGGCCTTGTAATCAAATCGACCCCCATGAAATAACGAAGCAAATTTTCGCCTTAGGCTGTTTTTCAGTTCATATTATTATTACCACCTCGTTGCTAGGATAGCGGATTCGGTTTATAGTACTCGGGTTATCACGCCCTCTTCATGCACCTTCAATTTATTGAGATTTAGACCCTCCCTTCGACCAAGTGATTGATTGGTTGGCTAGGTAACTAGTCCATCCGGTTGTTGGATTGCTTTCGACTTTTGACAACCTTATTTCGATAGATTTGTCCCAGTCCTTATTATTTGTGTGTTCCGACTCATATCATTTTCATGATGAAATCAACCTCACGGTCCCAGGCAATGTAGGTCAGAGTCCAAGGATAATGGAATGGGAAAGAAGTTTGGTGCGAAGTTTGATGGACTCAGAGAAGTTAGGGGAAATAGTGACACATTCGGGAGAGGAATCGGACCAGTTGGAGCCAAATGCATGTTGGCCTGGATCAATGATGACAAGTTCATCCAAGAAGAATTGGTGATCCGACGAGTGGCATAGATGCCGAACAACATCCTCAAAATTGACATCAGCACCGACATCGACATCACAACTGCACCTCAAAATCATGATTCGCAAGAATGCACCTTCACGCCAACTCTTCCCGCATTATCATTAGAGCAGAGGCAGGGAATAATGAAAGAAACGTGTTCCTGACTATGGGTGCAATTGGAGCCTAATTTAATTCGAAGGCCGAAAGTTGCTTGAAATCGTGTCCACCAATATAAGAGGATTACACCAAGTCCAAACCTGGCCCAAATGAGAAAACTTTTCTCGTACTAGCTTTCACCCATGAGCTTAAACGGCTATATTAAAACCAAAAAGGCCACTGGGAGCAATGACAAATGAGTCTGGAGTCGAAGCCACAAGTGGACTCGCTAAATTGATGACAAAGCTTCCGAAACGATGGTTCTTTCAAAAACTTGGATTTCGAATCAGTTTCGGTCGCACCGTGGCCAAAATTAGAAGACTTTGTCGGTACTACCTTTGGCCCAGGAGCTTAATGGGCTATCTTAAGACCAACAAGGCCACTAGGAGCAAGGAGAAACGAGTTTGGAGTCGAAGCCCACAAGTGGACTCGCTACGTTGATTTCAGAGCTTCCAAAATGATGGTTCCTTCAAAAACTTGGATTTCGGATCAGTTTCGGTCGCACAAGGAGCTCATCAATCACTCATGGTGCTTGTCATCGGTATGTCCAAGGCCCGAGATCGAGTCCTCTACCCACCACGAAGGTGCACGACTCACTAAGCCCATTACTGTTTTCTTTGTTGATTCAAACTTACTTTGTGTTTGGTTTCCGTTTTGTAGATAGGATTATTATAGGAAGTCCCAAGGACACCTTCCTAGAAGGTTCCTTGGCTGATTGGGATCCTTGGGAGCAAGAATTGACATAGTCAAGACTCCAGCCTAAAGGATGAAGAGGACTTGCCTAGCAAGGTTCTCTTCTAACCCTATTTTTAGCATTTTCAGTAGCAAATTCGGCCACTCTCCTTCTCTATTAAAGGAGCATTTCGGCCTTGTAATCAAATCGACCCCCATGAAATAACGAAGCAAATTTCCGCCTTAGGCCGTTTTTCGGTTCATATTATTATTACCACCTCGTTGCTAGGATAGCGGATTCGGTTTTATAGTACTCGGGTTATCACGCCCTCTTCATGCACCTTCAATTTATTGAGATTTAGACCCTCCCTTCGACCATGTGATTGATTGGTTGGCTAGGTAACTAGTCCATCCGGTTGTTGGATTGCTTTCGAGTTTTGAAAACCTTATTTCGATAGATTTGTCCCGGTCCTTATTATTTGTGTGTTCCGACTCATATCATTTTCATGATGAAATCAACCTCACGGTCCCGAGCAATGTAGGTCGAGTCCAAGGATAATGGAATGGGAAAGAAGTTTGGTGCGAAGTTTGATGGACTCGAGAGAAGTTAGGGGAAATAGTGACACATTCGGGAGAGGAATCGGACCGGTTGGAGCCAAATGCATGTTGGCTCGGATCAATGATGACAAGTTAATCCAAGAAGAATTGGTGATCCGACGAGTGGCATAGATGCCGAACAACATCCTCGAAATTGACATCAGCACCGACATCGACATCACAACTGCACCTCAAAATCATGATTCGCAAGAACGCACCTTCACGCCAACTCTTCCCGCATTATCATTGGAGCAGAGGCAGGGAATAATGAAAGAAACGTGTTCCTGACTATGGGTGCAATTGGAGCCTAATTTAATTCGAAGGCCGAAAGTTGCTTGAAATCAGGTCCACCAATATAAGAGGATTACACCAAGTCCAAACCTGGCCCAAATGAGAAAACTTTTCTCGTACTAGCTTTCACCCATGAGCTTAAACGGCTATATTAAAACCAAAAAGGCCACTGGGAGCAATGACAAATGAGTCTGGAGTCGAAGCCACAAGTGGACTCGCTAAATTGATGACAGAGCTTCCGAAACGATGGTTCTTTCAAAAACTTGGATTTCGAATCAGTTTCGGTCGCACCGTGGCCAAAATTAGAAGACTTTGCCGGTACTACCTTTGGCCCAGGAGCTTAATGGGCTATCTTAAGACCAACAAGGCCACTAGGAGCAAGGAGAAACGAGTTTGGAGTCGAAGCCCACAAGTGGACTCGCTACGTTGATGTCAGAGCTTCCAAAATGATGGTTCCTTCAAAAACTTGGATTTCGGATCAGTTTCGGTCGCACAAGGAGCTCATCAATCACTCATGGTGCTGTCATCAGTATGTCCAAGGCCCGAGATCGAGTCCTCTACCCACCACGAAGGTGCACGACTCACTAAGCCCATTCTTGTTTTCTTTGTTGATTCAAACTTACTTTGTGTTTGGTTTCCGTTTTGTAGATAGGATTATTATAGGAAGTCCCAAGGACACCTTCCTAGAAGGTTCCTTGGCTGATTGGGATCCTTGGGAGCAAGAATTGACATAGTCAAGACTCCGGCCCTAAAGGATGAAGAGGACTTGCCTAGCAAGGTTCTCTTCTAACCCTATTTTTAGCATTTTCAGTAGCAAATTCTGCCACTCTCCTTCTCTATTAAAGGAGCATTTCGGCCTTGTAATCAAATCGGACCCCCATGAAATAACGAAGCAAATTTCCGCCTTAGGCTGTTTTTCAGTTCATATTATTATTACCACCTCGTTGCTAGGATAGCGGATTCGGTTTTATAGTACTCGGGTTATCACGCCCTCTTCATGCACCTTCAATTTATTGAGATTTAGACCCTCCCTTCGACCATGTGATTGATTGGTTGGCTAGGTAACTAGTCCATCCGGTTGTTGGATTGCTTTCGAGTTTTGAAAACCTTATTTCGATAGATTTGTCCCGGTCCTTATTATTTGTGTGTTCCGACTCATATCATTTTCATGATGAAATCAACCTCACGGTCCCGAGGCAATGTAGGTCGAGTCCAAGGATAATGGAATGGGAAAGAAGTTTGGTGCGAAGTTTGATGGACTCGGAGAAGTTAGGGGAAATAGTGACACATTCGGGAGAGGAATCGGACCGGTTGGAGCCAAATGCATGTTGGCTGGATCAATGATGACAAGTTCATCCAAGAAGAATTGGTGATCCGACGAGTGGCATAGATGCCGAACAACATCCTCAAAATTGACATCAGCACCGACATCGACATCACAACTACACCTCAAAATCATGATTCGCAAGAACGCACCTTCACGCCAACTCTTCCCGCATTATCATTGGAGCAGAGGCAGGGAATAATGAAAGAAACGTGTGACTATGGGTGCAATTGGAGCCTAATTTAATTCGAAGGCCGAAAGTTGCTTGAAATCAGGTCCACCAATATAAGAGGATTACACCAAGTCCAAACCTGGCCCACATGAGAAAACTTTTCTCGTACTAGCTTTCACCCATGAGCTTAAACGGCTATATTAAAACCAAAAAGGCCACTGGGAGCAATGACAAAAGAGTCTGGAGTCGAAGCCACAAGTGGACTCGCTAAATTGATGACAGAGCTTCCGAAACGATGGTTCTTTCAAAAACTTGGATTTCGGATTAGTTTCGGTCGCACCGTGGCCAAAATTAGAAGACTTTGCCGGTACTAGCTTTGGCCCAGGAGCTTAATGGGCTATCTTAAGACCAACAAGGCCACTAGGAGCAAGGAGAAACGAGTTTGGAGTCGAAGCCCACAAGTGGACTCGCTACGTTGATGTCAGAGCTTCCAAAATGATGGTTCCTTCAAAAACTTGGATTTCGGATCAGTTTCGGTCGCACAAGGAGCTCATCAATCACTCATGGTGCTGTCATCAGTATGTCCAAGGCCCAAGATCGAGTCCTCTACCCACCACGAAGGTGCACGACTCACTAAGCCCATTACTTGTTTTCTTTGTTGATTCAAACTTACTTTGTGTTTGGTTTCCGTTTTGTAGATAGGATTATTATAGGAAGTCCCAAGGACACCTTCCTAGAAGGTTCCTTGGCTGATTGGGATCCTTGGGAGCAAGAATTGACATAGTCAAGACTCCGGCCCTAAAGGATGAAGAGGACTTGCCTAGCAAGGTTCTCTTCTAACCCTATTTTTAGCATTTTCAGTAGCAAATTCTGCCACTCTCCTTCTCTATTAAAGGAGCATTTCGGCCTTGTAATCAAATCGGACCCCCATGAAATAACGAAGCAAATTTCCGCCTTAGGCTGTTTTTCAGTTCATATTATTATTACCACCTCGTTGCTAGGATAGCGGATTCGGTTTTATAGTACTCGGGTTATCACGCCCTCTTCATGCACCTTCAATTTATTGAGATTTAGACCCTCCCTTCGACCATGTGATTGATTGGTTGGCTAGGTAACTAGTCCATCCGGTTGTTGGATTGCTTTCGAGTTTTGAAAACCTTATTTCGATAGATTTGTCCCAGTCCTTATTATTTGTGTGTTCCGACTCATATCATTTTCATGATGAAATCAACCTCACGGTCCCGAGCAATGTAGGTCGAGTCCAAGGATAATGGAATGGGAAAGAAGTTTGGTGCGAAGTTTGATGGACTCAGAGAAGTTAGGGGAAATAGTGACACATTCGGGAGAGGAATCGGACCAGTTGGAGCCAAATGCATGTTGGCCTGGATCAATGATGACAAGTTCATCCAAGAAGAATTGGTGATCCGACGAGTGGCATAGATGCCGAACAACATCCTCAAAATTGACATCAGCACCGACATCGACATCACAACTACACCTCAAAATCATGATTCGCAAGAACGTACCTTCACGCCAACTCTTCCCGCATTATCATTGGAGCAGAGGCAGGGAATAATGAAAGAAACGTGTTCCTGACTATGGGTGCAATTGGAGCCTAATTTAATTCGAAGGCCGAAAGTTGCTTGAAATCGAGTCCACCAATATAAGAGGATTACACCAAGTCCAAACCCGGCCCAAATGAGAAAACTTTTCTCGTACTAGCTTTCACCCATGAGCTTAAACGGCTATATTAAAACCAAAAAGGCCACCGGGAGCAATGACAAATGAGTCTGGAGTCGAAGCCACAAGTGGACTCGCTAAATTGATGACAGAGCTTCCGAAACGATGGTTCTTTCAAAAACTTGGATTTCGGATCAGTTTCGGTCGCACCGTGGCCAAAATTAGAAGACTTTGTCGTTACTACCTTTTGCCGAGGAGCTTAATGGGCTATCTTAAGACCAACAAGGCCACTAGGAGCAAGGAGAAACGAGTTTCGAGTCGAAGCCCACAAGTGGACTCGCTACGTTGATGTCAGAGCTTCCAAAACGATGGTTCCTTCAAAAACTTGGATTTCGGATCAGTTTCGGTCGCACAAGGAGCTCATCAATCACTCATAATGTTGTCATCAGTATGTCCAAGGCCCAAGATTGAGTCCTCTACCCACCACGAAAGTGCACGACTCACTAAGCTCATTACTGTTTTCTTTGTTGATTCAAACTTACATTGTGTTTGGTTTCCTTTTTGTAGATAGGATTATTATAGGAAGTCCCAAGGACACCTTCCTATAAGGTTCCTTGGCTGATTGGGATCCTTGGGGAGCAAGAATTGACATAGTCAAGACTCTAGCCTAAAGGATGAAGATGACTGGCCTAGCAAGGTTCTCTTCTAACCCTATTTTTTAGCATTTTCAGTAGCAAATTCGGCCACTCTCCTCTCTATTAAAGGAGCATTTCGGCCTTGTAATCAAATTAGACCCCCATGAAATAACGAAGCAAATTTCTGACTTAGGCTGTTTTTTCAGTTCTTATTATTATTACCACCTCGTTGCTAGGATAGCGGATTCGGTTTATAGCTAGCCTAATTAAGGTTATTTCTACCTTAGTTGGGAAGCCAGTAATGGTAATTCGCGTGCATGATCGTGTCTTGGATTCATACGAGTGATAGGAGGATTCATTTTATTCAATCCATGTCCAGCATTTATTCATTTTGAATGTGTTTAGGAAGTTGAGCTTCATGGCTCATCTCTTGCAAGAACTCACTTTATCCCTTTGAATCAACCCTTGAATTTTTATTTTTATTTAATCATTAGAGTAACTAAAACCCAAAATCAATTATTTCAGTCTAAACCATGTTGACGAGTTCGATTAGAGAGTGTTGCAGTGATGTGAAGAAACCAACTTAGCCTTAAGTTGGGGAAAATTCCAGTTTATGGTGCGTGACTTAATTGTACTTGGGCATAAGATATTCGGTAAAGGGATTGAAGTGGATAAGGCAAAGCTCAGGACGATAGCAAATCTTCCACTCTCTTCTTTTTTTGAAGGTGATCGGAGTTTTTTGGGCCATGCGGGATTCTACCGCTGATTTATCTAGGACTTCTCCAAAATTGCAACACCTTTGAACTGCTTTCTGGAAAATGATACTACATTAATCATAACCGATGAGTGCAAACATTCTTTTGAGCTACTCAAAGAAAAGCTCATGAGTGCGCTAATCCTCACCTTACCTGATTGGTCTCTTCCATTTGAGTTTATGTGCGACACTAGTGATTTTGCTTTGGGAGCTGTTCTGGGACAACAAAAGCGTAATCACTTCCACCCTATCTACTACGCCAGCAAATCATTGAATGATGCCCAGAAGAACTACACCACCACAGAGAAAGAGCTGCTAGTTGTGGTGTTCGCAGTCGACAAGTTCAGATCCTACCTTGTGATTTCTCATACTGCGGTTTCACTAACCACGCAGCTATTAGGTACTTGATGAGTAAGCCAGATGCTAAGCCACTCCTTCTCTAATGGATCTTGTTGCTGCAAGAGTTTGACCTCGAGATCGAGGATAAAAAGGGCTCTAAGAATGTTGCTGCAGATCACCTCTCCCGATTGATGGAGGAGCTACAGAAGCCGGATGGGATTTCCATTTAGGAGTGCTTCCCAAATGAGAGAATCTTCATGGTCCTTGTCCAAGTTGTGTAAGGAGCATGGTTTTCTGACATAGCAAACTACCTCACTAATGAATCCTTCCCAAAGGATGTTACACCATAAGGAAAGTGAAACATTTTGACGGATATGAAGAACTACGTTTGGGATGATCCATATCTCTTTCTTAGGGGTGTAGATCAGATGATTCAATGATGTGTGCCCTACAGTGACACCAACTCTTTCCTCAAGCATTGCCACGCCGGCTAGCTAGAGGACATCTTGGTGTTGTAGGGCATTTCCTCAAGCATTTCACAAGGAAGTGAAAACTTTAAGTGTGAGGGGAATATGTTTATATTGTGGGATGTCGTGGATGTTAATCAACATGCAATATTGTTCAAATTGTGTTTGTCATAGTTATGCAGGATGAATAGGAAGAAGACACCTGTCGTAGGCCTAGGGAAGGTTACCGCCATTGGGAAGAAGCCGCGGCCAAACCCTTCCTCCCCTTCCTCCACTAGGACTAGTCCACCCTCATCTCCACCACGAGCTTCCGTTTCTAGTCGTCCACACTGGGATGGAGCTTCATCCTATGCTAATCCATGCTGTTCACAACCAACTTCTCATCCGGAGACACCGTCATATCCGATTCCAGCCACTACTACTACTTTACCAAGCCTAGAGGTGAAGTAGTCGATTTTTGACTTCGAGCCAGGGAGTGAATTCGCCCATCGATACGAAGTGTATTAGACTTGGGAGACCGCACGACAGGGATACCTTGATTTCCAAAGCTTCATGGAAGAAGGGTGGAGCACTTGGTTGATGGCATACTGCGAGAGAGCAGGTATTTTGCCGCTGGTACGGCTCAACGATCAGGAGCTCCCGCATGCAACCAGGGAGTTCTACTCGGCGATGAAGATAGCAAGGTACGCCTCTACTGAAGAGGCGGGAGGCATCAAGTTTCGACTAGGAGGTCGACCATTCTCCTTTTTAGTGGATGAGCTGGCAGAGAACATGGCTTTCTACACCCCGGAGCAGGTAGCCAACTTGGAGGTCATTTCATTGGCCACCATGGAGAGGAAGCCAGTTCCAAACCCGAGGGAGTTCTGGAAGGATATTGCTTGGGATAATGCTCCCTATTCTGCTCTGTACTCGAAGGCGAAGTGCATCAAGATACCGAGGATGAGGCTTCTTCACCTGCTCGTCCCTTGCACCATCACAGCTAGAAAGCAGTCTAGCAGCGGAGGAGTAGTGAACTGCACAGATTTGTGGCTTTTCTACTCCTCTAGAAATGAGTGAAGGTCCATCTTGGGGACTTGGTTGTAGGTCTGTTCAGGTACATCGTCGAACAGAGAGGAGTTGGAGGTATTTATGGGGGAAGCTTCATCGCACGGCTAGTGCGAAGGCTGGGAGTGATGGACGCCTTTGGGGCGGACCCGCTGTTTTAACGCGGGTTTCCTATCACCGTTCTGACTCTCAAGGAGCATGGAGTCCCCAACCTGCTTACTACTGTTGTGGATGAGGGGCAGATGTTAGAGAGGGGGAAGGAGTAGACTTCCCTCCAGATATAATGGAGACACTCGCAACACATACTGGGGGGTTGCAGATGAACGTGAATGACGTTCTCGAGAGTCAGACCTTTCTCAGCCAGGATTTCCATCGGTTTGACAGTCATAGCAGAGTGGCTTGGGATAACCTTGACCAGAGGACTAAGAGGATTGAGAGCAAGGTGCAAGGACTCCACCAAAATTTTCAGGACTATGTCGCCAAGAGAAGAGAGGCTAGGACCCGTCAGGAGCAAGAGGACGAGCAGTCTGCTGAGGCTCAGACTTAGCAATGCCAGTGGATCCAACAGCAGGGACACCAGATCACTTACATCCATGAGCAGCAGCATTTGCAGAGTGGACACATGTCCTACTACCAGGATAGTTACTTCACTAGAGCTACCTACCCACCTCCGTGCCCAGCTTATCCACCACCACCAAAGTGGCCGGAGTACGATCCATACCCTCAGTTCCCGAGGTATCCATACCCTCTGCCATATCAGTGATCACTTAGGACGTATCATGATTCATACATTTGTGTTTTGTTTTATGTTTTAGGACTATGTCATTTTTGTTCTTTTTCTTTTTTTCTCTTTGGCCTCTATAACGGATGATGACTTCGGTTGCATCTATCACTAATATGTTGTTTGTGTTATGGTTGGCAGGTCCCGGATAAAGGTTCTATCACATCTCACCATTGAAGTTCATTCCATCGATATCACCTACTTTCTTCTCTAATGTAATTTCTTGTGAGGATAAATGTTAGGGTTTACACGATGAATTAGGATCCTAGTATTTCACTTGATTACTTTGACTGAATCTTTCTCTTTCAACATTTTAAATTCCCTTATAAACTAAAAAATTATGGATGGATTAGATGCATGTTTAGCGTAGGATTGGTACTTGAGGGTGAATAGGATGCATGATAGATCATTTTTTACTAGATGGTCAGAATAAGGTGGAAAAGAGGCCAATGTGCCCAAATTGTCATGGGGGTTCGGTTGCGATTCATCACACTGGCGACTTTGAGGCTGCCGCCTGTAAGCTAGTCCCTTCAGGCTTCTCTTCTAACCTCTTCCTAGTTGTGGGTTGGAGTTTTACAAGTAAACTCGGTCTATGTGGATGAGAGCATTAGCCCGATCAGGGTCACAACTACCCCCATTTGGAAAGATACCCTCCAAAACTATACAAAAAAATTGAAAAGTGAGTTTGCAATTGAGAAATTCAATTGACTCAAACGTGTTTAGTGTATTGTGTATAGTTAAATTGTAAAAGAAGAGGGGAGTGATCTTAGTGGAATAAATTCTTAAAGTAAGCACTCCCTCCCTTAGGACGGGAAAAATACACGGCCAGGACCATCTATTTTGAGCATAGGTGATAGGGGGATTATTTTTGTCGAGTGGTAGTAACTATATGCATAGGTTTGTTCTTCATTTTGATTAGAGGACTCAGTAAATATAACTGTCTGGTTTGGTGATCTAAAACATATTCATGGCATCGATGAAGCCAAGGACGTGAAGTATGGCACGATTAGAGCTCGAACGGAAGATCGAGAAAGGGAATAGAGAAGAAGAGGGGCGGCATGCCGTGCAGCACTGCACGCCATGCAGTCCTAAGACTTGTTGAAATCCTCGACCTCAAATCAAGGGAATGGTGTGCACCCTTGCAGGCCATTCCGCCCTTTTTTCTATGAGGAACATTGGAGAATAGGAGGCAAACAACATGCACCCCTGCACGCCCGTCCCTCCTTTTTGCTACACGGAACACTGAAACCGGGGAGGTGCATGGCGTGCTCCCTCCAGTTTCAGCAGCTTCCTATAATAGGGCTGATTTTGAGGAAAGAGACGGAGAATCCCCCAACTTCGTTTTTCCTCAATTTTTTCCCGACTCTCCTCTCAAAAAACCAGCACAAAACCTCTCCTTGAAGCTCAATTGCAGATCCAAAGGAGTTCCTAATAGAGATTGAAGCTAGGATTGAAGCTAGAAGACTAAAGGCGACGATTAAAGGAAGAACAAGTCGTTATTTCTTCGACAAGATGATGGTTAGGGTTTCTTTTGATTTGTCTCATTATAGAATTATGAGTAGCTAAATCTGAAGAGATTCTTGGTTGAGATGTAGGATTTGAGCCATGATACTTGTCTTGAACATTTAGAAACGACGATTGTGGATATTTAGATATGAATGAAAGATTGTCATGATTGTTGTGTTTTCAACCTAATTCTTGTTATGGCTTCAATTAGGTCAAATTTATAAAATCATTTGTTTGGTAGACTTAAGAATTCGTAAGAATAATAATCAAGGATAGATGAAAGATATATGTGGGGTAAGCCGATAACCCAATTCTGTCTTTTATGTTTCTTCTAGTTTTAAACGGTAGTCATCTTGTAATTGGAGGGCACTCTGGTTTACACCCAATTGACCAAGTTGGGTGTAGTTATTAGTAGCTTAGGCATTGATGGACCAAGTTAATGCTATTTTCAATTACTCGTGATTTCTTTTAATTCCGGGAGAACACCTTATGACTTTGTATTTCTTCTCGGTGTTCATTACCGGCTAGCCTGATTAAGGTTATTTCTACCTTAGTTGGGGAGCCAGTAATGGTAATCCGCATGCATGATCATGCCATGGATTTATATGAGTGATAAGAAGATTCATTTTATTCAATCCAAGTCCAACATTTGTTCGTTTTGAATGCGTTTAGGAACTTGAGACTGATGACTCATCTCTGCCAAGAACTCGCTATCTCCCGTTGAATCAACCCTTGAATTGTTATTTTAATTTAATTATGAGAGTAATTAAAACCCAAAATAAATTATTTCAGTCTAAACCGTGTTGACGAGTTCGAGTAGAGGCATAACGAGATGGAACTTTGGACAAAAACGACACTTGCGTTGTCGGGATAACTGTGAGGTTATTTCGGCGATCGAAAGACTTATTTCAATAGATTTTCCCGGTCATCGTTATTCGTGCATTCCGTCTCATATCATTTTAATGATGAAATCCACCTCACGGTCCCAGGCCATGAAGCTCAAAGTCCTAAGGCTAAAGGAATGGGGAAGAAGGTTGGTGTGAATTTTGAAGGACTCGGAGAAGTTAGGGCAAGAGCGACACATTCGGGAGAGGAATCAAACCAGTTGTAGATGGATCTAAAAGTGAGGAAGGATCTTGATCATTCAAGAGACGGAAAGTGGGTTGCCATTTAAATAGAGATGTAAATGAACATGTGGGCCTCGAGTCCAAATGAAGTTGTGGTGTCGGGATTGGGCCTAGGCCGTTTGATGGATCCAACGGACGACTTGGGATTTAGTGGGTTATGTTGGAGATTTGACTCAACAATGGGTATCGGAAAGGAGGTTCCTTTCCTAGAAACGAAACCTTGTTGATAGAACACAAAATCATTTGTGTTCCCAGGAAGTAGGGGTGTCAAAAGGACTACTTAAATCCCTACAACCTTAGGAATCATTTCTTTATAATACCCAAGTTGAGAACTTCGTGCACAACAATGTTCCAGAGAACTTAGGGGGATCTTGGATCATGACGGAATCGTGGATACCACTTTCCGAAAAGAGTTTTTCGACCCTTATAAGCCTTGGGTTACACGAAATCTCTCCCGAGGATAAGACCATCACCACTCTTATTCTTAGGCTCAAGAGATAAGAGTAAAACCTTGAGAACCTTTGGAGAAAGATTACTCCACCACTTTAATGACCAAAGTGCCTACATGTCTTGAATGCTTTGTGTGGTGTATGGAGAATGCATATAGCATTGGTATCTCCTTTCTCCAACCCACTCCACCCCTATTTATACTAGGGTGGTCGTCCATATTCACCCCTTCATGAAGAGGTGTGTCCATCCAAACAAAAAGGGAGGGAAAAAGGTGTTGTTTGACCATTTTTGGATGGTGTCTTTTGATTCAAATCAAAAGATAACTAATCCTTTTGGAGGGAAAAGGAGGGTGACGACCCATAGGGATATAACCATCCTTATCGACTCAAATTTGAACTCAAATAGGAGTGGGAATGGCGCCACATCAGGTGGGAAGACTAGCTTCCACCTACACTTCTCACTAGCTCACTTTAGCTCCCGAAACTGTGTCACTACCTTCGAGCTCAACTTGAGCTTGGTATTCTTTAGTGACACTCTCCTAACTCATTTCCAACTTAGCTCAAAGTGTTTTGAGCTAATGTTAACTAGAGTTAGATAGGATAATCATGAGTTAAGCCATGATTAGCTGAGGTAGAGGCATCACTACCACAAGGTAAGTGTTGCTACTACTTGTACCTAATCATAAGCTTCTCAAACCTAATTAGAGCTACTTAATGATTGTAATAACAATCCTTAAGTCACCATGAGCTACTCATAGCTTAAATGAATAATCATAAAGCTACTATCACATAGCTTTGAGCTACACTTAGGTGCGTTAAGCCATCATGAGCTAACTCTAGCTACCGTGAGACATTCTAGCTACTTTGAGCTAACTTTGAATTACTTCTAGCTCTGTTGAGCTAGTACCAAGTAATCAAGTTCCTCCTCCATGCTTATTCAAGCTTCATTGAGCTACTTATCAAGTACTCAAACCCATAACATTACAACATAATGTTATGAACATCCAAAACCGAGTTTAGGCAACTAAAGTTACTAAATCTCCCAATGTTACTTTTGATCCAAGTAAGATTGAACCATGTTACTTTAAGTCCAAGTAACATCCAATAATTTTACTTTAAGTCCAAGTAACATAATATCCAACATTCCTCCCCTATTTTAGTGAAGTCTCCGAGTCCACTAAAATACCGGTTTTCAATCTTTCAATTCAAAAACTCACGCATCAATGAAAATGTCACGAAGATTGAATTTTCATCTAGTACACTACACATTCCAAAATACTCGAATATAGGGGTGTCACTAAGGATTGAACCCGTCTACTCATTTGAGTACTTGAAGATAATGTACACATGAGCTTTTAATTTCTCAAAGTTATCCTGACACTATTAACCGCCTTGTGTCCCAATCCTTCTCACGAGCGTACACGAAACCAAGTCCAAGTTTCTTGAAGCGGCTACACTTCATGCTCGCATAGGTTAATTCCTTCATCGTGTACATGCATCACACTTTCTCAAGGAATCAATTAAGAAGTTAACACTTCAACCTCTCTCTCTTGCATGTTCCGAGCACATACCTTGGGATGAGACAAACATGTGCTCCAAATTCTAAGAATGGGCTTTCCACATTGAATTCAGCCTCTAACATTGTATTAGAGGGGAATTGGGTGTCCCACGATTAGAAATTTAATTTGGACTTTAAACCATCCCCATCACTCGACTTACGAACCAAGTCCCTAATAAATCACTCCGTCAAGTGATTCATTAAAAGTGAAAAACTCCAAGATTATTCCATCTTCATTAGTCTATCCATCCTTATGTTTAAACCAACATCTTAATGTAATAACTCATTTAATTTCATCACGAGTCTACCCACCCTTACGTTAAATCCACGTCTTGGTGTAATGACTCATTTACACACTTTAGTTACTAAACCATAACCAAAGTAAACCTTTAACAATCCAAGTTTATTTCATCTCACGAGTTAAACCATTAACCATGTTATGCCAAACGTCCGGTTATCATAACTCGTCTTCATACGTTAATCATAACCATAATCAAAGTATGAAAAACCTTTTGTGAAATTAACTCAAGGGAAACCTTGTAGATCAAGCCTTAGTCATTCCATCATCACATGACATGACTAATATCACTACAAACTTCAACATCATTGTTGAACTTGTGATGTTATAACTACATCTTCCTTTTCCATGAACTCTCATGAAAAAGCTACATGACATCTTATAGCACTTGTTTCATTATGCCAACTTGTGATGTAAGTTTCCATCTTCCTCCACCATTAAATCTCATGGAGAAACTCTCCTAGCATTTGTCTCATTGTGTCTCAAAGGTATCTATCTATACCTCTAAACAATTCCGACTTCCATGCTAGTCAAACATCCCACTATTAGTTGTATATAAACCGAATGTTTCGAGACATCAATATTATTAATACCATAATAATATTACACATACTAATTTCCTTAGTACATCTTTTCATAGTAACCATACTTAATAAGTATGCTATCCACACAAATATCCAAAAGTGGACGTGTTTCAATCATCCTTAAGTCTATAAGGATCTTTCAAAAAGTAACACACTTTTCCCATCAACTTATTTTTCAAAATTGATGAACTTGAATCTAATGAATCTCCTGTATCTTCTTATTTTCCAGAAGTATTCATCGAAGGAAAGCTCCTCCTTTGGTCTATCCTCTTCCTTTCATCCTTATAACATCCCTTCCTAAAACTCAACAAAGTTGTAGGATAAATACTCTTTTCGATTGTTGGAGATTTCACTCAACAATGGGTATCGGAAAGTAGGTTCCTTTCCTAGAAACGAAACCTTGTTGACAGAACACAAAATCATTTGTGTTCCCGGAAGTAGGGGAGTCAAAAGGACTACTTAAATCCCTACAACCTTAGGAATCATTTCTTTATAATACCCAAGTTGAGAACTTCGTGCACAACAATGTTCCGAGAACTTAGGGGGATCTTGGATCATGACGGAATCGTGGATACCACTTTCCGAAAAGAGTTTTTCGACCCTTATAAGCCTTGGGTTACACGAAATCTCTCCCGAGGATAAGACCATCACCACTCTTATTCTTAGGCTCAAGAGATAAGAGTAAAACCTTGAGAACCTTTGGAGAAAGATTACTCCACCACTTTAATGACCAAAGTGCCTACATGTCTTGAATGCTTTGTGTGGTGTATGGAGAATGCATATAGCATTGGTATCTCCTTTCTCCAACCCACTCCACCCTTATTTATACTAGGGTGGTCGTCCATATTCACCCCTTCATGAAGAGGTGTGTCCATCCAAACAAAAAGGGAGGGAAAAAGGTGTTGTTTGACCATTTTTGGATGGTGTCTTTTGATTCAAATCAAAAGATAACTAATCCTTTTGGAGGGAAAAGGAGGGTGACGACCCATAGGGATATAACCATCCTTATCCACTCAAATTTGAACTCAAATAGGAGTGGGAATGGCGCCACATCAGGTGGGAAGACTAGCTTCCACCTACACTTCTCACTAGCTCACTTTAGCTCCCGAAACCGTGTCACTACCTTCGAGCTCAACTTGAGCTTGGTATTCTTTAGTGACACTCTCCTAACTCATTTCCAACTTAGCTCAAAGTGTTTTGAGCTAATGTTAACTAGAGTTAGATAGGATAATCATGAGTTAAGCCATGATTAGCCGAGGTAGAGGCATCACTACCACAAGGTAAGTGTTGCTACTACTTGTACCTAATCATAAGCTTCTCAAACCTAATTAGAGCTACTTAATGATTGTAATAACAATCCTTAAGTCACCATGAGCTACTCATAGCTTAAATGAATAATCATAAAGCTACTATCACATAGCTTTGAGCTACACTTAGGTGCGTTAAGCCATCATGAGCTAACTCTAGCTACCGTGAGACATTCTAGCTACTTTGAGCTAACTTTGAATTACTTCTAGCTCTGTTGAGCTAGTACCAAGTAATCAAGTTCCTCCTCCATGCTTATTCAAGCTTCATTGAGCTACTTATCAAGTACTCAAACCCATAACATTACAACATAATGTTATGAACATCCAAAACCGAGTTTAGGCAACTAAAGTTACTAAATCTCCCAATGTTACTTTTGATCCAAGTAAGATTGAACCATGTTACTTTAAGTCCAAGTAACATCCAATAATTTTACTTTAAGTCCAAGTAACATAATATCCAACATTCCTCCCCTATTTTAGTGAAGTCTCCGAGTCCACTAAAATACCGGTTTTCAATCTTTCAATTCAAAAACTCACGCATCAATGAAAATGTCACGAAGATTGAATTTTCATCTAGTACACTACACATTCCAAAATACTCGAATATAGGGGTGTCACTAAGGATTGAACCCGTCTACTCATTTGAGTACTTGAAGATAATGTACACATGAGCTTTTAATTTCTCAAAGTTATCCTGACACTATTAACCGCCTTGTGTCCCAATCCTTCTCACGAGCGTACACGAAACCAAGTCCAAGTTTCTTGAAGCGGCTACACTTCATGCTCGCATAGGTTAATTCCTTCATCGTGTACATGCATCACACTTTCTCAAGGAATCAATTAAGAAGTTAACACTTCAACCTCTCTCTCTTGCATGTTACGAGCACATACCTTGGGATGAGACAAACATGTGCTCCAAATTCTAAGAATGGGCTTTCCACATTGAATTCAGCCTCTAACATTGTATTAGAGGGGAATTGGGTGTCCCACGATTAGAAATTTAATTTGGACTTTAAACCATCCCCATCACTCGACTTACGAACCAAGTCCCTAATAAATCACTCCGTCAAGTGATTCATTAAAAGTGAAAAACTCCAAGATTATTCCATCTTCATTAGTCTATCCATCCTTATGTTTAAACCAACATCTTAATGTAATAACTCATTTAATTTCATCACGAGTCTACCCACCCTTACGTTAAATCCACGTCTTGGTGTAATGACTCATTTACACACTTTAGTTACTAAACCATAACCAAAGTAAACCTTTAACAATCCAAGTTTATTTCATCTCACGAGTTAAACCATTAACCATGTTATGCCAAACGTCCGGTTATCATAACTCGTCTTCATACGTTAATCATAACCATAATCAAAGTATGAAAAACCTTTTGTGAAATTAACTCAAGGGAAACCTTGTAGATCAAGCCTTAGTCATTCCATCATCACATGACATGACTAATATCACTACAAACTTCAACATCATTGTTGAACTTGTGATGTTATAACTACATCTTCCTTTTCCATGAACTCTCATGAAAAAGCTACATGACATCTTATAGCACTTGTTTCATTATGCCAACTTGTGATGTAAGTTTCCATCTTCCTCCACCATTAAATCTCATGGAGAAACTCTCCTAGCATTTGTCTCATTGTGTCTCAAAGGTATCTATCTATACCTCTAAACAATTCCGACTTCCATGCTAGTCAAACATCCCACTATTAGTTGTATATAAACCGAATGTTTCGAGACATCAATATTATTAATACCATAATAATATTACACATACTAATTTCCTTAGTACATCTTTTCATAGTAACCATACTTAATAAGTATGCTATCCACACAAATATCCAAAAGTGGACGTGTTTCAATCATCCTTAAGTCTATAAGGATCTTTCAAAAAGTAACACACTTTTCCCATCAACTTATTTTTCAAAATTGATGAACTTGAATCTAATGAATCTCCCGTATCTTCTTATTTTCCAGAAGTATTCATCTAAGGAAAGCTCCTCCTTTGGTCTATCCTCTTCCTTTCATCCTTATAACATCCCTTCCTAAAACTCAACAAAGTTGTAGGATAAATACTCTTTTCGATTGTTGGAGATTTCACTCAACAATGGGTATCGGAAAGGAGGTTCCTTTCCTAGAAACGAAACCTTGTTGACAGAACACAAAATCATTTGTGTTCCCAGGAAGTAGGGGAGTCAAAAGGACTACTTAAATCCCTACAACCTTAGGAATCATTTCTTTATAATACCCAAGTTGAGAACTTCGTGCACAACAATGTTCCGAGAGACTTAGGGGGATCTTGGATCATGACGGAATCGTGGATACCACTTTCCGAAAAGAGTATTTCGACCCTTATAAGCCTTGGGTTACACGAAATCTCTCCCGAGGATAAGTCCATCACCACTTTTATTCTTAGGCTCAAGAGATAAGAGTAAAACCTTGAGAACCTTTGGAGAAAGATTACTCCACCACTTTAATGACCAAAGTGCCTACATGTCTTGAATGCTTTGTGTGGTGTATGGAGAATGCATATAGCATTGGTATCTCCTTTCTCCAACCCACTCCACCCTTATTTATACTAGGGTGGTCGTCCATATTCACCCCTTCATGAAGAGGTGTGTCCATCCAAACAAAAAGGGAGGGAAAAAGGTGTTGTTTGACCATTTTTGGATGGTGTCTTTTGATTCAAATCAAAAGATAACTAATCCTTTTGGAGGGAAAAGGAGGGTAACGACCCATAGGGATATAACCATCCTTATGCACTCAAATTTGAACTCAAATAGGAGTGGGAATGGCGCCACATCAGGTGGGAAGACTAGCTTCCACCTACACTTCTCACTAGCTCACTTTAGCTCCCGAAACTGTGTCACTACCTTCTGAGCTCAACTTGAGCTTGGTATTCTTTAGTGACACTCTCCTAACTCATTTCCAACTTAGCTCAAAGTGTTTTGAGCTAATGTTAACTAGAGTTAGATAGGATAATCATGAGTTAAGCCATGATTAGCTGAGGTAGAGGCATCACTACCACAAGGTAAGTGTTGCTACTACTTGTACCTAATCATAAGCTTCTCAAACCTAATTAGAGCTACTTAATGATTGTAATAACAATCCTTAAGTCACCATGAGCTACTCATAGCTTAAATGAATAATCATAAAGCTACTATCACATAGCTTTGAGCTACACTTAGGTGCGTTAAGCCATCATGAGCTAACTCTAGCTACCGTGAGACATTCTAGCTACTTTGAGCTAACTTTGAATTACTTCTAGCTCTGTTGAGCTAGTACCAAGTAATCAAGTTCCTCCTCCATGCTTATTCAAGCTTCATTGAGCTACTTATCAAGTACTCAAACCCATAACATTACAACATAATGTTATGAACATCCAAAACCGAGTTTAGGCAACTAAAGTTACTAAATCTCCCAATGTTACTTTTGATCCAAGTAAGATTGAACCATGTTACTTTAAGTCCAAGTAACATCCAATAATTTTACTTTAAGTCCAAGTAACATAATATCCAACATTCCTCCCCTATTTTAGTGAAGTCTCCGAGTCCACTAAAATACCGGTTTTCAATCTTTCAATTCAAAAACTCACGCATCAATGAAAATGTCACGAAGATTGAATTTTCATCTAGTACACTACACATTCCAAAATACTCGAATATAGGGGTGTCACTAAGGATTGAACCCGTCTACTCATTTGAGTACTTGAAGATAATGTACACATGAGCTTTTAATTTCTCAAAGTTATCCTGACACTATTAACCGCCTTGTGTCCCAATCCTTCTCACGAGCGTACACGAAACCAAGTCCAAGTTTCTTGAAGCGGCTACACTTCATGCTCGCATAGGTTAATTCCTTCATCGTGTACATGCATCACACTTTCTCAAGGAATCAATTAAGAAGTTAACACTTCAACCTCTCTCTCTTGCATGTTCTGAGCACATACCTTGGGATGAGACAAACATGTGCTCCAAATTCTAAGAATGGGCTTTCCACATTGAATTCAGCCTCTAACATTGTATTAGAGGGGAATTGGGTGTCCCACGATTAGAAATTTAATTTGGACTTTAAACCATCCCCATCACTCGACTTACGAACCAAGTCCCTAATAAATCACTCCGTCAAGTGATTCATTAAAAGTGAAAAACTCCAAGATTATTCCATCTTCATTAGTCTATCCATCCTTATGTTTAAACCAACATCTTAATGTAATAACTCATTTAATTTCATCACGAGTCTACCCACCCTTACGTTAAATCCACGTCTTGGTGTAATGACTCATTTACACACTTTAGTTACTAAACCATAACCAAAGTAAACCTTTAACAATCCAAGTTTATTTCATCTCACGAGTTAAACCATTAACCATGTTATGCCAAACGTCTGGTTATCATAACTCGTCTTCATACGTTAATCATAACCATAATCAAAGTATGAAAAACCTTTTGTGAAATTAACTCAAGGGAAACCTTGTAGATCAAGCCTTAGTCATTCCATCATCACATGACATGACTAATATCACTACAAACTTCAACATCATTGTTGAACTTGTGATGTTATAACTACATCTTCCTTTTCCATGAACTCTCATGAAAAAGCTACATGACATCTTATAGCACTTGTTTCATTATGTCAACTTGTGATGTAAGTTTCCATCTTCCTCCACCATTAAATCTCATGGAGAAACTCTCCTAGCATTTGTCTCATTGTGTCTCAAAGGTATCTATCTATACCTCTAAACAATTCCGACTTCCATGCTAGTCAAACATCCCACTATTAGTTGTATATAAACCGAAATTTTCGAGACATCAATATTATTAATACCATAATAATATTACACATACTAATTATTAGTACATCTTTTCATAGTAACCATACTTAATAAGTATGCTATCCACACAAATATCCAAAAGTGGACGTGTTTCAATCATCCTTAAGTCTATAAGGATCTTTCAAAAAGTAACACACTTTTCCCATCAACTTATTTTTCAAAATTGATGAACTTGAATCTAATGAATCTCCTGTATCTTCTTATTTTCCAGAAGTATTCATCTAAGGAAAGCTCCTCCTTTGGTCTATCCTCTTCCTTTCATCCTTATAACATCCCTTCCTAAAACTCAACAAAGTTGTAGGATAAATACTCTTTTCGATTGTTGGAGATTTCACTCAACAATGGGTATCGGAAAGGAGGTTCCTTTCCTAGAAACGAAACCTTGTTGACAGAACACAAAATCATTTGTGTTCCCAGGAAGTAGGGGAGTCAAAAGGACTACTTAAATCCCTACAACCTTAGGAATCATTTCTTTATAATACCCAAGTTGAGAACTTCGTGCACAACAATGTTCCAGAACTTAGGGGGATCTTGGATCATGACGGAATCGTGGATACCACTTTCCGAAAAGAGTATTTCGACCCTTATAAGCCTTGGGTTACACGAAATCTCTCCCGAGGATAAGTCCATCACCACTTTTATTCTTAGGCTCAAGAGATAAGAGTAAAACCTTGAGAACCTTTGGAGAAAGATTACTCCACCACTTTAATGACCAAAGTGCCTACATGTCTTGAATGCTTTGTGTGGTGTATGGAGAATGCATATAGCATTGGTATCTCCTTTCTCCAACCCACTCCACCCTTATTTATACTAGGGTGGTCGTCCATATTCACCCCTTCATGAAGAGGTGTGTCCATCCAAACAAAAAGGGAGGGAAAAAGGTGTTGTTTGACCATTTTTGGATGGTGTCTTTTGATTCAAATCAAAAGATAACTAATCCTTTTGGAGGGAAAAGGAGGGTAACGACCCATAGGGATATAACCATCCTTATGCACTCAAATTTGAACTCAAATAGGAGTGGGAATGGCGCCACATCAGGTGGGAAGACTAGCTTCCACCTACACTTCTCACTAGCTCACTTTAGCTCCCGAAACCGTGTCACTACCTTCCGAGCTCAACTTGAGCTTGGTATTCTTTAGTGACACTCTCCTAACTCATTTCCAACTTAGCTCAAAGTGTTTTGAGCTAATGTTAACTAGAGTTAGATAGGATAATCATGAGTTAAGCCATGATTAGCCGAGGTAGAGGCATCACTACCACAAGGTAAGTGTTGCTACTACTCGTACCTAATCATAAGCTTCTCAAACCTAATTAGAGCTACTTAATGATTGTAATAACAATCCTTAAGTCACCATGAGCTACTCATAGCTTAAATGAATAATCATAAAGCTACTATCACATAGCTTTGAGCTACACTTAGGTGCGTTAAGCCATCATGAGCTAACTCTAGCTACCGTGAGACATTCTAGCTACTTTGAGCTAACTTTGAATTACTTCTAGCTCTGTTGAGCTAGTACCAAGTAATCAAGTTCCTCCTCCATGCTTATTCAAGCTTCATTGAGCTACTTATCAAGTACTCAAACCCATAACATTACAACATAATGTTATGAACATCCAAAACCGAGTTTAGGCAACTAAAGTTACTAAATCTCCCAATGTTACTTTTGATCCAAGTAAGATTGAACCATGTTACTTTAAGTCCAAGTAACATCCAATAATTTTACTTTAAGTCCAAGTAACATAATATCCAACATTCCTCCCCTATTTTAGTGAAGTCTCCGAGTCCACTAAAATACCGGTTTTCAATCTTTCAATTCAAAAACTCACGCATCAATGAAAATGTCACGAAGATTGAATTTTCATCTAGTACACTACACATTCCAAAATACTCGAATATAGGGGTGTCACTAAGGATTGAACCCGTCTACTCATTTGAGTACTTGAAGATAATGTACACATGAGCTTTTAATTTCTCAAAGTTATCCTGACACTATTAACCGCCTTGTGTCCCAATCCTTCTCACGAGCGTACACGAAACCAAGTCCAAGTTTCTTGAAGCGGCTACACTTCATGCTCGCATAGGTTAATTCCTTCATCGTGTACATGCATCACACTTTCTCAAGGAATCAATTAAGAAGTTAACACTTCAACCTCTCTCTCTTGCATGTTCTGAGCACATACCTTGGGATGAGACAAACATGTGCTCCAAATTCTAAGAATGGGCTTTCCACATTGAATTCAGCCTCTAACATTGTATTAGAGGGGAATTGGGTGTCCCACGATTAGAAATTTAATTTGGACTTTAAACCATCCCCATCACTCGACTTACGAACCAAGTCCCTAATAAATCACTCCGTCAAGTGATTCATTAAAAGTGAAAAACTCCAAGATTATTCCATCTTCATTAGTCTATCCATCCTTATGTTTAAACCAACATCTTAATGTAATAACTCATTTAATTTCATCACGAGTCTACCCACCCTTACGTTAAATCCACGTCTTGGTGTAATGACTCATTTACACACTTTAGTTACTAAACCATAACCAAAGTAAACCTTTAACAATCCAAGTTTATTTCATCTCACGAGTTAAACCATTAACCATGTTATGCCAAACGTCCGGTTATCATAACTCGTCTTCATACGTTAATCATAACCATAATCAAAGTATGAAAAACCTTTTGTGAAATTAACTCAAGGGAAACCTTGTAGATCAAGCCTTAGTCATTCCATCATCACATGACATGACTAATATCACTACAAACTTCAACATCATTGTTGAACTTGTGATGTTATAACTACATCTTCCTTTTCCATGAACTCTCATGAAAAAGCTACATGACATCTTATAGCACTTGTTTCATTATGTCAACTTGTGATGTAAGTTTCCATCTTCCTCCACCATTAAATCTCATGGAGAAACTCTCCTAGCATTTGTCTCATTGTGTCTCAAAGGTATCTATCTATACCTCTAAACAATTCCGACTTCCATGCTAGTCAAACATCCCACTATTAGTTGTATATAAACCGAAATTTTCGAGACATCAATATTATTAATACCATAATAATATTACACATACTAATTATTAGTACATCTTTTCATAGTAACCATACTTAATAAGTATGCTATCCACACAAATATCCAAAAGTGGACGTGTTTCAATCATCCTTAAGTCTATAAGGATCTTTCAAAAAGTAACACACTTTTCCCATCAACTTATTTTTCAAAATTGATGAACTTGAATCTAATGAATCTCCTGTATCTTCTTATTTTCCAGAAGTATTCATCTAAGGAAAGCTCCTCCTTTGGTCTATCCTCTTCCTTTCATCCTTATAACATCCCTTCCTAAAACTCAACAAAGTTGTAGGATAAATACTCTTTTCGATTGTTGGAGATTTCACTCAACAATGGGTATCGGAAAGGAGGTTCCTTTCCTAGAAACGAAACCTTGTTGACAGAACACAAAATCATTTGTGTTCCCAGGAAGTAGGGGAGTCAAAAGGACTACTTAAATCCCTACAACCTTAGGAATCATTTCTTTATAATACCCAAGTTGAGAACTTCGTGCACAACAATGTTCCGAGAGAACTTAGGGGGATCTTGGATCATGACGGAATCGTGGATACCACTTTCCGAAAAGAGTATTTCGACCCTTATAAGCCTTGGGTTACACGAAATCTCTCCCGAGGATAAGTCCATCACCACTTTTATTCTTAGGCTCAAGAGATAAGAGTAAAACCTTGAGAACCTTTGGAGAAAGATTACTCCACCACTTTAATGACCAAAGTGCCTACATGTCTTGAATGCTTTGTGTGGTGTATGGAGAATGCATATAGCATTGGTATCTCCTTTCTCCAACCCACTCCACCCCTATTTATACTAGGGTGGTCGTCCATATTCACCCCTTCATGAAGAGGTGTGTCCATCCAAACAAAAAGGGAGGGAAAAAGGTGTTGTTTGACCATTTTTGGATGGTGTCTTTTGATTCAAATCAAAAGATAACTAATCCTTTTGGAGGGAAAAGGAGGGTGACGACCCATAGGGATATAACCATCCTTATCCACTCAAATTTGAACTCAAATAGGAGTGGGAATGGCGCCACATCAGGTGGGAAGACTAGCTTCCACCTACACTTCTCACTAGCTCACTTTAGCTCCCGAAACCGTGTCACTACCTTCTGAGCTCAACTTGAGCTTGGTATTCTTTAGTGACACTCTCCTAACTCATTTCCAACTTAGCTCAAAGTGTTTTGAGCTAATGTTAACTAGAGTTAGATAGGATAATCATGAGTTAAGCCATGATTAGCTGAGGTAGAGGCATCACTACCACAAGGTAAGTGTTGCTACTACTTGTACCTAATCATAAGCTTCTCAAACCTAATTAGAGCTACTTAATGATTGTAATAACAATCCTTAAGTCACCATGAGCTAATCATAGCTTAAATGAATAATCATAAAGCTACTATCACATAGCGTTGAGCTACACTTAGGTGCGTTAAGCCATCATGAGCTAACTCTAGCTACCGTGAGACATTCTAGCTACTTTGAGCTAACTTTGAATTACTTCTAGCTCTGTTGAGCTAGTACCAAGTAATCAAGTTCCTCCTCCATGCTTATTCAAGCTTCATTGAGCTACTTATCAAGTACTCAAACCCATAACATTACAACATAATGTTATGAACATCCAAAACCGAGTTTAGGCAACTAAAGTTACTAAATCTCCCAATGTTACTTTTGATCCAAGTAAGATTGAACCATGTTACTTTAAGTCCAAGTAACATCCAATAATGTTACTTTAAGTCCAAGTAACATAATATCCAACATTCCTCCCCTATTTTAGTGAAGTCTCCGAGTCCACTAAAATACCGGTTTTCAATCTTTCAATTCAAAAACTCACGCATCAATGAAAATGTCACGAAGATTGAATTTTCATCTAGTACACTACACATTCCAAAATACTCGAATATAGGGGTGTCACTAAGGATTGAACCCGTCTACTCATTTGAGTACTTGAAGATAATGTACACATGAGCTTTTAATTTCTCAAAGTTATCCTGACACTATTAACCGCCTTGTGTCCCAATCCTTCTCACGAGCGTACACGAAACCAAGTCCAAGTTTCTTGAAGCGGCTACACTTCATGCTCGCATAGGTTAATTCCTTCATCGTGTACATGCATCACACTTTCTCAAGGAATCAATTAAGAAGTTAACACTTCAACCTCTCTCTCTTGCATGTTCCGAGCACATACCTTGGGATGAGACAAACATGTGCTCCAAATTCTAAGAATGGGCTTTCCACATTGAATTCAGCCTCTAACATTGTATTAGAGGGGAATTGGGTGTCCCACGATTAGAAATTTAATTTGGACTTTAAACCATCCCCATCACTCGACTTACGAACCAAGTCCCTAATAAATCACTCCGTCAAGTGATTCATTAAAAGTGAAAAACTCCAAGATTATTCCATCTTCATTAGTCTATCCATCCTTATGTTTAAACCAACATCTTAATGTAATAACTCATTTAATTTCATCACGAGTCTACCCACCCTTACGTTAAATCCACGTCTTGGTGTAATGACTCATTTACACACTTTAGTTACTAAACCATAACCAAAGTAAACCTTTAACAATCCAAGTTTATTTCATCTCACGAGTTAAACCATTAACCATGTTATGCCAAACGTCCGGTTATCATAACTCGTCTTCATACGTTAATCATAACCATAATCAAAGTATGAAAAACCTTTTGTGAAATTAACTCAAGGGAAACCTTGTAGATCAAGCCTTAGTCATTCCATCATCACATGACATGATGAACACTCATGAAAAAGCTACATGACATCTTATAGCACTTGTTTCATTATGTCAACTTGTGATGTAAGTTTCCATCTTCCTCCACCATTAAATCTCATGGAGAAACTCTCCTAGCATTTGTCTCATTGTGTCTCAAAGGTATCTATCTATACCTCTAAACAATTCCGACTTCCATGCTAGTCAAACATCCCACTATTAGTTGTATATAAACCGAATGTTTCGAGACATCAATATTATTAATACCATAATAATATTACACATACTAATTTCCTTAGTACATCTTTTCATAGTAACCATACTTAATAAGTATGCTATCCACACAAATATCCAAAAGTGGACGTGTTTCAATCATCCTTAAGTCTATAAGGATCTTTCAAAAAGTAACACACTTTTCCCATCAACTTATTTTTCAAAATTGATGAACTTGAATCTAATGAATCTCCCGTATCTTCTTATTTTCCAGAAGTATTCATCTAAGGAAAGCTCCTCCTTTGGTCTATCCTCTTCCTTTCATCCTTATAACATCCCTTCCTAAAACTCAACAAAGTTGTAGGATAAATACTCTTTTCGATTGTTGGAGATTTCACTCAACAATGGGTATCGGAAAGGAGGTTCCTTTCCTAGAAACGAAACCTTGTTGACAGAACACAAAATCATTTGTGTTCCCAGGAAGTAGGGGAGTCAAAAGGACTACTTAAATCCCTACAACCTTAGGAATCATTTCTTTATAATACCCAAGTTGAGAACTTCGTGCACAACAATGTTCCAGAGAACTTAGGGGGATCTTGGATCATGACGGAATCGTGGATACCACTTTCCGAAAAGAGTATTTCGACCCTTATAAGCCTTGGGTTACACGAAATCTCTCCCGAGGATAAGTCCATCACCACTTTTATTCTTAGGCTCAAGAGATAAGAGTAAAACCTTGAGAACCTTTGGAGAAAGATTACTCCACCACTTTAATGACCAAAGTGCCTACATGTCTTGAATGCTTTGTGTGGTGTATGGAGAATGCATATAGCATTGGTATCTCCTTTCTCCAACCCACTCCACCCCTATTTATACTAGGGTGGTCGTCCATATTCACCCCTTCATGAAGAGGTGTGTCCATCCAAACAAAAAGGGAGGGAAAAAGGTGTTGTTTGACCATTTTTGGATGGTGTCTTTTGATTCAAATCAAAAGATAACTAATCCTTTTGGAGGGAAAAGGAGGGTGACGACCCATAGGGATATAACCATCCTTATCCACTCAAATTTGAACTCAAATAGGAGTGGGAATGGCGCCACATCAGGTGGGAAGACTAGCTTCCACCTACACTTCTCACTAGCTCACTTTAGCTCCCGAAACTGTGTCACTACCTTCTGAGCTCAACTTGAGCTTGGTATTCTTTAGTGACACTCTCCTAACTCATTTCCAACTTAGCTCAAAGTGTTTTGAGCTAATGTTAACTAGAGTTAGATAGGATAATCATGAGTTAAGCCATGATTAGCTGAGGTAGAGGCATCACTACCACAAGGTAAGTGTTGCTACTACTTGTACCTAATCATAAGCTTCTCAAACCTAATTAGAGCTACTTAATGATTGTAATAACAATCCTTAAGTCACCATGAGCTACTCATAGCTTAAATGAATAATCATAAAGCTACTATCACATAGCTTTGAGCTACACTTAGGTGCGTTAAGCCATCATGAGCTAACTCTAGCTACCGTGAGACATTCTAGCTACTTTGAGCTAACTTTGAATTACTTCTAGCTCTGTTGAGCTAGTACCAAGTAATCAAGTTCCTCCTCCATGCTTATTCAAGCTTCATTGAGCTACTTATCAAGTACTCAAACCCATAACATTACAACATAATGTTATGAACATCCAAAACCGAGTTTAGGCAACTAAAGTTACTAAATCTCCCAATGTTACTTTTGATCCAAGTAAGATTGAACCATGTTACTTTAAGTCCAAGTAACATCCAATAATTTTACTTTAAGTCCAAGTAACATAATATCCAACATTCCTCCCCTATTTTAGTGAAGTCTCCGAGTCCACTAAAATACCGGTTTTCAATCTTTCAATTCAAAAACTCACGCATCAATGAAAATGTCACGAAGATTGAATTTTCATCTAGTACACTACACATTCCAAAATACTCGAATATAGGGGTGTCACTAAGGATTGAACCCGTCTACTCATTTGAGTACTTGAAGATAATGTACACATGAGCTTTTAATTTCTCAAAGTTATCCTGACACTATTAACCGCCTTGTGTCCCAATCCTTCTCACGAGCATACACGAAACCAAGTCCAAGTTTCTTGAAGCGGCTACACTTCATGCTCGCATAGGTTAATTCCTTCATCGTGTACATGCATCACACTTTCTCAAGGAATCAATTAAGAAGTTAACACTTCAACCTCTCTCTCTTGCATGTTACGAGCACATACCTTGGGATGAGACAAACATGTGCTCCAAATTCTAAGAATGGGCTTTCCACATTGAATTCAGCCTCTAACATTGTATTAGAGGGGAATTGGGTGTCCCACGATTAGAAATTTAATTTGGACTTTAAACCATCCCCATCACTCGACTTATGAACCAAGTCCCTAATAAATCACTCCGTCAAGTGATTCATTAAAAGTGAAAAACTCCAAGATTATTCCATCTTCATGAGTCTATCCATCCTTATGTTTAAACCAACATCTTAATGTAATAACTCATTTAATTTCATCACGAGTCTACCCACCCTTACGTTAAATCCACGTCTTGGTGTAATGACTCATTTACACACTTTAGTTACTAAACCATAACCAAAGTAAACCTTTAACAATCCAAGTTTATTTCATCTCACGAGTTAAACCATTAACCATGTTATGCCAAACGTCTGGTTATCATAACTCGTCTTCATACGTTAATCATAACCATAATCAAAGTATGAAAAACCTTTTGTGAAATTAACTCAAGGGAAACCTTGTAGATCAAGCCTTAGTCATTCCATCATCACATGACATGATGAACACTCATGAAAAAGCTACATGACATCTTATAGCACTTGTTTCATTATGTCAACTTGTGATGTAAGTTTCCATCTTCCTCCACCATTAAATCTCATGGAGAAACTCTCCTAGCATTTGTCTCATTGTGTCTCAAAGGTATCTATCTATACCTCTAAACAATTCCGACTTCCATGCTAGTCAAACATCCCACTATTAGTTGTATATAAACCGAAATTTTCGAGACATCAATATTATTAATACCATAATAATATTACACATACTAATTATTAGTACATCTTTTCATAGTAACCATACTTAATAAGTATGCTATCCACACAAATATCCAAAAGTGGACGTGTTTCAATCATCCTTAAGTCTATAAGGATCTTTCAAAAAGTAACACACTTTTCCCATCAACTTATTTTTCAAAATTGATGAACTTGAATCTAATGAATCTCATGTATCTTCTTATTTTCCAGAAGTATTCATCTAAGGAAAGCTCCTCCTTTGGTCTATCCTCTTCCTTTCATCCTTATAACATCCCTTCCTAAAACTCAACAAAGTTGTAGGATAAATACTCTTTTCGATTGTTGGAGATTTCACTCAACAATGGGTATCGGAAAGGAGGTTCCTTTCCTAGAAACGAAACCTTGTAGACAGAACACAAAATCATTTGTGTTCCAAGGAAGTAGGGGAGTCAAAAGGACTACTTAAATCCCTACAACCTTAGGAATCATTTCTTTATAATACCCAAGTTGAGAACTTCGTGCACAACAATGTTCCAGAGAACTTAGGGGGATCTTGGATCATGACGGAATCGTGGATACCACTTTCCGAAAAGAGTATTTCGACCCTTATAAGCCTTGGGTTACACGAAATCTCTCCCGAGGATAAGTCCATCACCACTTTTATTCTTAGGCTCAAGAGATAAGAGTAAAACCTTGAGAACCTTTGGAGAAAGATTACTCCACCACTTTAATGACCAAAGTGCCTACATGTCTTGAATGCTTTGTGTGGTGTATGGAGAATGCATATAGCATTGGTATCTCCTTTCTCCAACCCACTCCACCCCTATTTATACTAGGGTGGTCGTCCATATTCACCCCTTCATGAAGAGGTGTGTCCATCCAAACAAAAAGGGAGGGAAAAAGGTGTTGTTTGACCATTTTTGGATGGTGTCTTTTGATTCAAATCAAAAGATAACTAATCCTTTTGGAGGGAAAAGGAGGGTGACGACCCATAGGGATATAACCATCCTTATCCACTCAAATTTGAACTCAAATAGGAGTGGGAATGGCGCCACATCAGGTGGGAAGACTAGCTTCCACCTACACTTCTCACTAGCTCACTTTAGCTCCCGAAACTGTGTCACTACCTTCTGAGCTCAACTTGAGCTTGGTATTCTTTAGTGACACTCTCCTAACTCATTTCCAACTTAGCTCAAAGTGTTTTGAGCTAATGTTAACTAGAGTTAGATAGGATAATCATGAGTTAAGCCATGATTAGCTGAGGTAGAGGCATCACTACCACAAGGTAAGTGTTGCTACTACTTGTACCTAATCATAAGCTTCTCAAACCTAATTAGAGCTACTTAATGATTGTAATAACAATCCTTAAGTCACCATGAGCTACTCATAGCTTAAATGAATAATCATAAAGCTACTATCACATAACTTTGAGCTACACTTAGGTGCGTTAAGCCATCATGAGCTAACTCTAGCTACCGTGAGACATTCTAGCTACTTTGAGCTAACTTTGAATTACTTCTATCTCTGTTGAGTTAGTACCAAGTAATCA
Source organism: Linum usitatissimum (assembly GCA_030674075.2). Taxonomy (NCBI): domain Eukaryota; kingdom Viridiplantae; phylum Streptophyta; class Magnoliopsida; order Malpighiales; family Linaceae; genus Linum; species Linum usitatissimum. The sequence goes on along the minus strand of JAUJYP020000289.1, from coordinate 261,882 downwards.
AGTTCCTCCTCCATGCTTATTCAAGCTTCATTGAGCTACTTATCAAGTACTCAAACCCATAACATTACAACATAATGTGATGAACATCCAAAACCGAGTTTAGGCAACTAAAGTTACTAAATCTCCCAATGTTACTTTTGATCCAAGTAAGATTGAACCATGTTACTTTAAGTCCAAGTAACATAATATCCAACAGGTTATAGGGTAAACTTGGTGTGGTTTGTAGCTGACTCCCTTCGGGATTTCTTCCCAACTTCAAGGAAAAGAAATAGAGCATGAAGAGGAGTTCCTGGTGCCGACTTTTGCAATTAATCTACGACGAAGATCGAACTCTGTCGATCGGAAGAGGCAGGAGATTGTAGATCAAATGAGAAAGAGCAACGGCGGATCAGGGAGATTCGTTGGGTTTGGGAGAGGACTCACCACCAAGGCAACACATGAAATCGAGAACGACGGTGATGGCACGTCCAAGGTGAAAGAAGAGGAGATCGGGGGCACGTCTGAGGCCATAGATGGTTGGGAGGAGATCGCCGGATATTAGGAACTGCCTGGCATTAAGCGACGGCGGCGAAAATGGCGGTTCCAAGAAAATTCAGCCCTTCGTCGGAGAAGAAGGGGGACCAAACTGCAGTTTCCAAAGGTTGAGTTACCAGTAGGTAACTTTTCCAGTTAGTTGTGAATTCTTGCTTCCGTAGTTCTAAACTTTTGGATGATTTACAGTTAAGGACTTGGGTCAGTGTTGTCAATGTTTGGATGTTCCATATCAGTAACTATAACAGAAGCAGTTGGAGGACTAGTATAGTGTTTCTGTCCCAGCAAGTTTCATAATGTTACAAAAAAGTAAATGGATCATAACTGGATCGTTTGGACTCCAAACAACACACGGCCAGAAACGACAACATAGTGGCAGCGAGAGGAATCATGTCAAGGCATCATCAGAGATATACGCTCTTCATAATAGGAGGAGAACTTTCTACTTAAAGGGTAGAATTGTAATTAGGATTGCCAGGGATCCCATGATCGAATTCTCGGGACTATACAATAGTGTGTGATCTACTATACATGTGATGAGTTTCGGAGTCGGGCTCCCAGGACTACATTAGTGTGTGATCTACTATATGGTTGTTGTGATTAAAGAGACGGGCTGTCAGTACTGTTCAGTAGCTCGTGTTCTACTGCACATGCAGTGAATATGATTCGAGCATAAGCTTACGAGTTTTGAATTTTGATTCATAGTTCATGGTTAGGACAGGATTCAGGTTTAGCTAGATTAGCTCATAATCTGTGTTGGTCACCCACCCATGGATTGCGCAATCCCCCAGTCATCTTCATGCTCAAGCTCATGCAGGATGTGTCGAGTATGCCTACAGATGCCGCTGATCCACCATGAGGCTATCTACCACTAGGTAGGGGTGGTTGATGTTAGGATGATGCCTACAAGACTACAATGTCATATACATGATTCGGGTATTTGTTAGACTTTATTGGTTTATCTTATCAGTATAGTCGCAGTTCTACGGGTGTCTGGTTTAGCCACTCAATGCTTGTCGCTGACCCAATTAGACTTTGTTTTCCTTGACAATGTCCAGTCACATGTACTAGAGTTGATGGTGGGGTGTGAGAGATGGTCGGGGAGAGAGTTGCATCTCCATTTTTCTTGTTGTATTTTGAGATCTTGGATCCTAGTTGTTTTGTATTATTTAAGTGTTCAGTTTTAGCTTTTAATGATTTGGTTAGTAGATTAGATTTGAGTCATGGTTCAGGTTGAAACCCGAGTTGGACTCTTCGGTTGAACTAGTGGTTCGACCGGGAATCCTAGGGTGGGGTTTCACAGTTACACTCGAAATAAGAAGGAAAATATGTAATTTTTTAATGTCGCTAGACTAAAATCAATATTGGTCTCGTTAGATCCGACAAGTCCTTTGATATAAATAATGGATTTAAATTGACATAATTATGTTGGTTTTAAGTCCTTGACATGATGGATCAGAAGATTGCAAGCTTAAAGTTACTCTTCCACAATCTATGTTGTCTTCTATTCCTTCTTTTATTATGATATCTTATATGCATATTTGCACTGATATTGATAGAAGATCATGAACTTTGTTTGCGGGACCACTGGGAAGAAAGGAAGACTCATTTACTCTCCTAAGAACATATCTTGGATGATCTTACAAGTCAACCAGCTTACATGGATAAATTAGGGTTTTAGGTCCTCATTTCAAGTCCTTGCAAATATGGATGATATTTTGGTACAGGTTATTAGAACAATGTACAAATGAGAGGATCCTAATGGTTTCTATCTAAGACACTCGTTTGCCAAACCACTTCTTCAACATGGCATCTTCGTAGCTCTCCCCACACTTCAGGCGGGTATGAGGGATGGAATTCTAACCATCCAACAAACAAAGTTATAGATGAGGTGTTGGGTGGAGTCTAGGACTATTCTTATCGATCATCAGCTCCCTGAGGCGGTCGAACCTGATTTTGAAGCTGTCGTGGTGGACTTCATCTCAGATTCAAGGTACTGGAATATTTCAACCTTGTCTTCCGTTCTTCCAAGCACAATTGTTTGCATGATTGCAGGTATGTCCCCACCTCAACTGAGAGTGGTGAGGATATCCCGGGTTGGGGGTGGAAAAAAGATGGCCGCTTCAGGATTCTGTCGGCATATAAGCTCCTTAACCGACAGACTCCGACCCTAAACTTGATGGATTGGCGGTTGATTTGAAAGTAACCTTCCCATATTCGACATATCATATAAATGGCGGCTCACCAACAATTGCAGATGAACAAAGAGCGATGAAGATGACATCTGGAGGAGACATGGACGTGCTCGCGTTGTGGCCATCCCCATGGAGACGGTGTTGCATGTGTTTAAGGACTAACCGTTTATGGTTACTACCTATGAACGTCTTGGCTTTCTTTCTAAAGATCGACGAATTGGGATTCTCCAATTCTGCCTTGAATCATACACCACCTGAAGGCGCATAGCCATAGTCTTCTGTTTAGGGCTTATTGTTAGTCTCTTCCGAAGAAGAAAACGAGTTTATTTTGACCGATACCCACACCACTTCTAATGCCTTGTCACAGTTTATGAAGAGTTGGGTTGAGTCTATTGAGGAGGTACATGACTAGTCCATTAATGCATGTTCCACTACCAGGACGTATGGTGGTGTATGTCTCTTGTCTGCCACCACCACTCGAATGGGTTGCTCACAACTCGCACAGGTTAGTGATTCCTTAGATTAGATGAGCTTGTTATGGCGGTTTTTTTGAGATACTATTGGCCGATGTATTATGATGTACAATATGAACTTGGGGATTTTCTCAATCACTAGGGACGAGTTGAGAACAGATGTGACAGAGTTACAAATTACATAGGAGAGAGGATATCATTGGTGTCACATTTGCCTTCCTCAACGCCGCATTCCAAGCCCCACATTGAGTTTTGATACTCCTCCATCGAGCTTGCAACTCACTATGGTACGCGACATTTCAGATCCTTTACCATGAAATATGGCCTTTACTCAATTCCAAAAATCAATGGACCTTTGACCATTGCCGATAATCTCATCCTCTGAAATTTACACCCAACCATCGGATAACACTTTATTTTCGGGAATGCTCCATTTTGGCTTTCGGTTATTCGTAGACATGCTTAATGATTTAAAGAGTTTTAGGTTAGATGAAGATATTTGAAGTTGTGAATTTTAAAAGTCAGATAACTAACATATTTATAGTTGGAAACATTGACCGTAGTGATCTGTGGAAGAAAAAGAATGATCTTTGCTTATAATTTGATTGTTGCATCACATTTGCTTTGTTTTCTTTTAATTAAAAAATCAGCCCATGAAGCCAGTGGGACATTGCCATTCCACCAACTTTGGTCCCCCATGTAAAGAACAAGCAAAGTTAACTTTTAGTGAAAGTGAATTGGACGCGTCATGTTGTCCTTCACTAAAAAGCGCGCGTGTGATCTCAATTTAGCATGCGTTTTCGTCATATTGAGAATGGGCCTGCATTGGATGGGCCCACAATGTTGAGTCAAATAAAAAACTTTGTCTTATTTCACCTATATTTAGGTGGGTGTTTTGTATATTTTGGAAATTTTGAAAAGTTTAGGTGCGCATTGGATAATTTTTTTTTTCTTAAATTTGGAAAATTTGGAAATGATAAGTGTGCATTGCGGATGATCTAACGTCGTGCCTTTTTATATATAAAGTTAGTAAAGATTTAGTAACCATTATTTTTCAATGAATAACTAATATTTATCAAGTTGAGGCTTTGTCGTACTGTATAAGGGGAGAAGATTATTCTACTAGTGAAACGTTCAACCGAATTCAATCATAGCAAAACCAGGGGTATTTTCGATACTTCAAAATAATTATTTATAATTTATTTTTATTTTTAATTTGCAGAACATAGAAGAGATCGATGGTTGGCAGGGTCTTGGATGCGGTGGTGAAGGATTGATGGAGGAGGAGATGAATTGGCGTTGGCGTCAGCGTGTCTGCTAGAGTAGGTTGGACAACCAATGACGTTCTAAACAGGGTGAAAATTATAAACCGTACCCAACCGTTAGCGAATTTTCATGTTTAATCGGGTAAAACTCAATTACTAAATATAAACTTTTTATTTAATAAAAAAACATAAATAATGTTAATGTTCCAAATTGGGTGAAGTTTTAAAGAAGTAATACTCAACAAATTTCTAGAATTGTTGCAAAACATGGAGAAAAATGCATTCAATAACACAATTTCCACCGTAGGATTTTATTACAAAATTGGAGTTGGATTTAACAATTCAAAACTTGAAATTCGGATAGAATATTTTTAGGTAAAATGACATAGTATATTGTCGGGTTACCCGTCGGGTGGGTATGAGGCGAATACAACTAAATCCGTCCCCACCTGCTACCCGGCAACTACGAGTTTGGGGTGTACCTGTACCCCTCAACGGGGCTTTTTTGACTGGGCGATTTCAACGCTTAGTGGGTGGGATTCGGGTGGGTACCCAGATGTTAGGTTGGGTTTACCATCCTTATATACCACAAGTTATAAACATACAATATATTAAAAAGTTATAAATGAAATATATAACCAGATATACCAACTATTTATAAAATGTTATTATAACCAGTTAGTCAGTATATATAACTGGTTATAACTGGTTATAATTATAAGTAGTGAATACTCAATATATATAATTGGTTAAAATTGGTGATTATAACCTGTTATATAAGAAAGTACTATACCCCTAGTTTATGGTTTACGGTCTAGGGTCCTAATTGGGGTTTAGAGTTTCAACTTTGGTTTAGGCTTTATGTTTTAAGGTTTACGGTTTAGGAAACGAGTGTACAGTTTACGGTCTCGGGTCAATCTGTCATTTTATACTTATAACTAGTAGGTATAACTAGTTATAGTTATGTGTTTATAACCGGTTATAATACGTGTATAACTGGTTATAACTATTATTTATAACCGGTTAAAATTAACTAGATATAACTACTAGTTATTATAACGGTTATAATAACTATCTACAATTATTGATTATAGTTGGTTATAATAATCAATTACAAACTAAATTATTATAAATAAGTAGATGTTTTTTTTAGAAATGGCAGACCATAGTCCTATGAATTATTATTAGCTATGGTAAAATGCGTAAAAACCATCCCAACTATGTCCGACTTGATACAATCAATAATATCCGAAAAAGGAAATATGATGAACTCCAAAGAAGAGAGAGTGTACATGATGGGTAAGACCGTCTGTGATCCGATTTCCTTCTCGGTAGGTATGGTGAACAAAAACACACCAATTCTTGAGCAATCAAATTCCTTAATCCGGCAATTCAAGCTTGATGTAGATTATTCTCCGTCGAGATGCTTTGTAATAAGGAGACAACCACATGTGAGTCAACTTACGGTTGAACTCGTTGAAAGCACAACTCTTAAGAGATTCTCAACCCGAGAATAGCTGCTCTCAGTGCAGCACGGTAATCATCCAAATTCCAAAATTGGTTGCAAAGTCCGTTTGACAAATACCAGAAGGATATCGAAGAATACCGCCGCATGCCGAAATCCCTTGGGGCTGAATTACCGATCCATCTTTGTTGACAATAATTTCAACATCATTGCGTGTATTCCATCCAATTAAAACTTCAGCTCGTTGAGGCTTATTCTTAGATGAAATTGCCTCACCCGCTTTCATTGTCTCCTGAATCCTGACAATCCAGTGAATAACTTGTAGGCAGAGCTGATCGCAGGTAAAAACAATATTATTAAAAATAGCCTTGTAGCGGCACTTCAATAGGAGCCAACATGTGATGTCGAACTCCATTTGATAAGTAGAATTAGCAGCACCTGCAATTATCCATTCATTTAATGGAAGCTGGAAAAATGCAGGAGTAATGCTAGAACCAAGTAAATGATTCCATGTTTGATGCGCCACTGAACAATCCTATAAGCAATATAGCTCTGTTTCCTTAGCCTGGTTACAAAGAGGATAACTAAAGATAGGAGAAATATGGCGACGAAATCTTTATGCATTTGCAAGCAGGGGGTTATGATAGGCAATCAACAAAAAAATGCATCACCCGATTAGGACCTCACTACTTCCAACGCTTCCTCCAATGAGTTTGACTATTGACTTTATCAAGACCTGCGAGAACAAAATAAGCGCTTTTAACTATAAATTACCCTCGAGCATCACGTCCCCACATGAATGTATCAAGTTCATCTCCATGGGGCGGCATCATTCGTTCAATAAAGGGTTTAATCAACCTAGGGATAATAGTGTCCAAAATAAGCCAATTCCAATCACCAGTGGAGGTCACCATGTCCCTAACTGTAGCTTGATCATTGATAATTTGGTGTTGAGGGCTGACTTCATCTGGTAAAATGATCCCATTTTCAAGCCACTTGTCATGCCAAAAACTAGTTTTCCTTCCACCCCGCACACTTATATGAATGCCACGGAGCACAACATCCCAATTCCTTCTTAACCCATGCCCAAGAACTGATGAAGTATTAAGGCGGATACGTTGAGCTCCATCAGGACCATTCTTAGTATATTTAGCAAGAAACAATTTCACCCAAAGAGTGTTCAGTTTCGAGAAAATTCTCCAAACAAGCTTCATGAAAAAAGCATCGCCCATCTCTTTAGCTTTTTCCAATCCAACTCCTCCTTGATTTTTTGGCCTGCAAACAATATTCCAAGAAATCGAGTAGAATATCCTCTTGTCGGGGAGTCTACCCTATACAAAGTTATGGATAAAAAGATCAATTTTATTACCGACATATATAGGAAGCACAACAATCTGCATAGTATAGCAGGGGATGACATCAAGTACAAAAAAACATGGGTCACCCTACCAGCTAAAGAGAGAGACTTACACTTCCAACCAGCAAACTTAGAATCAATACAATCAAGAATACCTTACCACACTAAAGGTTTATTGGAAATGAAGGCTACCACAAATATGATGCCTAAGGCCAGGAGGAACGTTCTTCGAAAAGAAGATCCTAAATTTATCATTCGAAACCACCTGCCCCGATGCCTCGCAAAACCTATGAAGACAATCTTTGATAGTCAGACATTGACCAGGATTGGCATTCTCGAAAATAACAAGATCGTCAGCGAAAAATAGTTGGGACGAATCAGGTCCTCCCCGACATTAATATAATCAGAAATCAAGTTGCTAAGACTTTCAACACATAGTGAAAAGGTAGGGAGAAAGAGGACATCGTTGTCGAAGGCCTCTACTAGGTTGGAATGGTTCAGATAGGCCACCATTCCATTGAATTTGAGTAAAAGAGGTCCAGATACAGCTCATAACAACGTCAATGAAATTAAATGGGAAGTTAGCCTTTTGGAGAGTCTTCCACAAAGCTCCACTCCAAACGATGATGAGCTTTAGAGAGATCAAGCTTTATGATGAATGCGCCTTTCTTGCAAGTCTTGAGCATAAGGGAATGGACCAGCTCCTGAAGAATGATTATATATTCAGATATCTAATGCCCGGGACAGAACTGATTTTGTATGGACCAATAAGAATTTTCATAGATCCACAAATGCGGTTGGCCAGACACTTAGTAAGAGCTTTATAAATCACTGAGCAAAGACTAATTGGTCAGACCTAAGTTATGTTGACTGGCTTATTGATTTTGGGGATGAGCACCACCACCGTCTCATTGATACTAGGGCGGTGAGTCTGCAAGTAATGAAACAATGTGGTAGTAAAATTTTGGTGGCCGACACCCTGATAGTTCCAAGAGAAAAAACAGAATTCTCCCTCTCAACGATAGTATCCACCCCTTCCAATTCAGGACAATCATCATGAGGCTGATTGAGATCAAGCAAACCTCGGTCCGATTCCTCGGGTTCTCGTAGAGCAGCACTTAGTTGAACCAGTGACATAGCTATCAATCTTTCGACAAATTAACCAAATTGAAAGCCTTCCAAATTGAGATTCGAAATTGAAAGCCTTCTTGGAGTTGGGATTGTGGCCCGACCCAGAGAATGTCTAAAGGTGGCAGAAGACTTATGGGCCTGGTTGGTAGCCGTTACAGGATTAGCTGGAATCTAGGTGGAATTTACTTTAGAAGATGACGCGAAAAGCCAAGAAGTTTCCAAAAAAAGCGTCCTGTCTCTTGAGAAATCAGCTTGAATTTCATTACCTTTCCCAGAGCTAAATCTATCATTGCATTCTTGATTTGAATAGCCGTTAGTGGAGGGTTATGCTGCGAAAAGTGGCTCTCTTTGTATTGCTTCTATAAAACGTTAAAAGTTTTAGAAACGTTCCGAACAACCATCAAAATGTTATAATAAACTATGTGAACGTTTGTCCAAGTGGTGTTTCTCCAGTGGTAGAGTCGTGTATTAGCGGGCACAAGGTCTTCAAATTCGAATCCAACACACCTAAAAAAATAGGCACCCTTCTCAATTGTATTTGTGATATATATACCAACTTAGAGGTCTCTACCAACAAAAAAATATTACGTATATATACCAACTTAGATTTTAGTTTCTTAAAGATTTGGAATTTAGAATAAGGCATTCCCTACCATGACTTCTCTTCACTCAAATGGAGCTGACTTTGAGTTAGTGCCCTGCCATACCAGGTTTAGCAGGTTGTGTTACATAAGGAACGACTGTCGTTACATAAGCCTTACGTAACGGCCTTTACTCTTCCATAACAGGCAAAAGTTTTCATGTTACGTAAAGAACAACTGCCGTTACGTAACGACCTTTACTCTTACGTAACTTACAAAATTTTTAATGTTACGTAAAGAACAACAACCGTTACGTAACGACCTTTACTCTGACCTAATAGGCAAAAAATTTCATGTTACGTAAAGAACAACTGTCGTTACGTAAGCCTTATGTAATGACCTTTACTCTTACGTAACATGCAATTTGTTCATGTTATGCAAGGAACAACTGCGGTTACGTAAGCCTTACGTAATAGCCTTTACTCTTACGCAACCGGCTTTATTTTGCCCGTTACGTAAGGAATAACTGTCGTTACGTAAGCCTTAAGCAACAGCCTTTACTCTAACGTAACAGACAAAAATTTTCATGTTACGTAAGGAACTACTGCTATTACGTAAGCCTTACGTAATAACCTTTACTCTTACGTAATATGCTTAATTTTGCCTGTTACGTAAGGAACAACTGCCGTTACGTAAGTCTTACGGAATGGCCTTTACTCTTACGTAACAGAATTTAAAGTCTCGTGGTGGTCCGACCATACTTCAACTCTACTTCTCTTAAGCTAATCAGCTCTTTTTTCCTCAGTCCCTGACACCCGTTTAGATACTTGACTATGTGAATGTCGTCGGGCTTTGCCCCATAAATCTTTTTCTACCTACTTATGTCATATTCCTCGTCAAAGTACGTGAAATAATTCATAACCTAAACGCTTATCCATGTAATTTAAACGTCCTTCATAATGAAATTCTAGTTCGTAAGGTACAATTATTGATTAAGGCTGTCACGCACAATTATTGATCAAACACGTCATACAGTATCGGGTATCCTAGTTCGTAAGGTATAGCTAGTAGCTAGTGAGTTCTTAGTATGGTGGAAAATGTGGAGGACAGTCGTCGTCCCCACCCTTACTATGATTTCACATGCAATCGAGAAGAGGGTAAGATACAATTATTGATTAAGGCTGTCACGCACAATAAATTTCTGACACTGGGAAAGCGACATAATTGGAATTCTATGGAAACGATTAGAAAAGTATTGATGACAACAAAATGCAAAAGGGTAAAAGTCCAAATGATGGAGATTGGAAATATAAGGGTGTGATAGATCAGGGAGGAGTGAAACCATTTTCAATTGAGAGAGATAGAGTACGTACGTAAGAATGAAGTTTCTGTTCCAGTGCCCGTGTTGCTCTTGTTTCTGCTTCATGAAGCCTAAAGCAGGAAAGCCAAAAGTCAAGAAGGAAGCTGCAGCCAAGGTTACTGAAACTCCCAAGGTAGTAGAGGAACCTCCTGTGGCTGATGCTCCTCTTCCTCCTGCTGCATCTAAAGAAGAAAAACAGGAGTGACCATCCAAAAGCGAAATGATGATAAGATTGAATGTGGGTTTTGTTCCATACATTCAGATAAGGTGCTTTTTTTGTATTGGTTAATTTGGTTTGGTGGTGATCTGTCAATTCATACAAAATTGTACGCATCGCTTTCCCCCACTTCTTTCTTCTCCATATCCTTGTTCTAATTTCTCGTATTTGATGATTCAGATGTTTTAGCCCTTTGCTTTTTCACAATGACATTAATAATTACTTCTTATCAAAATGTAGAAAACAATAAATTCTATCTTCTGATTGCGAATATACAAATTGCGGTTTTGCATTTATGTCCACTTAATGGCTTCGCTATCCAAGGACACGAATAAATACATCCTATTACATTGTTTTGGGACTTTAGTGTGTTTTGGGACTTTAGTGTAACGTTAATGATGTAGGATATAATGTTAGAGGTTTATGATTTTATTAATTTAGATTTATGATGAAAATTTAGAATTTAAAATACAAATATTATTGGATCGATGTGTGGATTCTCAATCCAAATTATAGGTCTTTGATTAGTCATGATCTATGATAGAAATACTGAAAATCGAGAGTTAAATGCTATGATTGTGCTATATTAAGTTTCGATTTTGCATCGTCGATCTGAATGTCGCTTGCATGGCGAAGTATGTTGAGAATGCTAGGGGTGTATACCTCGGAAGAAAAGGAGTGTTAGTACGGAGATGAATGTTTGTGGAGGTTAATTGGTGATGAGAAAATTGGAAAATAAAAAGTATATGAGATGATTTTGAGGTGATTATGTTTGTGTGCTAGATTATTGTGTTGTATCCCTTAACAATGATTTGTAGAATTCTTTTATAGTGCCGCGTTCTTCGAACTCTTAGCCTATGGGTTTCGACTTTTCTTAAGGTTGCTCCGAGATTGTTTAATGTTCCCAACGCCAGCGGTTACACTACACGAAACTGTCATTTTATTTAAAGCAGATTTATGCCATTTTGATAACAAATATCTGTTTTTTAAACGATTGAATGTTAATATACTTTAACAACATAAAAGTGCTTTGATTTTATCTAAGAGAAATTTAACATCTGATTCATGCATGACCACTATTAAATATAACAACATATTGATGATAAACTTCTTGACATATTAGTTGAAAGGTCGAGACATATCGCAAATTTGTCTCAATAGAAAGATTGTTCTTACTAATTAAGATACGAGCCTAATAAATAAGAACAACTTGACGAATATCAGGTACAAGACCAGTTTGCCTATTTCCAAGCATGTATAAATAGCTTTATTTCGTAAGTAGCTAAAACTTAATGATCATTTTATAGATTTTTTTCTAGACATGTATAATATGAAATAACCTAGGATGACGGATGGAAACTGAAATAACATTGCTTCGCCATACATAGGCCTTGCACAGCTGCTTCCTAACGCCCCCAACAGATCCTATTGATACAATATGAGTTGTTAGTATTTTTATTCCATAATGTTGTATGGTTTTTTCTAGAGCTTTTGAGGAACCGAATCGAGCTGAGCTTTGCCCACCTTGAGTTCGGCTTGTTCATTTGAAATAGCAGCTCGAGGTCGGCTCGACAAAATAATTATGAGCTCGAGTTCGGCTCTGCTCGAAACTCGTTTAGAGGACTGAACGAGCTTGAGGTCAAGCTCGGCTCGTTTAGAGGACTTAACGAGCTCGACTTAAGCTCGGCTCGTTTGTAAGTCCTAACAAGCTTGAGCTCGGCTCGGCTCGTTTGCAATTCTTAATAGTCCAAGTTAAATTCCAAACTCAAGTCAGATAATTTTATAAAAAACCTTAAAAAATTCTAAAATTGACACGACTTGTATAGTCTAAATAAGTAATTAATCATTAGAATAATATCATTCATCACCATATTCTTATTTGTAAATAAAAAAAAGAACATTCAAACCATTAAAATGTACAAAATTAATTCACGAGTTATACTAATCGAGCCAACGAACGAGCCTCAATCGAGCTATCACTCAAGCCAAGGAACGAGCCGTAATCAAATTTGCACTCGAGCCTCAAACGAGCTTGCTCATCAAACTCAAGAGCTCGGGAACCTGCCGAACAGAGGTAGGGTTAGCTCGAGCTCGGCTCGTTTATTATCTAACTGGTTCGCGAGCTAGCTCGTTATGATAGAGCCGAATTTCGATGGAACATTTTTAGAACCGAACTCTGAGCTGCTCGCGAAAAGTTTGGTTCGTCAACAGCTCTAGTTTTTTCATAACACCAACTAAAGAATCGTTTGAACAAAAACAAAAGTTTATTGACAGAAACCATGAAGCATCAATATCAGAAAGTACAAGGGAAAGAATGAAACGACAACATAAGATGAAATAGACAAAACAAATACAATAGAAATTAAATAGTATTTATGCATTTTAATTTGCTGATAATTGGTGGTAGCATTTCGATTCCTGTTTGACATCTGAGTTGTCGGGCAAATCCTTATGTTGTGTCCTAGTGTATGGCATGTGATAACACTTGATTTGTTGTGTTCATTTCCCTCATTTGAGCGACATTTCATGCACATTAGTATAGTTTTTGGTAGAAGTTTAGGATGTTTTGTACATTTCTAGCTTCTATCTCGATTTAGTGTTTCAGACCCGTTATGGTTCTTTTGATGTCATTTTTTGAGTGTTTTTGTAAGATTTCAGGCACATGGCGATATCAAGGCACTATTTGAGACAATATGGGTATACATGGACGAGTTAGGAAGGATCAAGAGTGGAGAAGAGTCAAGAACTTAACCCTATCACACTATGCGCCTAATACTGTCACGCTATGCCCCTTAACACTGTCACACTATGCGCCTAAAACAAAACATTTAAGGCGCACAGTGTGACAATAAAAACGTGAGTTCCCCTCCTTCAGCTAATAATTTTTTTGAAACCTCTACAAAATTCACCTCCCCTCCGCACGAACTCGCCCCTTGCTGCCATACACCGCTGCCGCGTTAGTCGCCGGTCGCCGGCAAACCTTCCTCCTCCTCCCCCTTCGATTTGCTTCAAGTTTAGTTGTGTTTGAAGCTTGCTTGGTGGATCTTTTTGCCCGGTTTGAAATTTTTTTGATTTCATCGTTTTTGGCTCGTTTATCCCTTGCAATCAATGACTGTCAACTGGTAAACATCCCTTAATCTCTTCTCTTCCATTTCCGTTGCTTGAATTTGGATGATTTGGGTAGAATCGTTTAATTTTTGTGAGGGTGAATGAACCTTAATTTTCAAAATTGGAGGTTTGTAAATTGATATTACCAAACTGAAATTGGGTATGATAGGAGTCTATTGATATGATTTGCCCCTTGAAAATGCATGATTAGGTTGTTGGAATTTTGAAATTCGGTAAAAGATTTTAGGATGTTTTTTCCGGGCTTGGTGATTATGAACTGTAGCATGCTTTGATTGATTCTTTGCATTAGTTGCATGATTTGAAGGTGCTAGAAATCCCAATTTGCCTCGCATTATCGGTGATGGTTGTACCAAGTTTTTATATGATTATGTCTGAACAAGACAAGTTCGGAATACTATCAGGCAAATAAAGAATGAGAACAAGGGCTTGGTTGATGACCTTAACGACATTGCTAATGTTTTTTGTTTCTGATTATAAGGATCTTTTGGGGACAAACAACAAACTTTCCAAGGTTGATTTACCAGAGCTCAATCAAAGGAAGCTCACTGATGTGCAGGGGCAATGGGCTTGTGGAACCAGTTAGTAGAAAAGAAATAAAACGAGCATTTTTTGTGAATGGAGACAAAGCTCGTGGCCTTGATGGGTTTAATGTTGGTTTCTTTAAGTCGTGCTGGCAAACGGTTGGGGATGATGCTATAAATGCAGTTTCATATTTCTTTGAAAGAGGTACACTTCCAAGCTTTATCAATTCGGTTAGTATTGCCTTGATTCCTAAAAGATCAATGCAACTAAAGCTAATGATTGTAGACCGATTTCGCATTATAATGTTGTTTACAAAGAAATTACTAAAGTGATCTCAAATCGCATGAGAAAAATACTTCCAATTCATCAGCCCTGCCCAAACGACCTTTATCAAAGGGAGAAGTATAGGTGACAATATTCTACTGGCTCATGAATTACTCTGCACTTATGGGAAGTTTACGATTACTCCTTTGATGTTCTCTCTATATCGACCTTATGAAGGGTTTCGATTCAATTGAATGGGATTTCCTCTTCAATGTCCTTAGTGCGCCTATGGGGTTGCCTACTAGATTTATCCATTGGATAAGTGAATGTCTTGGAACTACTAAGCTCTTTGTCTGCTTAAATAGTACCCTGAGTGGATACTTTAGTGCATGTAAAGGTCTAAAATAGGGTGATCCAATATCACTTTACTTATTTGTTATCTACATGGAAGCTCTTTCATGTTTATTTGATAATGTTGTGAAGCAGAAAAGGTTTGCTCTTCATCCACAATGTGCAAGCACAAAAGTCACCCATGTTGGGTTTGCGGATGATCTTATTGTGCTTACAAAATTTATGATGGAAGGGGTTACATTAGTGTTGATGCTCTTTCGCAATTTCAAGCAATTTCAGGTTTGACATTCAATCTTGAGAAAAGTGAGATCTTCCTTAATGGTGTCCAGAATGATGTGGCTACTCATCTGAATGATGCGTCTAGGTTTCATGTTGGAGTTCTCCCTTTCTATTCTCTAGGAGTTCCCTTTACATCAAGTAAATTGAAAGCTGCTGGTTGTAAAGTGGTTTTTTTATAAAATTACTTATGGGATAACTGCTTAGAAGGCTAGGAGTCTATCTATGCTGGGAAAATCTAGTATATTTACTCAATTATTGGTGGAATCCTCCAATATTGGATGCCTATGTTCTTACTCCCAAAAAATCTTCTTAAGGATATTGAAAAGATGTGTAATAGATTTTTGTGGGGCAAGATCGACGGAGGACAGTGTAAAGTGGTATGGAAGTTCTTGATATACCATAAGGTGGAAGGTGGAGTGGGTCTAAACGACCTATAATCGTGGAATGCTGCTAACACTCTCAGGCACCTCTAGTCTTTAATTACTCGTGGAGGGTCATTATGGGTTGCATGGGTTTATAAATATTGTATTAAGAAAAAAGATCTTTGGTCTCTGAGTGACACAACAGGTTCGTGAATTGTGGATATGGAGAAGAATTCTGAAAGTAAGAGATATTGCTCAATCTCATATCGCCTTTAATGATGCTGGTAACTGTTTATGGGAAGGAAGTCTCTTATGCCTCGTTAAAATCTTAGGAGAAATTGGAATGAGATTAGACCTAAACATCCTGATGTTCCATGGGCTTATCTTGTATGGAATGGTTGGCAAATTTCTGGCACTAGTTTAATTTGCTAGTTGGTCTTAAATGATAGACTTTCAGTCAAGGAGAAGTTGGTAAATTGGATAATCACGATTGATACATCGTGTGTTTTATGCAGACAAGAAGTAGATGCGAGAGGGCATCTCTTCATCCGTGGAAACTGAAAATGAAAGTTTGTGTCTCATATTGGATAGATAAGCATTATAAAACAAATGATCAGTGGTTTTTGTGAATGAAAGTGAATGAGCACAAATTAAACTAGATAAAGATTTGGTTGATGGATGACCAAATCAAGAATGTCAAGAGTGATCTGAAGTGTGAGTTGTAACCATCGCCAACCAAACCGTCCTAACATTTTCTGGAAGCTTGTAAACAGCATTTTTGTTCCTTCCCCTTATTAGCGGCGCCCCCGTTTTGCGATCCTTCACAACAAAATGATTTGCATAAAATTCAATCGAGACTAGGTTACTTTGACATAGCTTTGCAACTCATACAAACTTCATTTTAATAACAGGTGCACATAAAACATTATTCAATTGTAATGAAATATTATTTGTGAGAATGGAAGAACCAATAATATGAGTGATATGCAAACCTGCTCCATCACCAATCATATCTCATTGGCCCATCCATTAACCATGGGCATGAGTCTTATTGGGCTGATTAAGTAGAAGTGCTTATCTAAGCAGTATAAGTAACTAGAGCTTGGTGTTGATGGGCCGGAGGAAAAACTTTTGACATGTTCAGGCCGAATGACCTATCTTCTCATAGATTTTACATAAAAGCTATGGGCGGGCCTGTGAGCTGAAATTACGCCAAGTTGGATGGCCACCATCTGTTGGGCCATAAGAAAAATAATTCTGCGACCCCAAATTATGATGGGGAGCCTGTTTATTGTAATAGAAATTAGGGTTGTTTTTTCTGCTCCCCGTGAATTTGCCGCCGCCTTTTCTCCCACGATTGGTGCCGCATCCGTGAACGTTTGTCTATGATGTAGGGTGTAATAAGTCGTGGTCACGGTTGTAGAGTCTGGAGCTTTGTGATATTTGAGGTTAGCTTCGTATTCAACAAGTAGATTGAGTAGTTCTTCAAAGCTGCTGGGAGTTCCTCTAGCTCTGAGTGCGGCAAAGAGTTTTTTATATTCAAGGGCAATGCCGCATAGATAATGGACAACCAAATTGTCATTTGCAACTAGAGCATGAACCAACACAAGTTCAGCAATGATGCTTTTCATGCCGTGCAGGTAGGTACCCACATCGCGATCTTCGTATTTTTCTCGAATTAACTTGTCTCTGAGATTCATAACCCTTGTTATGGAATTGCTGGCATATAAGTTTTCTAGAGTTTTCCGTGCTTCATAAGTAGAGTCAGAAGCAGTGACATACGAATAGATATTCTCAGAAACTGGGTAACAAATGACATCTAAAATAAACTTATCTTGGCGAAACCAGTGGAGATAGGTGGGATTTGGGGCTACACAGTCCTGATTGATAGTACGAGCAGGAGAAGTTAACGTGCCACAAAGGAATCCAAGAAGATCAAGCTCATGAGATGGGTTTTTAGTTGCGATCGCCAGGACGAAAATTGCTGTAGTAAAGTTGAGTGACAAATTTGCAAATGGATTGATCGTGACCAGGTTGGTGTCTATATTTGATGCAGATGTGTTATTGGTGATTGTATTTTAATTTTCATATGGAGCAATAGTGTATAGTAATTGGTGGGAAATATATGAGAAGAAAGACAGAAAGCTTGGGTGGACGGTTTGGAAAGAAAAAAAGCTTATGCTTTAGGTTCTTTATATCTTTTCTAAGATTCATCCCAAGATAGATTAAGTATTCTAAGGTGGAGGTGCGGTCGTTCATGTTTCCTGCCCAATCAGAATCAAGAAACACTTGAAGTTGTAAGGGAAGAATTTTTCGTCGTATATGAAGGCCGTAGTGTAATGTGCCACTAATATATCTTAGAATTCATTTGACACATTGCCAGTGTGTTGTTCTTGGTGCATGCATGTATTGGGATAATTTGTTGATTTATAATATATACACATGAAGAGAGGGCTTGATTCTAGGGAGAAGATGAAGCTAGGGGCATGTTATGAGGAATGATTACAAGGATGATTGCAAGGGATTATGATTTGATTCGCATGATGGATCCTTGATTATAGTCTCTAATACGGTGCAACTGATCATGAGAACAAAAAGTGCCGATAGGCGCGTGAGGATGATTATGGAATGCATGAACAACAAGAGGGGATGAACTGAGAATGCCTTAAAAACGGTTTGTGTTGATGAAATTACTGTTAAGTTTAACAACGGATGTTGATTGGCCCCTGTTAAATTTAACAACAGCTTCTGCCTAGCCGCTGTTAAATTTTGAACCCAATGAGAACACTTAAACACATATTCTGGTGGATGCTGCTATTCATTTTATCGTTGTCCGCTGTTTTGGTTTTTGTTGTGCACAATTAGACATTTAAACTAAGAAATATGCATACCAATAAGTTATAAATCATTCATCATTCATTGCATAAAAACGTGCTAAAAATCCACCTACTACTACCTAGGACATCAATCCAGGACAAACCATCACTCCTACTACATAATACTAATATTATCACTACTCAAAAGCATTCTTGTCCTCCTAATCATCCTCTACTTCATCTTCATTCTTTGCTTCTCTGTCATATGGTATGTGTAAATCCTTGTTCAACCGCATCTTTCAGGAATACTCCCCTTTTTCCACTCTAGCACTCGCATCCCGAGTCTCAACACTAGTAGGGGTCATGACATTAGGAGGAGTTCTAACACTATTCTCAGAACTAATACTATCAGCATTGAGAGATTGGAAAACTTTACTCATCTCCTTTAGCGCCAAAGGGAGTTCAACTCCATCTCAGAATACAAACTTTAACATCTCTGATCCCAACCGCTTGAAGAATGTTGGATTGAGTATTAGATCGATAGGGGAAGGAGAACACCGTTCGTGTGAGTGTTGAGGAAGAGATCTCCCCTTTCCGTTGGACTACTCTGTGCCCTCTCCTTTGTAAATAATCTTATTAGTTAGTATTATAAACGTAATTCATAACCAAACACTATTCCTAAGAGTATAATGTTAGCATTTCTTCTTCTTTTTTTTAAAAGGCTTTGAACCAGAAGTATGGTACAGATCTTGAGCAGCTCTATTCTCTTTGTTACTGGCAAAATGTTAGAGGCAAAATAAGATCACTTACAATGGATTTTTTGCCACATTTGTATTTGCAGAAGGCATGCTAGTCATGTTTGTCGACCCCTTTTTTAGGTATCTTTAACTTGTTGATCTTCATATCATTGCAGATATCACATTTTTGCTGGTTCCAAAACCCAATTTCATACTCCCTCCACTTCTTGTCAAGGTCTAGCATGATAATCTGATGTATTGCTTCATCGTAGACTTTATTACAAGTGAACAGTGGCTACAAGTAGATGCGATGTCTAGTTAGTATTTGAATTAAAAAAAAAGTGAAAACAAACATATCTGAAGTATATGAAAAATCATACCACAGTGAACTCATCCCATAGTGTTGTCTTGCTCTCGTCATCTATGGCATGCCAATCATCGACTTTCATTGGTAGGTATTCTTCATGTTTCACACACTTCCTAAAGAAATGGAATAAGTATCCGCCACTCTCCTCAGATGGAATACCAAACGAGTCAACATCTAATATTATCTTCTTCGTATTGCATCCTAACTTTGACCAACCTTTGTCTTCCAGGACTCGAAACCTTTATCTTCATCATCTGCATCTGAAAAACAATTCATAACCATCCAAATAATTTGCTAAAAACCTACTAAGTGTTTATATAGTTCTCATCCATGTTCTATCTTACAGACTAGGTGTACATCCCACCACTACCTTTGTTCCTTCTTGGGATGACGTTCATCATTGTCGCCATCACCTGCTATAATGTACTGCTCATCACCTACATATGCACCAGTGTGTATAAGATGGTTAAAGTTTAGACATTCTAATCATAGCCCATCCTTCTTGTACCCCCTAACAGCTAGTATATTGGCCTAGTTACACTTGAATAATGTGACAAATTTTCCACCATAATTCAAGTCAATGATATCTAGCAACATTCCATAATATGTCATTGAGCTATCGATTAGAGGAACATCTAAGGTGCTGGCGTAACTTTGGGTGCCTAGTTTAGTAAATACATGACTATTCTATATTTCAGTATCTTTTCTCTATCCAACGTATCAAACCTATATCTGTTGACATCGTACATAGTGTACCTCATCCCCTCATTCAAAGGTCCTCTAGCTAATAATAATTGTAATTCTTAAGAATGGACTAGTAGCGTATCTCTATGTATCTACAAGACAATTAAATACATAAGAAATTACTCATTAAGCATCATTTCTGAAGTTGAAACACATATAAACCAACCCAATGTATACTAACCCGTCCCTTGAACCAATCAGGGAAATCAGGATGAACTATCTTCGCAATTTCAGAAGCAGCCTTTTATTATGACTTGTTGCCTTTATACGGAAATCAAACGGTATATTGGAACTCACTATAATGTGAATATTAAATGAGATACAATGCCTTAATTACCTAGTGGTTGGATATATTAGAGGAAATTTAACGATAGTAACCTCTCATAAAATGGTGTCACTTTGTCAGAGTTAACCAACACATGATAGTGGGATTGTAGTCTTTCCATGCCGGTGTGTTTTCAAATCTTTCTAGCACTAGCTAGTTTACCAACCACTTGACAAATTTCATCTGAATCATTACGTTCATCATCAGGTTCATGATCGAACAGTGTTTCAATCCCATTAAACAAATATAAGAACAAGAAACTGAAAACTTCATATGCAATCCACCCTTCAACTATGCAACCTTCTAGCTTGGCTTTGTTAGCAACAAATCCCAACAGTTTTCCTAACATCCTTTCTATAGGATACATCTACCGGTATTGAACCCGACCTCCAACTCTTACTTCCTTAACAAGGTGCAACTCCAAATGAACCATGATAATGAAATATGAAAGTGGGAACATTATTTCCATGTGGCATATTGCAGTCACTAATTTTTTTTACCTTATTAAGATCATTAATGAAAATCACCCTAGCACTCAATTCCTTAATACAGGAGCTGAATTCTACAAACACGACAACTACTCGTTTTCGCAATACATTTCTCATTCCCACATTCAACACTTCATGTAAAAGCATATGTGAGTAGTGAATTTTTAGCCCAAACACCTTTCATTCAGCTAGGTTTGCACACCGTGAGATGTTGCCGGAATAACCATCAGGAATAGATAAGACTTCAACATTCAAAGAATTTGTTGACCTCCTGCTTAGCCAATGTGAACAAGGCAGCGGGGCATTTTCCATTCTTATTGGGTCATAAATCTTTTTTCATATTCAATACTTCCATATCTTGACGGGCACCGAAGTGGTCTTTGCTCTTCGCTCTATCATTATTTAGTGTATACAGAATGATGTCACAAACATTCTTTTCAATTACAATCACATCAAGATTGTGATGCAGTTCATTGAATTACCAATAAGGAAGTTCAAAGAATATAATGGGCTTTGTCCACTGATTTATTTTCTTATCCTTAATCTTCTCCCATGATATTCTTTATCCAGTACTAGGGTCTTCCACTTTCCCCCATTTAATGTTTATATCCTTCACTTGGTCTAGTATTTCAGACCCTAATAGTATACTAGGTGCCCCCCTCAACTACTTCTGCCTGTAAAACTTAGCTCGTTGTTGTCTAAACTAGTGATTCATTGGTAAGAAGCGTTGAGTACCCATAAAATATGGTTTCTTACTCTTTGGCAACCAAGAGGGATGGTGTCAAAATTGTAAGATGAGCAGCCCTTTTATAGTTTTAGTGTTCGACCTAGATAATAAATCCAGTTTGGTCAAATCACTAATGGTCTGCATCAAAGCTGCTTTCAAAGTGAACATTTCCTTCTTTGCAGCATCATATGTTCGGACCCCTTTCCCATAATTTTTTAAACTCCTCGATTAGTGGTTGAAAATAAATGTCAATTCCATTTTCTGGCTGTACTGGTCCTAGAATACTGCTAGACAACACCATACTTTTCTATTTCCTACACAACCAAGGAGCATCGTTATATGGAACCAGAACCATATGCCATGTACTATGATTTGTGGCCATGTTACCAAACGGATTGAATCCATCACTTGCAAGTGCTAGATGAGCATTTCTTGGGTCACTAGCAATACCGTCCCTATTAATATATGTTGAGTTCCATACCATATCCGTAACCAATTTTGATGACATGTACATCCTTTGTAATCTAGGAATTAGAGGGAAGTAGCGGAATATTTTTGCCGGCACTTGCTTCTTCTTCTCCGTCAATACAATCCCTATCTTTCCCTCTTTATATCTAGGCTTTTTACATGTTCTACAACTTTGCTCATCAACTACATTACCCTAATAAAGCATGCAGTCATGAGGACAAGCTCGTATCTTTTGCTAAGATAAGCCCGAGGCTTTATTGATTTTTGTAAGAGAAGCGTATATACTGATTTTGGAAGCCGAGCTGATTCAAAAGCTTCTTGTAGAAGTTCCAGTATCTCACCCAACGCCTTCTCAATTATCTTGTGTACGTACTTAATGTTGTATAACCTTAATATGAAAGATAATTTTGTGAACTTGCACCCATCATACAGTTTTTCCTCGTCATCTTTAATATGACGAAGGAACTTGAATTTTCGACAGCCGAGGGATTGTGAATTCCCGATCATCTGAAGAAATTCCAAAAGCATCATTTACAAGAGAGTGGTCAGCTGGTATTGGGTTTTCAGGTATACCGAAGGCATCATGTACAAGGGAATGCATTGAGGCTACATGATCATTGGCCACCATTGGTGTATGATTGGATTGTGCATTAGTAGAACTCTTACGAAACCTAATTTGGCTAGAAGGTTGACCCCTTTTTTCTCTATAGATATCCCACAATATAAAGTTAGAGGAAAACTGCTTCCCCAAGAGATGATGAAACACTACATCCCTTGTGTGAAACTTGTATAAACACATTTCGACGAGGACATAGGATTATTGATTTTTCCCGACTATTACAAAATGAAACATCTAAAAAGTTCTCTACACCAATGACGTACGATGGAGTATTATGGGACATTCCAATCCAAGACTTATCCATGACTACAACCTAGTTATAAAGATAAAATATCCAATTTAGTTTATATTATAATATATTCAAGTATAAGCTATAAGTTCTAGTTCACAAGTACAAGTTTAAGTTTGAAAGATACAATGCAAGTATAAGATGCTTTTCTAGTTCACAAATAGAACTTCAAGTTCTACGTAAAAAGTAAAATCAAACTCTCCTAAATTCAAAATTAACATCAAGTATATCTAATAAACAATTGTTATCCCCAAGTTAGCAACATTTATCCACCAATTGAAATGTTAACATCAATTCTCTTTAATCATCAATATTTATCTCCAAATTGGAAAATTAGGGTTGTTGTCCTAAATCTTAAAATCAACATTAGCCATTTCTGAGTCCCTAAACAACTCGAGAACATGTTTTTCAAGCACAATCATCAAACTCTTGGATATAAAATTGGAATTTTTGGCCAAACCTTAAATCATTCAAATACCTAGAGTGGATTTAGAGATTGAGATTGGAGAGTTGGAGATAAAAACATTGGAGAGTTGGAGATGGCCCGACAGAGATAGACTTCTTCTTTTTCTTCTTCATCTTATTTTTGTTCTTCTTTTTCTTCTCTGTCGCTGGTGTCTCTATTGGACAGCTAAACAACATCATTTTTCTAAATGAACGAATTGTCAATTATGTTCTAAGTTAAAAAATTTAACAACGGATTTAAGCTAGCCGTTGTTAAATGTTTTAAATCAACAAAATAAACTTGAGATGTGACTGGAACCCGGGACATATGGAGAAGAATGGGGATTGGGAGGACTATTATACCCCTAGGGTACATGGTCATATATGTTTTATTATGAAACTGAAAATTAATATTTTTGTTTTCATTATTGTAACTTAAGAAGATGTTATTAGTATTTTGATTTGTAAATCACTATGGTACATAAGCATAACTCACTCCATATTCGCATATACGGTCTTCTAATTACATTAACTGGCCGAATTATACCTCATTCTTATTAGCAAGCCATTCAACATAGATAGTGAATGTGTAGGTATACATATATATGATTAGGTTATTAGTGTTGTCACCACATCGATATGAGTATGGTTATGTACGAGTAGTATGGACATATGATCTACTATATTAACCTAAATATGGTTGAATTGGCATTAAAATTATTACATATGGTTAGATATAGTAAGTCCGATGAGTTTTATATCATTTTATCGGTCCGAATTGTGGTTCAAAAAATGGAAATATAACAGCTATTAGGAGTAAACTGATGTTAAATTGAAAAATTTAACAATGCTTAGCCTATAAGCCACTACTAAACATTGTTCGAAACATAGACGTAAAATGCTTTCGCAGTTTAATAGCGTAATAGATCATAACTGCTGTTAAATGAATACATTTAACATCGGCCTTCTACACACCGTCTTTGGGTATCTAACTTCTGACCCTCCAAAAATAGAAGTTCAAACCATTCGAGATTACAACTATAAGATCTGACGGTATGTTGGAGCATGTTCATGCTGGCCGAAAGAAGTTCCTTCTCAAGGATGGCATACCCAAGATATAGTTCAAGAACACTGATGTTAGTGTGAGGGAGGTCCTCACCTGGCCAAGCACACCTTAATCCAGGTGTCGTCTAGCTTAATGACATAAAATAAAAAGCATTGGTCGGGAGAGACACCGAGCATTGAGTCTTTTCTTTTATTTAATTGTTTTTATATTTTGAGACTCGTGGTGTGTCTTGTATCGAGTTAGACAAATTTGGATGTTTGAATTTGTGACTTTTGAATTGATATGTTAACTCATGAAATTGATGTTATGCGAGGACCAGATATCAAATTTGTTATAAATTACTTATTGTTTACCTTATCAATTGTGTTTAACGTTTTGGTGTTCTCCACCTCTCCATTTGGTGGTTTTTACTGATTAACTCTTATAGGGTTCATTTTGGCTGAAATAGCTTTTGTAGGACGTGTTATGTGATAAGGACGCTCATCTTCCATGTCGTGTTCCAACTTTGCATTTCCCTAGCTAATTAAGTGTGGGGTTCTCATAATGCCAAAATTGTTGAGCACTTGAATTGGTTTCTGACATGTAATCCTGATTAGTTTTATGATTTCGAAATGTAATATGCTAGTCGGATTGTCCCCATGATTGCTGGTTCTATCATCCAGACTTGTGTTTTTGCTTCCATTTTCTCTTTGTAGAGGTCTTTGATGTTTCTTTTGTTTCGTATGGATGGATGTATAAAATTTGCATTAGCCTCTCTTCTTTTGTTTCTTTGGGTTCTATGGTTGTAGAACACGTATCATATATAGATGTTGTCTCGATCTCATATGCTGTCAGAATGGAGTCTTGATCCTCGTCCAAGCTTTGCATTTATTCTGTCTATCGCCCTTCAAGTTAGTTCCCTCTTCTCTTGATTCTGTCATCCATTGAGGACAATGTCCTATTAAGTTTGAAAGAAAATTTGTTGTAACTTGTCGGGTTTGTGATTTTTTATCTAGTGCCACCGTTTGTGCTTATATTGCGAAGTACACCCACCACGGTGCACGGTGCATAGTCCATGGTAAAAGTACCCATGGTTGACTTTGTATAGAAGAAATGCACTAGACCAAGCTGTAAGGCATGGTGCATAGTGGAACTACACTATTACTAGGGCCAATATTAATTGTACATGATGAAAGTGCAGCAAACTATAAGGCATGACGCATTATGAATAGTGGAACTATATCATACTAATGAGAACGGTGCATTGTATTATGGTGCAAAGTGCAAGGTTGGCGGTGGAAGAGCACCATACCAAAGTGCACAATGCATATTGCATGGTGAAGCTACACAATATCAAGGTTGACGATTTATACTGAAACTGCACTGTACTAAACTGCAAGGTGCATGGTGGATAGTGCAAGTGCAGCGTAACTAGGTGCATTGTTGCTAGTGCATGATAATGCATGGTGAAACTAACAAATACCAAGGTCGACTCTGTATAGTTGAAGTGCACTTTACCAAGGTGCATGGTGCATAGTGCAAGTGATCCGTAACTAGGTTCACAGTTCATAGTGCACGATGAAAGTGCACCATACCATAGTGCACTGTGCATTGTGAATGGCGTAACAGAATCATACTACTATGGATGTTACGTAGTGGCACTACACCGGTTTAAGGTTCAAAGTGCAAGGTGGGTGGTGGAAATGAATATGACCAAGATTCACAACGCATAGTTGAAATTCACTGTACCAAGGTGCACGGTCCCTGGTGCATGGTGGAAATGCATCGTAACAAGGTGTACTACGTATGGTACATGATAAAAGATCATCATACCATAGTGCATGGTGCATGGTGAATGGTGGAATTGCATCATTCTAATTTTCAGGGTGTATACTAGAACTGCATCGTACTAAGGTGCCAAGTACAAGTTGGATGGTGGAAGTGCACCCACCAGGGTTCACGGTGCATAGTCCATGGTGAAAGTACCCATGGTTTATTTTGTATAGTGGAAATGCACTCGACCAAGTTGTACGGTGCACGGTGCATAGTGGAACTACACTATGAATTGTGGCCCTAGTTATATCACTAGGGCCACTATTCATAGTACATGATGAAAATGCACCAAACTATAGGGCATGACGCATTATGAATAGTGGAACTACATCATACTAATGAGAACGGTGCATCGTATTATGGTGCAAAGTGCAAGGTTGGCGGTAGAAGAGCACCATAACAAGGTGCAAATTGCATATTGCATGGTGAAGCTACACAATACCAAGGTTGAGTATTTATAGTGGAACTGCATTGTACCAAACTGCAAGGTGAATGGTACATAGTGCAAGTGCAGCGTAACTAGGTGTATTGTTGCTAGTGCATGATAATGCATGGTGAAACGACAAAATAACAAGGTCGACTCTGTATAGTGGAAGTGCACTTTACCAAGGTGCATGGTTCATAGTGCAAGTAAATCGTAACTTGGGGCACAGTTCATAGTATGAAAATGCACCATACCATAGTGCACTGTGCATTGTGAATGGCGCAACAACATCATACTACTGTGCATGTTACTTAGTGGCACTACACCAGTTTAAGGTTCAAAGTGCATGGTGGGTGGTGCAAATACACCAGACCACTATTCAGAAAGCATAGTGGAAATTCACTATACCAAGGTGCACGGTCCATGGTGCATGGTAGAAACACATCAAAACAAGATATACTCCGCATGGTATATGACAGAAGTGCATCATACCATAGTACATGGCGAATGGTGGAACTGCATCATTCTAATTTGCAGGGTGTATACTCGAAGTGCATCGTAGTAAGGTGCCAGGTCCAAGGTGGATGGTGGAAGTGCACCCACCATGGTGCACGACGCATAGTCCATGGGGAAAGTATCCATGGTTGACTTTGTATAGTGGAAATGCACTGGACGAAACTGTAAGGCGCATGGTGCATAGTGGAACTGCACTATCACTAGGGCCACTATTCATAGTACATGACGAAAGTGCACTAATCTATAGGGCATGACGCATTATAAATAGTGGAACTACATCATACTAATGAGAAAGGTGAATTGTATTATAATGCAAAGTGTATGGTTTGCGGTGGAAGAGCACCATACCAAGGTGCACAATGCATATTGCATGGTGAAGGTACACAATACCAAGGTTGACTATTTATAGTGGAACTGCACTGTACCAAACTCCAAGATGCATGGTGCATAGTGAAAGTGCAGCGTAACTAGGTGCATTGTTGCTAGTGCATGATAATGCATGGTGAAACTACAAAATACCAAGGTCGACTCTGTATAGTGGAAGTACAGTTTACCAAGGTGCATGGTGCATAGTGCATGTGAACCGTAACTAGGTGCACAGTTCATAATGCATGATGAAAGTGGACCATACCATAATGTAATGTGCATTGTGAATGGCGGAACAACATCATACTACTGTGCATGATACTTAGTGGCACTGCAACGGTTTAAGGTTCAAAGTGCAAGGTGGGTGGTAAAAATGCACCAGACCACGGTTCACAATGCATAGTCGACATTCCTTGTACCAAGGTGCACGGTCCATGGTGCATTGTGGAAATGCATCGTAAGAAGGTGTACTCCGCATGGTACATGATAGAAGTGCATCATACCATAAAGCATGGTGGATGGTGAATGGTGGAATTGCATCATTCTAATTTGCATGGTGTATACTGGAACTGCATCGTAGTAAGGTGCCAAGTACAAGGTTGACGGTGGAAGTGCACCCACCTCGGTGCATGATGCACCATACCACGGTGCAGTGTGCACCAGACCACGGCTCACAATGCATAGTTGAAATTCACTATACCAAGGGGCATGGTCCATGGTGCATGGTGGAAATGCATCTTAACAAGGTGTACTCCGCCTGGTACATGATAGAAGTGCATCATACCATAATGCATATGCATGGTGCATGGTGGAACTGCATCATTCTAATTTGCAGGGTGTATACTAGAACTGCATTGTAGTAAGGTGCCAAGTACAAGGTGGATGGTGGAGATGCACCCACCACGGTACACGGTGCACAGTCCATGGTGAAAGTACCCATTATTGAGTTTGTATAGTGGAAATGCACTGCACCAAGATGTAAGGCCCACGATGTATAGTGAAACTGCACTATCACTAGGGCCACTATTCATAGTACATGATGAATGTGCACCAAACTATAGGGCATGGCGTATTATGAATAGTTGAACTACATCATACTAATCAGAACGGTGCATCTTATTAAGGTGCAAAGTCCAAGATGCATGGTGCATAGTGAAAGTGCAGCGTAACTAGGTGCATTGTTGCTAGTGTATGATATTGCATGGTGAAACTACAAAATAGCAAGGTCGACTCTGTATAGTGGAAGTACACTTTACCAAGGTGCATGGTGCATAGTGCAAGTGAACCGTAACTAGGTGCACAGTTCAAAGGGCACGATGAAAGTGCACCATACCATAGTGCATTGTGAATTGTGAATGGCGGAACAACATCATACTACTGTGCATGTTACATAGTGGCAGTAGACCAGTTTAAGGCTCAAAGTGCAAGGTGGGTGGTGGAAATGCACCAGACTACGGTTCACAATGCATAATGGAAATTCACTGTACCAAGGTGCACGGTCCATGGTGCATGGTGAAAACGCATCGTAACAAGGTGTACTCCGCATGGTACATGATAGAAGTGCATCATACCATAGTGCATGGTGCATGGTGCATGGTGGAACTACAACATTGTAATTTGCAGGGTGT
The DNA here is from genome assembly GCA_030674075.2 of Linum usitatissimum. NCBI lineage: Eukaryota > Viridiplantae > Streptophyta > Magnoliopsida > Malpighiales > Linaceae > Linum > Linum usitatissimum. The sequence continues at coordinate 232,564 of JAUJYP020000289.1, read as the reverse complement.
ATACTGGAACTGCATCGTAGTAAGGTGCCAAGTATAAGGTGGATGGTGGAAGTGCACCCACCACGGTGTACGGTGAATAGTCCATGGTGAAAGTACCCATTATTGAGTTTGTATAGTGGAAATGCACTGCACCAAGATGTAAGGCCCACGATGTATAGTGAAACTGCACTATCACTAGGGCCACTATTCATAGTACATGATGAATGTGCACCAAACTATAGGGCATGGCGCATTATGAATAGTTGAACTACATCATACTAATGAGAACGGTGCATCGTATTAAGGTGCAAAGTCCAAGATGCATGGTGCATAGTGAAAGTGCAGCGTAACTAGGTGCATTGTTGCTAGTGTATGATATTGCATGGTGAAACTACAAAATAGCAAGGTCGACTTTATATAGTGGAAGTACACTTTACCAAGGTGCATGGTGCATAGTGCAAGTGAACCGTAACTAGGTGCACAGTTCAAAGGGCACGATGAAAGTGCACCATACCATAGTGCATTGTGAATTGTGAATGGCGGAACAACATCATACTACTGTGCATGTTACATAGTGGCAGTAGACCAGTTTAAGGCTCAAATTGCAAGGTGGGTGGTGGAAATGCACCAGACTACGGTTCACAATGCATGATGGAAATTTACTGTACCAAGGTGCACGGTCCATGGTGCATGGTGAAAACGCATCGTAACAAGGTGTACTCCGCATGGTACATGATAGAAGTGCATCATACCATAGTGCATGGTGCATGGTGCATGGTGGAACTACAACATTGTAATATGCAGGGTGTATACTGGAACTGCATCGTAGTAAGGTGCCAAGTATAAGGTGGATGGTGGAAGTGCACCCACCACGGTGTACGGTGAATAGTCCATGGTGAAAGTACCCATGGTTGATTTTGTACAGTGGCAATGCACTGGACCAAGCTATAAGGTGCACATAGCATAGTGGAACTGCACTATCACTAGGGCCACTATTCATTGTACATGATGAAAGTGCACCAAACTATAGTGCACTGGGCATTGTGAATGGCAGAACAGTATCATACCACTGTGCATGTTACTTAGTAGCACTACAGCGGTTTAAGGTTCAATGTGGTAGGTGGGTGGTGGAAATGCACCAGACCACGGTTCACAAAGCATAGTGGAAATTCACTGTACCGATGTGCACGGTCCATGGTGCATGGTGGAAATGCATCGTAACAAGGTGTACTCCGCATGGTACATGATAGAAGTGCATCATACCATAGTGCATGGTGCATGGTGGATGGTGGAACTACATCATTCTAATTTCTAGGGTGTATACTAGAACTACATCGTAGTAAGGTGCCAATTACAAGGTGGATGGTGGAAGTGCACCCACCACGGTGCACGGTGCATAGCCCATGGTGAAAGTACCCATGGTTGACTTTGTATAGTGGAAATGCACTGGACCAAGCTGTAAGGCGCACGGTGCATAGTAGAACTGCACTATCACTAGGCCACTATTCATAGTACATGATGAAAGTGCACTAAACTATAGGACATGACACATTATGCATAGTGGAACTACATCATACTAATGAGAACGGTACATCGTATTATGGTGCAAAGGGCAAGGTTGGCGGTGCGAGAGCACCATACCAAGGTGCACAATGCATATTGCATGGTGAATCTACACAATACCGAGGATGAGTATTTATAGTGGAACTGCACTGTACCAAACTCCAAAGTGCATGGCGCATAGTCCAAGTCCAGCGTAACTAGGTGCATTATTGCTAGTGCATGATAATGCATCGTGAAACTACAAAATACCAAGGTCGACTTTGTATAATGGAAGTGCACTTTACCAAGGTGCATGGTGCATAGTGAAAGCGAACCGTAACTAGGTGCCCAGTTCATAGTGCACGATGAAAGTGCACCATACCACAGAGAACTGTACATTGTGAAGGGTGGAACAACATCATACTACTATGCATGTTACTTAGTGGCACTACACCGGTTTAAGGTTCAACATGCAAGGTGGGTGGTCGAAATGCACCAGACCACGGTTCACAATGAATAGTGGAAATTCACCGTACCAAGTTGCACGGTCCATGGTGCATGGTGGAAATGCATCAAAACAAGGTGTACTCTGCATGGTACATGATAGAAGTGCATCATACTATAGTGCATGGTGCATGGTGAATGGTGGAACTGCATCATTCTAATTTCTAGGGTGTATAGTAGAACTGCATCGTAGTAAGGTGCCAAGTACAAGGTGGATGGTGGAAGTGCACCCACCACGGTGCACGGTGAATAGCCCATGGTGAAAGTACCCATGGTGGACTTTGTATAGTGGAAATGCACTGGACCAAGCTGTAAGGCGCACGGTGCATAGTAGAACTGCACTATCACTAGGCCACTATTCATAGTACATGATGAAAGTGCACTAAACTATAGGACATGACGCATTATGCATAATGGAACTACATCATACTAATGAGAACGGTACATCCTATTATGGTGCAAAGGGCAAGGTTGGCGGTGCGAGAGCACCATACCAAGGTGCACAATGCATATTGCATGGTGAATCTACACAATACCAAGGATGAGTATTTATAGTGGAACTGCACTGTACCAAACTCCAAAGTGCATGGCGCATAGTCCAAGTCCAGCGTAACTAGGTGCATTGTTGCTAGTGCATGATAATCCATCGTGAAACTATAAAATACCAAGGTCGACTTTGTATAGTGGAAGTGCACTTTACCAAGGTGCATGGTGCATAGTGGAAGTGAACCGTAACTAGGTGCCCAGTTCATAGAGCATGATGAAAGTACACCATACCATAGAGAACTGTGCATTGTGAAGGGTGGAACAGCATCATACTACTATGCATGTTACTTAGTGGCACTACACCGGTTTAAGGTTCAAAATGCAAGGTGGGTGGTCGAAATGCACCAGACCACGGTTCACAATGAATAGTGGAAATTCACTGTACCAAGTTGCACCGCCCATGGTGCATGGTGGAAATACATCGTAACAAGGTGTACTCTGCATGGTACATGATAGAAGTGCATCATACCATAGTGCATGGTGCATGGTGAATGTTGGAACCGCATCATTCAAATTTATAGGGTGTATACTGGAACTGCATCGTAGTAAGGTGCCAAGTACAAGGTGGATGGTGGAAGTGCACCCACCACGGTGCACGGTGCATAGCCTATGGTGAAAGTACCCATGGTTGACTTTGTATAGTGGAAATGCACTGGACCAAGCTGTAAGGCGCACGGTGCATAGTGGAACTGCACTTTCACTAGGGCCACTATTCATAGTACATGATGAAAGTGCACTAAACTATAGGACATGACGCATTATGCATAGTGGAACTACATCATACTAATCCGTGCCATATACTAACACACAGTGTCTGAGGATGAATCAAAAGTTAAACGGGCAGATTGTGGAGTGCTGAAGCCAAAATGTGACCCCTGCTCCATAAGTGCACACACTATAGAGTAGGGACTCACATTTTCTCGCTGTCCGGGCCTGTAACGTTTTGGTCCAGAATCGTTCTCCATGTTAGAAGACATCCTATACAAACCCTTGGAGACTGATTGGACGAAAGATACATTCTTTTAGACATATTTTAGAGCTTTTAGAGAGAGAAAGAGTTCCACATAGCGATTGAAGCAAGAGTTCATCCACGATTGGAGACGGATTGAAGATCGGCAATAAGGTGGAGATTACTCGATGAATGATGTCTTCTTTTCAATTTTTTTTGTTTCTTCTTGCTTTCTTGTTTCCCGAACCAGGAGTAGCTAAACTCTTTTTGTTGTTTAAATTAGAGGAAGCTTTAGTCTAGATTGTATGGATCATGATTTTTTAACGCTTTGATTATGTTATCGATGTTATTTAGGAAAATATTGTGTTCGTCCTAAAATCTAATTTGATATTGAATCCTGCTTGACCATCTCGATTGAATCTTTGTTATTGAGTAGTGAGTCTGAGAGGAATGGTAATTAATAGGATGCTTAGGAAGAATAGTAGATTCAGTCAGTACCTCAAGAGAGGAGTGGTTTGTCAAGACTTTTTGCATCGTTTATCATTTGGAATTTCATAGAACACCTGTAGTGCATTCTTCTTGGGTTCAGATTAGCTCGAGAGAGGAGTCTTAGGTCATGTAGAATAGATCTATAGATTCATAGGAGCGGTCTAAGTTTATCTAAGGGAAGTTCCAAGCCATTATTACAAGTGTAATTGAGATTGCATATCATTCATTTGTACATTGCTATCTATTGTGGAGTCGAGTCTAAGCAACCTTCCTTCCATATTTGAAACTCGATTTCTTGCATTTTGCTTTCTTTTAATTCAGTTATTAGTTGATATTTTGTTACACCGACAACTATACAGCAAACCCCCATTATTACTTGGTCTGGTTTGCATATTAAAGTTGAGTAATAATACTAGAAAGACGCTAGGGAAATACAATTCCATTAGTGAATTCTAGTGGATATTTTGTCACGGAACCCCTAAATATAATTCTATAGAAGCAAGATTCATGATCCATGAAGCCCAAGCTTGACGACGACACTAACCCCTAAAAAGACTCAAAACACGAGAAACGAAAAAAAAAGTAAAAAGGAACTAGAGCGTGTCCAAGTCCAACACATAATAACATGAATTTAAGATCATACTAACTAGGGGCACTATTCATAATACATGATGAAACTGCACCATACTATAGCGCATGATGCATTATGAATAGTGGAACTACATCATACTAATGTGAACGGTGCATCGTATTATGGTGCAAATTGCAAGGTGGGCAGTGGAAGTGCACCATACCAAGGTGCATAGTGCATATTGCATGGTGAAACTACACCATACCAAGGTTGACAATGTAAAGTGGAACTGCATTGTAACTAGGTGCACTGTTAAAAGTGCATGATAATGCATGGTGAAAATAAAAAATACTAAGGTTCACTTTGTATAGTGGAAGTGCACTTTACCAAGCTCCAAAGTGCATGGTGCATATTGCAATTGCACCATAACTAGGTGCACTATTCATATTGCATGATGAAAGTGCGCCATACCATTGTGCATGGTGCATTGTAAATGGTGGAACAACATCATACTACTATGCCTGTTAGGTAGTGGCACTACACCGTTTTATGGTTCAAAGTTCAAGGTGGGTGGTGGAAATGCACAAGACCACGCTGCACAATGCATATCGGAAATGCACTGTACAAAGGTGTGCAGTCTATGGTTCATGGTGGAAATGCATCATAAGAAGGTGCATAGTCTGTGGTGCATGGTGCAAATTCATCGTTACAAGGTGTACTGTGTATGGTACCTGATGGAGGTGCACCATACCATACTGCATAGTGCATGGTTGGCACAACATCATTCTAATTTGCAGGGTGTATACTAGAACTGCATCGTAGTATGGTGCCAAGTATAGGTGGATGTGGAAATGCACCCACCATGGTGCACGGTGCATAGTCCATGGTGAAAGTACCCATGGTTGACTTTCTATAGTGGAAATGCACTTTACCAAGCTGTAAACTGCATGGTGCATGGTGGAACTGCACTATAACTAGGTGCACTATTCATAGTACATGATGAATTTGCTCCATACTAGAGGGCATCATGCATTATGAATTGTCGAACTACATCATACTAATGTGAACGGTGGAAAGTGCAAGGTAGGTGGTGGAAGTGCACCATACCAAACTGCACAATGCATATTGCATGGTGAAACTACACCAAACCAATGTTTACAATGTATCGTTGAACTGCAAGGTGTATGGTGCATTGTAACTAGGTGCAGTGTCCGAAGTGCATGATAATGCATGGTGAAAATACAAACTACCAAGGTTGACTTTGTATAGTGGAAGTGCACTTTACCAAGCTGCAATGAGTATGCTGCATAGTGCAAACCGACCATAACTACGTGCACTGTTCATATTGCATGATGAAAGTGCGTCATAACATAGTGCACGGTGCATTGTAAATGGTGGAACAATATCATACTACTGTGCCTGTTACGTAGTTGCACTACACCGTTTTAAGGTTCAAAGTGCAATGTGAGTGGTGGAAATGCACCATCCAATGCTTGACAATGCATAGTGGAAATGCACTTTACCAAGGTGCACGGTGTATGGTGCATGGTTGAAATGCATCGTAAGAAGGTGTACTGTGTATGGTTCATGTTGGAGGTGCACCATACCATAGTGCTTGGTGCATGGTGAATGTTGGAACAACATCATTCTATTGTGCTAGGTGTCTACTGGAACTGCATCGTAGTAAGGGGCAAAGTACATGTGGATGGTGGAAGTGCACCTACCTAGGTGCACGGTGCATAGTCCATGGTGAAAGTACCCATGGTTGAATTTGTATAATGGAAATGTACTTTACCAAGCTGTAAGGTGCACAGTCCATAGTGGAACTTCACTATAACTAGGTGCACTATTTATAGTACATGATGAATGTGCCTCATACTATAGGGCATGATGCATTATGAATAGTGGAACTACATTATACTAATTTAAACGATGCATCATATTATGGTGCAAAGTGCAAGGTAGGCGGTGGACAGTGCATATTGCATGGTGAAACTACACCATACCAAGGTTTACTATGTATAGTGGAACTGTATTGTACCAAACTGCAAGGTGCATTGTGCATTGTGACTAGGTGCACGTTTCAAAGTGCATAATAATGCATGGTGAAAACAAAAAATACCAAGGTTGACTTTGTATAGTGAAAGTGCACTTTACTAAGCTGCAAGGGGCATGGTGCATACTGCAAGTGCAGCGTAACTAGGTGAACTGTTCATATTGCATGATGAAAGTGTGCCATACCATAGTGCACTGTACATTGTGAATGGTGGAACAACATCATACTATGTGATTGTTACATACTGGCACTGCACCATTTTAAGGTTCAAAGTGCAAGGTGAGTGGTGGAAATGCACAAGACCACACTTCACAATGCATGTTAGAAATGCACTGTACCAAGGTGCACGGTCTATGGTGCGTTGTGGAAATGCATTGTAACAAGGTGCACAGTCTGTGGTGCATGGTGGAAAGGCATCGTTACAAGGTGTCATGTGTATGGTACATGATGGAGGTGCACCATAGTGCATGGTTGGCATCACATCATACTAATGTGCAGGGTGTATACAAGAAGTGCATCGTAGTAAGGTGCAACATATAGGTGGATGGTTGAAGTGCACCCACCACAGTGCACAGTGTATATTCCATGGTGAAAGTACCCATGATTGGCTTTCTCTACTGGAAATGCACTTTACCAAGTTGAAAGGTGCACGGTGCATAGTGGATTTTCACTACAACTAGGTGCACTATTGATACTACATGATTAAAGTGCACCATACTATAGGGCATGATGCATTATGTATTGTGGAGCTACGTCATAGTAAAGTGAACGGTGGAAGTACACATTGCATGGTGAAACTACACCATACCAAGGTTGACTATGTATAGTGGAACTGCATTGTACCAAGCTGCAAGGTACATGGTGCACAGTACAAGTGCATTGTAACTAGGTGCACTATTCATAGTGCATTATAATGCATTGTGAAACTACAAAATACCAAGGTTGACTTTGTATAGTGGAAGTGCACTTTACCAAGCTGCAAGGTGCATGGTGCATAGTGCAAGTGCACTGCAACTAGGTGCAATGTTCATATTGCATGATTAAAGTGCGCCATACCATAGTGTACTGTACATTATGAATGGTGGAACAACATCATGATATTGTGCATGTACCGTAGTGGCACCACATTCTTTCTTTGGCTCACTCTATACGCCAACAATGAATACAATCGCAGCTTGCATCATCCGTGAACCAAATACCTATTACAGGCCAAGCTGCTAAGAAGAAATGTAAAGAACGAGAGTTGTTGAAACTAGCATATTGAAAGATCAATCGGCCAAAATAACCTTGAGCAGCTACAATATTATAAGTTTCTTCCTCCTTACCGAATCTGTAACCTTCATTAGCAGATTCGTTTTTTGTGGTTTCCCTGATCAAACTAGAAGTTACCAAGGAACCATGCATATCTCATCCTCAGGTCGGTCACTGACCGAGAGATTCTGTGTTGAAGAAATAACCGAAGCTATTAAATGGGCGAATAACTGCAGTTGGTCCTTTAGTACGGGCATTCTATTTCAGAAAGAAGTCTGAGTTGAGAAGGAAGAAGATAAACTTCCATGGCATAAGAGGAAAAACTAGAGCTTAAGCCTGCCCACGTGCCTATTTATGGCTATAACGTTCCAGGAAGTGGTTGGCAATGAACTAGTTCCTTTCTCTTTATAGTTCTCTTTTTAAGATTGTAAGAGAATTCATCAATCCCAATCCAAAAGGATAGACAGATAAAGTATATTAGGATAAACAAAAAAACCAATTTAAAGAATAAGTTCAATTCAAAATTTTGATTTTTTCAATAATTTTAAATGAAAAAGAAGAAAAATAATAATAAATAATAAGAAGAACTAATCTGGGTTGTATAACTTCATTCAAATAGGATTTCTTTGAATCATTACGGAATGAAATTGGAAAATAATTTTGATTTTTATCCCTGTTCTTTCATTTTTTTAGTAGATTCATTTACATAATATTGCGAAAAAGGATTCCTCGAGCGATCCGATCGCTCGAAAGTGGCAGCACTGGAAGGCTGAGAAGGGCCTATCCCTCTGAACCCTATTGGCCGAGCTCTTTCTTGTGGTGCTGAAAAGGGGTTCAAAGACCAATTATAATGCGAGAGGAGCAAAAGAGAAAGCACCTGTTCGTGAGTCCACCCTCTTCGTACATCTCCGGGCACATGGGCCTCGTTCAGCACTTTCAGCATTCCTTGGGCCTCCGAACCCTAAGCAAATTGTCGTCTACTGTCCCCCGGTTTTACCGAAAAAGTCGAAACGATATGACTTAAATAAAAAATATGTCCCTTTGTGGAGCGGCCGGCGAGCGAGTGGTTAGTGGCCAATAGCGCCCTAGTTGATGGCAATCCTCTCTGCGGCTGGCACTAGAGGAACCACAGGGCACTCCATACAGAGCAAGCAAGTCTTCTTTTAAAAAAATCTCCGACCGTTCAGTGCCGCTATTGGTGCGAGTTGTAAGGAGTATTGGTCTCGAGTCCCCAAAAAGATCGGACTATTTTAATTTAGGTGGGATAGGCCCCTTCAGTCCGTCCAGTTTGAACCCATCCCTGCAACAAAGACCTTCCTAATCCCTCCTTATCTACGATAAACACAGAAGGACCGTAGGGAATTTGATTGAAATCACTCTCCTACGAGTAGAGGGTTCATCAAAGCTTTGGCAACCACCATAGGAGGTGTAATGTACATGCACTCATTTCAAGGCGGTGCAACACTTCTCAGTTTGGGCTGGAATAGGGCAAGATTTCCCCACCAGAAGCATCAAATATTTTAATAGTTGATAGAACGTCACTAAGACAGAGACCTAGATCCGTATATGATAGAAAAAAATAAAAGTAGAAAGCTATACTTTTTTTAATGAATACATAAAAGCCGAAAGAAAAGATCAAGCTTAAATAAAGTATTACCAATACTACTATAGGAGTCGAAGATATCAAGTCAGAGGGAACCGAAGCCCGTAATAGAAAGGGTGAAATCTTGATCGAAAAACCTCGTCACTTCAGCAGCGGGTAAAAAATAGAAGAGTAAGAAGTAGTCTTCCATACTCCCCTAACACTCGTTCTATTCGCCAGATGTGGAGATGAATCAGAACTCTATAAGAAATTCTTCAGATTAATTGAAATTTTGGATTGTTTTTCAACCTAACCTTTAAGAGTCTGTTCAAGGCGGGGGGGGGGGGGGGAGTTCTTATCTATCAATGGAAAGATCTCCGCGCGTGGCGTAATAAGGAATCCTAGAAAAGATCGATTCAGATTCCCTCCCCGACCCCACGAAGATCTCTACATACTTGTCTGTCCAAATTGAAAGACAACTAAGATCTTCTCTTCTAGTCCGCATGGGAGCCGCTCAAAGAAAGAAGAGTCTCGGTATGATCCGAATTCGAGCTCGAGCCGCTGCTCGATTCTGGAGTGGCGCCAGGCGAGGGTGCCGCTATGTCCCTTAATGAATCAAATGGTCCTTCCACCTTCATTTGATTCCGACGGCTGGCATATATCTCATGAGACCCGCCCACTATTACTACGAAAAAGCCGTGCCCTTTTCCTTCGCTACTAGGGAGAGTAAATAACCTCTATTAACGAAGGATCTTGAGTCGAATTGATCGTGTCATGTGCAACATCCATCAATGCATAGTGGAAATACATTGGACCAAGGTGCACGGTCCATGGTGCATGGTGGAAATGCATCACCACAAGGTGCACAGTTAGTGGTGCATGGTGGGAATGTATCGTAACTAGGTACACTTTGTATGGTACATGATGAAGGTGCATCATACCATAGTGTATGGTATATGGTGAATGTTGGAACAACATAATTCTAATGTGTAGGGTGTATACTGGAACTGCATCGTAGTAAGGTGCAAAGTATGGGTGGATGGTGGAAGGTCACCCACCATGGTGCATGGTGCATAGTCCATGGTGAAACTACCCATGGTTGACTTTCTATAGTGGAAATTTACTTTACCAAGCTGTAAGGTGCAAGGTGCATAGTAGAACAACACTATAACTAGTTGCACTATTCATAGTACATGATGAAACTGCTCCATACTATATGGCATGATGCATTATGAATAGTGGAGCTACATCATACTACTGTGCATGTTACGTAGTGGCACTACACCGTTTTAAGGTTGAAAGTGCAAGGTGGGTGGGGGAAATGCACAAGACCACGCTTGACAATGCATACTGGAAATGCAGTGTGCCAAGGTGCACAACCCATGGTGCATGGTGGAAATACATCGTAACAAGATGCATTGTTCGTGGTGTGCATGGTGATTGGTGGAATGACATTATTCTAATGTGCAGGGTGTATACTGGAACTTCATCGAAGTAAGGTGCAAAGTATAGGGTGATGGTCAAAGTGCACCCACCACGGTGCACAGTCCATTGTCCATGGTGAAACTACCCATGGTTGACTTTGTGTATTCGAAATGCACTTTACGAAGCTGTAAGGTGCATAGTACATGGTGGTACTGCACTATAACTACGTGCACTATTCATAGTACATGATGAAAGCTGATCGTACTATATGGCATGATGCATTTTGAATAGTGGAACTACATCATACTAATGTGAACGGTTGATAATACAATGGTGCAAAGTACAAGGTGGGCGGTGGAAGTGCACCATACCAAGGTGCATAGTGAATATTGGATGGTGAAACTACATAATACTAAGGTTGACTATGTATAGTGGAACTGCACTATACCAAGCAGCAAGGGGCATGGAGCATAGTAAAAGTGCATCGTAACTAGTTTCACTATTCATAGTACATGTATATTGTACATTATGGACGTTGAAAGTGCACCCACCACGGTGCACGATGCATAGTCCACGGTGAAAGTACCCATGGCTGACTTTGTATAGTGGAATTGCACTTTACCAAGCTGTAAGGTGCACGGTGCGTAGTGGAACTACAATATAACAAGATGCACTATTCATAGTGCATGATGAAAGCTGACCATACTATAGGGTATGATGCATTTTGAATAGTGGAACTACATCATACTAATGTGCACGGTGGTTCGAATAATGGTGGAAAGTAGAATGCGGGCGGTGGAAGTGTACCATACCAAGGCGCACAGTGAATATGGGATGGTGAAACTACACAATACTAAGGTTGCCTATGTATAGTGGAACTGCATTATACCAAGCTGCAAGGTGCATGGTGCATAGTGCAAGTGCATCGTAACTAGTTGCACTGTTCATAGTACATGATAATGCATGGTGAAACTAGAAAATACCAAGGTTGACTTTGTATAGTGGAAGTGAACTTTACCAAACTGCAAGGTGCATCGGGAAAAGTGGAAGGGCACCGTAACTAGGTGCATTATTCATAGTGCATGATAAATGTGCGCCATACCATACTGCACTGTGGATTGTGAATGGTGGAACAACATCATACTACTATGCTTGTTACGTAATACCTTTTTCACCGTTTTAAGGTTCAAAGTGCAAGGTGGGTGGTCAAAATGCACAAGACCACGCTTCACAATGCATAGTGGAAATGCACGGTACCATGGTGGACAATGCATTGTACATGGTGGAAAGGCATCGTAACAAGGTCTATTGTGTATGGTTCATGATAGAAGTGCACCATACCATAGTGCATCGTGCATGGTGAATGGTGGATCGTCATCATTCTAATGTGTAGGGTGTATATTGGATTGCATCGTAGGTAGGTGCAAAGTAAATTATGGACGTTGAAAGTGCACCCACCACGGTGCATGATGCATAGTCCATGGTGAAAGTACCCATGACTGACTTTGTATAGTGGAATTGCACTTTACCAAGCTGTAAGGTGCACGGTGCATAGTGGAACTACAATATAACAAGATGCACTATTCATAGTGCATGATGAAAGATGACCATATTATAGGGTATGATGCATTTTGAATAGTGGAACTACATCATACTAATGTGCACGGTGGATCGTATAATCGTGGAAAGTAGAAGGAGGGCGGTGGAAGTGTACCATACCAAGGTGCACAGTGAATATTGCATGGTGAAACTACACAATACTAAGGTTGACTATGAATAATGGAACTGCACTATACCAAGCTGCAAGGTGCATGGTGCATAGTGCAAGTGCATCGTAACTAGTTGCACTATTCATAGTAAATGATAATGCATGGTGAAACAAGAGAATACCAAGGTTGACTTTGTATAGTGGAAGTGCACTTTACCAAGCTGCAAGGTGCATCATGCCTAGTGGAAGTGCACCTTATCTAGGTGCACGATGAATGTGCGCTACCATAGAGCACTATGGATTGTGAATGGTGGAACAACATCATACTATTGTGCTAGTTACGTTGTGGCTCTGCACCCTTTTAAGGTTCAAAGGGCAAGGTGGATGGTTGAAATGCACAAAACCACGATTCACAATGTATAGTGCAAATGCAGGGTACCATGGTGCACGGTCCATGGTATATGGTGGAAATGCATCGTAACAAGGTGTATTATTTATGGTTCATGGTGGAAGTGCACCATACCATGCATCGTGCATGGTGAATGGTGGATCGTCATCATTCTAAATGTAGGGTGTATACTGGAACTGCATCGTAGTTAGGTGCAATGTTCATTATGGATGACGGAAGTGCACCCACCATGGTGCACGATGCATAGTCGATGGTGAAAGTACCCATGGCTGACTTTGTATAGTGGAAATGCACTTTACTAAGTCCTAAGGTGCGCAGTGTATAGTGGAACTACAATATAACTAGACGCACCATTCATAGTACATGATGAATGTGGACCATAGTATAGGGCATGATGCATTTTGAATAGTCGAACAACATCATACTAATGTGAACGGTGGATCGTAAAATGGGGCAAAGTACAGGGTGGGCGGTGGAAGTGCACCATACCAAGGTGCACAGTGAATACTGGAACTGCACTATACCAAGTTGCAAGGTGCATGGTGCATAGTGAAAGTGCATCGTAACTAGTTCCACTGCTCATAGTATATGATAATGCATGGTGAAACTAGAAAATACCAAGGTTGACTTTGTATAGTGGAAGTGCACTTTACCAGGCTGCAAGGTGCATCGTGCATATTGGAAGTGCACCGTAACTAGGTGCACTATTCATAGTGCACGATGAATGTGCGCTATACCATACTGCATAGTGGATTGTGAATGGTGGAACAACCTCGTACTATTGTCCTTGTTACGTAGTGGCTCTGCACCGTTTTAAGGTTCAAAGTGCAAGGTGGGTGGTCGAAATGCACAAGACCACGCTTCACAATGCATAGTGGAAGTGCAGGGTACCATGGTGCACGGTCCATGGTACATAGTAGAAATGCATCGTAACAAGGTGTATTGTGTATGGTTCATGATGGAAGTGGACCATACCATAGTGCATCGTGCATGGTGAATGGTGGATCGTCATCATTCTAATGTGTAGGGTGTATACTGGAATTCCATCGTAGTTAGGTGCAATGTTCATTATGGATGTTGGAAGTGCACCCACCACAGTACATGGTGTATAGTCCATGGTGAAAGTACCCATGGCTGACTTTGTACAGTGGAAATGCACTTTACCAAGCTGTAAGGTGCACGGTGCATAGTGAAACTACAATATAACTACGCGCACTATTCATAGTACATGATGAAAGCTGACCATACTATAGGGCATGATGCATTTTGAATAGTCGAACAACATCATACTAATGTGAACGGTGGATCGTAAAATGGTGCAAAGTACAAGGTGGGCGGTGGAAGTGCACCTTACCAAGGTGCACAGTGAATATTGCATGGTGAAACTACACAATACTAAGGTTGACTATGTATAATAGAACTACAATATACTAAGCTACAAGTTGCATGGTGCATAGTGCAAGTGCATCGTAACTAGTTGCACTATTCATAGTACATGATAATTCATGGTGAAACTAGAAAATACCAAGGTTGACTTTGTATAGTGGAAGTGCACTTTACTAACCTGCAAGGTGCATCGTGCAAAGTGGAAGGTAACCGTAACTAGGTTCATTCATAGCGCACGATGAATGTGCGCCATACCATAGTGCACTGTGGACTGTGAATGGTGGAACAACATCATACTTACGTGCTTGTTACGTAGTGGCTCTACGCTGTTTTATGGTTGAAAGTGCAAGGTGGGTGGTCGAAATGCAAAAGACCACGCTTCACAATGCACTGTGGAATTATAGGGTACCATGGTGCACGGTCCATTGTACATGGCGGATACGCTTCGTAACAAGGTCTATTGTGTATGGTTCATGATGGAAGTGTACCATACCATAGTGCATCGCGCATGGTGAATGGTGGATCGTCATCATTCCAATGTGCAGCGTGTATACTGGAACTGCATCGCAGTTAGGTGTAACGTACATTATGGATGATGGAAGTGCACCCACCACGGTGCACGGTGCATAGTCCATGGTGAAAGTACCCATGGTTGACTTTGTATAGTGGAAATGCACTAGACCACGGTGCATGGTGCATAGTGGAACTGCACTATTAGTAGGGCCACTATTCATAGTACATGATGAAAGTGCACCAAACTATAGGGAATGAAGCATTATGAATAATGGAACTACATCATACTAATGAGAACGGGGCATCGTATTATGGTGTAAAGTGCAAGGTTAGTGGTGAAAGAGCACCATACCAAGGTGCACAATGCATATTGCATGGTGAATCTACATAATACCACGGTTGACAATTTATAGTGGAACTGGGCTGTACCAAACTGCAAGGTGCATGGTGCATAGTGCAAGTGCAGCGTAACTAGGTGCATTGTTGCTAGTGCATGATAATGCATGGTGAAACTGCTTAATACCAAGGTCGACTTTGTATAATGGAAGTTCACTTTACCAAGGTGAATGGTGCATAGTGCAAGTGAACAGTAACTAAGTGCACAGTTTATAGTGCACGATGAAAGTACACCATACCATAGAACACTATGCGTTGTGAATAGCGGAATAACATCGTACTACCATGCATGTTACTTATTGGCACAACACCGGTTGAAGTTTCAAAGTGCAAGGTGGGGATGGAAATGCACCAGACCACGATTCACAATGCATAGTGGAAATTCACTGTACCAAGGTGCACGGTCCACGGTGCATGGTGGAAATGCATCGTAAGAAGGTGTACTCTAAATGGTACATGATAGAAGTGCATCATACCGTAATGCATGGTGTATGGTGCATGGTGGAACTGCATCATTCTAATTTGCAGGGTGTATACTGGAACTGCTTCATAGTTAGGTGCCAAGTACAAGGTGGATGGTAGAAGTGCACCCACCACGGTGAACGGTGCATAGTCCATGGTGAAAGTACACATGGTTGACTTTGTATAGTGGAAATGCACTGCACCAAGCTGTAAGGTGCACGGTGCATAGTGGAACTGCACTATCACTAGGGCCATTATTCATAGTACATTATGAAAGTGCACCAAATTATAGGGAATGACACATTATGAATAATGGAACTACATTATACTAATGAGAACAGTACATCATATTATGGTGCAAAGTCCAAGGTTGGCGGTGGAAGAGCACTATATAAGGTGCACGATGCATATTGTATGGTGAAGCTACACAATACCAAGGTTGACTATTTATATTTGAACTGCATTGTGCCAAACTGCATGGTGCATGGTGCATAGTGCAAGTGCAGCGTAACTAGGTGCATCATTGCTAGTGCATGATAATGCATGGTGAAACTAACAAATACCAAGGTCGACTCTGTATAGTGGAAGTGCACTTTACCAAGGTGCATGGTGCATAGTGCAAGTGAATCGTTAGTAGGTGCACAGTTCATAGTGCACGATGAAAGTGCACCATACCATAGTGCACTGTGCATTGTGAATGGCGGAACAGAATCGTACTACTGTGCATGTTACTTCGTGGCACTACACCGGTTTAAGGTTCAATGTGCAAGGTGGGTGGTGGAAATGCACCAGGCCACCGTTCACAATGCATAGTGGAAATTCACTATACCAAGGTGCACGGTCCATTGTGCATGGTTGAAATGCATCGTACCAAGGTGTACTCCGCAAGGTACATGATGGAAGTGCATCATACCATAGTGCATGGTGCGTGGTCAATGGTGGAACTGCATCATTCTAATTTCCAGGCTATATACTGGTATCGCATCGTAGTAAGGTGCCAAGTACAAGGTGGATGGTGGAAGTGCACCCACCATGGTGCACGGTGCATAGTCCATGGTGAAAGTACCTGTGGTTGACTTTGTATTGTGGAAATGCATTGGGCTACGCCGTAAGGCATGATGCATAGTGGAACTACACTATCACTAGGGCCACTATTCATAGTACATGATGAAAGTGCCGCAAACTATAAGGCATGATGCATTATAAATAGTGGAACTACATCATAGTAATGAAAATGGTGCATCGTATTATGGTGCAAAGTGCAAGGTTGGCGGTGGAAGAGCACCATACCAAGGTGCACAATGCATATTGCATGGTGAAGCTACACAATACCAAGGTTGATTATTTATAGTGGAACTGCACTGTACCAAACTGTTAGGTGCATGGTGCAAAGTGCAAGTGCAGCGTAACTAGGTTTATTGTTGGTAGTGCATGGTAATGCATGGTGAAACTAACAAATACCAAGGTCGACACTGTATAGTGGAAGTGCACTTTACCAAGGTGCCTGGTGCATAGTGCAAGTGAACCGTAACTATGTGCACAGTTCATAGTGCACGATGAAAGTGCATCATACCATAGTGCACTATGCATTGTGAATGGCGGAACCGCATCATACTACTGTGCATGTTACTTAGTGGCACTACACCGGTTTAAGGTTCAATGTGCAAGGTGGGTGGTGGAAATGCAACAGACCACGGTTCACAATGCATATTGGAAATTCACTGTACCAAGGTGCACGGTCCGTGGTGCATGGTTGAAATGCATCGTACCAAGGTGTACTCCGCATGGTACATGATGGAAGTGCATCATACCGTAGTGCATGGTGCAAGATGAATGGTGGAACTACATCATTCTAATTTCCAGGGTGTATACTTGAACTACATCGTAGCAAGGTGCCAAATACAAGGTGGATGGTGGAAGTGCACCCACCACGGTGCACGGTGAATAGTCCATGGTGAAAGTACCCATGGTTTACGTTGTATAGTGGAAATGCACTGGGCCAAGCCGTAAGGCATGGTGCATAGTGGATCTACACTATCACTAGGGCCACTATTCATAGTACATGATGAAAGTGCAGCAAACTATAAGGCATGATGCATTATAAATAGTGGAACTATATCATACTAATGAGAACGGTGCATCGTATTATGGTGCAAAGTGCAAGGTTGGCGGTGGAAGAGCACCATACCAAGGTGCACAATGCATATTGCATGGTGAAGCTACACAGTACCAAGGTTGACTATTTATAGTGGAACTGCACTGTACCAAACTGTTAGGTGCATGGTGCATAGTGCAAGTGCAGCGTAACTAGGTGCATAGTTGGTAGTGCATGGTAATGCATGGTGAAACTAACAAATACCAAGGTAGACTCTGTATAGTGGAAGTGCACTTTACCAAGGTGCCTGGTGCATAGTGCAAGTGAATTGTAACTAGGTGCACAGTTCATATTGCACGACATACCATAGTGCACTATCCATTGTGAATGGCGGAACAGCATCATACTATTGTGCAAGTTACTTAGGGGCACTACACCAGTTTAAGGTTCAATGTGCAAGGTGGGTGGTGGAAATGCAACAGACCACGGTTCACAATGCATAGTGGAAATTCATTGTACCAAGGTGCACGGTCCATGGTGCATGGTGCAAATGCATCGTACCAAGGTGTACTCCGCATGGTACATGATGGAAGTGTATCATGCCAAAGTGCATGGTGCATGGTGAATGGTGGAACTGCATCATTCTAATTTCCAGGGTGTATACTGGAACTACATCGTAGTAAGGTGCCAAGTACAAGGTGGATGGTGGAAATGCACCCACCACGGTGCACAGTGCATGGTCCATGGTGAATGTACCCATGGTTGACTTCGTATAGTGGAAATGCACTGGGCCAAGTCGTAAGGCATGGTGCATAGTGGAACTACACTATCACTACGGCCACTATTCATAGTACATGATGAAAGTGCAGCAAACTATAAGGCATTTTGCATTATAAATAGTGGAACTACATCATACTAATGAGAACGTTGCATCGTATTATGGTGCAAAGTGCAAGGTTGGCGGTGGAAGAGCACCATACCAAGGTGCACAATGCATATTGCATGGTGAAGCTACACAATACCAAGGTTGATTATTTATAGTGGAACTGCACTGTACCAAACTGTTAGGTGCATGGTGCAAAGTGCAAGTGCAGCGTAACTAGGTGCATTGTTGGTAGTGCATGGTAATGCATGGTGAAACTAACAAATACCAAGGTCGACACTGTATAGTGGAAGTGCACTTTACCAAGGTGCCTGGTGCATAGTGCAAGTGAACCGTAACTAGGTGCACAGTTCATAGTGCACGATGAAAGTGCATCACACCATAGTGGACTATGCATTGTGAATGGCAGAACAACATCATACTACTGTGCATGTTAGTTAGTGGCACTACACCGGTTTAAGGTTCAATGTGCAAGGTGGGTGGTGGAAATGCAACAGACCACGGTTCACAATGCATAGTGGAAATTCACTTTACCAAGGTGCACGGTCCGTGGTGCATGGTTGAAATGCATCGTACCAAGGTGTACTCCGCATGGTACATGATGGAAGTGCATCATACCATAGTGCATGGTGCATGATGAATGGTGGAACTGCATCATTGTAATTTCCAGGGTGTATACTTGAACTACATCGTAGTAAGGTTCCAAATACAAGGTGGATGGTGGAAGTGCACCCACCGCGGTGCACGGTGCATAGTCCATGGTCAAAGTACCCATTGGTAACTTTGTATAGTGGAAATGCACTGGGCCAAGCCGTAAGGCATGGTGCATAGTGGAACTACACTATCACTAGGGCCACTATTCATAGTACATGATGAAAGTGTAGCAAACTATAAGGCATGATGCATTATAAATAGTGGAACTACATAATACTAATGAGATCGGTGCATCGTATTATGGTGCAAAGTGCAAGGTTGGCGGTGGAAGAGCACCATACCAAGGTGCACAATACATATTGCATGGTGAAGCTACACAATACCAAGGTTGATTATTTATAGTGGAACTGCACTGTACCAAACTGTTAGGTGCATGGTGCATAGTGCAAGTGCAGCGTGACTAGGTGCATTGTTGGTAATGCATGGTGAAACTAACAAATACCAAGGTCGACTCTGTATAGTGGAAGTGCACTTTACCAAGGTGCCTGGTGCATAGTGCAAGTGAACCGTAACTAGGTGCACAGTTCATAGTGCACGATGAAAGTGCACCATACCATAGTGCACTATACATTGTGAATGGCGGAACAAAGATCACACTATTGTGCATGTTACGTAGTGGCACTACACCTGTTTAAGGTTCAATGTGCAAGGTGGGTGGTGGAAATGCAACAGACCACGGTTCACAATGCATAGTGGAAATTCACTGTACCAAGGTGCACGGTCCATGGTGCATGGTGCAAATGCATCGTACCAAGGTGTACTCCGCATGGTACATGATGGAAGTGCATCTTGCCATAGTGCATGGTGCATGGTGAATGGTGGAACTGCATCATTCTAATTTCCAGGGTGTATACTGGAACTACATCGTAGTAAGGTGCCAAGTACAAGGTGGATGGTGGAAGTGCACCCACCACGGGGCACAGTGCATAGTCCATGGTGAATGTACCCATGGTTGACTTTGTATAGTGGAAATGCACTGGGCCAAGCCGTAAGGCATGGTGCATAGTGGAACTACACTATCACTAGGGACACTATTCATAGTAGATGATGAAAGTGCAGCAAACTATAAGGCATGATGCATTATAAATAGTGGAACTACATCATACTAATGAGAACGTTGCATCGTATTATGGTGCAAAGTGCAAGGTTGGCGGTGGAAGAGCACCATACCAAGGTGCACAATGCATATTGCATGGTGAAGCTACACAGTACCAAGGTTGACTATTTATAGTGGAACTACACTGTACCAAACTGTTAGGTGCATGGTGCATAGTGCAAGTGCAGCGTAACTAGGTGCATTGTTGGTAGTGCATGGTAATGCATGGTGAAACTAACAAATACCAAGGTAGACTCTGTATAGTGGAAGTGCCCTTTACCAAGGTGCCTGGTGCATAGTGCAAGTGAACCGTAACTAGGTGCACAGTTCATAGTGCACGATGAAAGTGCACCATACCATAGTGCACTATGCATTGTGAATGGCGGAACAGCATCATACTACTGTGCATGTTACTTAGTGGCACTACACCGGTTTAAGGTCCAATATGCAAGGTGGGTGGTGGAAATTCAACAGACCACGGTTCACAATGCATAGTGGAAATTCACTATACTAAGGTGCACGGTCCATGGTGCATGGTGCAAATGCATCGTACCAAGGTGTACTCCGCATGGTACATGATGGAAGTGCATCATGCCATAGTGCATGGTGCATGGTGAATGGTGGAACTGCATCATTCTAATTTCCAGGGTGTATACTTGAACTACATCGTAGTAAGGTGCCATGTATAAGGTGGATGGTGGAAGTGCACCCACCGCGGTGCACGGTGCATAGTCCATGGTCAAAGTACCCATTGGTAACTTTGTATAGTGGAAATGCACTGGGCCAAGCCGTAAGGCATGGTGCATAGTGGAACTACACTATCACTAGGGCCACTATTCATAGTACATGATGAAAGTGTAGCAAACTATAAGGCATGATGCATTATAAATAGTGGAACTACATAATACTAATGAGATCGGTGCATCGTATTATGGTGCAAAGTGCAAGGTTGGCGGTGGAAGAGCACCATACCAAGGTGCACAATACATATTGCATGGTGAAGCTACACAATACCAAGGTTGATTATTTATAGTGGAACTGCACTGTACCAAACTGTTAGGTGCATGGTGCATAGTGCAAGTGCAGCGTGACTAGGTGCATTGTTGGTAATGCATGGTAATGCATGGTGAAACTAACAAATACCAAGGTCGACTCTGTATAGTGGAAGTGCACTTTACCAAGGTGCCTGGTGCATAGTGCAAGTGAACCGTAACTAGGTGCACAGTTCATAGTGCACGATGAAAGTGCACCATACCATAGTGCACTATACATTGTGAATGGCGGAACAGCATCACACTATTGTGCATGTTACGTAGTGGCACTACACCTGTTTAAGGTTCAATGTGCAAGGTGGGTGGTGGAAATGCAACAGACCACGGTTCACAATGCATAGTGGAAATTCACTGTACCAAGGTGCACGGTCCATGGTGCATGGTGCAAATGCATCGTACCAAGGTGTACTCCGCATGGTACATGATGGAAGTGGATCTTGCCATAGTGCATGGTGCATGGTGAATGGTGGAACTGCATCATTCTAATTTCCGTGGGTGTATACTGGAACTACATCGTAGTAAGGTGCCAAGTACAAGGTGGATGGTGGAAGTGCACCCACCACGGGGCACAGTGCATAGTCCATGGTGAATGTACCCATGGTTGACTTTGTATAGTGGAAATGCACTGGGCCAAGCCGTAAGGCATGGTGCATAGTGGAACTACACTATCACTAGGGACCCTATTCATAGTAGATGATGAAAGTGCAGCAAACTATAAGGCATGATGCATTATAAATAGTGGAACTACATCATACTAATGAGAACGGTGCATCGTATTATGGTGCAAAGTGCAAGGTTGGCGGAGGAAGAGCACCACACCAAGGTGCACAATGCATATTGCATGGTGAAGCTACAGAATACCAAGGTTGACTATTTATTGTCGAACTGCACTGTACCAAACTGTTAGGTGCATGGTGCATAGTGCAAGTGCAGCGCGTAACTAGGTGCATTATTGGTAGTGCATGGTAATGAATGGTGAAACTAACAAATACCAAGGTCGACACTATATAGTGGAAGTGCACTTTACCAAGGTGCCTGGTGCATAGTGCAAGTGAACCGTAACTAGGTGCACAGTTCATAGTGCACGATGAAAGTGCACCATACCATAGTGCACTATGCATTGTGAATGGCGGAACAGCATCATACTACTGTCCATGTTACTTAGTGGCACTACACCGGTTTAAGATTCAATGTGCAAGGTGGGTGGTGGAAATGCAACAGACCACGGTTCACAATGCATAGTGGAAATTCACTATACCAAGGTGCACGGTCCATGGTGCATGGTGCAAATGCATCGTACCAAGGTGTACTCCGCATGGTACATGATGGAAGTGTATCATGCCAAAGTGCATGGTGCATGGTGAATGGTGGAACTGCATCATTCTAATTTCCAGGGTGTATACTGGAACTACATCGTAGTAAGGTGCCACGTACAAGGTGGATTGTGGAAGTGCACCCACCACGGTGCACGGTGCATAGTCCATGGTGAAAGTACCCATGGTTGACTTTGTATAGTGGAAATGCAATGGGCAAAGCTGTAAGGCATGGTGCATAGTGGAACTACACTATCACTAGGGGCACTATTCATAGTACATGATGAAAGTGCAGCAAACTATAAGGCATGATGCATTATAAATAGTGGAACTACATCATACTAATGAGAACGGTGCATCGTATTATGGTGCAAAGTGCAAGGTTGGCGGTGGAAGAGCACCATACCAAGGTGCACAATGCATATTGCATGGTGAAGCTACACAATACCAAGGTTGATTGTTTATAGTGGAACTGCACTGTACCAAACTGTTAGGTGCATGGTGCATAGTGCAAGTGCAGCGCGTAACTAGGTGCATTATTGGTAGTGCATGGTAATGAATGGTGAAACTAACAAATACCAAGGTCGACACTATATAGTGGAAGTGCACTTTACCAAGGTGCCTGGTGCATAGTGCAAGTGAACCGTAACTAGGTGCACAGTTCATAGTGCACGATGAAAGTGCACCATACCATAGTGCACTATGCATTGTCAATGGCGGAACAGCATCATACTACTGTCCATGTTACTTAGTGGCACTACACCGGTTTAAGGTTCAATGTGCAAGGTGGGTGGTGGAAATGCAACAGACCACGGTTCACAATGCATAGTGGAAATTCACTGTACCAAGGTGCACGGTCCTTGGTGCATGGTGCAAATGCATCGTACCAAGGTGTACTCCGCATGGTACATGATGGAAGTGTATCATGCCAAAGTGCATGGTGCATGGTGAATGGTGGAACTGCATCATTCTAATTTCCAGGGTGTATACTGGAACTACATCATAGTAAGGTGCCATGTACAAGGTGGATGGTGGAAGTGCACCCACCACGGTGCACGGTGCATAGTCTATGGTGAATGTACCCATGGTTGACTTTGTATAGTGGAAATGCACTGGGCCAAGCCGTAAGGCATGGTGCATAGTGGAACTACACTATCACTAGGGCCACTATTCATAGTACATGATGAAAGTGCAGCAAACTATAAGGCATGATGCATTATAAATAGTGGAACTACATCATACTAATGAGAACTTTGCATCATATTATGGTGCAAAGTGCAAGGTTGGCGGTGGAAGAGAACCATACGAAGGCGCACAATGCATATTGCATGGTGAAGCTACACAATACCAAGGTTGACCATTTATAGTGGAACTGCACTGTACCAAACAGTTAGGTGCATGGTGCATAGTACAAATGCAGCGTAACTAGGTGCATTGTTGGTAGTGCATGGTAATGCATGGTGAAACTAACAAATACCAAGGTCGACTCTGTATAGTGGAAGTGCACTTTACCAAGGTGCCTGGTGCATAGTGCAAGTGAACCGTAACTAGGTGCACAGTTCATAGTGCACGATGAAAGTGCACCAAACCATAGTGCACTATGCATTGTGAATGGCAGAACAGCATCATACTACTGTGCATGTTACTTAGTGGCACTACACCAGTTTAAGGTTCAATGTGCAAGGTGGGTGGTGGAAATGCAACAGACCACGGTTCACAATACATAGTGGAAATTCACTTTACCAAGGTGCACGGTCTGTGGTGCATGGTTGAAATGCATCGTACCAAGGTGTACTCCGCATGGTACATGATGGAAGTGCATCATACCATAGTGCATGGTGCATGATGAATGGTGGAACTGCATTATTCTAATTTCTAGGGTGTATACTGGAACTACATCGTAGTAAGGTGCCAAGTACAAGGTGGATGGCGGAAGTGCACCCACCATGGTGCACGGTGCATAGTCCATGGTGAATGTACCCATGGTTGACTTTGTACAGTGGAAATGCACTGGGCCAAGCCGTAAGGCATGGTGCATAGTGGAACTACACTATCACTAGGGCCACTATTAATAGTACATGATGAAAGTGCAGCAAACTATAAGGCATGATGCATTATAAATAGTGGAACTACATCATACTAATGAGAACCGTGCATCGTATTATGGTGCAAAGTGCAAGGTTGGCGGTTGAAGAGCACCATACCAAGGTGCACAATGCATATTGCATGGTGAAGCTACACAATACCAAGGTTGACTATTTAGAGTGGAACTGCACTGTACCCAACTTTTAGGTGCATGGTGCATAGTGCAAGTGCAGCG
Source organism: Linum usitatissimum (assembly GCA_030674075.2). Taxonomy (NCBI): domain Eukaryota; kingdom Viridiplantae; phylum Streptophyta; class Magnoliopsida; order Malpighiales; family Linaceae; genus Linum; species Linum usitatissimum. The sequence goes on along the minus strand of JAUJYP020000289.1, from coordinate 207,323 downwards.
TAACTAGGTGCATTGTTGGTAGTGCATGGTAATGCATGGTGAAACTAATAAATACCAAGGTCAACTCTGTATAGTGGAAGTGCACTTTACAAAGGAGCCTGGTGCATAGTGCAAGTGAACCGTAACTAGGTGCACAGTTCATAGTGCATGATGAAAGTGCACCATACCATAGTGCACTATGCAATGTGAATGGCGGAACAGCGTCATACTACTGTGCATGTTACTTAGTGGCACTACACCGGTTTAAAGTTCAATGTGCAAGGTGGGTGGTGGAAATGCAACAGACCACGGTTCACAAAGTATAGTGGAAATTCACTGTACCAAGGTGCACGGTCCATGGTGCATGGTGCAAATGCATCGTACCAAGGTGTAGTCCGCATGGTACATGATGGAAGTGCATCATGCCATAGTGCATGGTGCATGGTGAATGGTGGAACTTTATTATTCTAATTTCCAGGGTGTATACTGGAACTACATCGTAGTAAGGTGCCAAGTACAAGGTGGATGGTGGAAGTGCACCCACCACGGTGAACGGTGCATAGTCCATGGTGAATGTACCCATGGTTGACTTTGTACAGTGGAAATGCACTGGGCCAAGCCGTAAGGCATGGTGCATAGTTGAACTACACTATCACTAGGGCCACTATTCATAGTACATGATGAAAGTGCAGCAAACTATAAGGCATGATGCATTATAGATAGTGGAACTACATCATACTAATGAGAACATTGTGTCGTATTATGGTGCAAAGTGCAAGGATGGCGGTGGAAGAGCACCGTACCAAGGTGCACAATGCATATTGCATGGTGAAGCTACATAATACCAAGGTTGACTATTTATTGTGGAACTGCACTGTACCAAACTACAAGGTGCATGTTGCATAGTGCAAGTGCGACGTAACTAGGTGCATTGTTGCTAGTGCATGATAATGCATGGTGAAACTAACAAATACCATGGTCGACTCTATATAGTGGAAGTGCACTTTACCAAGGTGCACGGTGCATAGTGCAAGTGAACCGTAACTACGTGCACAGTTCATAGTGCACGATGAAAGTGCACCATACCATAGTGCACTGTGCATTGTGAATGGCGGAACAGCGTCATACTACTGTGCATGTTACTTAGTGGCTCTACACCGGTTTAACGTTCAATGTGCAAGGTGGGTGGTGGAAACGCACCAGACAACGGTTCACAATACAAAGTGGAAATTCTCTATACCAAGGTGCACGGTCCATGGTGCATGGTGGAAATGCATCGTACCAACGTGTACTCCGCATGGTACTTGATGGAAGTGCATCATGCCATAGTGCATGGTGCATGGTGAATGGTGGGACTGCATCATTCTAATTTCTAGGGTGTATACTGGAACTACATCGTAGTAAGGTGCCAAGTACAAGGTGGATGGTGGAAGTGCACCCACCACGGTGCACGGTGCATAGTCCATGGTTAAAGTACCCATTGTTGACTTTGTACAGTGGAAATGCACTAGGCCAAGCCGTAAGGCATGGTGCATAGTGGAACTAGACTACCACTAGGGCCACTATTCATAGTACATGATGAACGTGCAGCAAACTATAATGCATGATGCATTATAAATAGTGGAACTACATCATACTAATGAGAACGGTCCATCGTATTATGGTGCAAAGTGCAAGGTTGGCGGTGGAAGAGCACCATACCACGGTGCTCAATGCATATTGCATGGTGAAGCTACAGAATACCAAGGTTGACTGTTTATTGTGGAACTGCACTGTACCAAACTGCAAGGTGCATGCTGCATAGTGCAAGTACAGCGTAACTAGGTGCATTTTTGCTAGTGCATGATAATGCATGGTGAAACTAACAAATACCAAGGTCGACTCTGTATAGTGGAAGTGCACTTTACCAAGGAGCCTGGTGCATAGTGCAAGTGAACCGTAACTAGGTGCACAGTTCATAGTGCACGATGAAAGTGCACCATACCATAGTGCACTATGCATTGTGAATGCGGAACAACATCACACTACTGTGCATGTTACTTAGTGGCACTACACCGGTTTAAAGTTCAATGTGCAAGGTGGGTGGTGGAAATGCAACAGACCACGGTTCACAAAGCATAGTGGAAATTCACTGTACCAAGGTGCACGGTCCATGGTGCATGGTGCAAATGCATCGTACCAAGGTGTACTCCGCATGGTACATGATGGAAGTGCATCATGCCATAGTGCATGGTGCATGGTGAATGGTGGAACTGCATTATTCTAATTTCTAGGGTGTATACTGGAACTACATCGTAGTAAGGTGCCAAGTACAAGGTGGATGGTGGAAGTGCACCCACCACGGTGCACGGTGCATAGTCCATGGTGAATGTACCCATGGTTGACTTTGTACAGTGGAAATGCACTGGGCCAAGCCGTAAGGCATGGTGCATAGTTGAACTACACTATCACTAGGGCCACTATTCATAGTACATGATGAAAGTGCAGCAAACTATAAGGCATGATGCATTATAGATAGTGGAACTACATCATACTAATGAGAACATTGCGTCGTATTATGGTGCAAAGTGCAAGGTTGGCGGTGGAAGAGCACCGTACCAAGGTGCACAATGCATATTGCATGGTGAAGCTACATAATACCAAGGTTGACTATTTATTGTGGAACTGCACTGTACCAAACTGCAAGGTGCATGTTGCATAGTGCAAGTGCGGCGTAACTAGGTGCATTGTTGCTAGTGCATGATAATGCATGGTGAAACTAACAAATACCATGGTCGACTCTATATAGTGGAAGTGCACTTTACCAAGGTGCACGGTGCATAGTGCAAGTGAACCGTAACTAGGTGCACAGTTCATAGTGCACGATGAAAGTGCACCATACCATAGTGCACTATGCATTGTGAATGGCGGAACAGCATCATACTACTGTGCATGTTACTTAGTGGCACTACACCGGTTTAAGGTTCAATGTGCAAGGTGGGTGGTGGAAATGCAACAGACCACGGTTCACAATACATAGTGGAAATTCTCTATACCAAGGTGCACGGTCCATGGTGCATGGTGGAAATGCGTCGTACCAAGGTGTACTCCGCATGGTACATGATGGAAGTGCATCATGCCATAGTGCATGGTGCATGGTGAATGGTGGAACTGCATTATTCTAATTTCTAGGGTGTATCTTGAACTACATCGTAGTAAGGTGCCAAGTACAAGGTGGATGGTGGAAGTGCACCCACCACGGTGCACGGTGCATAGTCCATGGTTAAAGTACCCATTGTTGACTTTGTACGGTGGAAATGCACTTGGCCAAGCCGTAAGGAATGGTGCATAGTGGAACAACACTATCACTAGGGCCACTATTCATAGTACATGATGAAAGTGCAGCAAACTATAAGGCATCATGCATTATAAATAGTGGAACTACATCATACTAATGAGAACGGTCCATCGTATTATGGTGCAAAGTGCAAGGTTGGAGGTGGAAGGGCACCATACCACGGTGCACAATGCATATTGCATGGTGAAGCTACGTAATACCAAGGTTGACTATTTATTGTGGAACCGCACCGTACCAAACCGCAAGGTGCATGTTGCATAGTGCAAGTACGGCGTAACTAGGTGCATTGTTGCTAGTGCATGATAATGCATGGTGAAACTAACAAATACCATGGTCGACTCTATATAGTGGAAGTGCACTTTACCAAGGTGCACGGTGCATAGTGCAAGTGAACCGTAACTAGGTGCACAGTTCATAGTGCACGATGAAAGTGCACCATACCATAGTGCACTATGCATTGTGAATGCGGAACAACATCACACTACTGTGCATGTTACTTAGTGGCACTACACCGGTTTAAAGTTCAATGTGCAAGGTGGGTGGTGGAAATGCAACGGACCACGGTTCACAATAGCATAGTGGAAATTCTCTATACCTAGGTGCACGGTCCATGGTGCATGGTGCAAATGCATCGTACCAAGGTGTACTCCGCATGGTACATGATGGAAGTGCATCATGCCATAGTGCATGGTGCATGGTGAATGGTGGAACTGCATTATTCTAATTTCTAGGGTGTATACTGGAACTACATCGTAGTAAGGTGCCAAGTACAAGGTGGATGGTGGAAGTGCACCCACCACGGTGCACGGTGTATAGTCCATGGTGAAAGTACCCATGGTTGACTTTGTATAGTGGAAATGCACTGGGCCAAGCCGTAAGGCATGGTGCATAGTTGAACTACACTATCACTAGGGCCACTATTCATAGTACATGATGAAAGTGCAGCAAACTATAAGGCATGATGCATTATAGATAGTGGAACTACATCATACTAATGAGAACATTGCGTCGTATTATGGTGCAAAGTGCAAGGTTGGCGGTGGAAGAGCACCGTACCAAGGTGCACAATGCATATTGCTTGGTGAAGCTACATAATATCAAGGTTGACTATTTATTGTGGAATTGCACTGTACCAAACTGCAAGGTGCATGCTGCATAGTGCAAGTGCGGCGTAACTAGGTGCATTGTTGCTAGTGCATGATAATGCATGGTGAAACTAACAAATACCATGGTCGACTCTATATAGTGGAAGTGCACTTTACCAAGGTGCACGGTGCATAGTGCAAGTGAACCGTAACTACGTGCACAGTTCATAGTGCACGATGAAAGTGCACCATACCATAGTGCACTGTGCATTGTGAATGGCGGAACAGCGTCATACTACTGTGCATGTTACTTAGTGGCACTACACCGGTTTAACGTTCAATGTGCAAGGTGAGTGGTGGAAATGCACCAGACCACGGTTCACAATACATAGTGGAAATTCTCTATACCAAGGTGCACGGTCCATGGTGCATGGTGGAAATGCGTCGTACCAAGGTGTACTCCGCATGGTACATGATGGAAGTGCATCATGCCATAGTGCATGGTGCATGGTGAATGGTGGAACTGCATCATTCTAATTTCTAGGGTGTATACTTGAACTACATCGTAGTAAGGTGCCAAGTACAAGGTGGATGGTGGAAGTGCACCCACCACGGTGCACGGTGCATAGTCCATGGTTAAAGTACCCATTGTTGACTTTGTACAGTGGAAATGCACTTTGCGCCAAGCCGTAAGGAATGGTGCATAGTGGAACTACACTATCACTAGGGCCACTATTCATAGTACATGATGAAAGTGCAGCAAACTATAAGGCATGATGCATTATAAATAGTGGAACTACATCATACTAATGAGAATGGTGCATCGTATTATGGTGCAAAGTGCAAGGTTGGCGGTGGAAGAGCACCATACCAAGGTGCACAATGCATATTGCATGGTGAAGCTACGAATACCAAGGTTATTTGTTTATTGTGGAACCGCACCTTTGTACCAAACCGCAAGGTGCATGCTTGCACAGTGCAAGTGCGGCGTAACTAGGTGCATTTTTGCTAGTGCATGATAATGCATGGTGAAACTAACAAATACCAAGGTCGACTCTGTATAGTGGAAGTGCACTTTACCAAGGAGCCTGGTGCATAGTGCAAGTGAACCGTAACTAGGTGCACAGTTCATAGTGCACGATGAAAGTGCACCATACCATAGTGCACTATGCATTGTGAATGGCGGAACAGCATCACACTACTGTGCATGTTACGTAGTGGCACTACACCAGTTTAAGGTTCAATGTGCAAGGTGGGTGGTGGAAATGCAACAAACCACGGTTCACAAAGCATAGTGGAAATTCACTGTACCAAGGTGCACGGTCCATGGTGCATGGTGCAAATGCATCGTACCAAGGTGTACTCCGCATGGTACATGATGGAAGTGCATCATGCCATAGTGCATGGTGCATGGTGAATGGTGGAAGTGCATTATTCTAATTTCTAGGGTGTATACTGGAACTACATCGTAGTAAGGTGCCAAGTATAAGGTGGATGGTGGAAGTGCACCCACCACGGTGCACGGTGCATAGTCCATGGTGAATGTACCCATGGTTGACTTTGTACAGTGGAAATGCACTGGGCCAAGCCGTAAGGCATGGTGCATAGTGGAACAAAACTATCACTAGGGCCACTATTCATAGTACATGATGAAAGTGTAGCAAACTATAAGGCATGATGCATTATAAATAGTGGAACTACATCATACTAATAAGAACATTGCATCGTATTATGGTGCAAAGTCCAAGGTTGGCGGTGGAAGAGCACCGTACCAAGGTGCACAATGCATATTGCATGGTGAAGCTACATAATACCAAGGTTGACTATTTATTGTGGAACTGCACTGTACCAAACTGTAAGGTGCATGTTGCATAGTGCAAGTGCGGCGTAACTAGGTGCATTGTTGCTAGTGCATGATAATGCATGGTGAAACTAACAAATACCATGGTCGACTCTATATAGTGGAAGTGCACTTTACCAAGGTGCACGGTGCATAGTGCAAGTGAACCGTAACTAGGTGCACAGTTCATAGTGCATGATGGAAGTGCACCATACCATAGTGCACGGTGCATTGTGAATGGCGGAACAGCGTCATACTACTGTGCATGTTACTTAGTGGCACTACACCGGTTTAACGTTCAATGTGCAAGGTGGGTGGTGGAAATGCACCAGACCACGGTTCACAATACATAGTGGAAATTCTCTATACCTAGGTGCACAGTCCATGGTGCATGGTGGAAATGCATCGTACGAAGGTGTGATGGAAGTGCATCATGCCATAGTGCATGGTGCATGGTGAATGGTGGAACTGCATCATTCTAATTTCCAGGGTGTATACTTGAACTACATCGTAGTAAGGTGCCAAGTACAAGGTGGATGGTGGAAGTGCACCCACCACGGTGCGCGGTGTATAGTCCATGGTGAAAGTACCCATGGCTGACTTTCTATAGTGGAAATGCACTGGGCCAAGCTGTAAGGCATGGTGCATAGTGGAACTACACTATCACTAGGGCCACTATTCATAGTACATGATGAAAGTGCAGCAAACTATAAGGCATGATGCATTATAAATAGTGGCACTACATCATACTAATGAGAACGGTGCATCGTATTATGGTGCAAAGTGCAAGGGCGGTGGAAGAGCACCATACCAAGGTGCACAATGCATATTGCATGGTGAAGCTACACAATACCAAGGTTGACTATTTATAGTCGAACTGCACTGTACCAAACTGTTAGGTGCATGGTGCATAATGCAAGTGCAGCGTAACTAGGTGCATTGTTGGTAGTGCATGGTGAAACTAATAAATACCAAGGTCGACTCTATATAGTGGAAGTGCACTTAATCAAGGTGCCTGGTGCATAGTGCAAGTGAACCGTAACTAGGTGCACAGTTCATAGTGCACGATGTAAGTACACCATACCATAGTGCACTATGCATTGTGAATGGCGGAACAGCGTCATACTACTGTGGATGTTACTTAGTGGCACTACACCGGTTTAACGTTCAATGTGCAAGGTGAGTGGTGGAAATGCACCAGACCACGGTTCACAATACATAGTGGAAATTCTCTATACCAAGGTGCACGGTCCATGGTGCATGGTGGAAATGCGTCCTACCAAGGTGTACTCCACATGCTACATGATGGAAGTGCATCATGCTATAGTGCATGGTGCATGATGAATGGTGGAACTGCATCATTCTAATTTCCAGGGTGTATACTTGAACTACATCGTAGTAAGGTGCCAAGTACAAGGTGGATGGTGGAAGTGCACCCACCACGGTGCACGGTGCATAGTCCATGGTTAAAGTACCCATTGTTGACTTTGTACAGTGGAAATGCACTGCGCCAAGCCGTAAGGAATGGTGCATAGTGGAACTACACTATCACTAGGGCCACTATTCATAGTACATGATGAAAGTGCAGCAAACTATAAGGCATGATGCATTATAAATAGTGGAACTACATCATACTAATGAGAATGGTGCATCGTATTATGGTGCAAAGTGCAAGGTTGGCGGTGGAAGAGCACCATACCAAGGTGCACAATGCATATTGCATGGTGAAGCTACAGAATACCAAGGTTGACTGTTTATTGTGGAACTGCACTGTACCAAACTGCAAGGTGCATGCTGCATAGTGCAAGTGCAGCGTAACTAGGTGCATTTTTGCTAGTGCATGATAATGCATGGTGAAACTAACAAATACCAAGGTCGACTCTGTATAGTGGAAGTGCACTTTACCAAGGAGCCTGGTGCATAGTGCAAGTGAACCGTAACTAGGTGCACAGTTCATAGTGCACGATGAAAGTGCACCATACCATAGTGCACTATGCATTGTGAATGGCGGAACAGCATCACACTACTGTGCATGTTACTTAGTGGCACTACACCGGTTTAAGGTTCAATGTGCAAGGTGGGTGGTGGAAATGCAACAAACCACGGTTCACAAAGCATAGTGGAAATTCACTTTACCAAGGTGCACGGTCCATGGTGCATGGTGCAAATGCATCGTACCAAGGTGTACTCCGCATGGTACATGATGGAAGTGCATCATGCCATATTGCATGGTGCATGGTGAATGGTGGAACTGCATTATTCTAATTTCTAGGGTGTATACTGGAACTACATCGTAGTAAGGTGCCAAGTATAAGGTGGATGGTGGAAGTGCACCCACCACGGTGCACGGTGCATAGTCCATGGTGAATGTACCCATGGTTGACTTTGTACAGTGGAAATGCACTGGGCCAAGCCGTAAGGCATGGTGCATAGTGGAACTACACTATCACTAGGGCCATTATTCATAGTACATGATGAAAGTGCAGCAAACTATAAGGCATGATGCATTATAAATAGTGGAACTACATCATACTAATGAGAACATTGCGCCGTATTATGGTGCAAAGTGCAAGGTTGGCGGTGGAAGAGCACCGTACCAAGGTGCACAATGCATATTGCATGGTGAAGCTACATAATACCAAGGTTGACTATTTATTGTGGAACCGCACCGTACCAAAGCTGTGAGGTGCATGCTGCATAGTGCAAGTGCGGCGTAACTAGGTGCATTGTTGCTAGTGCATGATAATGCATGGTGAAACTAACAAATACCATGGTCGACTCTATATAGTGGAAGTGCACTTTACCAAGGTGCACGGTGCATAGTGCAAGTGAACCGTAACTAGGTGCACGACGTTCATAGTGCATGATGAAAGTGCACCATACCATAGTGCACGGTGCATTGTGAATGGCGGAACGGCGTCATACTACCGTGCATGTTACTTAGTGGCACTACACCGGTTTAACGTTCAATGTGCAAGGTGGGTGGTGGAAATGCACCGGACCACGGTTCACAATACATAGTGGAAATTCTCTATACCTAGGTGCACGATCCATGGTGCATGGTGGAAATGCATCGTACGAAGGTGTGATGGAAGTGCATCATGCCATAGTGCATGGTGCATGGTGAATGGTGGAAGCTGCACTCATTCTAATTTCCGGGGTGTATACTTGAACTACATCGTAGTAAGGTGCCAAGTACAAGGTGGATGGTGGAAGTGCACCCACCACGGTGCGCGGTGTATAGTCCATGGTGAAAGTACCCATGGTTGACTTTGTATAGTGGAAATGCACTGGGCCAAGCTCTAAGGCATGGTGCATAGTGGAACTACACTATCACTAGGGCCACTATTCATAGTACATGATGAAAGTGCAGCAAACTATAAGGCATGATGCATTATAAATAGTGGCACTACATCATACTAATGAGAACGGTGCATCGTATTATGGTGCAAAGTGCAAGGGCGGTGGAAGAGCACCATACCAAGGTGCACAATGCATATTGCATGGTGAAGCTACACAATACCAAGGTTGACTATTTATAGTCGAACCGGCACCGTACCAAACGTTAGGTGCATGGTGCATAATGCAAGTGCAGCGTAACTAGGTGCATTGTTGGTAGTGCATGGTGAAACTAATAAATACCAAGGTCGACTCTATATAGTGGAAGTGCACTTAATCAAGGTGCCTGGTGCATAGTGCAAGTGAACCGTAACTAGGTGCACAGTTCATAGTGCACGATGTAAGTACACCATACCATAGTGCACTATGCATTGTGAATGGCGGAACAGCATCATACTACTGTGCATGTTACTTAGTGGCACTACACCGGTTTAACGTTCAATGTGCAAGGTGGGTGGTGGAAATGCACCGGACCACGGTTCACAATACATAGTGGAAATTCTCTATACCAAGGTGCACGGTCCATGGTGCATGGTGGAAATGCGTCGTACCAAGGTGTACTCCACATGGTACATGATGGAAGAGCATCATGCCATAGTGCATGGTGCATGGTGAATGGTGGAACTGCATCATTCTAATTTCCACGGTGTATACTGGAACTACATTGTAGTAAGGTGCCATGTACAAAGTGGATGGTGGAAGTGCACCCACCACGGTGCACGGTGCATAGTCCATGGTGAAAGTACCCATGGTTGACTTTGTATAGTGGAAATGCACTGGGCCAAGCTGTAAGGCCTGGTGCATAGTGGAACTACACTATCACTAGGGCCACTATTCATAGTACATGATGAAAGTGCAGCAAACTATAAGGCATGATGCATTATAAATAGTGGAACTACATCATACTAATGAAAACGGTGCATCGTATTATGGTGCAAAGTGCAAGGGCGGTGGAAGAGCACCATACCAAGGTGCACAATGCATATTGCATGGTGAAGCTACACAATACCAAGGTTGACTATTTATAGTGGAACTGCACTGTACCAAACTGTTAGGTGCATGGTACATAGTGCAAGTGCAGCGTAACTAGGTGCATTGTTGGTAGTGCATGGTAATCCATAGTGAAACTAACAAATACCCAGGTCAACTCTGTATAGTGGAACTGCACTTTACCAAGGTGCATGGTGCATAGTGCAAGTGAACCGTAACTAGGTGCACGTATCATAGTCCATGATGAAAGTGCACCATACCATAGTGCATTGTGCATTGTGAATGGCGGAACAACATCATACTACTGTACAGGTTACTTAGTGGCACTGCACCGGTTTAAGGTTCAATGTGCAAGGTGGGTGGTGGAAATGCACCAGACCACGGTTCACAATGCATAGTGGAAATTCACTATCCCAAGGTTACGGTCCATGGTGCATGGTTGAAATGCATCGTACCAAGGTGTACTCCGCATGGTTCATGATGGAAGTGCATCATACCATAGTTCATGGTGAATGGTGAATGGTGGAACTACATCATTCTAATTTCCAGAGTGTATACTTGCACTACATCATAGTAAGGTGCCAAGTACAAGGTGGATGGTGGTAGTACACCCAACATGATGCACGGTGCATAGTCCATAGTGAAAGTACCCATGGTTGACTATGTATAGTGGAAATGCACTGGACCAAGCTGTAAGGCATGGTGCACAGTGGAACTACACTATCACTAGGGCCACTATTCATAGGACATGATAAAAGTGCTGCAAACTATAAGGCATGACACATTATGAATAGTGGAACTACATCATACTAATGAGAACGGTGCATCGTATTATGGTGCAAAGTGCAAGTTTGACGGTAGAAGAGCACCATACAAAGGTGCACAATGCATATTGCAAGGTGAAGCTACACAATACCAAGGTTGACTATTTATAGTGGAACTGCACTATACCAAACTGCATGGTGCATAGTGCAAGTGCAGCGTAACTAGCTGCATTCTTGCTAGTGCATGATAATGCATGGTGAAACTACAAAATACCAAGGTCGAGTCTGTATAGCGGAAGTGCACTTTACCAAGGTGCATTTGAGCATAGTGGAAGTGAACCGTAACTAGGTGCACAGTTCATAGTGCACGATTAAAGTGCACCATACCATAGTGCACTTTGCATTGTGAATGGCGGAACAGCATCATACTACTGTGCATGTTACTTAGTTGCACTACACCGGTTTAAGGTTCAATGTGCAAGGTGGGTGGTGGAACTGGGCCAGACCACGGTTCACAATGCATAGTGGAAATTCACTGTACCGAGGTGCACGGCCCATGGTGCATGGTAGAAATGCATCGTCACAAGGTGTACTCCGCATGGTACGTGATAGAAGTGCCTCATACCATAGTGCATGGTGCATGGTGAATGGTGGAACTGCATCATTCTAATTTGCAGGGTGTATACTGGAACTGCATCGTAGTAAGGTGCCATGTAGAAGGAGGATGGTGGAAGAGCACCCACCAGGGTGCACGGTGCATAGTCCATGGTGAAAGTACCCATGGTTTACTTTGTATAGTGGAAATGCACTCGACCAAGTTGTATGGTGCACGGTGCATAGTGGAACTGCACTATGAATAGTCGCTCTAGTGATATCACTAGGGCCACTAATCATAGTACATGATGAAAGTGCACCAAACTATAGGGCATGACGCAATATGAATAGTGGAACGACATTATGGTAATGAGAACGATGCATCGTATTATGGTGCAAACTGCAAGGTTGGCGTTGGAAGAGCACCATACCAAGGTGCAAATTGCATATCGCATGGTGAAGCTACACAATACCAAGGTTGAGTGTTTATAGTGGAACTGCATTGTACCAAACTACAAGGTGCAGCGTAACTAGGTACATTGTTGCTAGTGCATGATAATGCATGGTGAAACTACAAAATACCAAGGTTGACTTTGTATCGTGGAAGTGCACTTTACCAAGCTGCATGGTGCGTAGTGCAAGTGAACCGTAACTAGGTGCACAGTTCATAGTTCACTATGAAAGTGAACCACACCATAGTGCATTGTGCATTGTGAATGGCGGCACAACATTATACTACTGTGCATGTTACTTAGTGGTACTACGCCGGTTTAAGGTTCAAACTGCAAGGTCGGTGGTGGAAATGCACCAGACCACGGTTCACAATGCATAGTAGAACTTCACTGTACCAACGTGCACGGTCCATGATGCATGGTGGAAATGCATCGTAACAAGGTGTACTCCGCATGGTACATGATAGAAGTGCATCATACCATAGTGCATGGTGCATGCTGAATGGTGGAACCGCATCATTCTAATTTGTATGGTGTATACTGGAACTGCATCATAGTAAGGTGCCAAGTACAAGGTGGATGGTGGAAGTGCACCCACCACGGTGCACGGTGCATAGCCCATGGTGAAAGTAACCATGGTTGACTTTGTAAACTGGAAATGCACTGGACCAAGCTGTAAGGCGCACGGTGCATAGTGGATTTGCACTATAACTAGGGCCACTATTCATAGTACATGGTGAAATGCACTTGACCAAGCTGTAAGGCGCACGGTGCATAGTGGATTTGCACTATAACTAGGGCCACTATTCATAGTACATGGTGAAAGTGCACCAAACTATAGTGCATGACGCATTATGAATAGTGGAACTATATCATACTTTGTAAACTGGAAATGCACCGGACCAAGTCGTAAGGCGCACGGTGCATAGTGGATTTGCACTATAATAGGGCCACTATTAATAGTACATGGTGAAAGTGCACCAAACTATAGTGCATGACGCATTATGAATAGTGGAACTATATCATACTAAAGAGAATGATGCATCGTATTATGGTGCAAAGGGATAGGTTGGCGGTGCAAGAGCACCATGCCAAGGTGCACAATGCATATTGCATGGTGAAGGTACACAATACCGAGGTTGAGTATTAATAGTGGAACTGCACTGTACCAAACTGCAAGGTGCATGGTGCATAATGCAAGTGCAGTGTAACTAGGTGCATTGTTGCTAGTGCATTATAATGCATGGTGAAACAAACAAATACCAAGGTCGACTTTGTATAGTGGAAGTGCACTTTACCAAGGTGCATGGTGCATAGTGCAAGTGAACCGTAACTAGGTGCACAACATAGTGCATGATGAAAGTGCTCCATACCATAGTGCATTGTGCATTGTGAATGGCGGCATAAAATCATACTACCGTGCATGTTACTTAGTGGCACTACACCGGTTTAAGGTTCAAAGCGCAAGGTGGGTGCCGAAAATGCACCGTACCACGATTCACAATACATCATGGAAATTCACTGTACCAACGTGTACGGTCCATGGTGCATGGTGGAAATGCATCGAAAACAAGGTGTACTCCGCATGGTACATGATAGAAGTGCATCATACCATAGTGCATGGTGCATGCTGAATGGTCGAATCGCATCATTCTAATTTATATGGTGTATACTGGAACTGCATCGTTTTAAGGTACCAAGTATATGGTGAAGCTACACAATACCAAGGTTGAGTATTTATAGTGGAACTGCATTGTACCAAACTACAAGGTGCATGGTGGATAGTGCAAGTGCAGCGTAACTAGGTACATTGTTGCTAGTGCATTATAATGCATGGTGAAACTACAAAATACCAAGGTTGACTTTGTATAGTGGAAGTGCACTTTACCAAGGTGCATGGTGCATAGTGCAAGTGAATCGTAACTAGGTGCACAGTTCATAGTTCACTATGAAAGTGAACCATACCATAGTGCACTGTGCATTGTGAATGGCGGCACAACATCATACTACTGTGCATGTTACTTAGTGGCACTACACCGGTTTAAGGTTCAAAACCGCAAGGTGGGTGGTGGAAATGCACCAGACCACGGTTCACAATGCATAGTAGAACTTCACTGTACCAACGTGCACGGTCCACGATGCATGGTGGAAATGCATCGTAACAAGGTGTACTCCGCATGGTACATGATAGAAGTGCATCATACCATAGTGCATGGTGCATGCTGAATGGTGGAACCGCATCATTCTAATTTGTATGGTGTATACTAGAACTGCATCATAGTAAGGTGCCAAGTACAAGGTGCATGGTGGAAGTGCACCCACCACGGTGCACGGTGCATAGCCCATGGTGAAAGTAACCATGGTTGACTTTGTAAACTGGAAATGCATCGGACCAAGCAGGCGCACGGTGCATAGTGGATTTGCACTATAACTAGGGCCACTATTCATAGTACATGGTGAAATGCACCGGACCAAGCCGTTTGGCGCACGGTGCATAGTGGATTTGCACTATAACTAGGGCCACTATTCATAGTACATGGTGAAAGTGCACCAAACTATAGTGCATGACGCATTATGAATAGTGGAACTATATCATACTTTGTAAACCGGAAATGCACTGGACCAAGCTGTAAGGCGCACGGTGCATAGTGGATTTGCACTATAATAGGGCCACTATTAATAGTACATGGTGAAAGTGCACCAAACTATAGTGCATGACGCATTATGAATAGTGGAACTATATCATACTAAAGAGAATGATGCATCGTATTATGGTGCAAAGGGCTAGGTTGGCGGTGCAAGAGCACCATGCCAAGGTGCACAATGCATATTGCATGGTGAAGGTACACAATACCGAGGTTGAGTATTCATAGTGGAACTGCACTGTACCAAACTGCAAGGTGCATGGTGCATAGTGCAAGTGCAGTGTAACTAGGTGCATTGTTGCTAGTGCATTATAATGCATGGTGAAACAAACAAATACCAAGGTCGACCTTGTATAGTGGAAGTGCACTTTACCAAGGTGCATGGTGCATAGTGCAAGTGAACCGTAACTAGGTGCACAGTTCATAGTGCATGATGAAAGTGCTCCATACCATAGTGCATTGTGCATTGTGAATGGCGGCATAAAATCATACTACTGTGCATGTTACTTAGTGGCACTACACCGGTTTAAGGTTCAAAGCGCAAGGTGGGTGCCGAAAATGCACCGACCACGATTCACAATACATCATGGAAATTCACCGTACCAACGTGTACGGTCCATGGTGCATGGTGGAAATGCATCGAAACAAGGTGTACTCCGCATGGTACATGATAGAAGTGCATCATACCATAGTGCATGGTGCATGCCGAATGGTCGAACCGCATCATTCTAATTTATATGGTGTATACTGGAACCGCATCGTTTTAAGGTACCAAGTATATGGTGAAGCTACACAATACCAAGGTTGAGTATTTATAGTGGAACTGCATTGTACCAAACTACAAGGTGCATGGTGGATAGTGCAAGTGCAGCGTAACTAGGTACATTGTTGCTAGTGCATTATAATGCATGGTGAAACTACAAAATACCAAGGTTGACTTTGTATAGTGGAAGTGCACTTTACCAAGGTGCATGGTCCATAGTGCAAGTGAACCGTAACTAGGTGCACAGTTCATAGTTCACTATGAAAGTGAACCATACCATAGTGCACTGTGCATTGTGAATGGCGGCACAACATCATACTACCGTGCATGTTACTTAGTGGCACTACGCCGGTTTAAGGTTCAAACCGCAAGGTGGGTGGTGGAAATGCACCAGACCACGGTTCACAATGCATAGTAGAACTTCACTGTACCAACGTGCACGGTCCACGATGCATGGTGGAAATGCATCGTAACAAGGTGTACTCCGCATGGTACATGATAGAAGTGCATCATACCATAGTGCATGGTGCATGCTGAATGGTGGAACCGCATCATTCTAATTTGTATGGTGTATACTTGGAACTCGCATCATAGTAAGGTGCCAAGTACAAGGTGCATGGTGGAAGTGCACCCACCACGGTGCACGGTGCATAGCCCATGGTGAAAGTAACCATGGTTGACTTTGTAAACTGGAAATGCACTGGACCAAGCTGTAAGGCGCACGGTGCATAGTGGATTTGCACTATAACTAGGGCCACTATTCATAGTACATGGTGAAATGCACTTGGACCAAGGCTAAGGCGCACGGTGCATAGTGGATTTGCACTATAACTAGGGCCACTATTCATAGTACATGGTGAAAGTGCACCAAACTATAGTGCATGACGCATTATGAATAGTGGAACTATATCATACTTTGTAAACTGGAAATGCACTGGACCAAGCTGTAAGGCGCACGGTGCATAGTGGATTTGCACTATAATAGGGCCACTATTAATAGTACATGGTGAAAGTGCACCAAACTATAGTGCATGACGCATTATGAATAGTGGAACTATATCATACTAAAGAGAATGATGCATCGTATTATGGTGCAAAGGGCTAGGTTGGCGGTGCAAGAGCACCATGCCAAGGTGCACAATGCATATTGCATGGTGAAGGTACACAATACCGAGGTTGAGTATTCATAGTGGAACCGCACCGTACCAAACTGCAAGGTGCATGGTGCATAGTGCAAGTGCAGTGTAACTAGGTGCATTGTTGCTAGTGCATTATAATGCATGGTGAAACAAACAAATACCAAGGTCGACCTTGTATAGTGGAAGTGCACTTTACCAAGGTGCATGGTGCATAGTGCAAGTGAACCGTAACTAGGTGCACGATTCATAGTGCATGATGAAAGTGCTCCATACCATAGTGCATTGTGCATTGTGAATGGCGGCATAAAATCATACTACGTGCATGTTACTTAGTGGCACTACACCGGTTTAAGGTTCAAAGCGCAAGGTGGGTGCTGAAAATGCACCGACCACGATTCACAATACATCATGGAAATTCACTGTACCAACGTGTACGGTCCATGGTGCATGGTGGAAATGCATCGAAACAAGGTGTACTCCGCATGGTACATGATAGAAGTGCATCATACCATAGTGCATGGTGCATGCTGAATGGTCGAACCGCATCATTCTAATTTATATGGTGTATACTGGAACTGCATCGTTTTAAGGTACCAAGTATATGGTGAAGCTACACAATACCAAGGTTGAGTATTTATAGTGGAACTACATTGTACCAAACTACAAGGTGCATGGTGGATAGTGCAAGTGCAGCGTAACTAGGTACATTGTTGCTAGTGCATTATAATGCATGGTGAAACTACAAAATACCAAGGTTGACTTTGTATAGTGGAAGTGCACTTTACCAAGGTGCATGGTCCATAGTGCAAGTGAACCGTAACTAGGTGCACAGTTCATAGTTCACTATGAAAGTGAACCATACCATAGTGCACTGTGCATTGTGAATGGCGGCACAACATCATACTACTGTGCATGTTACTTAGTGGCACTACGCCGGTTTAAGGTTCAAACTGCAAGGTGGGTGGTGGAAATGCACCAGACCACGGTTCACAATGCATAGTAGAACTTCACTGTACCAACGTGCACGGTCCATGATGCATGGTGGAAATGCATCGTAACAAGGTGTACTCCGCATGGTACATGATAGAAGTGCATCATACCATAGTGCATGGTGCATGCTGAATGGTGGAACCGCATCATTCTAATTTGTATGGTGTATACTGGAACTGCATCGTAGTAAGGTGCCAAGTACAAGGTGGATGGTGGAAGTGCACCCACCACGGTGCACGGTGCATAGCCCATGGTGAAAGTAACCATGGTTGACTTTGTAAACTGGAAATGCACTGGACCAAGCTGTAAGGCGCACGGTGCATAGTGGATTTGCACTATAATAGGGCCACTATTAATAGTACATGGTGAAAGTGCACCAAACTATAGTGCATGACGCATTATGAATAGTGGAACTATATCATACTAAAGAGAATGATGCATCGTATTATGGTGCAAAGGGCTAGGTTGGCGGTGCAAGAGCACCATGCCAAGGTGCACAATGCATATTGCATGGTGAAGGTACACAATACCGAGGTTGAGTATTCATAGTGGAACCGCACTGTACCAAACCGCAAGGTGCATGGTGCATAGTGCAAGTGCGGTGTAACTAGGTGCATTGTTGCTAGTGCATTATAATGCATGGTGAAACAAACAAATACCAAGGTCGACCTTGTATAGTGGAAGTGCACTTTACCAAGGTGCATGGTGCATAGTGCAAGTGAACCGTAACTAGGTGCACAGTTCATAGTGCATGATGAAAGTGCTCCATACCATAGTGCATTGTGCATTGTGAATGGCGGCATAAAATCATACTACTGTGCATGTTACTTAGTGGCACTACACCGGTTTAAGGTTCAAAGCGCAAGGTGGGTGCTGAAAATGCACCAGACCACGATTCACAATACATCATGGAAATTCACTGTACCAACGTGTACGGTCCATGGTGCATGGTGGAAATGCATCGAAACAAGGTGTACTCCGCATGGTACATGATAGAAGTGCATCATACCATAGTGCATGGTGCATGCTGAATGGTCGAACCGCATCATTCTAATTTATATGGTGTATACTGGAACTGCATCGTTTTAAGGTACCAAGTATATGGTGAAGCTACACAATACCAAGGTTGAGTATTTATAGTGGAACTACATTGTACCAAACTACAAGGTGCATGGTGGATAGTGCAAGTGCAGCGTAACTAGGTACATTGTTGCTAGTGCATTATAATGCATGGTGAAACTACAAAATACCAAGGTTGACTTTGTATAGTGGAAGTGCACTTTACCAAGGTGCATGGTCCATAGTGCAAGTGAACCGTAACTAGGTGCACGGTTCATAGTTCACTATGAAAGTGAACCATACCATAGTGCCTCGTGCATTGTGAATGGCGGCACAACATCATACTACTGTGCATGTTACTTAGTGGCACTACGCCGGTTTAAGGTTCAAACTGCAAGGTGGGTGGTGGAAATGCACCGGACCACGGTTCACAATGCATAGTAGAACTTCACCGTACCAACGTGCACGGTCCATGATGCATGGTGGAAATGCATCGTAACAAGGTGTACTCCGCATGGTACATGATAGAAGTGCATCATACCATAGTGCATGGTGCATGCTGAATGGTGGAACCGCATCATTCTAATTTGTATGGTGTATACTTGGAACCGCATCATAGTAAGGTGCCAAGTACAAGGTGGATGGTGGAAGTGCACCCACCACGGTGCACGGTGCATAGCCCATGGTGAAAGTAACCATGGTTGACTTTGTAAAAATGCACCGGACCAAGCTGTAAGGCGCACGGTGCATAACGCGGCGAGGTGCATAGTGGATTTGCACTATAATATAATAGGGCCACTATTAATAGTACATGGTGAAAGTGCACCAAACTATAGTGCATGACGCATTATGAATAGTGGAACTATATCATACTAAAGAGAATGATGCATCGTATTATGGTGCAAAGGGCTAGGTTGGCGGTGCAAGAGCACCATGCCAAGGTGCACAATGCATATTGCATGGTGAAGGTACACAATACCGAGGTTGAGTATTCATAGTGGAACCGCACCGTACCAAACCGCAAGGTGCATGGTGCATAGTGCAAGTGCGGTGTAACTAGGTGCATTGTTGCTAGTGCATTATAATGCATGGTGAAACAAACAAATACCAAGGTAGACCTTGTATAGTGGAAGTGCACTTTACCAAGGTGCATGGTGCATAGTGCAAGTGAACCGTAACTAGGTGCACAGTTCATAGTGCATGATGAAAGTGCTCCATACCATAGTGCATTGTGCATTGTGAATGGCGGCATAAAATCATACTACTGTGCATGTTACTTAGTGGCACTACACCGGTTTAAGGTTCAAAGCGCAAGGTGGGTGCTGAAAATGCACCAGACCACGATTCACAATACATCATGGAAATTCACTGTACCAACGTGTACGGTCCATGGTGCATGGTGGAAATGCATCGAAACAAGGTGTACTCCGCATGGTACATGATAGAAGTGCATCATACCATAGTGCATGGTGCATGCTGAATGGTCGAACCGCATCATTCTAATTTATATGGTGTATACTTTGGAACCGCATCGTTTTAAGGTACCAAGTATATGGTGAAGCTACACAATACCAAGGTTGAGTATTTATAGTGGAACTGCATTGTACCAAACTACAAGGTGCATGGTGGATAGTGCAAGTGCAGCGTAACTAGGTACATTGTTGCTAGTGCATTATAATGCATGGTGAAACTACAAAATACCAAGGTTGACTTTGTATAGTGGAAGTGCACTTTACCAAGGTGCATGGTCCATAGTGCAAGTGAACCGTAACTAGGTGCACAGTTCATAGTTCACTATGAAAGTGAACCATACCATAGTGCACTGTGCATTGTGAATGGCGGCACAACATCATACTAATGTGCATGTTACTTAGTGGCACTACACCGGTTTAAGGTTCAAACTGCAAGGTGGGTGGTGGAAATGCACCAGACCACGGTTCACAATGCATAGTAGAACTTCAACTGTACCAACGTGCACGGTCCATGATGCATGGTGGAAATGCATCGGAACAAGGTGTACTCCGCATGGTACATGATAGAAGTGCATCATACCATAGTGCATGGTGCATGCTGAATGGTGGAACCGCATCATTCTAATTTGTATGGTGTATACTGGAACTGCATCATAGTAAGGTGCCAAGTACAAGGTGGATGGTGGAAGTGCACCCACCACGGTGCACGGTGCATAGCCCATGGTGAAAGTAACCATGGTTGACTTTGTAAACCTGGAAATGCACTTTGGACCAAGTAAGGCGCACGGCGCACGGTGCATAGTGGATTTGCACTATAATAGGGCCACTATTAATAGTACATGGTGAAAGTGCACCAAACTATAGTGCATGACGCATTATGAATAGTGGAACTATATCATACTTTGTAAACTGGAAATGCACTTTGGACCAAGGCATAAGGCGCACGGTGCATAGTGGATTTGCACTATAATAGGGCCACTATTAATAGTACATGGTGAAAGTGCACCAAACTATAGGGCATGACGCATTATGAATAGTGGAACTATATCATACTAAAGAGAATGATGCATCGTATTATGGTGCAAAGGGCTAGGTTGGCGGTGCAAGAGCACCATGCCAAGGTGCACAATGCATATTGCATGGTGAAGGTACACAATACCGAGGTTGAGTATTCATAGTGGAACCGCACCGTACCAAGCTGCAAGGTGCATGGTGCATAGTGCAAGTGCAGTGTAACTAGGTGCATTATTGCTAGTGCATTATAATGCATGGTGAAACAAACAAATACCAAGGTCGACCTTGTATAGTGGAAGTGCACTTTACCAAGGTGCATGGTGCATAGTGCAAGTGAACCGTAACTAGGTGCACAGTTCATAGTGCATGATGAAAGTGCTCCATACCATAGTGCATTGTGCATTGTGAATGGCGGCATAAAATCATACTACTGTGCATGTTACTTAGTGGCACTACACCGGTTTAAGGTTCAAAGCGCAAGGTGGGTGCTGAAAATGCACCAGACCACGATTCACAATACATCATGGAAATTCACTGTACCAACGTGTACGGTCCATGGTGCATGGTGGAAATGCATCGAAACAAGGTGTACTCCGCATGGTACATGATAGAAGTGCATCATACCATAGTGCATGGTGCATGCTGAATGGTCGAACCGCATCATTCTAATTTATATGGTGTATACTTGGAACTGCATCGTTTTAAGGTACCAAGTATATGGTGAAGCTACACAATACCAAGGTTGAGTATTTATAGTGGAACTGCATTGTACCAAACTACAAGGTGCATGGTGGATAGTGCAAGTGCAGCGTAACTAGGTACATTGTTGCTAGTGCATTATAATGCATGGTGAAACTACAAAATACCAAGGTTGACTTTGTATAGTGGAAGTGCACTTTACCAAGGTGCATGGTGCATAGTGCAAGTGAACCGTAACTAGGTGCACAGTTCATAGTTCACTATGAAAGTGAACCATACCATAGTGCATCGTGCATTGTGAATGGCGGCACAACATCATACTACTGTGCATGTTACTTAGTGGCACTACACCGGTTTAAGGTTCAAACGCAAGGTGGGTGGTGGAAATGCACCGGACCACGGTTCACAATGCATAGTAGAACTTCACTGTACCAACGTGCACGGTCCATGATGCATGGTGGAAATGCATCGTAACAAGGTGTACTCCGCATGGTACATGATAGAAGTGCATCATACCATAGTGCATGGTGCATGGTGAATGGTGGAACCGCATCATTCTAATTTGTATGGTGTATACTTGGAACATCATAGTAAGGTGCCAAGTACAAGGTGGATGGTGGAAGTGCACCCACAACGGTGCACGGTGCATAGCCCATGGTGAAAGTAACCATGGTTGACTTTGTAAACTGGAAATGCACTGGACCAAGCTGTAAGGCGCACGGTGCATAGTGGATTTGCACTATAACTAGGGCCACTATTCATAGTACATGGTGAAATGCACTGGACCAAGCTGTAAGGCGCACGGTGCATAGTGGATTTGCACTATAACTAGGGCCACTATTCATAGTACATGGTGAAAGTGCACCAAACTATAGTGCATGACGCATTATGAATAGTGGAACTATATCATACTTTGTAAACTGGAAATGCACTGGACCAAGCTGTAAGGCGCACGGTGCATAGTGGATTTGCACTATAATAGGGCCACTATTAATAGTACATGGTGAAAGTGCACCAAACTATAGGGCATGACGCATTATGAATAGTGGAACTATATCATACTAAAGAGAATGATGCATCGTATTATGGTGCAAAGGGCTAGGTTGGCGGTGCAAGAGCACCATGCCAAGGTGCACAATGCATATTGCATGGTGAAGGTACACAATACCGAGGTTGAGTATTCATAGTGGAACCGCACTTGTACCAAACTGCAAGGTGCATGGTGCATAGTGCAAGTGCAGTGTAACTAGGTGCATTGTTGCTAGTGCATTATAATGCATGGTGAAACAAACAAATACCAAGGTCGACTTTGTATAGTGGAAGTGCACTTTACCAAGGTGCATGGTGCATAGTGCAAGTGAACCGTAACTAGGTGCACGATTCATAGTGCATGATGAAAGTGCTCCATACCATAGTGCATTGTGCATTGTGAATGGCGGCATAAAATCATACTACTCGTGCATGTTACTTAGTGGCACTACACCGGTTTAAGGTTCAAAGCGCAAGGTGGGTGCTGAAAATGCACCAGACCACGATTCACAATACATCATGGAAATTCACTGTACCAACGTGTACGGTCCATGGTGCATGGTGGAAATGCATCGAAACAAGGTGTACTCCGCATGGTACATGATAGAAGTGCATCATACCATAGTGCATGGTGCATGCTGAATGGTTGAACCGCATCATTCTAATTTATATGGTGTATACTTTGGAAGCGCATCGTTTTAAGGTACCAAGTATATGGTGAAGCTACACAATACCAAGGTTGAGTACTTATAGTGGAACTGCATTGTACCAAACTACAAGGTGCATGGTGGATAGTGCAAGTGCAGCGTAACTAGGTACTTTGTTGCTAGTGCATTATAATGCATGGTGAAACTACAAAATACCAAGGTTGACTTTGTATAGTGGAAGTGCTCTTTACCAAGGTGCATGGTGCATAGTGCAAGTGAACCGTAACTAGGTGCACAGTTCATAGTTCACTATGAAAGTGAACCATACCATAGTGCACTGTGCATTGTGAATGGCGGCACAACATCATACTACTGTGCATGTTACTTAGTGGCACTACACCGGTTTAAGGTTCAAACTGCAAGGTGGGTGGTGGAAATGCACCAGACCACGGTTCACAATGCATAGTAGAAAGTCACTGTACCAACGTGCACGGTCCATGATGAATGGTGGAAATGCATCGTAGCAAGGTGTACTCCACATGGTACATGATAGAAGTGCATCATACCATAGTGCATGGTGCATGCTGAATGGTGGAACCGCATCATTATAATTTGTATGGTGTATACTTGGAACTGCATCATAGTAAGGTGCCAAGTACAAGGTGGATGGTGGAAGTGCACCCACCACGGTGCACGGTGCATAGCCCATGGTGAAAGTAACCATGGTTGACTTTGTAAACCGGGAAATGCACCTTGGACCAAGGCGTAAGGCGCACGGTGCATAGTGGAGCCGCACTATAACTAGGGCCACTATTCATAGTACAAGGTGAAAGTGCACCAAACTATAGTGTATGACGCACTATGAATAGTGGAACTATATCATACTAAAGAGAATGATGCATCGTATTATGGTGCAAAGGGCTAGGTTGGTGGTGCAAGAGCACCATACCAAGGTGCACAATGCATATTGCATGGTGAAGGTACACAATACCGAGGTAGAGTATTCATAGTGGAACTGCACTGTACCAAACTGCAAGGTGCATTGTGCATAGTGCGTGTGCAGTGTAACTAGGTCCATTGTTGCTAGTGCATTATAATGCATAGTGAAACAAAAAATACCAAGGTCGACTTTGTATAGTGGAAGTGCACTTTACCAAGGTGCATGGTGCATAGTGCAAGTGAACCGTAACTAGGTGCACAGTTCATAGTGCACGATGAAAGTGCACCATACCATAGTGCATTGTGCATTGTGAATGGCGGCATAAAATCATACTACTGCACATGTTACTTAGTGGCACTACACTTGTTTAAGGTTCAAAGTGCAAGGTGGGTGCTTGGAAATGTACCGGACCACGGTTCACAATGCATAGTGGAAATTCACTGTACTAAAGTGCACGGTCCATGGTGCATGGTGGAAATGCATCGAAACAAGGTGTACTCCGCATGGTACATGATAGAAGTGCATCATACCATAGTGCATGGTGCATGCTGAATGGTCGAACCGCAGCATTCTAATTTATATGGTGTATACTGGAATTGCATTGTAGTAAGGTGCCAAGTATATGGTGAAGCAACACAATACCAAGGTTGAGTATTTATAGTGGAACTGCATTGTACCAAACTTCAAGGTGCATGGTGGATAGTGCAAGTGCAACGTAACTAGGTACATTGTTGCTAGTGCATTATAATGCATGGTGAAACTACAAAGTACCAAGGTCGACTTTGTATAGTGGAAGTGCACTTTACCAAGGTGCATGGTGCATAGTGCAAGTGAACCGTAACTAGGTGCACAGTTCATAGTTCACTATGAAAGTGAACCATACCATAGTGCACTGTGCATTGTGAATGGCGGCACAACATCATACTACTGTGCATGTTACTTAGTGGCACTACACCGGTTTAAGGTTCAAACTGCAAGGTGGGTGGTGGAAATGCACCAGACCACGGTTCCCAATGCATAGTAGAAAGTCACTGTACCAACGTGCACGGTCCATGATGAATGGTGGAAATGCATCGTAGCAAGGTGTACTCCACATGGTACATGATAGAAGTGCATCATACCATAGTGCATGGTGCATGCTGAATGGTGGAACCGCATCATTATAATTTGTATGGTGTATACTGGAACTGCATCATAGTAAGGTGCCAAGTACAAGGTGGATGGTGGAAGTGCACCCACCACGGTGCACGGTGCATAGCCCATGGTGAAAGTAACCATGGTTGACTTTGTAAACTGGAAATGCACTGGACCAAGCTGTAAGGCGCACGGTGCATAGTGGAACTGCACTATAACTAGGGCCACTATTCATAGTACAAGGTGAAAGTGCACCAAACTATAGTGTATGACGCACTATGAATAGTGGAACTATATCATACTAAAGAGAATGATGCATCGTATTATGGTGCAAAGGGCTAGGTTGGTGGTGCAAGAGCACCATACCAAGGTGCACAATGCATATTGCATGGTGAAGGTACACAATACCGAGGTAGAGTATTCATAGTGGAACTGCACTGTACCAAACTGCAAGGTGCATTGTGCATAGTGCGTGTGCAGTGTAACTAGGTCCATTGTTGCTAGTGCATTATAATGCATAGTGAAACAAAAAATACCAAGGTCGACTTTGTATAGTGGAAGTGCACTTTACCAAGGTGCATGGTGCATAGTGCAAGTGAACCGTAACTAGGTGCACAGTTCATAGTGCACGATGAAAGTGCACCATACCATAGTGCATTGTGCATTGTGAATGGCGGCATAAAATCATACTACTGCACATGTTACTTAGTGGCACTACACTTGTTTAAGGTTCAAAGTGCAAGGTGGGTGCTGGAAATGTACCAGACCACGGTTCACAATGCATAGTGGAAATTCACTGTACTAAAGTGCACGGTCCATGGTGCATGGTGGAAATGCATCGAAACAAGGTGTACTCCGCATGGTACATGATAGAAGTGCATCATACCATAGTGCATGGTGCATGCTGAATGGTCGAACCGCATCATTCTAATTTATATGGTGTATACTGGAATTGCATTGTAGTAAGGTGCCAAGTATATGGTGAAGCAACACAATACCAAGGTTGAGTATTTATAGTGGAACTGCATTGTACCAAACTTCAAGGTGCATGGTGGATAGTGCAAGTGCAACGTAACTAGGTACATTGTTGCTAGTGCATTATAATGCATGGTGAAACTACAAAGTACCAAGGTCGACTTTGTATAGTGGAAGTGCACTTTACCAAGGTGCATGGTGCATAGTGCAAGTGAACCGTAACTAGGTGCACAGTTCATAGTTCACGATGAAAGTGAACCATACCATAGTGCACTGTGCATTGTGAATGGCGGGACAACATCATACCATTATGCGTGTTACTTAGTGGCACTACATCGGTTTAAGGTTCAAACTGCAAGGTGGGTGGTGGAAATGCACCAGACCACGGTTCACAATGCATAGTAGAAATTCACTGTACCAACGTGCACGGTCCATGATGCATGGTGGAAATGCATCGTAACAAGGTGTACTCCGTATGGTACATGATAGAAGTGCAACATACCATAGTGCATGGTGCATGCTAAATGGTGGAATCGCATCATTCTAATTTGTATGGTGTATACTGGAACTTAATCGTAGTAAGGTGCCAAGTACAAGGCGGATGGTGGAAGTGCACCCACCACGGTGCACGGTGCATAGTCCATGGTGAAAGTAACCATGGTTGACTTTGTAAACTGGAAATGCACTGGACCAAGCTGTAAGGCGCACGGTGCATAGTGGAACTGAACTATCACTAGGGCCACTATTCATAGTACATGATGAAAGTGCACCAAACTATAGCGCATGACGCATTATGAATAGTGGAACTATATCAGACTAATGAGAACGGTGCGTCGTATTATGGTGCAAAGGGCTAGGTTGACGGTGCAAGAGCACCATACCAAGGTGCACAATGGATATTGCATGGTTAAGCTACACAATACCAAGGTTGAGTATTTATAGTGCAACTGCACTGTACCAAACTGCAAGGTGCATGGTGTATAGTGCAAGTGCAGCGTAACTAGGTGCATTGCTGCTAGTGCATGATAATGCATGGTAAAACTACAAAATACCAATGTCGACTTTGTATAGTGGAAGTGCAGTTTAACAAGGTGCATGGTGCATAGTGTAAGTGAATCGTAAGTAAGTGCACAATTCATAGTGCACGATGAAAGGGCACCATACCATACTACACTGTGCATTGTGAATGGCGGCACAACATCATACTACTGTGCATGTTTCTTAGTGGCACTACATCGGTTTAAGGTTCAAAGTGCAAGGTGGGTGGTTGAAATGCACTAGACCACGGTTCACAATGCATAGTAGAAATTCACAGTACCAACGTGCACGGTCCACGATGCATGGTGGAAATGCATCGTAACAAGGTGTACGCCGCATGGTACATGATAGAAGTGCATCATACCATAGTGCATGGTGCATGCTGAATGGTGGAACCGCATCATTCTAATTTGTATGGTGTATACTGCAACTGCATCATAGTAAGGTGCCAAGTACAAGGTGGATGGTGGAAGTGCACCCACCACGGTGCAAGATGCATAGCCCATGGTGAAAGTAACCATGGTTGACTTTGTAAACTGGAAATGCACTGGACCAAGCTCTAAGGCGCACGGTGCATAGTGGAACTGCACTATAACTAGGGCCACTATTCATAGTACAAGGTGAAAGTGCACCAAACTATAGTGCATGACGCATTATGAATAGTGGAACTATATCATACTAATGAGAACGATGCATTGTATTATGGTGCAAAGGGCTAGGTTGGCGGTGCAAGAGCACCATACCAAGGTGCACAATGCATATTGCATGGTGAAGGTACACAATACCGAGGTTGAGTATTCATAGTGGAAATGCATTGTACCAAACTGCAAGGTGCATGGTGCATAGTGCAAGTGCAGTGTAACTAGGTGGATTGTTGCTAGTGCATTATAATGTATGGTTACACAAAAAAATACCAAGGTCGACTTTGTATAATGGAAGTGCAATTTACCTAGGTGCATGGTGCATAGTGCAAGTGAACCGTAACTAGGTGCACAGTTCATAGTGCACGATGAAAGTGCACCATACCATAGTGCATTGTGCATTGTGAATGGCGGCATAAAATCATACTACTGTGCATGTTACGTAGTGGCACTACACCGGTTTAAGGTTCAAAGTGCAAGGTGGGTGCTGGAAATGCACCAGACCACGGTTCACAATGCATAGTGGAAATTCACTGTACTAAAGTGCACGGTCCATGGTGCATGGAGAAAATGCATCCAAACAAGGTGTACTCCGCATGGTACATGATAGAAGTGCATCATACCATAGTGCATGGTGGAAATGCATCGTAACAAGGTATATTCTGCATGGTACCTGATAGAACTGCATCATACCATAGTGCATGGTGCATGCTGAATGGTCGAACCGCATCATTCTAATTTATATGGTGTATACTGGAACTGCATTGTAGTAAGGTGCCAAGTATATGGTGAAGCAACACAATACCAAGGTTGAGTATTTATAGTGGAACTGCATTGTACCAAACTGCAAGGTGCATGGTGGATAGTGCAAGTGCAGCGTAACTAGGTACATTGTTGCTAGTGCATTATAATGCATGGTGAAACTACAAACTACCAAGGTCGACTTTGTATAGTGGAAGTTCACTTTACCAAGGTGCATGGTGCATAGTGCAAGTGAACCGTAACTAGGTGCACAGTTCATAGTTCACGATGAAAGTGAACCATACCATAGTGCACTGTGCATTGTGAATGGCGGCACAACATCATACTACTGTGCATGTTACTTAGTGGCACTACACCGGTTTAAGGTTCAAACTGCAAGGTGGGTGGTGGAAATGCACCAGACCACGGTTCACAATGCATAGTAGAAATTCACTGTACCAATGTGCGCGGTCCATGATGCATGGTGGAAATGCATCGTAACAAGGTGTACTCCGCATGGTACATGATAGAAGTGCATCATACCATAGTGCATGGTGCATGCTGAATGGTGGAACCGCATCATTCTAATTTGTATGGTGTATACTGGAACTGCATCGTAGTAAGGTGCCAAGTACAAGGTGGATGGTGGAAGTGCACCCACCACGGTGCACGGTGCATAGCCCATGGTGAAAGTAACCATGGTTGACTTTGTAAACTGGAAATGCAATGGACCAAGCTGTAAGGCGTACGGTGCATAGTGGAACTGAACTTTCACTAGGGCCACTATTCATAGTACATGATGAAAGTGCACCAAACTATAGCGCATGACGCATTATGAATAGTGGAACTATATCATACTAATGAGAACGGTGCGTCGTATTATGGTGCAAAGGGCTAGGTTGGCGGTGCAAGAGCACCATACCAAGGTGCACAATGCATATTGCATGGTTAAGCTACACAATACCAAGGTTGAGTATTTATAGTGCAACTGCACTGTACCAAACTGCAAGGTGCATGGTGCATAGTGCAAGTGCAGCGTAACTAGGTGCATTGTTGCTAGTGCATGATAATGCATGGTAAAACTACAAAATACCAATGTCGACTTTGTATAGTGGACGTGCACTTTAACAAGGTGCATGGTGCACGGTGTAAATGAATCGTAACTAGGTGCACAGTTCATAGTGCACGATGAAAGGGCACCATACCATACTGCACTGTGCATTGTGAATGGCGGCACAACATCATACTACTGTGCATGTTTCTTAGTGGCACTACATCGGATTAAGGTTCAAAGTGCAAGGTGGGTGCTGGAAATGCACAAGACCACAGTTCACAATGCATAGTTGAAATTCACTGTACCAAGGTGCACAGTCCATGGTGCATGGTGGAAATGCATCGTATAAAGGTGTACTCCGCATGGCACAAGATAGAATTGCATCATACCATAGTGCATGGTGCATGGTGAATGGTGGAACCACATCATTCTAATTTGTAGGGTGTATAGTGGATCTGCATCGTAGTAACGTGCCAAGTACAAGGTGGATGGTGGTAGTGCACCCACCACGGTGCACGGTGCATAGCCCATGGTGAAAGTACCCATGGTTCACTTTGTATAGTGGAAATGCAGTGGACCAATCTGTAAGGTGCATAGTGCATAGTGGAACTGCACTATCACTAGGGCCACTATTCATAGTACATGATGGAAGTGCACCAAACTATGGGGCATGAAGCATTATGAATAGTGGAACTACATTATACTAATGAGAACGGTACATTGTATTATGGTGCAAAGTGTAAGGTTGGCGGTGGAAGAGCACCATACCAAGGTTCACAATGCATATTGCATGGTGAAGCTACACAATACCAAGGTTGAGTATTTATAGTGGAACTGCACTGTACCAAACTGCAAGGTGCATGTTGCACAATGCAAGTGCAGCGAAACTAGGTGCATTGTTGCTAGTGCATGATAATGCATGGTGAAACTACAAAATACCAAGGTCGACTTTGTATAGTGGATGTGCACTTTACCAAGGTGCATGGTGCATAGTGCAAGTGAACCGTAACTAGGTGCACAATTCATAGTGCACGATGAAAGGGCACCATACCATAGTGCACTGTGCATTGTGAATGGCGGCACAACATCATACTATTGCGCATGTTACTTAGTGGCACTACACCGGTTTAAGGTTCAAAGTGCAAGGTGGGTAGTGGAAATGCACCAGACCACGGTTTACAATGCATAGTAGAAATTCACTATACCCACGTGCACGGTCCATGGTGCATTGTGGAAATGCATCGTAACAAGGTGTACTCCGCATAGTACATGATAGAAGTGCTTCATACCATAATGCATGGTCCATGCTGAATGGTGGAACCGCATCATTCTAATTTATATGGTGTATACTGGAACTGCATCGTACTAAGGTGCCAAGTACAAGGTGGATGGTGGAAGTGCACCCACCACGGTGCACGATGCATAGCCCAAGGTGAAAGTAACAATGGTTGACTTTGTAAAGTGGAAATGCACTGGACCAAGCTGTAAGGCGCACGGTGCATAGTGGAACTGCACTATCACTAGGGCCACTATTCATAGTACATGATGAAAGTGCACCAAACTATAGGGCATGAGGCATTATGAATAGTGGAACTACATCATACTAATGAGAATGGTGCATCGTATTATGGTTGAAACGGCTAGGTTGGCGATTCAAGAGCACCATACCAAGGTGCACAATGCATATTGCATGGTGAAGCTACACAATACCAAGGTTGAGTATTCATAGTGGAACTACACTGTACCAACTGCAAGGTGCATGGTGCATAGTGAAAGTGCAGCATAAGTAGGTGCATTCCTGCTAGTGCAAGATAATGCATGGTGAAACTACGAAATACCAAGGTCGACTTTGTATAGTGGAAGTGCACTATACCAAGGTGCATGGTGCATAGTGCAAGTGAACCGTTACTAGGTTCACAGTTCATAGTGCATGATGAAAGTGAACCATACCATAGTGCACTGTGCATTGTGAATGGCGGCACAACATCATACTACTGTGCATGTTACTTAGTGGCACTACACCAGTTTAAGGTTCAAAGTGCAAAGTGGGTGGTGGAGCTTGCGCCAGACCACGGTTCACAATGCATAGTGGAAATTCTCTGTACCTAGGTGCATGATGGGAATGCATTGTAACAAGGTGTACTCCGCATGGTACATGATGGAAGTGCATCATACCATAGTGCATGGTACATCGTGAATGGTGGAACCACATCATTCTAATTTGTAGGGTGTATACTAGAACTGCATCATAGTAAGGTGCCAAGTACAAGGTGGATGGTGGAAGTGCACCCACCACGGTGCATGGTGCATAACCCATGGTGAAAGTACCCATGGTTGAATTTGTATAGTGGAAATGCACTAGACCAAGATGTAAGGCGCACGTTACATATTGGAACTGCACTATCACTAGGGCCACTATTCATTGTACATGATGAAAGTGCACCAAACTATAGGGCATGACGCATTATGAATAGTGGAACTACATCATACTATTGAGAACGGTGCATCGTATAATGGTGCAAAGGGCAAGGTTGGCGGTGCAAGAGCACCATACCAAGGTACAAAATGCATATTGCATGGTGAAGCTACAAAATACCAAGGTTGAGTATTTATAGTGGAACTGCACTATACTAAACTGCAAGGTGCATGGTGCATAGTGCAAGTGCAGCGTAACTAGGTGCATTGTTGCTAGTGCATTATAATGCATGGTGAAACTACTAAATACCAAGGTCGACTTTGTATAGTGGAAGTGCACTTTACCAAGGTGCACGATGTATAGTGAAACTGTACCATAACTAGGTGCACAGTTCATACTGCACGATGAAAGTGCACCATACCATAGTGCACTGTGCATTGTGAATGGCGGCACAACAACATACTACTGTGCATGTTACTTAGTGGCACTACAACGGTTAAGGTTCAAAGTGCAAGGTGGGTGGTGGAACTGCGCCAGACCACGGTTCACAACGCATAGTGGAAATTCTCTATACCAAGGTGCATGGAGGGAATGCATTGTAACAAGGTGTACTCCGCATGGTACATGATGGAAGTGCATCATACCATAGTGCCTGGTTCTTGGTGAATGGTGGAACCGCATCATTCTAATTTGTAGGGTGTATACTAGAACTGCATCATAGTAAGGTGCCAAGTACAATGTGGATGGTGGAAATGCACCCACCACGGTGCATGGTGCATAACCCATGGTGAAAGTACCCATGGTTGAATTTGTATAGTGGAAATGCACTGGACCAAGATGTAAGGCGCACGTTGCATAGTGGAACTGCACTATCACTAGGGCCACTATTCATTGTACATGATGAAAGTGCACCAAACTATAGGGCATGACACATTATGAATAGTGGAACTACATCATACTAATGAGAACGGTGTATCGTATTATGGTGCAAAGGGCAAGGTTTGCGGTGCAAGAGCACCATACCAAGGTACAAAATGCATATTGCAGGGTGAATCTACAAAATACCAAGGTTGAGTATTCATAGTGGAACTGCACTATACAAAACTGCAAGGTGCATGGTGCATAGTGCAAGTGCAGCGTAACTAGGTGCATTGTTGCTAGTGCATTATAATGCATGGTGAAACTACTGAATACCAAGGTCGACTTTGTATAGTGGAAGTGCACTTTACCAAGGTGCACGATGCATAGTGCAAGTGAACCGTAACTAGGTGCACAGTTCATAGTGCATGATGAAAGTGCTCCATACCATAGTGAACTGTGCATTGTGAATGGCGGCACAACATCATACTACTGTGCATGTTACTTAGTGGCACTACAACGGTTTAAGGTTCAAAGTGCAAGGTGGGTGGTGGAACTGCGCTAGACCACGGTTCACAACGCATAGTGGAAATTCTCTGTACCAAGGTGCATGGTGGGAATGCATTGTAACAAGGTGTACTCCGCATGGTACATGATGGAAGTGCATCATACCATAGTGCATGGTGCATGGTGAATAGTGGAACCGCATCATTCTAATTTATAGGGTGTATACTAGAATTGCATCGTAGTAGGGTGCCAAGTACAAGGTGGATGGTGGAAGTGCACCCACCATGGTGCACGGTGCAGAACCCATGGTGAAAGTACCCATGGTTGAATTTGTATAGTGGAAATGCACTGGACCAAGATGTAAGGCGCACCGTGCATAGTGGAACTGCACTATCACTAGGGCTACTATTCATAGTACATGATGAAAGTGCACCAAACTATAGGGCATGACGCATTATGAATAGTGGAACTACATCATACTAATGAGAACGGTGAATAGTATTATGGTGCAAAGGGCAAGGTTGGCGGTGCAAGAGTACCATACCAAGGTGTAAAATGCATATTGCATGGTGAAGCTACAAAATACCAAGGTTGAGTATTTATAGTGGAACTGCACTATACCAAACTGCAAGGTGCATGGTGCATAGTGCAAGTGCAGCGTAACTAGGTGCATTGTTGCTAGTGCATTATAATGCATGGTGAAACTACTAAATACCAAGGTCGACTTTGTGTAGTGGAAGTGCACTTTACCAAGGTGCACGATGCATAGTGCAAGTGAACCGTAACTAGGTGCACAGTTCATAGTGCACGATGAAAGTGCACCATACCATAATGCACTGTGCATTGTGAATGGCGGCAAAACATCATACTACTGTGCATGTTACTTAGTGGCACTACACTGGTTTAAGATTCAAAGTGCAAAGTGGGTGGTGGAACTGCGCTAGACCACGGTTCACACTACATAGTGGAAATTCTCTGTACCTAGGTGCATGGTGGGAATGCATTGTAACTAGGTGTACTCCGCATGGTACATGATTGAAGAGCATCATACCATAGTGCATGGTGCATAGTGAATGGTGGAACCATATCATTCTAATTTGTAGGGTGTATACTAGAACTGCATCATAGTAAGGTGCCAAGTACAAGGTGGATGGTGGAAGTGCACCCACCACGGTGCATGGTGCATAACCCATGGTGAAAGTACCCATGGTTGAATTTGTATAGTGGAAATGCACTTTGGACCAAGATGTAAGGCGCACGTTGCATAGTGGAACTGCACTATCACTAGGGCCACTATTCATTGTACATGATGAAAGTGCACCAAACTATAGGGCATGACGCATTATGAATAGTGGAACTACATCATACTAATGAGAACGGTGCATCGTATTATGGTGCAAAGGGCAAGGTTTGCGGTGCAAGAGTACCATACCAAGGTGAAAAATGCATATTGCATGGTGAAGCTACAAAATACCAAGGTTGAGTATTTATAGTGGAACTGCACTATACCAAACTGCAAGGTGCATGGTGCATAGTGCAAGTGCAGCGTAACTAGGTGCATTGTTGCTAGTGCATTATAATGCATGGTGAAACTACTAAATACCAAGGTCGACTTTGTGTAGTGGAAGTGCACTTTACCAAGGTGCACGATGCATAGTGCAAGTGAACCGTAACTAGGTGCACAGTTCATAGTGCACGATGAAAGTGCACCATACCATAATGCACTGTGCATTGTGAATGGCGGCACAACATCATACTACTGTGCATGTTACTTAGGGGCACTACAACGGTTTAAGATTCAAAGTGCAAAGTGGGTGGTGGAACTGCGCCAGACCACGGTTCACACTACATAGTGGAAATTCTCTGTAGCTAGGTGCATGGTGGGAATGCATTGTAACAAGGTGTACTCCGCATGGTACATGATGGAAGTGCATCATACCATAGTGCATGGTGCATGGTGAATGGTGGAACCACATCATTCTAATTTGTAGGGTGTATACTAGAACTGCATCATAATAAGGTGCAAACTACAAGGTGGATGGTTGAAGTGCACCCACCACGGTGCATGGTGCAGAACCCATGGTGAAAGTACCCATGGTTGAATTTGTATAGTGGAAATGCACTGGACCAAGATGTAAGGCGCACGTTGCATAGTGGAACTGCACTATCACTAGGGCCACTATTCATTGTACATGATGAAAGTGCACCACACTATAGGGCATGACACATTATAAATAGTGGAACTACATCATACTATTGAGAACGGTGCATCGTATTATGGTGCAAAGGGCAAGGTTGGTGGTGCAAGAGCACCATACCAAGGTACAAAATGCATATTGCATGGTGAAGCTACAAAATACCAAGGTTGAGTATTTATAGTGGAACTGCACTATACCAAACTGCAAGGTGCATGGGGCATAGTGCAAGTGCAGCGTAACTAGGTGCATTGTTGCTAGTGCATTATAATGCATGGTGAAACTACTAAATACCAAGGTCGACTTTGTGTAGTGGAAGTGCACTTTACCAAGGTGCATGATGCATAGTGCAAGTGAACCGTAACTAGGTGCACAGTTCATAGTGCACGATGAAAGTGCACCATACCATAGTGCACTGTGCATTGTGAATGGCGGCACAACATCAAACTACTGTGCATGTTACTTAGTGGCACTACACCGGTTTAAGATTCAAAGTGCAAAGTGGGAGGTGGAACTGCGCCAGACCACGGTTCACACTGCATAGTGGAAATTCTCTGTACCTAGGTGCATGGTGGGAATGCATTGTAACAAGGTGTACTCCGCATGGTACATGAAGGAAGTGCATCATACCATAGTGCATGGTGCATGGTGAATGGTGGAACCACATCATTCTAATTTGTAGGGTGTATACTAGAACTGCATCATAATAAGGTGCAAAGTACAAGGTGGATGGTTGAAGTGCACCCACCACGGTGCATGGTGCAGAACCCATGGTGAAAGTACCCATGGTTGAATTTGTATAGTGGCAATGCACTGGACCAAGATGTAAGGCGCACGTTGCATAGTGGAACTGCACTATCACTAGGGCCACTATTCATTGTACATGATGAAAGTGCACCACACTATAGGGCATGACGCATTATGAATAGTGGAACGACATCATACTATTGAGAACGGTGCATCGTATTATGGTGCAAAGGGCAAGGTTGGTGGTGCAAGAGCACCATACCAAGGTAGAAAATGCATATTGCATGGTGAATCTACAAAATACCAAGGTTGAGTATTTATAGTGGAACTGCACTATACCAAACTGCAAGGTGCATGGGGCATAGTGCAAGTGCAGCGTAACTAGGTGCATTGTTGCTAGTGCATTATAATGCATGGTGAAACTACTAAATACCAAGGTCGACTTTGTGTAGTGGAAGTGCACTTTACCAAGGTGCACGATGCATAGTGCAAGTGAACCGTAACTAGGTGCACGATTCATAGTGCATGATGAAAGTGCACCATACCATAGTGCACTGTGCATTGTGAATGGCGGCACAACATCATACTACTGTGCATGTTACTTAGTGGCACTACACCGGTTTAAGGTTCAAAGTGCAAAGTGGGTGGTGGAACTGCGCCAGACCACGGTTCACACTGCATAGTGGAAATTCTCTGTACCTAGGTGCATGGTGGGAATGCATTGTAACAAGGTGTACTCCGCATGGTACATGATGGAAGTGCATCATACCATAGTGCATGGTGCATGGTGAATGGTGGAACCACATCATTCTAATTTGTAGGGTGTATACTAGAACTACATCATAATAAGGTGCCAAGTACAAGGTGGATGGTTGAAGTGCACCCACCACGGTGCATGGTGCAGAACCCATGGTGAAAGTACCCATGGTTGAATTTGTATAGTGGCAATGCACTGGACCAAGATGTAAGGCGCACGTTGCATAGTGGAACTGCACTATCACTAGGGCCACTATTCATTGTACATGATGAAAGTGCACCACACTATAGGGCATGACGCATTATGAATAGTGGAACTACATCATACTAATGAGAATGGTGCATCGTATTATGGTGCAAAGGGCAAGGTTGGCGGTGCAAGAGTACCATACCAAGGTACAAAATGCATATTGCATGGTGAAGCTACAAAATACCAAGGTTGAGTATTTATAGTGGAACTGCACTATACCAAACTGCAAGGTGCATGGTGTATAGTGCAAGTGCAGCGTAACTAGGTGCATCGTTGCTAGTGCATTATAATGCATGGTGAAACTACTAAATACCAAGGTCGACTTTGTATAGTGGAAGTGCACTTTCCCAAGGTGCACGATGCATAGTGCAAGTGAACCGTAACTAGGTGCACAGTTCATAGTGCATGATGAAAGTGCACCATACCATAGTGCACTGTGCATTGTGAATGGCGGCACAACATCATACTACTGTGCATGTTACTTAGTGGCACTACACCGGTTTAAGGTTCAAAGTGCAAAGTGGGTGGTGGAACTGCGCCAGACCACGGTTCACACTGCATAGTGGAAATTCTCGTACCTAGGTGCATGGTGGGAATGCATGGTAACAAGGTGTACTCCGCATGGTACATGATGGAAGTGCATCATACCATAGTGCATGGTGCATGGTGAATGGTGGAACCACATCATTCTAATTTGTAGGGTGTATACCAGAACTGCATCATAGTAAGGTGCAAAGTACAAGGTGGATGGTGGAAGTGCACCCACCATGGTGCATGGTGCAGAACCCATGGTGAAAGTACCCATGGTTGAATTTGTATAGTGGAAATGCACTGGACCAAGATGTAAGGCGCACGTTGCATAGTGGAACTGCACTATCACTAGGGCCACTATTCATTGTACATGATGAAAGTGCACCACACTATAGGGCATGACGCATTATGAATAGTGGAACTACATCATGCTATTGAGAATGGTGCATCGTATTATGGTGCAAAGGGCAAGGTTGGCGGTGCAAGAGCACCATACCAAGGTACAAAATGTATATTGCATGGTGAAGCTACAAAATACCAAGGTTGAGTACTTATAGTGGAACTGCACTATACCAAACTGCAAGGTGCATGGGGCATAGTGCAAGTGCAGCGTAACTAGGTGCATTGTTGCTAGTGCATTATAATGCATGGTGAAACTACTAAATACCAAGGTCGACTTTGTGTAGTGGAAGTGCACTTTACCAAGGTGCACGATGCATAGTGCAAGTGAACCGTAACTAGGTGCACAGTTCATAGTGCACGATGAAAGTGCACCATACCATAGTGCACTGTGCATTGTGAATGGCGGCACAACATCATACTACTGTGCATGTTACTTAGTGGCACTACACCGGTTTAAGATTCAAAGTGCAAAGTGGGTGGTGGCAACCGCGCCATACCACGGATCACAATGCATAGTGGAAATTCTGCTGTACCTAGGTGCATGGTGGGAATGCATTGTAACAACTTGTACTCCGCATGGTACATGATGGAAGTGCATCATACCATAGTGCATGGTGCATGGTGAATTGTGGAACCACATCATTCTAATTTGTAGGGTGTATACTAGAATTGCATCATAATAAGGTGCAAAGTCCAAGGTGGATGGTTGAAGTGCACCCACCACGGTGCATGGTGCAGAACCCATGGTGAAAGTACCCATGGTTGAATTTGTATAGTGGAAATGCACTGGACCAAGATGTAAGGCGCACGTTGCATAGTGGAACTGCACTATCACTAGGGCCACTATTCATTGTACATGATGAAAGTGCACCAAACTATAGGGCATGACGCATTATGAATAGTGGAACTACATCATACTATTGAGAACGGTGCATCGTATTATGGTGCAAAGGGCAAGGTTGGCGGTGCAAGAGTACCATACCAAGGTACAAAATGCATATTGCATGGTGAAGCTACAAAATACCAAGGTTGAGTACTTATAGTGGAACCGCACTATACCAAACTGCAAGGTGCATGGGGCATAGTGCAAGTGCGGCGTAACTAGGTGCATTGTTGCTAGTGCATTATAATGCATGGTGAAACTACTAAATACCAAGGTCGACTTTGTATAGTGGAAGTGCACTTTACCAAGGTGCACGATGCATAGTGCAAGTGAACCGTAACTAGGTGCACGATTCATAGTGCACGATGAAAGTGCACCATACCATAGTGCACTGTGCATTGTGAATGGCGGCACAACATCATACTACTGTGCATGTTACTTAGTGGCACTACACCAGTTTAAGGTTCAAAGTGCAAAGTGGGTGGTGGAACTGCGCCATACCACGGTTCACAATGCATAGTGGAAATTCTCCGTACCTAGGTGCATGGTGGGAATGCATTGTAACAAGGTGTACTCCGCATGGTACATGATGGAAGTGCATCATACCATAGTGCATGGTGCATGGTGAATGGTGGAACCACATCATTCTAATTTGTAGGGTGTATACTAGAACTACATCATAGTAAGGTGCCAAGTACAATGTGGATGGTGGAAGTGCACCCACCACGGTGCATGGTGCATAACCCATGGTGAAAGTACCCATGGTTTGAATTTGTATAGTGGAAATGCCTTTGGACCAAGATGTAAGGCGCACGTTGCATAGTGGAACTGCACTATCACTAGGGCCACTATTCATTGTACATGATGAAAGTGCACCAAACTATAGGGCATGACGCATTATGAATAGTGGAACTACATCATACTATTGAGAACCGTACATCGTATTATGGTGCAAAGGGCAAGGTTGGCGGTGCAATAGTACCATACCAAGGTACAAAATGCATATTGCATGGTGAAGCTACAAAATACCAAGCTTGAGTATTTATAGTGGAACTGCACTATACCAAACTGCAAGGTGCATGGTGCATAGTGCAAGTGCAGCGTAACTAGGTGCATTGTTTCTAGTGCATTATAATGCATGGTGAAACTACTAAATACCAAGGTTGACTTTGTATAGTGGAAGTGCACTTTACCAAGGTGCAGGATGCATAGTGCAAGTGAACCGTAACTAGGTGCACAGTTCATAGTGCACGATGAAAGTGCACCATACCATAGTGCACTGTGCATTGTGAATGGCGGCACAACATCATACTACTATGCATGTTACTTGGTGGCACTACACCAGTTTAAGGTTCAAAGTGCAAGGTGGGTGGTGGAACTGCGCCAGACCACGGTTCACAATGCATAGTGGAAATTTTCTGTACCTAGGTGCATGGTGGGAATGCATTGTAACATGGTGTACTCCGCATGGTACATGATGGAAGTGCATCATACCATAGTGCATGGTGCATGGTGAATGGTGGAACCACATCATTCTAATTTGTAGGGTGTATACTAGAACTGCATCATAGTAAGGTGCCAAGTACAAGGTGGATGGTGGAAGTGCACCCACCACGGTGCATGGTGCATAACCCATGGTGAAAGTACCCATGGTTGAATTTGTATAGTGGAAATGCATTGGACCAAGATGTAAGGCGCACGTTGCATAGTGGAACTGCACTATCACTAGGGCCACTATTCATTGTACATGATGAAAGTGCACCACACTATAGGGCATGACGCATTATGAATAGTGGAACTACATCATGCTATTGAGAACGGTGCATCGTATTATGGTGCAAAGGGCAAGGTTGGCGGTGCAAGAGCACCATACCAAGGTACAAAATGTATATTGCATGGTGAAGCTACAAAATACCAAGGTTGAGTATTTATAGTGGAACTGCACTATACCAAATTGCAAGGTGCATGGGGCATAGTGCAAGTGCGGCGTAACTAGGTGCATTGTTGCTAGTGCATTATAATGCATGGTGAAACTACTAAATACCAAGGTCGACTTTGTATAGTGGAAGTGCACTTTACCAAGGTGCATGATGCATAGTGCAAGTGAACCGTAACTAGGTGCACGGTTCATAGTGCACGATGAAAGTGCACCATACCATAGTGCACTGTGCATTGTGAATGGCGGCACAACATCATACTACTATGCATGTTACTTGGTGGCACTACACCGGTTTAAGATTCAAAGTGCAAAGTGGGTGGTGGCAACCGCGCCATACCACGGATCACAATGCATAGTGGAAATTCTTCTGTACCTAGGTGCATGGTGGGAATGCATTGTAACAACTTGTACTCCGCATGGTACATGATGGAAGTGCATCATACCATAGTGCATGGTGCATGGTGAATTGTGGAACCACATCATTCTAATTTGTAGGGTGTATACTAGAATTGCATCATAATAAGGTGCAAAGTCCAAGGTGGATGGTTGAAGTGCACCAACCACGGTGCATGGTGCAGAACCCATGGTGAAAGTACCCATGGTTGAATTTGTATAGTGGAAATGCACTGGGACCAAGATGTAAGGCGCACGTTGCATAGTGGAACTGCACTATCACTAGGGCCACTATTCATTGTACATGATGAAAGTGCACCAAACTATAGGGCATGACGCATTATGAATAGTGGAACTACATCATGCTATTGAGAACGGTGCATCGTATTATGGTGCAAAGGGCAAGGTTGGCGGTGCAAGAGCACCATACCAAGGTACAAAATGTATATTGCATGGTGAAGCTACAAAATACCAAGGTTGAGTACTTATAGTGGAACTGCACTATACCAAACTGCAAGGTGCATGGGGCATAGTGCAAGTGCAGCGTAACTAGGTGCATTGTTGCTAGTGCATTATAATGCATGGTGAAACTACTAAATACCAAGGTCGACTTTGTGTAGTGGAAGTGCACTTTACCAAGGTGCACGATGCATAGTGCAAGTGAACCGTAACTAGGTGCACGATTCATAGTGCACGATGAAAGTGCACCATACCATAGTGCACTATGCATTGTGAATGGCGGCACAACATCATACTACTGTGCATGTTACTTAGTGGCACTACACCGGTTTAAGATTCAAAGTGCAAAGTGGGTGGTGGCACTGCGCCATACCACGGATCACACTGCATAGTGGAAATTCTCTGTACCTAGGTGCATGGTGGGAATGCATTGTAACAACTTGTACTCCGCATGGTACATGATGGAAGTGCATCATACCATAGTGCATGGTGCATGGTGAATGGTGGAACCACATCATTCTAATTTGTAGGGTGTATACTAGAACTACATCATAGTAAGGTGCCAAGTACAATGTGGATGGTGGAAGTGCACCCACCACGGTGCATGGTGCATAACCCATGGTGAAAGTACCCATGGTTTGAATTTGTATAGTGGAAATGCACTTTGGACCAAGATGTAAGGCGCACGTTGCATAGTGGAACTGCACTATCACTAGGGCCACTATTCATTGTACATGATGAAAGTGCACCACACTATAGGGCATGACGCATTATGAATAGTGGAACTACATCATGCTATTGAGAACGGTGCATCGTATTATGGTGCAAAGGGCAAGGTTGGCGGTGCAAGAGCACCATACCAAGGTACAAAATGTATATTGCATGGTGAAGCTACAAAATACCAAGGTTGAGTACTTATAGTGGAACTGCACTATACCAAACTGCAAGGTGCATGGGGCATAGTGCAAGTGCAGCGTAACTAGGTGCATTGTTGCTAGTGCATTATAATGCATGGTGAAACTACTAAATACCAAGGTCGACTTTGTGTAGTGGAAGTGCACTTTACCAAGGTGCACGATGCATAGTGCAAGTGAACCGTAACTAGGTGCACAGTTCATAGTGCACGATGAAAGTGCACCATACCATAGTGCACTATGCATTGTGAATGGCGGCACAACATCATACTACTGTGCATGTTACTTAGTGGCACTACACCGGTTTAAGATTCAAAGTGCAAAGTGGGTGGTGGCACTGCGCCATACCACGGATCACACTGCATAGTGGAAATTCTCTGTACCTAGGTGCATGGAGGGAATGCATTGTAACAAGGTGTACTCCGCATGGTACATGATGGAAGTGCATCATACCATAGTGCATGGTGCATGGTGAATGGTGGAACCACATCATTCTAATTTGTAGGGTGTATACTAGAACTACATCATAGTAAGGTGCCAAGTACAATGTGGATGGTGGAAGTGCACCCACCACGGTGCATGGTGCATAACCCATGGTGAAACTACCCATGGTTTGAATTTGTATAGTGGAAATGCACTTGGACCAAGATGTAAGGCGCACGTTGCATAGTGGAACTGCACTATCACTAGGGGCACTATTCATTGTACATGATGAAAGTGCACCAAACTATAGGGCATGACGCATTATGAATAGTGGAACTACATCATACTATTGAGAATCGTACATCGTATTATGGTGCAAAGGGCAAGGTTGGCGGTGCAATAGTACCATACCAAGGTACAAAATGCATATTGCATGGTGAAGCTACAAAATACCAAGCTTGAGTATTTATAGTGGAACTGCACTATACCAAACTACAAGGTGCATGGTGTATAGTGCAAGTGCAGCGTAACTAGGTGCATTGTTTCTAGTGCATTATAATGCATGGTGAAACTACTAAATACCAAGGTCGACTTTGTATAGTGGAAGTGCACTTTACCAAGGTGCACGATGCATAGTGCAAGTGAACC
The DNA here is from genome assembly GCA_030674075.2 of Linum usitatissimum. Taxonomy (NCBI): domain Eukaryota; kingdom Viridiplantae; phylum Streptophyta; class Magnoliopsida; order Malpighiales; family Linaceae; genus Linum; species Linum usitatissimum. The sequence goes on along the minus strand of JAUJYP020000289.1, from coordinate 162,582 downwards.
GTAACTAGGTGCACAGTTCATAGTGCACGATGAAAGTGCACCATACCATAGTGCACTGTGCATTGTGAATGGCGGCACAACATCATACTACTGTGCATGTTACTTAGTGGCACTACACCGGTTTAAGGTTCAAAGTTCAAAGTGGGTGGTGGAACTGCGCCAGACCACGGTTCACAATGCATAGTGGAAATTCTCTGTACCTAGGTGCATGGTGGGAATACATTGTAACACGGTGTACTCCGCATGGTACATGATGGAAGTGCATCATACCATAGTGCATGGTGCATGGTGAATGGTGGAACCACATCATTCTAATTTGTAGGGTGTATACTACAACTACATCATAGTAAGGTGCCAAGTACAATGTGGATGGTGGAAGTGCACCCACCACGGTGCATGGTGCATAACCCATGGTGAAAGTACCCATGGTTTGAATTTGTATAGTGGAAATGCACCTGGACCAAGATGTAAGGCGCACGTTGCATAGTGGAACTGCACTATCACTAGGGCCACTATTCATTGTACATGATGAAAGTGCACCAAACTATAGGGCATGACGCATTATGAATAGTGGAACTACATCATACTATTGAGAACCGTACATCGTATTATGGTGCAAAGGGCAAGGTTGGCGGTGCAAGAGCACCATACCAAGGTACAAAATGTATATTGCATGGTGAAGCTACAAAATACCAAGGTTGAGTATTTATAGTGGAACTGCACTATACCAAATTGCAAGGTGCATGGTGTATAGTGCAAGTGCAGCGTAACTAGGTGCATTGTTGCTAGTGCATTATAATGCATGGTGAAACTACTAAATACCAAGGTCGACTTTGTATAGTGGAAGTGCACTTTACCAAGGTACACGATGCATAGTGCAAGTGAACCGTAACTAGGTGCACAGTTCATGGTGCACGATGAAAGTGCACCATACCATAGTGCACTCGTGCATTGTGAATGGCGGCACAACATCATACTACTGTGCATGTTACTTAGTGGCACTACACCGGTTTAAGGTTTAAAGTTCAAAGTGGGTGGTGGCAACTGCGCCGGACCACGGTTCACAATGCATAGTGGAAATTCTCTCGTACCTAGGTGCATGGTGGGAATGCATTGTAACACGGTGTACTCCGCATGGTACATGATGGAAGTGCATCATACCATAGTGCATGGTGCATGGTGAATGGTGGAACCACATCATTCTAATTTGTAGGGTGTATACTAGAACTACATCATAGTAAGGTGCCAAGTACAATGTGGATGGTGGAAGTGCACCCACCACGGTGCATGGTGCATAACCCATGGTGAAAGTACCCATGGTTTGAATTTGTATAGTGGAAATGCACTGGACCAAGATGTAAGGTGCACGTTGCACAGTGGAACTGCACTATCACTAGGGGCACTATTCATTGTACATGATGAAAGTGCACCAAACTATAGGGCATGACGCATTATGAATAGTGGAACTACATCATACTATTGAGAATCGTACATCGTATTATGGTGCAAAGGGCAAGGTTGGCGGTGCAATAGTACCATACCAAGGTACAAAATGCATATTGCATGGTTAAGCTACAAAATACCAAGCTTGAGTATTTATAGTGGAACTGCACTATACCAAACTGCAAGGTGCATGGTGTATAGTGCAAGTGCAGCGTAACTAGGTGCATTGTTGCTAGTGCATTATAATGCATGGTGAAACTACTAAATACCAAGGTCGACTTTGTATAGTGGAAGTGCACTTTACCAAGGTACACGATGCATAGTGCAAGTGAACCGTAACTAGGTGCACAGTTCATGGTGCACGATGAAAGTGCACCATACCATAGTGCACTCTGCATTGTGAATGGCGGCACAACATCATACTACTGTGCATGTTACTTAGTGGCACTACACCGGTTTAAGGTTCAAAGTTCAAAGTGGGTGGTGGAACTGCGCCAGACCACGGTTCACAATGCATAGTGGAAATTCTCTGTACCTAGGTGCATGGTGGGAATACATTGTAACACGGTGTACTCCGCATGGTACATGATGGAAGTGCATCATACCATAGTGCATGGTGCATGGTGAATGGTGGAACCACATCATTCTAATTTGTAGGGTGTATACTAGAACTACATCATAGTAAGGTGCCAAGTACAATGTGGATGGTGGAAGTGCACCCACCACGGTGCATGGTGCATAACCCATGGTGAAAGTACCCATGGTTTGAATTTGTATAGTGGAAATGCACTGGACCAAGATGTAAGGCGCACGTTGCATAGTGGAACTGCACTATCACTAGGGCCACTATTCATTGTACATGATGAAAGTGCACCAAACTATAGGGCATGACGCATTATGAATAGTGGAACTACATCATACTATTGAGAAGCGTACATCGTATTATGGTGCAAAGGGCAAGGTTGGCGGTGCAATAGTACCATACCAAGGTACAAAATGCATATTGCATGGTGAAGCTACAAAATACCAAGGTTGAGTATTTATAGTGGAACTGCACTATACCAAACTGCAAGGTGCATGGTGCATAGTGCAAGTGCAGCGTAACTAGGTGCATTGTTTCTAGTGCGTTATAATGCATGGTGAAACTACTAAATACCAAGGTTGACTTCTTATAGTGGAAGTGCACTTTACCAAGGTGCAGGATGCATAGTGCAAGTGAACCGTAACTAGGTGCACAGTTCATAGTGCACGATGAAAGTGCACCATACCATAGTGCACTCTGCATTGTGAATGGCGGCACAACATCATACTACTGTGCATGTTACTTAGTGGCACTACACCGGTTTAAGGTTCAAAGTTCAAAGTGGGTGGTGGAACTGCGCCGGACCACGGTTCACAATGCATAGTGGAAATTCTCCGTACCTAGGTGCATGGTGGGAATACATTGTAACACGGTGTACTCCGCATGGTACATGATGGAAGTGCATCATACCATAGTGCATGGTGCATGGTGAATGGTGGAACCACATCATTCTAATTTGTAGGGTGTATACTAGAACTACATCATAGTAAGGTGCCAAGTACAATGTGGATGGTGGAAGTGCACCCACCACGGTGCATGTGCATAACCCATGGTGAAAGTACCCATGGTTTGAATTTGTATAGTGGAAATGCACTTGGACCAAGATGTAAGGCGCACGTTGCATAGTGGAACCGCACTATCACTAGGGCCACTATTCATTGTACATGATGAAAGTGCACCAAACTATAGGGCATGACGCATTATGAATAGTGGAACTACATCATACTATTGAGAACGGTGCATCGTATTATGGTGCAAAGGGCAAGGTTGGCGGTGCAAGAGCACCATACCAAGGTACAAAATGTATATTGCATGGTGAAGCTACAAAATACCAAGGTTGAGTACTTATAGTGGAACTGCACTATACCAAACTGCAAGGTGCATGGTGTATAGTGCAAGTGCAGCGTAACTAGGTGCATTGTTGCTAGTGCATTATAATGCATGGTGAAACTACTAAATACCAAGGTCGACTTTGTATAGTGGAAGTGCAGTTTACCAAGGTGCATAGTGCATAGTACAAGTGAACCGTAACTAGGTGTACAGGTCATAGTGCACGATGAAAGTGCACCATACCATAATACACTTTGCATTGTGAATGGCGGAATAGCATCATACTACTGTGCATGTTACTTAGTTGCACTACGCCGGTTTAAGGTTCAAAGTGCTAGGTGGGTGGTGGAAATGGACCATACCGCGGTTCGCAATGCATAGTGGAAATTCTCTGTACCAGCGTGCACGGTCCATGGTGCATGGTGGAAAGGCATCAGAACGAAGTGTACTCCACATGGTACATGATAGAAGTGAATCATACCATAGTGCATGGTGCATGGTTGAACTGTATAATTCTAATTTGCAGGGTGTATACTGGAACTGCATCGTAGTAAGGTGCCAAGTACAAGGTGGATGTTGGAAGTGCACCCACCTTGTTGCAGGGTGCATATTCCATCGTGAAAATACCCATGGTTGACTCTGTATAGTGGAAATGCAGTGGACCAATCTGTAAGGTGCACGGTGCATAGTGGAACTGCACTATCAATGAGCCACTATTCATAGTACATGATTAAAGTGCACCAAACTATAGGGCATGACGCATTATGATCAGTCGAACTACATCATACTAATGAGAACGGTACATCGTATTATGGTGCAAAGTGTATGGTTGGCGGTGGAAGATCACCATACCAAGGTGCACAATGCATATTGCATGGTAAAGCTACACAATACCAAGATGGACTATTTATAGTGGAACTGCACTGTACAAAACAACAAGGTGCATGGTGCATAGTGCAAGTGCAGCGTAACTAGGTGCATAGTGCAAGTGCAGCGTAACTAGGTTCAGTGTTGCTACTGCATGATAATGCATGGCGAACTACAAAATACCAAGGTTGACTTTGTATAGTGGAAGTGCAATTTACCAAGGTGCATGGTGCATAGTACAACTGAACTGTAACTAGGTGCATAGTTCATAGTGCAAGATGAAAGTGCACCATACCATAGTGCACTATGCAGTGTGAATGGCGGAATAGCATCATAATACTGTGCTTGTTACTTAGTGGCACTACACCGGTTTAAGGTTCAAAGTGCAAGGTGGGTGGTGGAAATGCACCATACCACGGTTCGCAATCCATAGTGGAAATTCACTAAACCAACGTGCACGGTCCATGGTGCATTGTGAATGGCGGAACAGCATCATACTACTGTGCATGTTACTTAGTGGCACTACACCGGTTTAAGGTTCAAAGTGCAAGGTGGGTGGTGGAACTTCACTAGACCATGATTCCCAATGCATAATGGAAATTCACTGTACCAAGGTGCATGGTGGAAATGCATCATACCAAGCTGTACTCTGCATGGTACATGATAGAAGTGCATCATACCATAGTACATGGTGCATGGTGAATGGTGGAACTGCATCATTCTAATTTGCAGGGTGTATATTGGATTTGCATCGTAGTAAGGTGCCAAGTAAAAGGTGGATGGTGGAAGTGCACCCACCATGGTGCACGGTGCATAATCCATGGTGAAAGTACCCATGGTTGACTTTGTATAGTGGAAATGCAATGGACCAATTATAAGGTGCACGGTGAATAGTGGAACTGCACTATCACTAGGGCCACTATTCATAGTAGATGATGAAAGTGCACCAAACTATAGGGCATGACGCATTATGAATAGTGGAACTACATTATACTAATGAGAACTGTACATCGTATTATGGTGCAGAGTGTAAGGTTAGCGGTGGAAGAGCACCATACAAAGGTGCACAATGCACCATGCCATAGTGAATTGTGCATTGTGAATGGCGGAACAGCATCATACTACTGTGCATGTTACTTAGTGGCACTACACCGGTTTAAGGTTCAAAGTGCAAGGTGGGTGGTGGAACTTCACTAGACCATGATTCACAATGCATAATGGAAATTCACTGTACCAAGGTGCATGGTGGAAATGCATCATACCAAGCTGTACTCTGCATGGTACATGATAGAAGTGCATCATACCATAGTACATGGTGCATGGTGAATGGTGGAACTGCATCATTCTAATTTGCAGGGTGTATATTGGATTTGCATCGTAGTAAGGTGCCAAGTAAAAGGTGGATGGTGGAAGTGCACCCACCATGGTGCACGGTGCATAATCCATGGTGAAAGTACCCATGGTTGACTTTGTATAGTGGAAATGCACTGGACCAACTATAAGGTGCACGGTGAATAGTGGAACTACACTATCCATAGGGCCACTATTCATAGTACATGATGAAAGTGCACCAAACCATAGGGCATGACGTATTATGAATAGTGGAACTACATAATACTAATGAGAACGGTGCATCATATTATGGTGCAAAATGTAAGGTTGGCGGTGGAAGAGCACCACACCAAGGTGCACAATGCATATTGCATGGTAAAGCTACACAATACAAAGATTGACGATTTATAGTGGAACTCCACTGTACAAAACTGCAAGGTGCACGGTGCATTATGCAAGTACAGCGTAACTAGGTGCATAGTGCAAGTGCAGCGTAACTAGGTGCATTGTTGCTAGTGCATGATAATGCATGGCGAAGCTACAAAATACCAAGGTCGACTTTGTATAGTGGAAATGCACTTTACCAAGGTGCATGGTGTATAGTTCAAGTGAACCGTGACTAGGTGTACAGTTCATAGTGCACGATGAAAGTGCACCATACCATAGTGCACTGTGCAGTGTGAATAGCGGAACATCATCATACTACTGTGCCTGTTACTTAGTGGTACTACACCGGTTTAAAGTTCAAAGTGCAAGGTGGGTGGTGGAAATGTACCATACCACGGTTCGCAATGTGTAGTGGAAATTCACTATACCAACGTGCACGATCCATGGTGCATGGTGGAAATGCATCGTAACCAGGTGTACTCTGACTGGTACATGATAGAAGTGCATCATACCATAGTGCATGGTGCATGGTGGAACTGTATCACTCTAATTTGCACGGTGTATACTGGAACTGCATCGTAGTAAGATGCCAACTACAAGGTGGATGTTGGAAGTGCACCCACAATGTTGCAGGGTGCATAATCCATGGTGAAAGTACCCATGGTTCACTTTGTATAGTGGAAATGCAGTGGACCAATCTGTAACGTGCATGGTGCATAGTGGAACTGCACTATCACTAGGGCCACTATTCATAATAGATGATGAAAGTGCACCAAACTATAGGGCATGACGCATTATGAATAGTGGAACTACATTATACTAATGAGAACGGTACATCGTATTATGGTGCAGAGTGTACGGTTGGCGGTGGAAGAGCACCATACAAAGGTGCACAATGCACCATGCCATAGTGTATTGTGCATTGTGAATGGCGGAACAGCATCATACTACTGTGCATGTTAGTTAGTGGCACTACACCAGTTTAAGGTTCAAAGTGCAAGGTGGGTGGTGGAACTTCACTAGACCATGATTCACAATTCATAATGGAAATTCACTGTACCAAGGTGCATGGTGGAAATGCATCATACCAAGCTGTACTCTGCATGGTACATGATAGAAGTGCATCATACCATAGTACATGGTGCATGGTGAATGGTGGAACTGCACCATTCTAATTTGCAGGGTGTATATTGGATTTGCATCGTAGTAAGGTGCCAAGTAAAAGGTGGATGGTGGAAGTGCACCCACCATGGTGCACGGTGCATAATCCATGGTGAAAGTACCCATGGTTGACTTTGTATAGTGGAAATGCACTGGACCAACTATAAGGTGCACGGTGAATAGTGGAACAACACTATCCATAGGGCCACTATTCATAGTTAATGATGAAAGTGCACCAAACCATAGGGCATGACGTATTATGAATAGTGGAACTACATTATACTAATGAGAACGGTACATCGTATTACGGTGCAAAGTGCAAGGTTGGCAGTGGAAGAGCACGATACCAAGGTGCACAATGTATATTGCATCGTGAAGCTACACAATACCAAGTTTGACTATTTATAGTGGATCTGCACTGTACCAAACTGCAAGGTGCATGTTGCATAGTGCAAGTGCAGCATAACTAGGTGCATTGTTGCTAGTGCATGATAATGCATGGTGAAACTACAAAATTCCAAGGTCGACTTTGTATAGTGGAAATGCACTTTCCCAATGTGCATGGTGCATAGTGCAAGTGAACCGTAACTAGGTGCACTATTCATAGTGCACGATGAAACTGCACCATATCATAGTGAACTGTTCATTGTGAATGGCGGAACAACATCATACTACTGTGCATGTTACTTAGTGGGACTACACCGGTCTCAGGTTCAAAGTGCATGGTGGGTGGTGGAACTACACCAGACCACGGTTCACAATGCATAGTGGAAATTCACTATACCAAGGTGCACGGTCCATGGTGCATGGTGGAAATACATCGTAACAAGATGTACTCTGCATGGTACATGATTGACGTGCATTATACTATAGTGCATGGTGCACGGTGAATGGTGGAACTGCATCATTCTAATTTGCAGGGTGTATACGGGATTTGCATTGTAGTAAGGTGCCAAGCACAACGTGGATAGTGGAAGTGCACCCCCCACAGTGCACGGTGCATAGTCTGTACCATGATTGACTTTGTGTACTGGAAATGCACTGGACCAGCTGTAAGGTGCATGGTGCATAGTGGAACTACACTATCACTACGGCCACTATTCACAGTACATGATGAAAGTGCACCAAAACATAGAGCATGACGCATTATGATTAGTGGAACTACATCATACTAATAAGAACGGTGCATCGTATTATGGTGCAAAGTGCAAGGTTGGCGGTGGAAGAGCACCATACCAAGGTGCACAATGCATATTGCATGGTGAAGCTACAAAATACCAAGGTTGACTATTTATTGTGGAACTACACTGTACCAAATGCAAGGTGCATGGTGCATAGTGCAAGTCCAACATAACTAGGTGCATTCCTGCTAGTGCAAGATAATGCATGGTGAAACTACAAAATACCTAGGTCGACTTTGTATAGTGGAAGTTCACTTTACCAAGGCGCATGGTGCATAGTGCAAGTGAACCGTAACTAAGTGCACAGTTCATAGTGCATGAAGAATGTGCACCATACCATAGTGCACTGTGCATTGTGAATGGTGGAACAGCATCATACGTCTGTGCATGTTACTAAGTGGCACTACATCGTTTTAAAGTTCAAAGTGCAAGGTGGGTCGTGGAAATGCACACGACCACGGGTCACAATGCATAGTGGAAATTCACAATACCAAGGTGCGTGGTGGAAATGCATTGTAACAAGGTGTACTCTGCACGGTACATGATAGAAGTGCATCATACCATAGCGCCTGGTGCATGGTCAATAGTGAATGGTGGAACTGCATCAGTCTAATTTGCAGGGTGTATTTTAGAACTGCATCCTAGTAAGGTGCCAAGTACAAGGTGGATGGTTGAACTACACCCACCACGTTGCACGGTGCATAGGCCATGGTGAAAGTACCCATGTTTGACTTTGTATAGTACAAATACACGCTTTACCAAGCTGTAAGGTGCACCGTGCATAGTGGAACTGCATTATCACTAGGGCCACTATTCATAGTACATGATGAAAGTGCACCAAACCATAGGGCATGACTCATCATGAATAGTGGAACTACATCATACTAATGAGAACGGTGCATCATATTATGGTGCAAAGTTCAAGGTTGGCGGTGGAAGAGCACCATACCAAGGTGGACAATGCATATTGCATGGTGAAGCTACACAATACCAAGGTTGACTATTTATAGTGGAACTGAACTGTACCAAACTAGGTGCATGGTTCGTAGTGCAAGTGCAGCGTAACTAGGTGCATTGTTGGTAGTGCATGATAATGCGTGGTGAAACTACAAACTACCAAGGTCGACTTTATATAGTGTAAGTGCTCTTACCAAGATGCATGGTGCATAATGCAAGTGAACTGTAACTAGGTGCACAGTTCATAGTGCACGATGAAAGTACACCATACCATAGTGCACACTGTATTGTGAATGGCGGAACAGCATCATATTACTATGCATATTACTTAGTGGGACCACACCGGTTTAAGGTTCAAAATGCAAGGTGGGTGGTGGAAATGCACCAGCCCACACAATGGATAGTAAAAATTCGTTGTACCAAGGTGCACGGTCCATGGTGCATGGTGGAAATTCACCGTAGCAAGGTGTACTCTGCATGGTACATGATTGAAGTGCATCATACCATAGTGTATGCAGAATGGTGGAACTATATCATTCTAATTTGTTGGGTGTATACTGGGACTGCATCATAGTAACGTGCCAAGTACAAGGTGGATAGTGGAAGTGCACCCACCACGGTGCACAGTCCATAGTCCATGGTGAAACTACCCATGGTTGACTTCGTATAGGAGAAATGCACTAGACCAACCTGTAAGGTGCACGGTGCATAATGCGGCGTAACTAGGTGCATTGTTGCAAGTGCATGATAATGCATGGTGAAACTACAAAATACCAAGGTCGACTTTGTGTAGTGGAAGTGCAATTTACAAAGGTGCATGGTGCATAATGCAAGTGATCCGTAACTAGGTGCACGATTCATAGTGCACGATGAAAGTGCACCATACCATAGTGCACTTGTGCATTGTGAATGGTGGAACGAAAGATCATACGTCTGTGCATGTTACTAAGTGGCACTACATCGTTTTAAGGTTCAAAGTGCTAGGTGGGTGGTGGAAATGCACACGACCACGGGTCACAATGCATAGTGGAAATTCACAATACCAAGGTGCGTGGTGGAAATGCATTGTAACAAGGTGTACTCTGCACGGTACATGATAGAAGTGCATCATACCATAGCGCCTGGTGCATGGTCAATAGTGAATGGTGGAACTGCATCAGTCTAATTTGCAGGGTGTATTTTAGAACTGCATCCTAGTAAGGTGCCAAGTACAAGGTGGATGGTTGAACTACACCCACCACGTTGCACGGTGCATAGGCCATGGTGAAAGTACCCATGTTTGACTTTGTATAGTACAAATACACGCTTTACCAAGCTGTAAGGTGCACCGTGCATAGTGGAACTGCATTATCACTAGGGGCCACTATTCATAGTACATGATGAAAGTGCACCAAACCATAGGGCATGACTCATCATGAATAGTGGAACTACATCATACTAATGAGAACGGTGCATCATATTATGGTGCAAAGTTCAAGGTTGGCGGTGGAAGAGCACCATACCAAGGTGGACAATGCATATTGCATGGTGAAGCTACACAATACCAAGGTTGACTATTTATAGTGGAACTGAACTGTACCAAACTAGGTGCATGGTTCGTAGTGCAAGTGCAGCGTAACTAGGTGCATTGTTGGTAGTGCATGATAATGCGTGGTGAAACTACAAACTACCAAGGTCGACTTTATATAGTGTAAGTGCTCTTACCAAGATGCATGGTGCATAATGCAAGTGAACTGTAACTAGGTGCACAGTTCATAGTGCACGATGAAAGTACACCATACCATAGTGCACACTGTATTGTGAATGGCGGAACAGCATCATATTACTATGCATATTACTTAGTGGGACCACACCGGTTTAAGGTTCAAAATGCAAGGTGGGTGGTGGAAATGCACCAGCCCACACAATGGATAGTAAAAATTCGTTGTACCAAGGTGCACGGTCCATGGTGCATGGTGGAAATTCACCGTAGCAAGGTGTACTCTGCATGGTACATGATTGAAGTGCATCATACCATAGTGTATGCAGAATGGTGGAACTATATCATTCTAATTTGTTGGGTGTATACTGGGACTGCATCATAGTAACGTGCCAAGTACAAGGTGGATAGTGGAAGTGCACCCACCACGGTGCACAGTCCATAGTCCATGGTGAAACTACCCATGGTTGACTTCGTATAGGAGAAATGCACTAGACCAACCTGTAAGGTGCACGGTGCATAATGCAGCGTAACTAGGTGCATTGTTGCAAGTGCATGATAATGCATGGTGAAACTACAAAATACCAAGGTCGACTTTGTGTAGTGGAAGTGCAATTTACAAAGGTGCATGGTGCATAATGCAAGTGATCCGTAACTAGGTGCACAGTTCATAGTGCACGATGAAAGTGCACCATACCATAGTGCACTGTGCATTGTGAATGGTGGAACAGCATCATACGTCTGTGCATGTTACTAAGTGGCACTACATCGTTTTAAGGTTCAAAGTGCTAGGTGGGTGGTGGAAATGCACACGACCACGGGTCACAATGCATAGTGGAAATTCACAATACCAAGGTGCGTGGTGGAAATGCATTGTAACAAGGTGTACTCTGCACGGTACATGATAGAAGTGCATCATACCATAGCGCCTGGTGCATGGTGAATAGTGAATGGTGGAACTGCATCATTCTAATTTGCAGGGTGTATTTTAGAACTGCATCCTAGTAAGGTGCCAAGTACAAGGTGGATGGTGGAACTACACCCACCACGTTGCACGGTGCATAGGCCATGGTGAAAGTACCCATGTTTGACTTTGTATAGTACAAATACACGCTTTACCAAGCTGTAAGGTGCACCGTGCATAGTGGAACTGCATTATCACTAGGGCCACTATTCATAGTACATGATGAAAGTGCACCAAACCATAGGGCATGACTCATCATGAATAGTGGAACTACATCATACTAATGAGAACGGTGCATCATATTATGGTGCAAAGTTCAAGGTTGGCGGTGGAAGAGCACCATACCAAGGTGGACAATGCATATTGCATGGTGAAGCTACACAATACCAAGGTTGACTATTTATAGTGGAACTGAACTGTACCAAACTAGGTGCATGGTTCGTAGTGCAAGTGCAGCGTAACTAGGTGCATTGTTGGTAGTGCATGATAATGCGTGGTGAAACTACAAACTACCAAGGTCGACTTTATATGGTGTAAGTGCACTTACCAAGATGCATGGTGCATAATGCAACTGAACTGTAACTAGGTGCACAGTTCATAGTGCACGATGAAAGTACACCATACCATAGTGCACACTGCATTGTGAATGGCGGAACAGCATCATATTACTATGCATATTACTTAGTGAGACCACACCGGTTTAAGGTTCAAAATGCAAGGTGGGTGGTGGAAATGCACCAGCCCACACAATGGATAGTAAAAATTCGTTGTACCAAGGTGCACGGTCCATGGTGCATGGTGGAAATTCACCGTAGCAAGGTGTACTCTGCATGGTACATGATTGAAGTGCATCATACCATAGTGTATGCAGAATGGTGGAACTATATCATTCTAATTTGTTGGGTGTATACTGGGACTGCATCATAGTAACGTGCCAAGTACAAGGTGGATAGTGGAAGTGCACCCACCACGGTGCACGATCCATAGTCCATGGTGAAACTACCCATGGTTGACTTCGTATAGGAGAAATGCACTAGACCAACACATGAAGGTGCACGGTGCATAATGCGGCGTAACTAGGTGCATTGTTGCAAGTGCATGATAATGCATGGTGAAACTACAAAATACCAAGGTCGACTTTGTGTAGTGGAAGTGCAATTTACAAAGGTGCATGGTGCATAATGCAAGTGATCCGTAACTAGGTGCACAGTTCATAGTGCACGATGAAAGTGCACCATACCATAGTGCACTGTGCATTGTGAATGGCGGAACAACATCATACTACTGTGCATGTTACTTAGTGGCACTACACCGTTTTAAGGTTCAAAGTGCAAGGTGGGTGGTGGAAATGCACCAGACCACGGTTCACAATGCATAGTGGAAATTCACTGTTCCAAGGTGCACGGTGCACGGTGGAAATGCATCGTGAAAAGGTGTATTCTGCATGGTACATGATAGAAGTGCATCGTACCATTATGCATGGTGTATGTTGAATGGTGGAACTGCATCATTCTAATTTGCAGGGTGTATACTGGAACTGCATCATAGTAAGGTGCCCAGTACAAGGTGGATAATGGAAGTCCACCCACCAAACTATAGGGCATGATGCATTATGAATAGTGGAACTAGATCATACTAATGAGAATGATGCATCGTGTTATGGTGCAAAGTGCTAGGTTGGAGGTGCAAGAGCAGCATGCCAAGGTGCACAATGCATATTGCTTGGTGAAGCTACACAATACCAAGGTTGACTATTTATAGTGGAACTGCACTGTACCAAACTGTAAGGTGCATGGTGCATAGTGCAGCGTAACTAGGTGCATTGTTGCTCACGATAATGCATGGTGAAACTACAAAGTACCAAGGTTGACTTTGTATAGTGGAAGTGCACTTTACCAAGGTGCATGGTGAATAGTGCAAGTGAACCGTAACTAGGTGCACAGTTCATAGTGCACGATGAAAGTGCACTATACCATAGTGCACTGTGCAAGTGAACCGTAACTAGGTGCACAGTTCATAGTGCACGATGAAAGTGCACCATACCATAGTGCACTATGCATTGTGAATGGCGGAACAGCATCATACTACTGTGCATGTTACTTAGTGGCACTACACCGTTTTAAGGTTCAAAGTGCAAGCTGGGTGGTGGAAATGCACCAGACCATGGTTCACAATGCATATTGGAAATTCATTATACCAAGGTGCACGGTCCATGGTGCACGGCGGAAATGCATTGTAACAAGGTGTATTCTACATGGTACATGATAGAAGTGCATCATACCATAGTGCATGGCGCAAGGTGAACGGTGGATCTGCATCATTCTAATTTGCAGGGTGTATACTCAAACTGCAACGTAGTAATGTGCCAAGTACAAGGTGGATGGTGGAATTGCACCAACCATGGTGCACGGTGCATAGTCCATGGTGAATGTACCAATGGTTGACTTTATATAGTGGAAATGCACTGGACCAAGCTGTAAGTTGCACGGTGCATAGTGGAACTACACTATCACTAGGTGCACTATTCATAGTACATGATGAAGTTCACCAAACTATAGCGCAAGACGCATTATCAATAGTGGAACAACATCATACTACTGTGCATGTTACTTAGTGGCACTACACCGTTTTAAGGTTCAAAGTGCAAGGTGGGTGGTGGAAATGCACCAGACCACGGTTCACAATGCATAGTGGAAATTCACTGTTCCAAGGTGCACGGTGCACGGTGGAAATGCATCGTGAAAAGGTGTATTCTGCATGGTACATGATAGAAGTGCATCGTACCATTATGCATGGTGCATGTTGAATGGTGGAACTGCATCATTCTAATTTGCAGGGTGTATACTGGAACTGCATCGTAGTAAGGTGCCCAGTACAAGGTGGATAATGGAAGTCCACCCACCAAACTATAGGGCATGATGCATTATGAATAGTGGAACTAGATCATACTAATGAGAATGATGCATCGTGTTATGGTGCAAAGTGCTAGGTTGGAGGTGCAAGAGCAGCATGCCAAGGTGCACAATGCATATTGCTTGGTGAAGCTACACAATACCAAGGTTGACTATTTATAGTGGAACTGCACTGTACCAAACTGTAAGGTGCATGGTGCATAGTGCAGCGTAACTAGGTGCATTGTTGCTCACGATAATGCATGGTGAAACTACAAAATACCAAGGTTGACTTTGTATAGTGGAAGTGCACTTTACCAAGGTGCATGGTGAATAGTGCAAGTGAACCGTAACTAGGTGCACAGTTCATAGTGCACGATGAAAGTGCACTATACCATAGTGCACTGTGCAAGTGAACCGTAACTAGGTGAACAGTTCATAGTGCACGATGAAAGTGCACCATACCATAGTGCACTATGCATTGTGAATGGCGGAACAGCATCATACTACTGTGCATGTTACTTAGTGGCACTACACCGTTTTAAGGTTCAAAGTGCAAGCTGGGTGGTGGAAATGCACCAGACCATGGTTCACAATGCATATTGGAAATTCATTATACCAAGGTGCACGGTCCATGGTGCATGGCGGAAATGCATTGTAACAAGGTGTATTCTACATGGTACATGATAGAAGTGCATCATACCATAGTGCATGGCGCAAGGTGAACGGTGGATCTGCATCATTCTAATTTGCAGGGTGTATACTCGAACTGCAACGTAGTAATGTGCCAAGTACAAGGTGGATGGTGGAATTGCACCAACCATGGTGCACGGTGCATAGTCCATGGTGAATGTACCAATGGTTGACTTTATATAGTGGAAATGCACTGGACCAAGCTGTAAGTTGCACGGTGCATAGTGGAACTACACTATAACTAGGTGCACTATTCATAGTACATGATGAAGTTCACCAAACTATAGCGCAAGACGCATTATCAATAGTGGAACAACATCATACTACTGTGCATGCTACTTAGTCGCACTACACCGTTTTAAGGTTCAAAGTGCAAGGTGGGTGGTGAAAATGCACCAGACCATGGTTCACAATGCATAGTGGAAATTCAGTATAGCAAGGTGCATGGTCCATGGTGCATGTTGGAAATTCATAGTAACAAGGTGTACTCTCCATGGTACATGATAGGAGTGCATCATACCATAATGAATGGTGGAACTGAATCATTCTAATTTGCAGGGTGTATACTGAAACTGCATCGTAGTAAGGTGCCAAGTACAAGGTGGATAATGGAAGTCCACCCACCAAACTATAGGGCATGATGCATTATGAATAGTGGAACTAGATCATACTAATGAGAACGATGCATCGTGTTATGGTGCAAAGTGCTAGGTTGGAGATGCAAGAGCACTATGCAAAGATGCACAATGCATATTGCATGGTGAAGCTACAAAATACCAAGGTTGACTATTTATAGTGGAACTGCACTGTACCAAACTGCAAGGTGCATGGTGCATAGTGCAGCGTAACTAGGTGCATTGTTGCTAGTGCACGATAATGCATGGTGAAACTACAAAATACCAAGTTCGACTTTGTATAGTGGAAGTGCACTTTACCAAGGTGCATGGTGCATAGTGCAATTGAACCATAACTAGGTGCACAGTTCATAGTGCACAATGAAAGTGCACTATACCATAGTGCACTGTGCAAGTGAACCGTAACTAGGTGTATAGTTTATAGTGCATGATGAAAGTGCACCATACCATAGTGCACTATGCATTGTAAATGGCGGAATAGCATCATACTAATGTGCATGTTAATTAGTGGCACTACACCAGTTTAAGGTTCAAAGTGCAAGGTGGGTGGTGGAAATGCACCAGACCACGGTTCACAATGCATAGTGGAAACTCACTGTACCAAGGTGCACGGTCCATGGTGCACTGTGGAAATGCATCGTAAAAATGTGTACTCTACATAGTACATGATAGAAGTGAATCATACTATAGTGCATGGTGCTTGGTGAATGGTGGAACTGCATAATCCTAATTTACAGGGTGTATTCTGCAACTTCATCGTAGTAAGATGCCAAGTACAAGGTGGATAGTGGAAGTGTACCCACCACGATGCACGATGCATAGTTCATTGTTAATGTACCCACGGTTGAATTTGTATTGTGGAAATGCACTGGACGAAGCTGTAAGGTGCACGGTGCATAGTGGAACTGCACTATCACTAGGTGCACTATTCATAGTACATGATGGAAGTTCACCAAACTATAGGGCATGATGCATTATGAATAGTGGAACTACATCATACTAATGAGAACGGTGCATCATATTATGGTGAAAAGTGTAAGGTTGGCGGTGGAAGAGCATCATACCAAGGCGCACAATGCATATTGCATGGTGAAGCTACACAATACCAAGGTTGACTACTTATAGTGGAACTACACTGTACCAAACTGCAAGGTGCATGGTGCATAGTGCAAGTGTAGCGTAACTAGGTGCATTGTTGCCAGTGCATGATAATGGATGGTGAAACGAAAAAATACCAAGGTCGAGTTTGTATAGTGGAAGTGCACTTTACCAAGGTGCATGGTGCATAGTGCAAGTGAACCGTAACCAGGTGCACAGTTCATAGTGCACGATGAAAGTGCACCATACCATAGTGCACTGTGCATTGTGAATGGCGGAACAGCATCATACTACTGTGCATGTTACTTAGTGGCACTACACCGTTTTAACGTTCAAAGTGCAAGGTGGGTGGTGGAAATGCACCAGACCACGGTTCACAATGCATAGTGGAAATTCATTGCACCAAGGTGCACGGTCCATGGTGCATGGGGGACATGTATCGTAACAAGGTGTACTCTACATGGTACATGATAGAAGTGCATCATACAATAGTGCATGGTGTAGGGTGAATGTGGAATTGCATCATTCTAATTTGCACGCTGTATAATGGAACTACATCGTAGTTAGGTATCAAGTATAAGGTGGATGGTGGAAGTTCACCCACCATGATGCCCGATGCATAGTTCATGGTGAAAGTACCCATGGTTGACTTTGTATAGTGGAACTACACTATCAAAAGGTGCGCTAGTCATAGTCCATGATCAAAGTGCACCAAACTATAGGGCATAACGCATTAGCAATATTGGAAGTACATAATACTAATGAGAATGATGCATCGTGTTATGGTGCAAAGTGTAAGGTTGGCGGTCGAAGAGCACCATACCAAGGTGCACAATGCATATTGCATGGTCAAGCTACACAATACCAAGATTGACTATTTATAATGGATCTGCACTGTACCAAACTGTAAGCTGCATGGTGCATAGTGCAAGTGCAGCGGAACTAGGTCCATTGTTGCTAGTTTATGATAATGCATGGTGAAACTACAAAACACAAAGGTCGACTTTATATAGCGAAAATGCATATTATCAAGGTGCATGGTGCATAGTCAAAGTGAACCGTAACTAGGTGCACAGTTCATAGTGCACGATGAAAGTGCACCATACCATAGTGCACTATGCATTGTGAATGGCGGAACAACATCATACTACTGTGCATGTTACTTAGTGGCACTACACCGTTTTAAGGTTCAATGTGCAAGGTGGGTGGTGGAAATGCACCAGACCACGGCTCACAATGCATAGTGGAAATTCACTATACCAAGGTCCACGGTCCATGGTGCATGGTGGAAATGCAACAGAAAATGGTGTACTCTGCATGGTATAGGATAGAAGTGCATCATACCATAGTGCATGGTGAATGCTGGAACTACATCATTCTATTTTGTAGGGTTTATGCTGGAACTGCATCATAGTAAATTTTCAAGTAGAAGGTGGATGGTGGAAGTGCACCCACCACGATGCACGATGCAGAGTCCATGGTGAAAGTACCCATGATTGACTATGAATAGTGGAAATGCACTTGACCAAGCTATACGGTGCATGCGGCATAGTGGAACTGCACTATCACAAGGTGCACTATTCATAGGAAATGATGAAAGTGCACCAAACTATAGGGCATAACGCAATAACAATATTGGAACTACATCATACTAATGAGAACAGTGCATCGTATTATGGTGCAAAGTGCACGGTAGGTGGTGGATGAGCTCCATACCAAGGTGCACAATGCATATTGTATGGCGAAGCTACACAATACCAAGGATGACTGTTTAAATTAGAACTGCACTGTAACAAACTATAAGGTGCATGGTGCATAGTGCAAGTGTAGAGTAACTAGGTCCATTGTTGCTAGTGCATGATAATGCATGGTGAAACAACAAAACACCAAGGTCGAATTTGTATAGCGGTAGTGCATTTTAACAAGGTGCATGGTGCATAGTGCAAGTGAACCGTAACTAGGTGCATAGTTCATAGTGCATGATGAAAGTTCACCATACCATAGTGCACTGTGCATTGTGAATGGCGGAACACCATTATACTACTGTGCATGTTACTTAATGGCTCTACACCGTTTTAAGGTTCAAAGTGCAAGGTGGGTGGTGGAAATGCACCAGTCCACGGTTCACAATGCATAGTGGAAATTCACTGTACCAAGGTGCACGCTCCATGGTGCATGGTGGAAATGCATTGTAACAAGGTGTACACTACATGGTACATGATAAAAGTGCATCATACCATAGTGCATCGTGCATGGTGAATGGTTGATCTGCATCATTCTAATATGCAGGGTGTATACTGGAATTGCATCGTAGTAAGTTGCCAAGTACAAGATGGATGGTGGAAGTGCACCCACCACGGTGCAAGATGCATAGTTCATGGTGAAAGTACCCATGGTTGACTTTGAATAATGGAAATGCACTTGACCAAGCTATACGGTGCATGGTGCATAGTGGAACTCCACTATCACAAGGTGCACTATTCATAGTACATGATGAAAGTGCACCAAACTGTAGGGCATAACGCAATATCAATAGTGGAACTACATCATACTAATGAGAACGCTGCATCGTATTGTGGTGCAAAGTGCCCTGTAGGCAGTGGAAGAGCACCATACCAGGGTGCACAATGCATATTGTATGGTGAAGCTACACAATACCAAGGTTGACTAATTATAGTGGAACTACACTGTACCAAACTGCAATGTGCATGGTGGATAGTGCAAGTGCAGCGTAACTAGGTGCATTGTTGCTAGTGCATAATAATGCATGGTGAAACTACAAAATTCCAAGGTCGACTTTGTATACTGGAAGTGCACTTTACCAAGGTGCATGGCGCATAGAGCAAGTGAACCGTAACTAGGTGCAAATTCACTGTGCATTGTGAATTGCGGAACAACATTGATACTACTGTGAATGTTAATTAGTGGCACTACACCGGTTTAATGTTCAAAGTGCAAGGTGGGTGGTGGAAATGCACCAGACCACGGTTCACAATGCATAGTGGAAATTCACTGTACCAAGGTGCACGGTCCATGGTGCATGGTGGAAAGGCATCGTAAGAAGGTTTACTCTACATGGTGCATGATAGAAGAGCATCATACCATAGTGCATGTTGCATGGTGAATGTTGGAAATGCAGCATTCTATTTTGCAGGGTGTATACTGGAACTGCATTGTAGTAAGATGCCAAGTACAAGGTGGATGTTCGAACTGCACCCACAACGGTGCACGATGCATAGTCCATGGTGAAAGTACCCCTGTTTTACTTTATATAGTGGAAATGCACTCAACCAAGCTTTAATATGCACGGTGCGTAGTGGAACTGCGCTATCACTATGTGCACTATTCATAGTACATGATGAAAGTGCAGCAAACTATAGGGCATGACGCATTAGCAATAGTGGAACTACATCATACTATTGAGAACGGTGCATCGTATTATGGTGCAAAGTGCAAAGTTGGCGGTGGAAGAGCACCATAGCAAGGTGCACAATGCATATTGCATGGTGACGCTACACAATAACAAGGTTTACTATTTATAGTGGAACTCCACTGTACCAAACTGTATTATACCACGGGGCACGGTGCGTAGTCCATGGTGAAAGTACCCATGGTTCACGTTGTATAGTGGAAATGCATTGGACCAAGCTATAAGGGGCACGGTCCATAGTGGAACTTCACTATCACTAGGTGCACTATTCATAGTACATGATGAATGTGCACCAAACTATAGGCCATGATGTATTATGAATAGTGGAACTACATCATACTAATAAGAACGGTGCATCGTATTATGGTGCAAGGTGGAAGAGCACCATACCAAGGTGCACAATGCCGATTGCATGGTGAAGCTACACAATACCAAGGTTGACTATTTATAGTGGAACTGCGTTGTACCAAACTGCAAGGTGCATAGTGCAAAGTGCAATTGCTACGTAACTGGGTGCATTGTTTCTAGTGGATGACAATGCATGGTGAAACTACAAAATACCAAGGTCGACTTTGTATAGTGGAAGTGCTTTTTACCAAGGTGCATGGTGCATAGTGAAAGTGAACCGTAACTAGGTGCACAGTTTATAATGCACGATGAAAGTGCACCATACCATAATGCACTTTGCATTGTGAATCGCGGAACAGCATCATACTACTATGCATGTTCCTTAGTGGCACTACACCGGTTTAAGGTTCAAAGTACAAGGTGGGTGGGGCAAATGCACCAGACCATGGTTCACAATGCATAATTGAAATTCACTATAACAAGGTGCACGGTCCATGGTGCATGGTGGAAATGCATCGTAACAAAGTGTATTCTACATGGTACATGATAGAAGTGCATCATACCATAGTGCATGGTGAATGGTGAATGGTGGAACTGTATCATTCTAATTTGTAGGGTATATACTGGAACTGCATCGTTGTAAGGTGCAAAGTACAAAGTGGATGGGGGAAGTGCACCCACCAATGGGCACGATGCATAGTCCATGGTGACTTGTATAGTGGAAATGCACTGGACCAAGGTGTAAGGTGCACGGTGCATAGTGGAACTGCACTATCACTAGGTGCACTATTTATAGTACATGATGAAATTGCACAAAACTATTGGGAATGATGCATTAAGAATAGTGGAACTGCATCATAGTAATGAGAACGGTGCATCGTATTATTGTGCAAAGTGCAAGCCTGATGGTGGAAGAGCACCATACCAAGGTGCACAGTGTATATTGCATGGGAAAGCTACGCAATACCAAGGCTGACGATTTATAGTGGAACTGCACTGTACCAAACTGCAAGGTGCATGGTGCATAGTGCAAGTGCAGCGTAACTGGGTGCATTGTTGCTAGTGCATGATAATGCATGCTGAAAGTACAAAATACCGAGGTCGAATTTGTATAGTGGAAGTGCACTTTACTAAGGTGCATGGTGTATAGTGCAAGTGAACCGTAACTAGGTGAAAAGTTTATTCTACAGGACGAAAGTGTAGTGTGCATTGTGAATGGCGGTACAACATCATACTACTGTGCATGTTTCTTAGTGGCACTTTCATCGTGCAGCGTAACTAGGTGCATTGTTGCTAGTGCATGATAATACATAATGTAACTACAAAATACCATGGTCGACATGGAATAGGGAAGTGTACTTTACCAAGGTGCATGAGGCATATTTCAAGGGAACTGTAACTACCTGCACAGTTTATAGTGCATGATGAAAGTGCACAATACCATAATATAGTGCACTATGCATTGTGAAAGGCGGAACAACATCATACTACTGTGCATGTAACTTAGAGGAACTACAACGGTTTAAGGTTAAAAGTGCAAGGTGGGTGGTGGAAATGTACCAGACCACGGTTGATAATGCATAGTGGAAATTCATTGTACCAAGGTGCACTGTCCATGGTGCATGGTGGAAATGCATCATAACAAGGTATATTCTGCATTGTACCTGATAGAAGTGCATAATCCATAGTGCATGGTGCATGGGGAATAGTTGGAACTGCATCATTCTAATTTGAAGGGTGTATACTAGAACTGCATCGTAGTAAGGTGCCATGTACAAGGTGGATGGTGGAAGTGCATCCACCGCGGGGCACGGTGCATAGACCATGGTGAAAGTACCCATGGTTGACGTTGTATAGTGGAAATGCACTGGACCATGCTGTAAGGTGCACGGTGCATAATGGAACTCCACTATCACTAGGTGCACTATACATAGTATATGATGAAAGTGCACCAAACTACAGGCCATGATGCATTATGAATAGTGGAACTACATCATACTAATGAGATCGGTGCATCGTATTATGGTGCAAAGTGCAAGGTTGGCGGTGGAAGAGCACCATATCAAGGTACAAAATGCATATTGCTTGGTGAAGCTACACAATACCAAGGATGACTATTTATAGTGGAAATGCACTGTATCAAACTGTAAGGTGCACGGTGCATAGTGCAAGTGCAGCGCAACTAGGTGCATTTTTGTTACTGCATGATAATGCATGGTGAAACTATAAAATACCAAGGTCGACTTTGAATAGGGAATTGTACTTTACCAAGGTGCACGGGGCATATTTCAAGTGAACCGTAATGACCTGTACAGTTTTTAGTCGATGATGAATGTGCACCATACCATAGTGCACTATGCATTGTGAAAGGCGGAACAACATCATACTACTGAGCATGTTACTTAGTGAAACTACACCGGTTAAAGGTTCAAAGTGCAAGGTGGGTGGTGGAAATGTACCAGACAACGGTTGATAATGCATAGTGAAAATTCAGTGTACCAAGGTGCACTGTCCATGGTGCATGGTGGAAATGCATCGTAACAAGGTATATTTTGCATGGTACCTGATAGAAGTGCATAATCCATAGTGCATGGTGCATGGTGAATAGTTGGAACTGCATCATTCTAATTTGAAGGGTGTATACTGGAACTGCATCGTAGTAAGGTGCCATGTACAAGGTGGATGGTGGAAGTGCATCCACCACGGGGAACGGTGCATAGACCATGGTGAATGTACCCATGGTTGTCGTTGTATAGTGGAAATGCACTGGACCATGCTGTAAGGTGCACGGTTCATAGTGGAACTCCACTATCACTGGGTGCACTATTCATACTACATGATGAAAGTGCACCAAACTACAGGCCATGAGGCATTATGAATAATGGAAATACATCATACTAATGAGATCGATGCATCGTATTATGGTGCAAAGTGCAAGGTTGGCGGTGGACGAGCACCATACCAAGGTGCAGAATGCATATTGCTTGGTGAAGCTACACAATACCAAGGTTGACTATTTATACTGGAATTACACTTTGTATCAAACTGCAAGGTGCATGGTGCATAGTGCAAGTGCAGCGCAACTAGGTGCATTTTTGTTAGTGCATGATAATGCATGGTGAAACTATAAAATACCAAGGTCGACTTTGAATAGAGAATTGTACTTTACCAAGGTGCACGGGGCATATTTCAAGTGAACCGTAACGACACAAGCAGCTTTTAGTGGATGATGAAAGTGCACCATACCATAGTGCACTATGCATTGTGAAAGGCGAAACAACATCATACTACTGTGCATGTTACTTAGTGGAACTACACCGGTTTAAGGTTCAAAGTGCAAGGTGGGTGGTGGAAATGTACCAGACCATAGTTCATAATGCATAGTGGAAATTCAGTATACCAAGGTGCACCGTCCATGGTGCATGGTGGAAATGCATCGTAACAAGGTATATTCTGCATGGTACCTGATAGAACTGCATCATACCATAGTGCATGGTGCATGGTGAATAGTTGGAACTGCATCATTCTAATTGGTAGGGTGTATACTGGAACTGCATCGTAGTAAGGTGCCATGTACAAGGTGTATGGTGGAAGTGCATCCACCACGGGGCACGGTGCATAGACCATGGTGAATGTACCCATGGTTGTCGTTGTATAGTGGAAATGCACTGGACCATGCCTGTAAGGTGCACGGTTCATAGTGGAACTCCACTATCCTTTGGGTGCACTATTCATACTACATGATGAAAGTGCACCAAACTACAGGCCATGAGGCATTATGAATAATGGAACTACATCATACTAATGAGATCGATGCATCGTAT
This sequence comes from Linum usitatissimum, assembly GCA_030674075.2. Lineage (NCBI taxonomy): Eukaryota > Viridiplantae > Streptophyta > Magnoliopsida > Malpighiales > Linaceae > Linum > Linum usitatissimum. Next base: position 137,760 of record JAUJYP020000289.1, on the reverse strand, counting down.
TATGGTGCAAAGTGCAAGGTTGGCGGTGGAAGAGCACCATACCAAGGTGCAGAATGCATATTGCTTGGTGAAGCTACACAATACCAAGGTTGACTATTTATAGTGGAATTACACTGTATCAAACTGCAAGGTGCATGGTGCATAGTGCAAGTGCAGCGCAACTAGGTGCATTTTTGTTAGTGCATGATAATGCATGGTGAAACTATAAAATACCAAGGTCGACTTTGAATAGAGAATTGTACTTTACCAAGGTGCACGGGGCATATTTCAAGTGAACCGTAACGACTGCGCACAGTTTTTAGTGGATGATGAAAGTGCACCATACCATAGTGCACTATGCATTGTGAAAGGCGAAACAACATCATACTACTGTGCATGTTACTTAGTGGAACTACACCGGTTTAAAGTTCAAAGTGCAAGGTGGGTGGTGGAAATGTACCAGACCATAGTTCATAATGCATAGTGGAAATTCAAGTATACCAAGGTGCACCGTCCATGGTGCATGGTGGAAATGCATCGTAACAAGGTATATTCGCATGGTACACGATAGAACTGCATCATACCATAGTGCATGGTGCATGGTGAATAGTTGGAACTGCATCATTCTAATTGGTAGGGTGTATACTGGAACTGCATCATAGTAAGGTGCCATGTACAAGGTGGATGGTGGAAGTGCATCCACCACGGGGCACGGTGCATAGTCCATGGTGAAAGTACCCATGGTTGATGTTGTATAGTGGAAATGCACTGGATCATGCTGTAAGGTGCATGGTGCATAGTGGAACTCCACTATCACTAGGTGCACTATTCATAGTACGTGATGAAAGTGCACTAAACTACAGGCCATGATGCATTATGAATAGTTGAACTACATCATACTAATGAGATTGGTGCATCGTATTATGGTGCAAAGTGCAAGGTTGGCGGTGGAAGAGCACCATACCAAGGTGTAGAATGCATATTGCTTGGTGAAGCTACACAATACAAAGGATGACTATTTATAGTGGAATTACACTGTATCAAACTGCAAGGTGCATGGTGCATAGTGCAAGTACAGCGCAACTAGGTGAATTTTTGTTAGTGCATGATAATGCATGGTGAAACTACAAAATACCAAGGTCGACTTTGAATAGGGAATTTTACTTTACCAAGGTGCACGGGCCATATTTCAAGTGAACCGTAACGACCTGCACAGTTTTTAGTGGATGATGAAAGTGCACCATACCATAGTGCACTATGCATTGTGAAAGGCGGAACAACATCATACTACTGTGCATGTTACTTAGTGGAACTACACCGGTTTAAGGTTCAAAGTGCAAGGTGGGTGGTGGAAATGTACCAGACCATGGTTCATAATGCATAGTGGAAATTCAGTATACCAAGGTGCACCGTCCATGGTGCATGGTGGAAATGCATCGTAACAAGGTAAATTCTGCATGGTACCTGATAGAACTGCATCATACCATAGTGCATGGTGCATGGTGAATAGTTGGAACTGCATCATTCTAATTGGTAGGGTGTATACTGGAACTGCATCATAGTAAGGTGCCATGTACAAGGTGGATGGTGGAAGTGCATCCACCACGGGGCACGTTGCATAGTCCATGGTGAAAGTACCCATGGTTGATGTTGTATAGTGGAAATGCACTGGATCATGCTGTAAGGTGCATGGTGCATAGTGGAACTCCACTATCACTAGGTGCACTATTCATAGTACGTGATGAAAGTGCACTAAACTACAGGCCATGATGGATTATGAATAGTTGAACTACATCATACTAATGAGATTGGTGCATCGTATTATGGTGCAAAGTGCAAGGTTGGCGGTGGAAGAGCACCATACCAAGGTGTAGAATGCATATTGCTTGGTGAAGCTACACAATACAAAGGATGACTATTTATAGTGGAATTACACTGTATCAAGCCGCAAGGTGCATGGTGCATAGTGCAAGTACGGCGCAACTAGGTGAATTTTTGTTAGTGCATGATAATGCATGGTGAAACTACAAAATACCAAGGTCGACTTTGAATAGGGAATTTTACTTTACCAAGGTGCACGGGCCATATTTCAAGTGAACCGTAACGACTGCCTGATTTTTAGTGGATGATGAAAGTGCACCATACCTTAGTGCACTATGCATTGTGAAAGGCGGAACAACATCATACTACTGTGCATGTTACTTAGTGGAACTACACCGGTTTAAGGTTCAAAGTGCAAGGTGGGTGGTGGAAATGTACCAGACAATGGTTCATAATGCATAGTGGAAATTCAGTATACCAAGGTGCACCGTCCATGGTGCATGGGGGAAATGCATCGTAACAAGGTATATTCTATATGGTACCTGATAGAACTACATCATGCCATAGTGCATGGTGCATGGTGAATAGTTGGAACTGCATCATTCTAATTGGAAGGGTGTATACTGGAACTGCATCATAGTAAGGTCCCATGTACAAGGTTGATGGTGGAAGTGCATCCACCACGGGGCACGATGCATTGTCCATGGTGAAAGTACCCATGGTTGATGTTGTATAGTGGAAATGCACTGGACCATGCTGTAAGGTGCACGGTGCATAGTGGAACTCCACTATCACTAGGTGCACTATTCATAGTACGTGATGAAAGTGCACCAAACTACAGGCCATGATGCGTTATGAATAGTGGAACTACATCATACTAAAGAGATCGGTGCATCGTATTATGGTGCAAAGTTCAAGGTTGGCGGTGGAAGAGCACCATACCAAGGTGTAGAATGCATATTGCTTGGTGAAGCTACACAATACCGAGGATGACTATTTATAGTGGAATTACACTGTATCAAACTGCAAGGTGCATGGTGCATAGTGCAAGTGCAGCGCAACTAGGTGCATTTTTGTTAGTGCATGATGATGCATGGTGAAACTACAAAATACCAAGGTCGACTTTGAATAGGGAATTTTACTTTACCAAGGTGCACGGGCCATATATCAAGTGAACCGTAACGACCTGCACAGTTTTTAGTGGATGATGAAAGTGCACCATACCATAGTGCACTATGCATTGTGAAAGGCGGAACAACATCATACTATTGTGCATGTTACTTAGTGGAACTACACCGGTTAAAGGTTCAAAGTGCAAGGTGGGTGGTGGAAATGTACCAGACCACGGTTCATAATGCATAGTGGAAATTCCATATACCAAGGTACACGGTCCATGGTGCATGATGGAAATGCATCGTAACAAGTTATATTACGCATGGTACCTCATAGAACCGCATCATACCATAGTGCATGGTGCATGGTGAATAGTTGGGACTGTATAATTCTAATTTGAATGGTGTATACTGGAACTGCATCGTAGATAGGTGCCATGTACAAGGTGGATGGTGGAAGTGCATCCACCACAGGGCACGGTGCGTAGTCCATGGTGAAAGTACCCATGGTTGTCGTTGTATAGTGGAAATGCAACTGGACCATGCTGTAAGGTGCACGGTTCATAGTGGAACTCCACTATCACTTGGGTGCACTATTCATACTACAAGATGAAAGTGCACCAAACTACAAGCCATGATGCATTATGAATAGTGGAACTACATCATACTAATGAGATCGATGCATCGTATTATGGTGCAAAGTGCAAGGTTGGCGGTGGAAGAGCACCATACCAAGGTGCGAATGCATATTGCTTGGTGAAACTACACAATACCAAGGTTGACTATTTATAGTGGAATTACACCGTATCAAACCGCAAGGTGCATGGTGCATAGTGCAAGTGCGGCGCAACTAGGTGCATTTTTGTTAGTGCATGATAATGCATGGTGAAACTATAAAATACCAAGGTCGACTTTGAATAGGGAATTGTACTTTACCAAGGTGCACGGGGCATATTTCAAGTGAACCGTAACGACACACCGACGGTTTTAGTGGATGATGAAAGTGCACCATACCATAGTGCACTATGCATTGTGAAAGGCGAAACAACATCATACTACTGTGTATGTTACTTAGTGGAACTACACCAGTTTAAGGTTAAAAGTGCAAGGTGGGTGGTGGAAATGTACCAGACCATGGTTCATAATGCATAGTGGAAATTCAGTATACCAAGGTGCACCGTCCATGGTGCATGATGGAAATGCATCGTAACAAGGTATATTCTGCATGGTACCTGATCGAACTGCATCATACCATAGTGCATGGTGCATGGTGAATAGTTGGAACTGCATCATTCTAATTGGAAGGGTGTATACTGGAACTGCATCATAGTAAGGTGCCATGTACAAAGGTGGATGGTGGAAGTGCATCCACCACGGGGCACGGTGCATAGTCCATGGTGAAAGTACCCATGGTTGATGTTGTATAGTGGAAATGCATTGGATCATGTTGAAAGGTGCACGGTGCATAGTGGAACTGCACTATCACTAGGTGCACTATTCATAGTACATGATTAAAGTGCATCAAACTACAGGCCATGATGCATTATGGATAGTGGAACTACATCATACTAATGAGATCGCTACATCGTATTATGGTACAAAGTGCAAGGTTGGCGGTGGAAGAGCACCATACCAAGGTGCAGAATGCATATTGCTTAGGGAAGCTACACAATACCAAGGTTGACTATTTATAGTGGAATTACACTGTATCAAACTGCAAGGTGCATGGTGCATAGTGCAAGTGCAGCGCAACTAGGTGCATTTTTGTTAGTGCATGATAATGCATGGTGAAACTATAAAATACCAAGGTCGACTTTGAATAGGGAATTGTACTTTACCAAGGTGCACGGGGCATATTTCATGTGAACCGTAACGACCTACACAGTTTTTAGTGGATGATGAAAGTGCACCATACCATAGTGCACTATGCATTGTGAAAGGCGGAACAACATCATACTACTGTGCATGTTACTTAGTGGAACTACACCGGTTCAAGGATCAAAGTGCAAGGTGGGTGGTGGAAATGTACCAGACCACGGTTCATAATGCATAGTGGAAATTCCATATACCAAGGTACACGGTCCATGGTGCATGATGGAAATGCATCGTAACAAGTTATATTCTGCATGGTACCTCATAGAACTGCATCATACCATAGTGCATGGTGCATGCTGAATAGTTGGAACTGTATCATTCTAATTTGAATGGTGTATACTGGAACTGCATCGTAGATAGGTGCCATGTACAAGGTGGATGGTGGAAGTGCATCCACCACGGGGCACGGTTCGTAGTCCATGGTGAAAGTACCCATGGTTGTCGTTGTATAGTGCAAATGCACTGGACCATGCTGTAAGGTGCACGGTTCATAGTGGAACTCCACTATCACTCGGTGCACTATTCATACTACATGATGAAAGTGCACCAAACTACAGGCCATGATGCATTATGAATAGTGGAACTACATCATACTAATGAGATCGATGCATCGTATTATGGTGCAAAGTGCAAGGTTGGCGGTGGAAGAGCACCATACCAAGGTGCAGAATGCATATTGCTTGGTGAAACTACACAATACCAAGGTTGACTATTTATAGTGGAATTACACTGTATCAAACTGCAAGGTGCATGGTGCATAGTGCAAGTGCAGCGCAACTAGGTGCATTTTTGTTAGTGCATGATAATGCATGGTGAAACTATAAAATAACAAGGTCGACTTTGAATAGGGAATTGTACTTTACCAAGGTGCACGGGGTATATTTCAAGTGAACCGTAACGACACCGCACGTTTTTAGTGGATGATGAAAGTGCACCATACCATAGTGCACTATGCATTGTGAAAGGCGGAACAACATCATACTACTGTGCATGTTACTTAGTGGAACTACACCGGTTAAAGGTTCAAAGTGCAAAGTGGGTGGTGGAAATGTACCAGACCACGGTTCATAATGCATAGTGGAAATTCCATATACCAAGGTACACGGTCCATGGTGCATGATGGAAATGCATCGTAACAAGTTATATTATGCATGGTACCTCATAGAACTGCATCATACCATAGTGCATGGTGCATGGTGAATAGTTGGAACCGTATCATTCTAATTTGAATGGTGTATACTTGGGACCGCATCGCAGAATAGGTGCCATGTACAAGGTGGATGGTGGAAGTGCATCCACCACGGGGCACGGTGCGTAGTCCATGGTGAAAGTACCCACGGTTGTCGTTGTATAGTGGAAATGCATTGGACCATGTTGTAAGGTGCACGGTGTATAGTGCAAGTTCGGCGCAACTAGGTGCATTTTTGTTAGTGCATGATAATGCATGGTGAAACTATAAAATACCAAGGTCGACTTTGAATAGGGAATTGTACTTTACCAAGGTGCACGGGGCATATTTCAAGTGAACCGTAACGACCTGCACAGTTTTTAGTGGATGATGAAAGTGCACCATACCATAGTGCACTATGCATTGTGAAAGGCGAAACAACATCATACTACTGTGTATGTTACTTAGTGGAACTACACCAGTTTAAGGTACAAAGTGCAAGGTTGGTGGTGGAAATGTACCAGACCATGGTTCATAATGCATAGTGGAAATTCAGTATACCAAGGTGCACCGTCCATGGTGCATGATGGAAATGCATCGTAACAAGGTATGTTCTGCATGGTACCTGATCGAACTGCATCATACCATAGTGCATGGTGCATGGTGAATAGTTGGAACTGCATCATTCTAATTGGAAGGGTGTATAATGGAACTGCATCATAGTAAGGTGCCATGTACAAAGGTGGATGGTGGAAGTGCATCCACCACGGGGCACGGTGCATAGTCCATGGTGAAAGTACCCATGGTTGATGTTGTATAGTGGAAATGCACCGGATCCTGTTGAAAGGTGCACGGTGCATAGTGGAACTCCACTATGACTAGGTGCGCTATTCATAGTACATGATTAAAGTGCATCAAACTACAGGCCATGATGCATTATGGATAGTGGAACTACATCATACTAATGAGATCGCTACATCCTATTATGGTACAAAGTGCAAGGTTGGCGGTTGAAGAGCACCATACCAAGGTGCAGAATGCATATTGCTTAGGGAAGCTACACAATACCAAGGTTGACTATTTATAGTGGAATTACACTGTATCAAACTGCAAGGTGCATGGTGCATAGTGCAAGTGCAGCGCAACTAGGTGCATTTTTGTTAGTGCATGATAATGCATGGTGAAACTATAAAATACCAAGGTCGACTTTGAATAGGGAATTGTACTTTACCAAGGTGCACGGGGCATATTTTAAGTGAACCGTAACGACACACGATTTTTAGTGGATGATGAAAGTGCACCATACCATAGTGCACTATGCATTGTGAAAGGCGAAACAACATCATACTACTTTGTATGTTACTTAGTGGAACTACACCAGTTTAAGGTACAAAGTGCAAGGTTGGTGGTGGAAATGTACCAGACCATGGTTCATAATGCATAGTGGAAATTCAGTATACCAAGGTGCACCGTCCATGGTGCATGATGGAAATGCATCGTAACAAGGTATGTTCGCATGGTACACGATCGAATCGCATCATACCATAGTGCATGGTGCATGGTGAATAGTTGGAACTGCATCATTCTAATTGGAAGGGTGTATCTTGCGGAACCGCATCATAGTAAGGTGCCATGTACAAAGGTGGATGGTGGAAGTGCATCCACCACGGGGCACGGTGCATAGTCCATGGTGAAAGTACCCATGGTTGATGTTGTATAGTGGAAATGCACTGGATCATGTTGAAAGGTGCACGGTGCATAGTGGAACTCCACTATCACTAGGTGCGCTATTCATAGTACATGATTAAAGTGCATCAAACTACAGGCCATGATGCATTATGGATAGTGGAACTACATCATACTAATGAGATCGCTACATCCTATTATGGTACAAAGTGCAAGGTTGGCGGTTGAAGAGCACCATACCAAGGTGCAGAATGCATATTGCTTAGGGAAGCTACACAATACCAAGGTTGACTATTTATAGTGGAATTACACTGTATCAAACTGCAAGGTGCATGGTGCATAGTGCAAGTGCAGCGCAACTAGGTGCATTTTTGTTAGTGCATGATAATGCATGGTGAAACTATAAAATACCAAGGTCGACTTTGAATAGGGAATTGTACTTTACCAAGGTGCACGGGGCATATTTTAAGTGAACCGTAACGACACGCACAGTTTTTAGTGGATGATGAAAGTGCACCATACCATAGTGCACTATGCATTGTGAAAGGCGGAACAACATCATACTACGTGCATGTTACTTAGTGGAACTACACCGGTTAAAGGTTCAAAGTGCAAGGTGGGTGGTGGAAATGTACCAGACCACGGTTCATAATGCATAGTGGAAATTCCATATACCAAGGTACACGGTCCATGGTGCATGATGGAAATGCATCGTAACAAGTTATATTATGCATGGTACCTCATAGAACTGCATCATACCATAGTGCATGGTGCATGGTGAATAGTTGGACTGTATCATTCTAATTTGAATGGTGTATCTTTGGGCACATCGCGAATAGGTGCCATGTACAAGGTGGATGGTGGAAGTGCATCCACCACGGGGCACGGTGCGTAGTCCATGGTGAAAGTACCCACGGTTGTCGTTGTATAGTGGAAATGCACTGGACCATGTTGTAAGGTGCACGGTGTATAGTGCAAGTTCAGCGCAACTAGGTGCATTTTTGTTAGTGCATGATAATGCATGGTGAAACTATAAAATACCAAGGTCGACTTTGAATAGGGAATTGTACTTTACCAAGGTGCACGGGGCATATTTCAAGTGAACCGTAACGACCTGCGCTTTTTAGTGGATGATGAAAGTGCACCATACCATAGTGCACTATGCATTGTGAAAGGCGAAACAACATCATACTACTGTGTATGTTACTTAGTGGAACTACACCAGTTTAAGGTACAAAGTGCAAGGTTGGTGGTGGAAATGTACCAGACCATGGTTCATAATGCATAGTGGAAATTCAGTATACCAAGGTGCACCGTCCATGGTGCATCATGGAAATGCATCGTAACAAGGTATGTTCCGCATGGTACACGATCGAGTCGCATCATACCATAGTGCATGGTGCATGGTGAATAGTTGGAACTGCATCATTCTAATTGGAAGGGTGTATACTGGAACTGCATCATAGTAAGGTGCCATGTACAAAGGTGGATGGTGGAAGTGCATCCACCACGGGGCACGGTGCATAGTCCATGGTGAAAGTGCCCATGGTTGATGTTGTATAGTGGAAATGCCTTTGGATCATGTTGAAAGGTGCACGGTGCATAGTGGAACTCCACTATCACTAGGTGCGCTATTCATAGTACATGATTAAAGTGCATCAAACTACAGGCCATGATGCATTATGGATAGTGGAACTACATCATACTAATGAGATCGCTACATCCTATTATGGTACAAAGTGCAAGGTTGGCGGTTGAAGAGCACCATACCAAGGTGCAGAAATGCATATTGCTTAGGGAAGCTACACAATACCAAGGTTGACTATTTATAGTGGAATTACACCGTATCAAAGCTGCAAGGTGCATGGTGCATAGTGCAAGTGTAGCGCAACTAGGTGCATTTTTGTTAGTGCATGATAATGCATGGTGAAACTATAAAATACCAAGGTCGACTTTGAATAGGGAATTGTACTTTACCAAGGTGCACGGGGCATATTTTAAGTGAACCGTAACGACCTGCATAGTTTTTAGTGGATGATGAAAGTGCACCATACCATAGTGCACTATGCATTGTGAAAGGCGGAACAACATCATACTACTGTGCATGTTACTTAGTGGAACTACACCGGTTAAAGGTTCAAAGTGCAAGGTGGGTGGTGGAAATGTACCGGACCACGGTTCATAATGCATAGTGGAAATTCCATATACCAAGGTACACGGTCCATGGTGCATGATGGAAATGCATCGTAACAAGTTATATTCTGCATGGTACCTCATAGAACTGCATCATACCATAGTGCATGGTGCATGGTGAATAGTTGGAACTGTATCATTCTAATTTGAATGGTGTATACTGGAACTGCATCGTAGATAGGTGCCATGTACAAGGTGGATGGTGGAAGTGCATCCACCACGGGGCACGGTGCGTAGTCCATGGTGAAAGTACCCACGGTTGTCGTTGTATAGTGGAAATGCACTGGACCATGTTGTAAGGTGCACGGTGTATAGTGCAAGTTCGGCGCAACTAGGTGCATTTTTGTTAGTGCATGATAATGCATGGTGAAACTATAAAATACCAAGGTCGACTTTGAATAGGGAATTGTACTTTACCAAGGTGCACGGGGCATATTTCAAGTGAACCGTAACGACACACACGGTTTTAGTGGATGATGAAAGTGCACCATACCATAGTGCACTATGCATTGTGAAAGGCGAAACAACATCATACTACTGTGTATGTTACTTAGTGGAACTACACCAGTTTAAGGTTCAAAGTGCAAGGTTGGTGGTGGAAATGTACCGGACCATGGTTCATAATGCATAGTGGAAATTCAGTATACCATGGTGCACCGTCCATGGTGCATGATGGAAATGCATCGTAACAAGGTATGTTCTGCATGGTACCTGATCGAACTGCATCATACCATAGTGCATGGTGCATGGTGAATAGTTGGAGCTGCATCATTCTAATTGGAAGGGTGTATACTGGAGGCGCATCATAGTAAGGTGCCATGTACAAAGGTGGATGGTGGAAGTGCATCCACCACGGGGCACGGTGCATAGTCCATGGTGAAAGTACCCATGGTTGATGTTGTATAGTGGAACTGCACTGGATCATGTTGAAAGGTGCACGGTGCATAGTGGAACTCCACTATCACTAGGTGCGCTATTCATAGTACATGATTAAAGTGCATCAAACTACAGGCCATGATGCATTATGGATAGTGGAACTACATCATACTAATGAGATCGCTACATCCTATTATGGTACAAAGTGCAAGGTTGGCGGTTGAAGAGCACCATACCAAGGTGCGAGAATGCATATTGCTTAGGGAAGCTACACAATACCAAGGTTGACTATTTATAGTGGAATTACAACGTATCAAACTGCAAGGTGCATGGTGCATAGTGCAAGTGCAGCGCAACTAGGTGCATTTTTGTTAGTGCATGATAATGCATGGTGAAACTATAAAATACCAAGGTCGACTTTGAATAGGGAATTGTACTTTACCAAGGTGCACGGGGCATATTTCAAGTGAACCGTAACGACCTGCACAGTTTTTAGTGGATGATGAAAGTGCACCATACCATAGTGCACTATGCATTGTGAAAGGCGAAACAACATCATACTACTGTGTATGTTACTTAGTGGAACTACACCAGTTTAAGGTACAAAGTGCAAGGTTGGTGGTGGAAATGTACCAGACCATGGTTCATAATGCATAGTGGAAATTCAGTATACCAAGGTGCACCGTCGATGGTGCATGATGGAAATGCATCGTAACAAGGTATGTTCTGCATGGTACGTGATCGAACTGCATCATACCATAGTGCATGGTGCATGGTGAATAGTTGGAACTGCATCATTCTAATTGGAAGGGTGTATCTTTGGAACTGCATCATAGTAAGGTGCCATGTACAAAGGTGGATGGTGGAAGTGCATCCACCACGGGGCACGGTGCATAGTCCGTGGTGAAAGTACCCATGGTTGATGTTGTATAGTGGAAATGCACTGGATCATGTTGAAAGGTGCACGGTGCATAGTGGAACTCCACTATCACTAGGTGCGCTATTCATAGTACATGATTAAAGTGCATCAAACTACAGGCCATGATGCATTATGGATAGTGGAACTACATCATACTAATGAGATCGCTACATCCTATTATGGTACAAAGTGCAAGGTTGGCGGTTGAAGAGCACCATACCAAGGTGCAGAATGCATATTGCTTAGGGAAGCTACACAATACCAAGGTTGACTATTTATAGTGGAATTACACTGTATCAAACTGCAAGGTGCATGGTGCATAGTGCAAGTGTAGCACAACTAGGTGCATTTTTGTTAGTGCATGATAATGCATGGTGAAACTATAAAATACCAAGGTCGACTTTGAATAGGGAATTGTACTTTACCAAGGTGCACGGGGCATATTTTAAGTGAACCGTAACGACCTGCACAGTTTTTAGTGGATGATGAAAGTGCACCATACCATAGTGCACTATGCATTGTGAAAGGCGGAACAACATCATACTACGTGCATGTTACTTAGTGGAACTACACCGGTTAAAGGTTCAAAGTGCAAGGTGGGTGGTGGAAATGTACCGGACCACGGTTCATAATGCATAGTGGAAATTCCATATACCAAGGTACACGGTCCATGGTGCATGATGGAAATGCATCGTAACAAGTTATATTCTGCATGGTACCTCATAGAACCGCATCATACCATAGTGCATGGTGCATGGTGAATAGTTGGAACCGTATCATTCTAATTTGAATGGTGTATACTTGGAACCGCATCGTAGATAGGTGCCATGTACAAGGTGGATGGTGGAAGTGCATCCACCACGGGGCACGGTGCGTAGTCCATGGTGAAAGTACCCACGGTTGTCGTTGTATAGTGGAAATGCACCTGGACCATGTTGTAAGGTGCACGGTGTATAGTGCAAGTTCAGCGCGAACTAGGTGCATTTTTGTTAGTGCATGATAATGCATGGTGAAACTATAAAATACCAAGGTCGACTTTGAATAGGGAATTGTACTTTACCAAGGTGCAGGGGGCATATTTCAAGTGAACCGTAACGACACGCACTTTTTAGTGGATGATGAAAGTGCACCATACCATAGTGCACTATGCATTGTGAAAGGCGAAACAACATCATACTACTGTGTATGTTACTTAGTGGAACTACACCAGTTTAAGGTTCAAAGTGCAAGGTTGGTGGTGGAAATGTACCAGACCATGGTTCATAATGCATAGTGGAAATTCAGTATACCAAGGTGCACCGTCCATGGTGCATGATGGAAATGCATCGTAACAAGGTATGTTCTGCATGGTACCTGATCGAACTGCATCATACCATAGTGCATGGTGCATGGTGAATAGTTGGAACTGCATCATTCTAATTGGAAGGGTGTGTACTGGAACTGCATCATAGTAAGGTGCCATGTACAAAGGTGGATGGTGGAAGTGCATCCACCACGGGGCACGGTGCATAGTCCATGGTGAAAGTACCCATGGTTGATGTTGTATAGTGGAAATGCACTGGATCATGTTGAAAGGTGCACGGTGCATAGTGGAACTCCACTATCACTAGGTGCGCTATTCATAGTACATGATTAAAGTGCATCAAACTACAGGCCATGATGCATTATGGATAGTGGAACTACATCATACTAATGAGATCGTTACATCGTATTATGGTACAAAGTGCAAGGTTGGCGGTGGAAGAGTACCATACCAAGGTGCAGAATGCATATTGCTTAGGGAAGCTACACAATACCAAGGTTGACTATTTATAGTGGAATTACACTGTATCAAACTGCAAGGTGCATGGTGCATAGTGCAAGTGCAGCGCAACTAGGTGCATTTTTGTTAGTGCATGATAATGCATGGTGAAACTATAAAATACCAAGGTCGACTTTGAATAGGGAATTTTACTTTACCAAGGTGCATGGGGCATATTTCAAGTGAACCGTAACGACCTGCACAGTTTTTAGTGGATGATGAAAGTGCACCATACCATAGTGCACTATGCATTGTGAAAGGCGGAACAACATCATACTACTGTGCATGTTACTTAGTGGAACTACACCGGTTAAAGGTTCAAAGTGCAAGGTGGGTGGTGGAAATGTACCAGACCACGGTTCATAATGCATAGTGGAAATTCCATATACCAAGGTACACGGTCCATGGTGCATGATGGAAATGCATCGTAACAAGTTATATTCGCATGGTACCTCATAGAACCGCATCATACCATAGTGCATGGTGCATGGTGAATAGTTGGAACCGTATCATTCTAATTTGAATGGTGTATACTGGAACTGCATCGTAGATAGGTGCCATGTACAAGGTGGATGGTGGAAGTGCATCCACCACGGGGCACGGTGCGTAGTCCATGGTGAAAGTACCCATGGTTGTCGTTGTATAGTGGAAATGCACTGGACCATGCTGTAAGGTGCACGGTTCATAGTGGAACTCCACTATCACTGGGTGCACTATTCATACTACAAGATGAAAGTGCACCAAACTACAGGCCATGATGCATTATGAATAGTGGAACTACATCATACTAATGAGATCGATGCATCGTATTATGGTGCAAAGTGCAAGGTTGGCGGTGGAAGAGCACCATACCAAGGTGCGAATGCATATTGCTTGGTGAAACTACACAATACCAAGGTTGACTATTTATAGTGGAATTACACTGTATCAAACTGCAAGGTGCATGGTGCATAGTGCAAGTGCAGCGCAACTAGGTGCATTTTTGTTAGTGCATGATAATGCATGGTGAAACTATAAAATACCAAGGTCGACTTTGAATAGGGAATTGTACTTTACCAAGGTGCACGGGGCATATTTCAAGTGAACCGTAACGACCTGCACAGTTTTTAGTGGATGATGAAAGTGCACCATACCATAGTACACTATGCATTGTGAAAGGCGGAACAACATCATACTACTGTGCATGTTACTTAGTGGAACTACACCGGTTAAAGGTTCAAAGTGCAAGGTGGGTGGTGGAAATGTACCAGACCACGGTTCATAATGCATAGTGGAAATTCCATATACCAAGGTACACGGTCCATGGTGCATGATGGAAATGCATCGTAACAAGTTATATTCCGCATGGTACCTCATAGAACCGCATCATACCATAGTGCGGGGTGCATGGTGAATAGTTGGAACTGTATCATTCTAATTTGAATGGTGTATACTTGGAACCGCATCGTAGATAGGTGCCATGTACAAGGTGGATGGTGGAAGTGCATCCACTACGGGGCACGGTGCGTAGTCCATGGTGAAAGTACCCATGGTTGTCGTTGTATAGTGGAAATGCACTGGACCATGCTGTAAGGTGCACGGTTCATAGTGGAACTCCACTATCACTGGGTGCACTATTCATACTACATGATGAAAGTGCACCAAACTACAGGCCATGATGCATTATGAATAGTGGAACTATATCATACTAATGAGATCGATGCATCGTATTATGGTGCAAAGTGCAAGGTTGGCGGTGGAAGAGCACCATACCAAGGTGCGAAATGCATATTGCTTGGTGAAACTACACAATACCAAGGTTGACTATTTATAGTGGAATTACACTGTATCAAACTGCAAGGTGCATGGTGCATAGTGCAAGTGCAGCGCAACTAGGTGCATTTTTGTTAGTGCATGATAATGCATGGTGAAACCATAAAATACCAAGGTCGACTTTGAATAGGGAATTGTACTTTACCAAGGTGCACGGGGCATATTTCAAGTGAACTGTAACGACACACACGCTTTTTAGTGAAGATGAAAGTGCACCATACCATAGTGCACTATGCATTGTGAAAGGCGAAACAACATCATACTACCGTGTATGTTACTTAGTGGAACTACACCGGTTTAAGGTTCAAAAGTGCAAGGTTGGTGGTGGAAATGTACCGGACCATGGTTCATAATGCATAGTGGAAATTCGGTATACCAAGGTGCACCGTCCATGGTGCATGATGGAAATGCATCGTAACAAGGTATATTCCGCATGGTACCCGATAGAACTGCATCATACCATAGTGCATGGTGCATGGTGAATAGTTGGAACTGCATCATTCTAATTGGAAGGGTGTATACTGGAACTGCATCATAGTAAGGTGCCATGTACAAAGGTGGATGGTGGAAGTGCATCCACCACGGGGCACGGTGCATAGTCCATGGTGAAAGTACCCATGGTTGATGTTGTATAGTGGAAATGCACTGGATCATGTTGTAAGGTGCACGGTGCATAGTGGAACTCCACTATCACTAGGTGCACTATTCATAGTACATGATTAAAGTGCATCAAACTACAGGCCATGATGCATTATGGATAGTGGAACTACATCATACTAATGAGATCGCTACATCGTATTATGGTACAAAGTGCAAGGTTGGCGGTGGAAGAGCACCATACCAAGGTGCATAATGCATATTGCTTAGGGAAGCTACAGAATACCAAGGTTGACTATTTATAGTGGAATTACACTGTATCAAACTGCAAGGTGCATGGTGCATAGTGCAAGTGCAGCGCAACTAGGTGCATTTTTGTTAGTGCATGATAATGCATGGTGAAACTATAAAATACCAAGGTCGACTTTGAATAGGGAATTGTACTTTACCAAGGTGCACGGGGCATATTTTAAGTGAACCGTAACGACACACACGAGTTTTTAGTGGATGATGAAAGTGCACCATACCATAGTGCACTATGCATTGTGAAAGGCGGAACAACATCATACTACTGTGCATGTTACTTAGTGGAACTACACCGGTTAAAGGTTCAAAGTGCAAGGTGGGTGGTGGAAATGTACCAGACCACGGTTCATAATGCATAGTGGAAATTACATATACCAAGGTACACGGTCCATGGTGCATGATGGAAATGCATCGTAACAAGTTATATTCCGCATGGTACCTCATAGAACTGCATCATACCATAGTGCATGGTGCATGGTGAATAGTTGGAACTGTATCATTCTAATTTGAATGGTGTATACTGGAACTGCATCGTAGATAGGTGCCATGTACAAGGTGGATGGTGGAAGTGCATCCACCACGGGGCACGGTGCATAGTCCATGGTGAAAGTACCCACGGTTGTCGTTGTATAGTGGAAATGCACTGGACCATGCTGTAAGGTGCACGGTTCATAGTGGAACTCCACTATCACTGGGTGCACTATTCATACTACATGATGAAAGTGCACCAATCTACAAGCCATGATGCATTATGAATAGTGGAACTACATCATACTAATGAGATCGATGCATCGTATTATGGTGCAAAGTGCAAGGTTGGCGGTGGAAGAGCACCATACCAAGGTGCGAAATGCATATTGCTTGGTGAAACTACACAAAACCAAGGTTGACTATTTATAGTGGAATTACACCGTATCAAACCGCAAGGTGCATGGTGCATAGTGCAAGTGCAGCGCAACTAGGTGCATTTTTGTTAGTGCATGATAATGCATGGTGAAACTATAAAATACCAAGGTCGATTTTGAATAGGGAATTGTACTTTACCAAGGTGCACGGGGCATATTTCAAGTGAACCGTAACGACCTGCACAGTTTTTAGTGGATGATGAAAGTGCACCATACCATAGTGCACTATGCATTGTGAAAGGCGGAACAACATCATACTACTGTGCATGTTACTTAGTGGAACTACACCGGTTAAAGGTTCAAAGTGCAAGGTGGGTGGTGGAAATGTACCAGACCACGGTTCATAATGCATAGTTGAAATTCCATATACCAAGGTACACGGTCCATGGTGCATGATGGAAATGCATCGTAACAAGTTATATTCTGCATGGTACCTCATAGAACTGCATCATACCATAGTGCATGGTGCATGGTGAATAGTTGGAACTGTATCATTCTAATTTGAATGGTGTATACTGGAACTAAATCGTAGATAGGTGCCATGTACAAGGTGGATGGTGGAAGTGCATCCACTACGGGGCACGGTGCGTAGTCCATGGTGAAAGTACCCATGGTTGTCGTTGTATAGTGGAAATGCATTGGACCATGCTGTAAGGTGCACGGTTCATAGTGGAACTCCACTATCACTGGGTGCACTATTCATACTACATGATGAAAGTGCACCAATCTACAAGCCATGATGCATTATGAATAGTGGAACTACATCATACTAATGAGATCGATGCATCGTATTATGGTGCAAAGTGCAAGGTTGGCGGTGGAAGAGCACCATACCAAGGTGCAGAATGCATATTGCTTGGTGAAACTACACAAAACCAAGGTTGACTATTTATAGTGGAATTACACTGTATCAAACTGCAAGGTGCATGGTGCATAGTGCAAGTGCAGCGCAACTAGGTGCATTTTTGTTAGTGCATGATAATGCATGGTGAAACTATAAAATACCAAGGTCGACTTTGAATAGGGAATTGTACTTTACCAAGGTGCACGGGGCATATTTCAAGTGAACCGTAACGACACGCACGCTTTTAGTGGATGATGAAAGTGCACCATACCATAGTGCACTATGCATTGTGAAAGGCGAAACAACATCATACTACCGTGTATGTTACTTAGTGGAACTACACCAGTTTAAGGTACAAAGTGCAAGGTTGGTGGTGGAAATGTACCAGACCATGGTTCATAATGCATAGTGGAAATTCAGTATACCAAGGTGCACCGTCCATGGTGCATGATGGAAATGCATCGTAACAAGGTATATTCTGCATGGTACCCGATAGAACCGCATCATACCATAGTGCATGGTGCATGGTGAATAGTTGGAACCGCATCATTCTAATTGGAAGGGTGTATACTGGAACTGCATCATAGTAAGGTGCCATGTACAAAGGTGGATGGTGGAAGTGCATCCACCACGGGGCACGGTGCATAGTCCATGGTGAAAGTACCCATGGTTGATGTTGTATAGTGGAAATGCACTGGATCCTGTTGAAAGGTGCACGGTGCATAGTGGAACTCCACTATGACTAGGTGCGCTATTCATAGTACATGATTAAAGTGCATCAAACTACAGGCCATGATGCATTATGGATAGTGGAACTACATCATACTAATGAGATCGCTACATCGTATTATGGTACAAAGTGCAAGGTTGGCGGTTGAAGAGCACCATACCAAGGTGCAGAATGCATATTGCTTAGGGAAGCTACACAATACCAAGGTTGACTATTTATAGTGGAATTACACTGTATCAAACTGCAAGGTGCATGGTGCATAGTGCAAGTGCAGCGCAACTAGGTGCATTTTTGTTAGTGCATGATAATGCATGGTGAAACTAAAAAATACCAAGGTCGACTTTGAATAGGGAATTGTACTTTACCAAGGTGCCCGGGGCATATTTCAAGTGAACTGTAACGACCTGCACAGTTTTTAGTGGATGATGAAAGTGCACCATACCATAGTGCACTATGCATTGTGAAAGGAGAAACAACATCATACTACTGTGTATGTTACTTAGTGGAACTACACCAGTTTAAGGTTCAAAGTCCAAGGTTGGTGGTGGAAATGTACCAGACCATGGTTCATAATGCATAGTGGAAATTCAGTATACCAAGGTGCACCGTCCATGGTGCATGATGGAAATGCATCGTAACAAGGTATGTTCTGCATGGTACCTGATCGAACTGCATCATACCATAGTGCATGGTGCATGGTGAATAGTTGGAACTGCATCATTCTAATTGGAAGGGTGTATACTGGAATTGCATCATTCTAATTGGAAGGGTGTATACTGGAACTGCATCATAGTAAGGTGCCATGTACAAAGGTGGATGGTGGAAGTGCATCCACCACGGGGCACGGTGCATAGTCCATGGTGAAAGTACCCATGGTTGATGTTGTATAGTGGAAATGCACTAGATCATGTTGTAAGGTGCACGGTGCATAGTGGAACTCCACTATCACTAGGTGCACTATTCATAGTACATGATTAAAGTGCATCAAACTACAGGCCATGGTGCATTATGGATAGTGGAACTACATCATACTATTGAGATCGCTACATCGTATTATGGTACAAAGTGCAAGGTTGGCGGTTGAAGAGCACCATACCAAGGTGCAGAATGCATATTGCTTAGGGAAGCTACACAATACCAAGGTTGACTATTTATAGTGGAATTACACTGTATCAAACTGCAAGGTGCATGGTGCATAGTGCAAGTGCAGCGCAACTAGGTGCATTTTTGTTAGTGCATGATAATGCATGGTGAAACTATAAAATACCAAGGTCGATTTTGAATAGGGAATTGTACTTTACCAAGGTGCACGGGGCATATTTCAAGTGAACCGTAACGACACACAGCTTTTAGTGGATGATGAAAGTGCACCATACCATAGTGCACTATGCATTGTGAAAGGCGGAACAACATCATACTACTGTGCATGTTACTTAGTGGAACTACACCGGTTAAAGGTTCAAAGTGCAAGGTGGGTGGTGGAAATGTACCAGACCACGGTTCATAATGCATAGTTGAAATTCCATATACCAAGGTACACGGTCCGTGGTGCATGATGGAAATGCATCGTAACAAGTTATATTCTGCATGGTACCTCATAGAACTGCATCATACCATAGTGCATGGTGCATGGTGAATAGTGGAACTGTATCATTCTAATTTGAATGGTGTATACTGGAACTGCATCGTAGATAGGTGCCATGTACAAGGTGGATGGTGGAAGTGCATCCACCACGGGGCACGGTGCGTAGTCCATGGTGAAAGTACCCACGGTTGTCGTTGTATAGTGGAAATGCACTGGACCATGCTGTAAGGTGCACGGTGTATAGTGCAAGTTCAGCGCAACTAGGTGCATTTTTGTTAGTGCATGATAATGCATGGTGAAACTATAAAATACCAAGGTCGACTTTGAATAGGGAATTGTACTTTACCAAGGTGCACGGGGCATATTTCAAGTGAACCGTAACGACCTGCACAGTTTTTGTGATGAGTTTTTAGTGGATGATGAAAGTGCACCATACCATAGTGCACTATGCATTGTGAAAGGCGAAACAACATCATACTACTGTGTATGTTACTTAGTGGAACTACACCAGTTTAAGGTTCAAAGTGGAAGGTTGGTGGTGGAAATGTACCAGACCATGGTTCATAATGCATAGTGGAAATTCAGTATACCAAGGTGCACCGTCCATGGTGCATGATGGAAATGCATCGTAACAAGGTATATTCTGCATGGTACCTGAACGAACTGCATCATACCATAGTGCATGGTGCATGGTGAATAGTTGGAACCGCATCATTCTAATTGGAAGGGTGTATACTGGAACTGCATCATAGTAAGGTGCCATGTACAAAGGTGGATGGTGGAAGTGCATCCACCACGGGGCACGGTGCATAGTCCATGGTGAAAGTACCCATGGTTGATGTTGTATAGTGGAAATGCACTGGATCATGTTGAAAGGTGCACGGTGCATAGTGGAACTCCACTATCACTAGGTGCACTATTCATAGTACATGATTAAAGTGCATCAAACTACAGGCCATGATGCATTATGGATAGTGGAACTACATCATACTAATGAGATCGCTACATCGTATTATGGTACAAAGTGCAAGGTTGGCGGTGGAAGAGCACCATACCAAGGTGCGAATGCATATTGCTTAGGGAAGCTACACAATACCAAGGTTGACTATTTATAGTGGAATTACACCGTATCAAACCGCAAGGTGCATGGTACATAGTGCAAGTGCGGCGCAACTAGGTGCATTTTTGTTAGTGCATGATAATGCATGGTGAAACTATAAAATACCAAGGTCGACTTTGAATAGGGAATTGTACTTTACCAAGGTGCACGGGGTATATTTCAAGTGAACCGTAACGACTCGCACAGCTTTTAGTGGATGATGAAAGTGCACCATACCATAGTGCACTATGCATTGTGAAAGGCGGAACAACATCATACTACTGTGCATGTTACTTAGTGGAACTACACCGGTTAAAGGTTCAAAGTGCAAGGTGGGTGGTGGAAATGTACCAGACCACGGTTCATAATGCATAGTGCAAATTCCATATACCAAGGTGCACGGTCCATGGTGCATGATGGAAATGCATCGTAACAAGTTATATTATGCATGGTACCTCATAGAACTGCATCATACCATAGTGCATGGTGCATGGTGAATAGTGGAACTGTATCATTCTAATTTGAATGGTGTATACTGGAACTGCATCGTAGATAGGTGCCATGTACAAGGTGGATGGTGGAAGTGCATCCACCACGGGGCACGGTGCGTAGTCCATGGTGAAAGTACCCATGGTTGTCGTTGTATAGTGGAAATGCACTGGACCATGTTGTAAGGTGCACGGTTCATAGTGGAACTCCACTATCACTGGGTGCACTATTCATACTACATGATGAAAGTGCACCAAACTACAGGCCATGATGCATTATGAATAGTGGAACTACATCATACTAATGAGATCGATGCATCGTATTATGGTGCAAAGTGCGAGGTTGGCGGTGGAAGAGCACCATACCAAGGTGCGGAATGCATATTGCTTGGTGAAACTACACAATACCAAGGTTGACTATTTATAGTGGAATTACACCGTATCAAACCGCAAGGTGCATGGTGCATAGTGCAAGTGCGGCGCAACTAGGTGCATTTTTGTTAGTGCATGATAATGCATGGTGAAACTATAAAATACCAAGGTCGACTTTGAATAGGGAATTGTACTTTACCAAGGTGCACGGGGCATATTTCAAGTGAACCGTAACGACACGCACGCTTTTAGTGGATAATGAAAGTGCACCATACCATAGTGCACTATGCATTGTGAAAGGCGAAACAACATCATACTACTGTGTATGTTACTTAGTGGAACTACACCAGTTTAAGGTTCAAAGTGCAAGGTTGGTGGTGGAAATGTACCAGACCATGGTTCATAATGCATAGTGGAAATTCAGTATACCAAGGTGCACCGTCCATGGTGCATGATGGAAATGCATCGTAACAAGGTATATTCTGCATGGTACCTGATAGAACTGCATCATACCATAGTGCATGGTGCATGGTGAATAGTTGGAACTGCATCATTCTAATTGGAAGGGTGTATACTGGAACTGCATCATAGTAAGGTGCCATGTACAAAGGTGGATGGTGGAAGTGCATCCACCACGGGGCACGTTACATAGTCCATGGTGAAAGTACCCATGGTTAACGTTGTATAGTGGAAATGCACTGGACCATGCTGTAAGGTGGGCGGTGCATAGTGGAACTCCACTATCACTAGGTGCACTATTCATAGTACATGGTTAAAGTGCATCAAACTACAGGCCATGATGCATTATGGATAGTGGAACTACATCATACTAATGAGATCGCTACATCGTATTATGGTACAAAGTGCAAGGTTGGCGGTGGAAGAGCACCATACCAAGGTGCAGAATGCATATTGCTTGGTGAAGCTACACAATACCAAGGTTGACTATTTATTGTGGAATTACACTGTATCAAACTGCAAGGTGCATGGTACATAGTGCAAGTGCAGCGCAACTAGGTGCATTTTTGTTAGTGCATGATAATGCATGGTGAAACTATAAAATACCAAGGTCGACTTTGAATAGGGAATTGTACTTTACCAAGGTGCACGGGGTATATTTCAAGTGAACCGTAACGACTCCGCACAGTTTTTAGTGGATGATGAAAGTGCACCATACCATAGTGCACTATGCATTGTGAAAGGCGGAACAACATCATACTACTGTGCATGTTACTTAGTGGAACTACACCGGTTAAAGGTTCAAAGTGCAAGGTGGGTGGTGGAAATCTACAAACCATGGTTCATAATGCATAGTGGAAATTCAGTATACCAAGGTGCACCGTCCATGGTGCATGATGGAAATGCATCGTAACAAGGTATATTCTGCATGGTACCTGATAGAACTGCATCATACCATAGTGCATGGTGCATGGTGAATAGTTGGAACTGCATCATTCTAATTGGAAGGGTGTATACTGGAACTGCATCATAGTAAGGTGCCATGTCCAAAGGTGGATGGTGGAAGTGCATCCACCACGGGGCACGGTGCATAGTCCATGGTGAAAGTACCCATGGTTGATGTTGTATAGTGGAAATGCACTGGATCATGTTGTAAGGTGCACGGTGCATAGTGGAACTCCACTATCACTAGGTGCACTATCCATAGTACATGATGAAAGTGCACCAAACTACAGGCCATGATGCATTATGAATAGTGGAACTACATCATACTAATGAGATCGATGCATTGTATTATGGTGCAAAGTGCAAGGTTGGCGGTACATGAGCACCATACCAAGGTGCAGAATGCATATTGCTTGGTGAAGCTACACAATACCAAGGTTGACTATTTATTGTGGAATTACACTGTATCAAACTGCAAGGTGCATGGTGCATAGTGTAAGTGCAGCGCAACTAGGTGCATTTTTGTTAGTGCATGACAATGCATGCTGAAACTACAAAATACCAAGGTCGACTTTGAATAGGGAATTGTACTTTACCAAGGTGCACGGGCATATTTCAAGTGAACCGTAACGACACACAGCTTTTAGTGGATGATGAAAGTGCACCATACCATAGTGCACTATGCATTGTGAAAGGCGAAACAACATCATACTACTGTGTATGTTACTTAGTGGAACTACACCAGTTTAAGGTTCAATGTGCAAGGTGGGTGGTGGAAATGTACCAGACCATGGTTCATAATGCATAGTGGAAATTCAGTATACCAAGTCGCACCGTCCATGGTGCATGATGGAAATGCATCGTAACAAGGTATATTCTGCATGGTACCTGATAGAACTGCATCATACCATAGTGCATGGTGCATGGTGAATAGTTGGAACTGCATCATTCTAATTGGAAGGGTGTATACTGGAACTGCATCATAGTATGGTGCCATGTACAAAGGTGGATGGTGGAAGTGCATCCACCACGGGGCACGGTGCATAGTCCATGGTGAAAGTACCCATGGTTGATGTTGTATAGTGGAAATGCACTAGATCATGTTGTAAGGTGCACGGTGCATAGTGGAACTCCATTATCACTAGGTGCACTATTCATAGTACATGATTAAAGTGCATCAAACTACAGGCCATGATGCATTATGGATAGTGGAACTACATCATACTAATGAGATCGCTACATCGTATTATGGTACAAAGTGCAAGGTTGGCGGTGGAAGAGCACCATACCAAGGTGCAAAATGCATATTGCTTAGGGAAGCTACACAATACCAAGGTTGACTATTTATAGTGGAATTACACTGTATCAAACTGCAAGGTGCATGGTGCATAGTGCAAGTGCAGCGCAACTAGGTGCATTTTTGTTAGTGCATGATAATGCATGGTGAAACTATAAATTACCAAGGTCGACTTTGAATAGGGAATTGTACTTTACCAAGGTGCACGGGGCATATTTCAAGTGAACCGTAACGACACTCGCACAGCTTTTAGTGGATGATGAAAGTGCACCATACCATAGTGCACTATGCATTGTGAAAGGCGAAACAACATCATACTACTGTGCATGTTACTTAGTGGAACTACACCGGTTTAAGGATCAAACGGCAAGGTGGGTGGTGGAAATGTACCAGACCATTGTTCATAATGCATAGTGGAAATTCAGTATACCAAGGTGCAACGTCCATGGTGCATGGTGGAAATGCATCGTAACAAGGTATATTCTGCATGGTACCTGATAGAACTGCATCATACCATAGTGCATGGTGCATGGTGAATAGTTGGAACTGTATCATTCTAATTTGAATGGTGTATACTGGAACTGCATCGTAGATAGGTGCCATGTACAAGGTGGATGGTGGAAGTGCATCCACCATGGGGCACGGTGCGTAGTCCATGGTGAAAGTACCCATGGTTGTCGTTGTATAGTGGAAATGCACCGGACCATGCCGTAAGATGCACGGTGTATAGTGCAAGTTCGCCGCAACTAGGTGCATTTTTGTTAGTGCATGATAATGCATGGTGAAACTATAAAATACAAAGGTCGACTTTGAATAGGGAATTGTACTTTACCAAGGTGCACGGGGCATATTTCAAGTGAACCGTAACGACCTGCACAGTTTTAGTGGATGATGAATGTGCACCATACCATAGTGCACTATGCATTGTGAAAGGCGAAACAACATCATACTACTGTGTATGTTACTTAGTGGAACTACACCAGTTTAAGGTTCAATGTGCAAGGTGGGTGGTGGAAATGTACCAGACCATGGTTCATAATGCATAGTGGAAATTCAGTATACCAAGGTGCACCGTCCATGGTGCATGATGGAAATGCATCGTAACAAGGTATATTCTGCATGGTACCTGATAGAACTGCATCATACCATAGTGCATGGTGCATGGTGAATAGTTGGAACTGCATCATTCTAATTGGAAGGGTGTATACTGGAACTGCATCATTGTAAGGTGCCATGTACAAAGGTGGATGGTGGAAGTGCATCCACCACGGGGCCCGGTGCATAGTCCATGGTGAAAGTACCCATGGTTGATGTTGTATAGTGGAAATGCAGTGGATCATGCTGTAAGGTGCACGGTGCATAGTGGAACTCCACTATCACTAGGTGCACTATTCATAGTATATGATTAAAGTGCACCAAACTACAGGCCATGATGCATTCTGGATAGTGGAAATATATCATACTAATGAGATCGCTACATCGCATTATGGTTCAAAGTGCAAGGTTGGCGGTGGAAGAGCACCATACCAAGGTGCAGAATGCATATTGCTTAGTGAAGCTACACAATACCATGGTTGACTATTTATAGTGGAATTACACCGTATCAAACCGCAAGGTGCATGGTGCATAGTGCAAGTGCAGCGCAACTAGGTGCATTTTTGTTAGTGCATGATAATGCATGGTGAAACTATAAAATACCAAGGTCGACTTTGAATAGGGAATTGTACTTTACCAAGGTGCACGGGGTATATTTCAAGTGAACCGTAACGACCTGCACAGTTTTTAGTGGATGATGAAAGTGCACCATACCATAGTGCACTATGCATTGTGAAAGGCGAAACAACATCATACTACTGTGTATGTTACTTAGTGGAACTACACCAGTTTAAGGTTCAATGTGCAAGGTGGGTGGTGGAAATGTACCATACCATGGTTCATAATGCATAGTGGAAATTCAAGTATACCAAGGTGCACCGTCCATGGTGCATGATGGAAATGCATCGTAACAAGGTATATTCCGCATGGTACCCGATAGAACTCGCATCATACCATAGTGCATGGTGCATGGTGAATAGTTGGAACCGCATCATTCTAATTGGAAGGGTGTATACTGGAACTGCATCATAGTATGGTGCCATGTACAAAGGTGGATGGTGGAAGTGCATCCACCACGGGGCACGGTGCATAGTCCATGGTGAAAGTACCCATGGTTGATGTTGTATAGTGGAAATGCACTGGATCATGTTGTAAGGTGCATGGTGCATAGTGGAACTCCATTATCACTAGGTGCACTATTCATAGTACATGATTAAAGTGCATCAAACTACAGGCCATGATGCATTATGGATAGTGGAACTACATCATACTAATGAGATCGCTACATCGTATTATGGTACAAAGTGCAAGGTTGGCGGTGGAAGAGCACCATACCAAGGTGCATAATGCATATTGCTTAGGGAAGCTACACAATACCAAGGTTGACTATTTATAGTGGAATTACACCGTATCAAACCGCAAGGTGCATGGTGCATAGTGCAAGTGCGGCGCAACTAGGTGCGGTTTTGTTAGTGCATGATAATGCATGGTGAAACTATAAATTACCAAGGTCGACTTTGAATAGGGAATTGTACTTTACCAAGGTGCACGGGGCATATTTCAAGTGAACCGTAACGACTCACGCTTTTAGTGGATGATGAAAGTGCACCATACCATAGTGCACTATGCATTGTGAAAGGCGAAACAACATCATACTACTGTGCATGTTACTTAGTGGAACTACACCGGTTTAAGGATCAAACGGCAAGGTGGGTGGTGGAAATGTACCAGACCATTGTTCATAATGCATAGTGGAAATTCAGTATACCAAGGTGCACCGTCCATGGTGCATGATGGAAATGCATCGTAACAAGTTATATTCTGCATGGTACCTCATAGAACTGCATCATACCATAGTGCATGGTGCATGGTGAATAGTTGGAACTGTATCATTCTAATTTGAATGGTGTATCTTTGGAACTGCATCGTAGATAGGTGCCATGTACAAGGTGGATGGTGGAAGTGCATCCACCATGGGGCACGGTGCGTAGTCCATGGTGAAAGTACCCATGGTTGTCGTTGTATAGTGGAAATGCACTGGACCATGCTGTAAGATGCACGGTGTATAGTGCAAGTTCAGCGCAACTAGGTGCATTTTTGTTAGTGCATGATAATGCATGGTGAAACTATAAAATACAAAGGTCGACTTTGAATAGGGAATTGTACTTTACCAAGGTGCACGGGGCATATTTCAAGTGAACCGTAACGACCTGCACAGATTTTAGTGGATGATGAATGTGCACCATACCATAGTGCACTATGCATTGTGAAAGGCGAAACAACATCATACTACTGTGTATGTTACTTAGTGGAACTACACCAGTTTAAGGTTCAATGTGCAAGGTGGGTGGTGGAAATGTACCAGACCATGGTTCATAATGCATAGTGGAAATTCAGTATACCAAGGTGCACCGTCCATGGTGCATGATGGAAATGCATCGTAACAAGGTATATTCGCATGGTACCCGATAGAACTCGCATCATACCATAGTGCATGGTGCATGGTGAATAGTTGGAACTGCATCATTCTAATTGGAAGGGTGTATACTGGAACTGCATCATTGTAAGGTGCCATGTACAAAGGTGGATGGTGGAAGTGCATCCACCACGGGGCCCGGTGCATAGTCCATGGTGAAAGTACCCATGGTTGATGTTGTATAGTGGAAATGCAGTGGATCATGCTGTAAGGTGCACGGTGCATAGTGGAACTCCACTATCACTAGGTGCACTATTCATAGTATATGATTAAAGTGCACCAAACTACAGGCCATGATGCATTCTGGATAGTGGAAATATATCATACTAATGAGATCGCTACATCGCATTATGGTTCAAAGTGCAAGGTTGGCGGTGGAAGAGCACCATACCAAGGTGCAGAATGCATATTGCTTAGTGAAGCTACACAATACCATGGTTGACTATTTATAGTGGAATTACACTGTATCAAACTGCAAGGTGCATGGTGCATAGTGCAAGTGCAGCGCAACTAGGTGCATTTTTGTTAGTGCATGATAATGCATGGTGAAACTATAAAATACCAAGGTCTACTTTGAATAGGGAATTGTACTTTACCAAGGTGCACGGGGTATATTTCAAGTGAACCGTAACGACCTGCACAGTTTTTAGTGGATGATGAAAGTGCACCATACCATAGTGCACTATGCATTGTGAAAGGCGAAACAACATCATACTACTGTGTATCTAACTTAGTGGAACTACACCAGTTTAAGGTTCAAAGTGCAAGGTTGGTGGTGGAAATCTACAAACCATGGTTCATAATGCATAGTGGAAATTCAGTATACCAAGGTGCACCGTCCATGGTGCATGATGGAAATGCATCGTAACAAGGTATATTCTGCATGGTACACGATAGAATCGCATCATACCATAGTGCATGGTGCATGGTGAATAGTTGGAACCGCATCATTCTAATTGGAAGGGTGTATACCGGAACCGCATCATAGTAAGGTGCCATGTCCAAAGGTGGATGGTGGAAGTGCATCCACCACGGGGCACGGTGCATAGTCCATGGTGAAAGTACCCATGGTTGATGTTGTATAGTGGAAATGCCTTTGGATCATGTTGTAAGGTGCACGGTGCATAGTGGAACTCCACTATCACTAGGTGCACTATCCATAGTACATGATGAAAGTGCACCAAACTACAGGCCATGATGCATTATGAATAGTGGAACTACATCATACTAATGAGATCGATGCATTGTATTATGGTGCAAAGTGCAAGGTTGGCGGTACATGAGCACCATACCAAGGTGCGAGAATGCATATTGCTTGGTGAAGCTACACAATACCAAGGTTGACTATTTATTGTGGAATTACACTGTATCAAACTGCAAGGTGCATGGTGCATAGTGTAAGTGCAGCGCAACTAGGTGCATTTTTGTTAGTGCATGACAATGCATGCTGAAACTACAAAATACCAAGGTCGACTTTGAATAGGGAATTGTACTTTACCAAGGTGCACGGGCATATTTCAAGTGAACCGTAACGACCTGCACAGTTTTTAGTGGATGATGAAAGTGCACCATACCATAGTGCACTATGCATTGTGAAAGGCGAAACAACATCATACTACTGTGTATGTTACTTAGTGGAACTACACCAGTTTAAGGTTCAATGTGCAAGGTCGGTGGTGGAAATGTACCAGACCATGGTTCATAATGCATAGTGGAAATTCAGTATACCAAGGTGCACCGTCCATGGTGCATGATGGAAATGCATCGTAACAAGGTATATTCGCATGGTACACGATAGAACGCATCATACCATAGTGCATGGTGCATGGTGAATAGTTGGAACCGCATCATTCTAATTGGAAGGGTGTATACTTGGAACCGCATCATAGTATGGTGCCATGTACAAAGGTGGATGGTGGAAGTGCATCCACCACGGGGCACGGTGCATAGTCCATGGTGAAAGTACCCATGGTTGATGTTGTATAGTGGAAATGCACTAGATTATGTTGTAAGGTGCACGGTGCATAGTGGAACTCCATTATCACTAGGTGCACTATTCATAGTACATGATTAAAGTGCATCAAACTACAGGCCATGATGCATTATGGATAGTGGAACTACATCATACTAATGAGATCGCTACATCGTATTATGGTACAAAGTGCAAGGTTGGCGGTGGAAGAGCACCATACCAAGGTGCAGAATGCATATTGCTTAGGGAAGCTACACAATACCAAGGTTGACTATTTATAGTGGAATTACACTGTATCAAACTGCAAGGTGCATGGTGCATAGTGCAAGTGCAGCGCAACTAGGTGCATTTTTGTTAGTGCATGATAATGCATGGTGAAACTATAAATTACCAAGGTCGACTTTGAATAGGGAATTGTACTTTACCAAGGTGCACGGGGCATATTTCAAGTGAACCGTAACGACCTGCACAGTTTTTAGTGGATGATGAAAGTGCACCATACCATAGTGCACTATGCATTGTGAAAGGCGAAACAACATCATACTACTGTGCATGTTACTTAGTGGAACTACACCGGTTTAAGGATCAAACGGCAAGGTGGGTGGTGGAAATGTACGAGACCATTGTTCATAATGCATAGTGGAAATTCAGTATACCAAGGTGCACCGTCCATGGTGCATGGTGGAAATGCATCGTAACAAGGTATATTCTGCATGGTACCTGATAGAACTGCATCATACCATAGTGCATGGTGCATGGTGAATAGTTGGAACTGCATCATTCTAATTGGAAGGGTGTATATTGGAACTGCATCATAGTAAGGTGCCATGTACAAGGTGGATGGTGGAAGTGCATCCACCACGGGGCACAGTGCATAGTCCATGGTGAAAGTACCCATGGTTGATGTTGTATATTGGAAATGCACTGGATCATGCTGTAAGGTGCACGGTGCATAGTGGAACTCCACTATCACTAGGTGCACTATTCATAGTACATGACGAAAGAGCAACAAACTACAGGCCATGATGCATTATGAATAGTGGAACTACATCATACTAATGAGATCGATGCATTGTATTATGGTGCAAAGTGCAAGGTTGGCGGTGGAAGAGCACCATACCAAGGAGCATAATGCATATTGCTTAGTGAAGCTACACAATACCAAGGTTGACTATTTATAGTGGAATTACACTGTATCAAACTACAAGGTGCATGGTGCATAGTGCAAGTGCAGCGCAACTAGGTGCATTTTTGTTAGTGCATGATAATGCATGGTGAAACTACAAAATACCAAGGTCGACTTTGAATAGGGAATTGTACTTTACCAAGGTGCACAGGTCATATTTCAAGTGAACCGTAACGACCTGCACAGTTTTTAGTGGATGATGAAGGTGGACCATACCATAGTGCACTATGCATTGTGAAAGGCGAAACAACATCATACTACTGTGCATGTTACTTAGTGGAACTACACCGGTTTCAGGTTCAAAGTGCAAGGTGGGTGGTGGAAATGTACCAGACCATGGTTGATAATGCATAGTGGAAATTCAGTATACCAAGGTGCACCATCCATGGTGCATGGTGGAAATGCATCGTAACAAGGTATATTCTCCATGGTACCTGATAGAACTGCATCATACCATAGTGCATGGTGCATGGTGAATAGTTGGAACTGCATCATTCTAATTGGAAGGGTGTATACTGGAACTGCATCATAGTAAGGTGCCATGTACAAGGTGGATGGTGGAAGTGCATCCACCACGGGGCACGGTGCATAGTCCATGGTGAAAGTACCCATGGTTGATGTTGTATAGTGGAAATGCACTGGATCATGTTGTAAGGTGCACGGTGCATAGTGGAACTCCACTATCACTAGGTGCACTATTCATAGTACATGATGAAAGTGCACCAAACTACAGGCCATGATGCATTATGAATAGTGGAACTACATCATACTAATGAGATCGATGCATTGTATTATGGTGCAAAGTGCAAGGTTGGCGGTACAAGAGCACCATACCAAGGTGCAGAATGCATATTGCTTGGTGAAGCTACACAATACCAAGGTTGACTATTTATTGTGGAATTACACTGTATCAAACTGCAAGGTGCATGGTGCACAGTGCAAGTGCAGCGCAACTAGGTGCATTTTTGTTAGTGCATGGTAATGCATGGTGAAACTATAAAATACCAAGGTCGACTTTGAATAGGGAATTGTACTTTACCAAGGTGCCCGGGCATATTTCAAGTGAACCGTAACGACCTGCACAGTTTTTAGTGGATGATGAAAGTGCACCATACCATAGTGCACTATGCATTGTGAAAGGCGAAAGAACATCATACTACTGTGCATGTTACTTAGTGGAACTACACCGGTTTAAGGTTCGAAGTGCAAGGTGGATGGTGGAACTGTACCAGACCACGGTTCATAATGCATAGGGGAAATTCAGTATACCAAGGTGCACGGTCCATGGTGCATGGTGGAAATACATCCTAGCAAGGTATATTCTGCATGGTACCTGATAGAATAGGATCATACCATAGTGCATGGTGCATGTTGAATAGTTGGAACTGCATCATTCAAATTTGAAGGGTGTATACTGGAACTGGATCATAGTAAGGTGCCATGTACAAGGTGGATGGTGGAAGTGCATCCACCACGAGGCACGTTACATAGTCCATGGTGAAAGTACCCATGGTTAACGTTGTATAGTGGAAATGCACTGGACCATGCTGTAACGTGCACGGTGCATAGTGGAACTCCACTATTACTAGGTCCACTATTCATAGTACATGATGAAAGTGCACCAAACTACATGCCATGATGCATTATGAATAGTGGAACTACATCATACTAATGAGATCGGTGCATCGTATTTTGGTGCAAAGTGCAAGGTTGGCGGTGGAAGAGCACCATACCAAGGTGGAGAATGCATATTGCTTGGTGAAGCTACACAATAACAAGGTTGACTATTTATAGTGGAATTACACTGTATCAAACTAAAAGGTGCATGGTGCATAGTGCAAGTGCAGCGCAACTAGGTGCATTTTTGTCAGTGCATGATAATGCATGGTGAAACTACAAAATACCAAGGTCGACTTTGAATAGGGAATTGTACTGTACCAAGGTGCACGGGGCATATTTCAAGTGAACCGTAACGACCTGCACAGTTTTTAGTTGATGATGAAAGTGCACCATACCATAGTGCATTATGCATTGTGAAATGCGGAACAACATCATACTACTGTGCATGTTACTTAGTGGAACTACACCGGTTAAAGGTTCAAAGTGCAAGGTGGGTGGTGGAAATGTACTAGGCCACGGTTCATAATGCATAGTGGAAATTCACTGTACCAAGGTGCACGGTCCATGGTGCATGATGGAAATGCATCGTAGCAAATTATATTCTGCATGGTACCTGATAGAACTGCATCATACCATTGTGCATGGTGCATGGTGAATAGTTGGAACTGCATCATTCTAATTTGAAGGGTGTATACTAGAACTGCATCGTAGTAAGGTGCCAAGTACAAGTTGGATGGTGGAAGTGCAGCCACCACGCGGCACAATGCAAAGTCCATGGTGAGAGTACCCATGAATGACGTTGTATAGTGGAAAAGCATTGGACCAAGCTGTAAGGGGCACGGTGCGTACTGGAACTCTAGTATCACTAGGTGCACTATTCATAGTACATGATGAAAGTGCACCAAACTATAGGCCATGATGCATTATGAATAGTGGAACTACATCATACTAATGAGATTGGTGCATCGTATTATGGTGCAAAGTGCAAGGTTGGCGGTGGAAGAGCACCATACCAAGATGCAGAAATCATATTGCATGGTGAAGCTACACAATACAAAGGTTGACTATTTATAGTGGAACTACACTGTATCAAACTGCAAGGTGCATGGTCCATGGTGCATGGTGCAAGTGCAGCGCAACTAGGTGCATTTTTGTTAGTCATGATAATGCATGGTGAAACTACAAAATACCAAGGTCGACTATGAATATAAAATTGTACTTTTCCAAGGTGCACGGAGCATATTTCAAGTGAACCGTAACGACCTGCACAGTTTTTAGTGGATGATGAAAGTGCACCATACCATAGTACACTATGCATTGTGAAAGGCGGAACAACATCATACTATTATGCATGTTACTTAGTGGAACTACACCGGTTTAAGGTTCAAAGTCCAAGTTGGTGGTGGAAATGTACCAGACCACTGTTCATAATGCATAGGGGAAATTCAGTATACCAAGGTGCACGGTCCATGGTTCATGGTGTAAATACATCGTAGCAAGGTATATTCTACATGGTACCTGATAGAACAGGATCATACCATAGTGCATGGTGCATGGTGAATAGTTGGAACTGCATCATTCTAATTTGAAGGGTGTATACTGGAACTGCATCGTAGTAAGGTGCCATGTACAAGGTGGATGGTGGAAGTGCATCCACCACGGGCCACGGTGCAAAGTCCATGGTGAAAGTACCCATGGTCGACGTTGTATAGTGGAAATGCACTGGATCATGCTGTAAGGTGCACGGTGCATAGTGGCACTCCACTATTACTAGGTCCACTATTCATAATACATGATGAAAATGCACCAAACTACATGCCATGATGCATTATAAATAGTGGAACTACATCATACTAATGAGATTGGTGCATCGTATTTTGGTGCAAAGTGCAAGGTTGGCGGTGGAAGAGCACCATACCAAGGTGGAGAATGCATATTGCTTGGTGAAGCTACACAATAACAAGGTTGATAATTTATAGTGGAATTACACTGTATCAAACTAAAAGGTGCATGGTGCATAGTGCAAGTGCAGCGCAACTAGGTGCATTTTTGTCAGTGCATGATAATGCATGGTGAAACTACAAAATACCAAGGTCGACTTTGAATAGGGAATTGTACTTTACCAAGGTGCACGGGGCATATTTCAAGTGAACCGTAACGACCTGCATAGTTTATAGTGGACGATGTAAGTGCACCATACCATAATGCACTATGCATTGTGAAAAGTGGAACAACATCATACTACTGTGCATGTTACTTAGTGGAACTACACCGGTTTAAGGTTCAAAGTGCAAGGTGGGTGGTGGAAATGTACCAGACCATGGTTCACAATGCATAGTGGAAATTCAGTATACCAAGGTGCACCGTCCATGGTGCATGGTGGAAATGCATCGTAACAAGGTATATTCTGCATGGTACCTCATAGAACTGCATCATACCATAGTGCATGGTGCATGGTGAATAGTTGGAACTGCATCATTCTAATTGGAAGGGTGTATACTGGAACTGCATCATAGTAAGGTGCCATGTACAAGGTGGATGGTGGAAGTGCATCCACCAAGGGGCACGGTGCATAGTCCATGGTGAAAGTACCCATGGTTGATGTTGTACAGTGGAAATACACTGGATCATGCTGTAAGGTGCACGGTGCATAGTGGAACTCCACTATCACTAGGTGCACTATTCATACTACATGATGAAAGTGCACCAAACTATAGGCCATGATGCATTATGAATAGTGGAACTACATCATACTAATGAGATTGGTGCATCGTATTATGGTGCAAAGTGCAAGGTTGGCGGTGGAAGAGCACCATACCAAGGTGCAGAATGCATATTGCTTAGTGAAGCTACGCAATACAAAGGTTGACTATTTATAGTGGAATTACACTGTATCAAACTGCAAGGTGCATGGTGCATAGTGTAAGTGCAGCGCAACTAGGTGCATTTTTGTTAGTGCATGATAATGCATAGTGAAACTACAAAATACCAAGGTCGACTTTGAATAGGGACTTGTACTTTTCCAAGGTGCATGGGGCATATTTCAAGTGAACCGTAACGACCTGCACAGTTTTTAGTGGATGATGAAAGTGCACCATACCATAGTGCATTATGCATTGTGAAAGGCGGAACAACATCATACTACTGTGCATGTTACTTAGTGGAACTACACCTGTTTAAGGTTCAAAGTGCAAGGTGGGTGGTGGAAATGTACTAGACCACGGTTCATAATGCATAGTGGAAATTCACTGTACCAAGGTGCACGGTCCATGGTGCATGATGGAAATGCATCGTAACAAATTATATTCTGCATGGTACCTGATAGAACTGCATCATACCATTGTGCATGGTGCATGGTGAATAGTTGGAACTGCATCATTCTAATTTGAAGTGTGTATACTAGAACTGCATCGTAGTAAGGTGCCAAGTACAAGTTGGATGGTGGAAGTGCAGCCACCACGCGGCACAATGCATAGTCCATGGTGAGAGTACCCATGGTAGACGTTGTATAGTGGAAAAGCATTGGACCAAGCTGTAAGGGGCACGGTGCGTCTTGGAACTCCAGTATCACTAGGTGCACTATTCATAGTACATGATGAAAGTGCACCAAACTATAGGCCATGATGCATTATGAATAGTGGAACTACATCATACTAATGAGATTGGTGCATCGTATTATGGTGCAAAGTGTTAGGTTGGCGGTGGAAGAGCACCATACCAAGGTGCAGAAATCATATTCCATGGTGAAGCTACACAATACAAAGGTTGACTATTTATAGTGGAACTACACTGTATCAAACTGCAAGGTGCATGGTCCATGGTGCATGGTGCAAGTGCAGCGCAACTAGGTGCATTTTTGTTAGTCATGATAATGCATGGTGAAACTACAAAATACCAAGGTCGACTATGAATATAGAATTGTACTTTTCCAAGGTGCACGGAACATATTTCAAGTGAACCGTAACGACCTGCACAGTTTTTAGTGGATGATGAAAGTGCACCATACCATAGTACACTATGCATTGTGAAAGGCGGAACAACATCATACTACGATGCATGTTACTTAGTGGAACTACACCGGTTTAAGGTTCAAAGTCCAAGTTGGTGGTGGAAATGTACCAGACCACGGTTCATAATGCATAGGGGAAATTCAGTATACCAAGGTGCACGGTCCATGGTTCATGGTATAAATACATCGTAGCAAGGTATATTCCGCATGGTACCTGATAGAACAGGATCATACCATAGTGCATGGTGCATGGTGAATAGTTGGAACTGCATAATTCTAATTTGAAGGGTGTATACTGGAACTGCATCGTAGTAAGGTGCCATGTACAAGGTGGATGGTGGAAGTGCATCCACCACGGGGCACGGTGCATAGTCCATGGTGAAAGTACCCATGGTCGACGTTGTATAGTGGAAATGCACTGGATCATGCTGTAAGGTGCACGGTGCATAGTGGAACTCCACTATTACTAGGTCCACTATTCATAATACATGATGAAAGTGCACCAAACTACATGCCATGATGCATTATGAATAGTGGAACTACATCATACTAATGAGATCGGTGCATCGTATTTTGGTGCAAAGTGCAAGGTTGGCGGTGGAAGAGCACCATACCAAGGTGCAGAATGCATATTGCTTGGTGAACCTACACAATAACAAGGTTGACTATTTACAGTGGAATTACACTGTATCAAACTAAAGGGTGCATGGTGCATAGTGCAAGTGCAGCGCAACTAGGTGCATTTTTGTTAGTGCATGATAATGCATGGTGAAACTACAAAATACCAATGTCGACTTTGAATAGGGAATTGTACTTTACCAAGGTGCACGGCGCATATTTCAAGTGAACCGTAATGACCTGCATAGTTTATAGTGGACGATGTAAGTGCACCATACCATAATGCACTATGCATTGTGAAAGGCGTAACAACATCATACTACTGTGCATGTTACTTAGTGGAACTACACCGGTTTAAGGTTCAAAGTGCAAGGTGGGTGCTGGAAATGTACCAGACCATGGTTCACAATGCATAGTGGAAATTCAGTATACCAAGGTGCACCGTCCATGGTTCATGGTGGACATGCATCGTAACAAGGTATATTCTGCATGGTACCTGATAGAACTGCATCATACCATAGTGCATGGTGCATGGTGAATAGTTGGAACTGCATCATTCTAATTGGAAGGGTGTATCTGAAACTTGCATCATAGTAAGGTGCCATGTACAAGGTGGATGGTGGAAGTGCATCCACCAAGGGGCACGGTGCTTAGTCCATGGTGAAAGTACCCATGGTTGATGTTGTATAGTGGAAATGCACTTTGGATCATCTTGTCGGGTGCACGGTGCATAGTGGAACTCCACTATCACTAGGTGCACTATTCATACTACATGATGAAAGTGCACCAAACTATAGGCCATGATGCATTATGAATAGTGGAACTACATCATACTAATGAGATTGGTGTATCGTATTATGGTGCAAAGTGCAAGGTTGGCGGTGGAAGAGCACCATACCAAGGTGCAGAAATCATATTGCATGGTGAAGCTACACAATACAAAGGTTGACTATTTATAGTGGAACTACACTGTATCAAACTGCAAGGTGCATGGTGCACAGTGCAAGTGCACCGTAACTAGGTGCATTGTTGTTAGTGCATGATAATGCATGGTGACACTACAAAATACCAAGGTCGACTTTGAATAGGGAATTGTACTTTACCAAGGTGCACGAGGCATATTTCAAGTGAACCGTAACGACCTGCACAGTTTATAGTGGACGATGTAAGTGCACCATACTATAATGCACTATGCATTGTGAAAGGCGGAACAACATCATCATACTGTGCATGTTACTTAGTGGAACTACACCGGTTTAAGGTTCAAAGTGCAAGGTGGGTGGTGGAAATGTACCAGACCACGGTTGATAATGCATAGTGGAAATTTTGTGTACCAAGGTGCACTGTCCATGGTGCATGGTGGAAATGCATCGTAACAAGGTATACTGTGCATGGTACCTGATAGAAGTGCATCATCCATAGTGCATGGTGCATGGTGAATAGTTGGAACTACATCATTCTAATTTGAAGGGTGTATAGTGGAACTGCATCGTAGTAAGGTGCCATGTACAAGGTGGATGGTGGAAGTGCATCCACCACGGGGCACGGTAAATAGTCCATGGTGAAAGTACCCATGGTTAACGTTGTATAGTGGAAATGCACTGGCCCATGCTGTAAGTGCACGGTGCATAGTGGAACTCCACTATCACTAGGTGCATTATTCATAGTACATGATGAAAGTGCACCAAACTACAAGCCATGATGCATTATGAATAGTGGAACTACATCATACTAATGAGATCGGTGCATCGTATTATGGTGCAAAGTGCAAGGTTGGCAGTGGAAGAGCACCATACCAAGGTGCAGAATGCATATTGCATGGTGAAGCTACACAATACAAAGGTTGACTATTTATAGTGGAACTACAACGTATCAAACTGCAAGGTGCATGGTGCATAGTGCAAGTGCAGCGCAACTAGGTGCATTCTTGTTAGTGCATAATAATGCATGGTGAAACTACAAAATACCAAAGTCGACTTTGAATAGGGAATTGTACTTTATCAAGGTGCAAGGGGCATATTTCAAGTGAACCGTAACGACCTGCACAGTTTTTAGTGGATGATGAAAGTGCACCATACCATAGTGCACTATGCATTGTGAAAGGCGGAACTACATCATACTACTGTGCATGTTACTTAGTGGAACTACACCGGTTTAAGGTTCAAACTGCAAGGTGGGTGGTGGAAATGTACCTGACCACGGTTCATAATGCATAGTGGAAATTCCATATACCAAGGTACACGGTACATGGTGCATGATGGAAATGCATCGTAACAAGTTATATTCTGCATGGTACCTGATAGAACTGCATCATACCATAGTGCATGGTGCATGGTGAATAGTTGGAATCGTATCATTCTAGTTTGAAGGGTGTATACTGGAACTGCATCGTAGTAAGGTGCCAAGTACAAGTTGGATGGTGGAAGTGCAGCCACCATGGGGCACGGTGCATAGTCCATGGTGAAAGTACCATGCCCATGGTTGACGTTGTATAGTGGAAATGCATTGGACCAAGCTGTAAGGGGCACGCTGCATAGTAGAACTCCACTATCACTTGGTGCACTATTCATAGTACATGATGAAAGTGCACCAAACTATAGGCCATGATGCATTATGAATAGTGGAACTACATCATACTATTGAGATTGGTGCATCGTATTATGGTGAAAAGTGCAAGGTTGGCGGTGGAAGAGCACCATACCAAGGTGCAGAATGCATATTGCATGGTGAAGCTACACAATACCAAGGTTGACTATTTATAGTGGAACTACACTGTATGAAACTGCAAGGTGCATGGTTCACAGTGCAAGTGCACCGTAACTAGGTGCATTGTTGTTAGTGCATGATAATGCATGGTTAAACTAAAAAATACCAAGGTCGACTTTGAATAGGGAAGTGTACTTTACCAAGGTGCATGGGGCATATTTCATGTGAACCGTAACTATCTGCACAGTTTATAGTGGACGATGTAACTGCACCATACCATAGTGCACTATTCATTGTGAAAGGCGGAACAACATCATACTAATGTGCATGTTACTTAGTGCAACTGCACCGGTTTAAGGTTCAAAGTGCAAGGAGGGTGGTGGAAATGTACCAGACTACGGTTGATAATGCATAGTGGAAATTCAGTGTACCAAGGTGCACTGTCCATGGTGCATGGTGGAAATGATCCGTAACAAGGTATACTCTGCATGGTACCTGATAGAAGTGCATCATCCATAGTGCATGGTGCATGGTGAATAGTTGGAACTACATCATTCTAATTTGAAGGGTGTATACTCGAACTGCATCGTAGTAAGGTGCCATGTACAAGGTGGATGGTGGAAGTGCATCCACCACGGGGCACGGTGCATAGTCCATGGGGAAAGTACCCATGGTTGACGTTGTATAGTGGAAATGCATTGGACAATGCTGTAAGGTGCATGGTGCGTAGTGGAACTCCACTATCACTAGGTGCACTATTCATAGTACATGATGAAAGTGAACCAAACTACAGGCCATGATGCATTATGAATAGTGGAACTACATCATACTAATGAGATCAATGCATCGTATTATGGTACAAAGTGCAAGGTCGGCGGTGGAAGAGCACCATACCAAGGTGCAGAATGCATATTGCTTGGTGAAGCTACACAATACAAAGGTTGACTATTTATAGTCGAATTACACTGTATCAAACTACAAGGTGCATGGTGCATAGTGCAAGTGCAGCGCAACTAGGTGCATTTTTGTTAGTGCATGATAATGCATGGTGAAACTACAAAATACCAAGGTCGACTTTGAATAGGGAATTGTACTTTACCAAGGTGCACGGGGCATATTTCAAGTGAACCGTAATGACCTGCATAGTTTATAGTGGACGATGTAAGTGCACCATACCATAATGCACTATGCATTGTGAAAGGCGTAACAACATCATACTACTGTGCATGTTACTTAGTGGAACTACACCGGTTTAAGGTTCAAAGTGCAAGGTGGGTGCTGGAAATGTACCAGACCATGGTTCACAATGCATAGTGGAAATTCAGTATACCAAGGTGCACCGTCCATGGTGCATGGTGGAAATGCATCGTAACAAGGTATATTCTACATGGTACCTGATAGAACTGCATCATACCATAGTGCATGGTGCATGGTGAATAGTTGGAACTGCATCATTCTAATTGGAAGGGTGTATACTGGAACTGCATCATAGTAAGGTGCCATGTACAAGGTGGATGGTGGAAGTGCATCCACCAAGGGGCACGGTGCTTAGTCCATGGTGAAAGTACCCATGGTTGATGTTGTATAGTGGAAATGCACTGGATCATGCTGTCAGGTGCACGGTGCATAGTGGAACTCCACTATCACTAGGTGCACTATTCATACTACATGATGAAAGTGCACCAAACTATAGGCCATGATGCATTATGAATAGTGGAACTACATCATACTAATGAGATTGGTGTATCGTATTATGGTGCAAAGTGCAAGGTTGGCGGTGGAAGAGCACCATACCAAGGTGCAGAAATCATATTGCATGGTGAAGCTACACAATACAAAGGTTGACTATTTATAGTGGAACTACACTGTATCAAACTGCAAGGTGCATGGTGCACAGTGCAAGTGCACCGTAACTAGGTGCATTGTTGTTAGTGCATGATAATGCATGGTGACACTACAAAATACCAAGATCGACTTTGAATAGGGAATTGTACTTTACCAAGGTGCACGAGGCATATTTCAAGTGAACCGTAACGACTTGCACAGTTTATAGTGGACGATGTAAGTGCACCATACCATAATGCACTATGCATTGTGAAAGGCGGAACAACATCATACTACTGTGCATGTTACTTAGTGGAACTACACCGGTTTAAGGTTCAAAGTCCAAGGTGGGTGGTGGAAATGTACCAGACCACGGTTCATAATGCATTGGGGAAATTCAGTATATCAAGGTGCACGGTCGATGGTGCATGGTGGAAATACATCGTAGCAAGGTATATTCTGCATGGTACCTGATAGAACAGGATCATACCATAGTGCATGGTGCATGGTGAATAGTTGGAACTACATCATTCTAATTTGAAGGGTGTATACTCGAACTGCATCGTAGTAAGGTGCCATGTACAAGGTGGATGGTGGAAGTGCATCCACCACGGGGCACGGTGCATAGTCCATGGGGAAAGTACCCATAGTTGACCTTGTATAGTGGAAATGCATTGGCCCAAGCTGTAAGGGGCACGGTGCATAGTGGAACTCCAGTATCAGTAGGTGCACTATTCATAGTACATGATGAAAGTGCACCAAACTATAGGCCATGATACATTATGAATAGTGGAACTACATCATACTAATGAGATGGGTGCATCATAATATGGTGCAAAGTGCAAGGTTGGCGGTGGAAGAGCACCATACCAAGGTGCAGAATGCGTATTGCATGGTGAAGCTACACAATACCAAGGTTTACTATTTATAGTGGAACTACACTGTATGAAACTGCAAGGTGCATGGTGCACAGTGCAAGTGCACCGTAACTAGGTGCATTGTTGTTAGTGCATGATAATGCATGGTGACACTACAAAATACCAAGGTCGACTTTGAATAGGGAAGTGTACTTTACCAAGGTGCATGGGGCATATTTCATGTGAACCGTAATTACCTGCATAGTTTATAGTGGACGATGTAAGTGCACCATACCATAGTACACTATGCATTGTGAAAGGCGGAACAACATCATCATACTGTGCATGTTACTTAGTGGAACTACACCGGTTTAAGGTTCAAAGTGCAAGGTGGGTG
This sequence comes from Linum usitatissimum, assembly GCA_030674075.2. Taxonomy (NCBI): domain Eukaryota; kingdom Viridiplantae; phylum Streptophyta; class Magnoliopsida; order Malpighiales; family Linaceae; genus Linum; species Linum usitatissimum. Next base: position 94,131 of record JAUJYP020000289.1, on the reverse strand, counting down.
GTGGAAATGTACCAGACCACGGTTGATAATGCATAGTGGAAATTTTGTGTACCAAGGTGCACTGTCCATGGTGCATGGTGGAAATGCATCGTAACAAGGTATACTGTGCATGGTACCTGATAGAAGTGCATCATCCATAGTGCATGGTGCATGGTGAATAGTTGGAACTACATCATTCTAATTTGAAGGGTGTATAGTGGAACTGCATCGTAGTAAGGTGCCATGTACGAGGTGGATGGTGGAAGTGCATCCACCACGGGGCACGGTAAATAGTCCATGGTGAAAGTACCCATGGTTAACGTTGTATAGTGGAAATGCACTGGCCCATGCTGTAAGGTGCACGGTGCATAGTGGAACTCCACTATCACTAGGTGCATTATTCATAGTACATGATGAAAGTGCACCAAACTACAAGCCATGATGCATTATGAATAGTGGAACTACATCATACTAATGAGATCGGTGCATCGTATTATGGTGCAAAGTGCAAGGTTGGCAGTGGAAGAGCACCATACCAAGGTGCAGAATGCATATTGCATGGTGAAGCTACACAATACAAAGGTTGACTATTTATAGTGGAACTACACTGTATCAAACTGCAAGGTGCATGGTGCATAGTGCAAGTGCAGCGCAACTAGGTGCATTCTTGTTAGTGCATAATAATGCATGGTGAAACTACAAAATACCAAAGTCGACTTTGAATAGGGAATTGTACTTTATCAAGGTGCAAGGGGCATATTTCAAGTGAACCGTAACGACACACTTACGAGTTTTTAGTGGATGATGAAAGTGCACCATACCATAGTGCACTATGCATTGTGAAAGGCGGAACTACATCATACTACTCGTGCATGTTACTTAGTGGAACTACACCGGTTTAAGGTTCAAAACCGCAAGGTGGGTGGTGGAAATGTACACGACCACGGTTCATAATGCATAGTGGAAATTCCATATACCAAGGTACACGGTACATGGTGCATGATGGAAATGCATCGTAACAAGTTATATTCGCATGGTACCTGATAGAACTGCATCATACCATAGTGCATGGTGCATGGTGAATAGTTGGAATCGTATCATTCTAGTTTGAAGGGTGTATACTGGAACTGCATCGTAGTAAGGTGCCAAGTACAAGTTGGATGGTGGAAGTGCAGCCACCATGGGGCACGGTGCATAGTCCATGGTGAAAGTACCATGCCCATGGTTGACGTTGTATAGTGGAAATGCATTGGACCAAGCTGTAAGGGGCACGCTGCATAGTAGAACTCCACTATCACTTGGTGCACTATTCATAGTACATGATGAAAGTGCACCAAACTATAGGCCATGATGCATTATGAATAGTGGAACTACATCATACTATTGAGATTGGTGCATCGTATTATGGTGAAAAGTGCAAGGTTGGCGGTGGAAGAGCACCATACCAAGGTGCAGAATGCATATTGCATGGTGAAGCTACACAATACCAAGGTTGACTATTTATAGTGGAACTACACTGTATGAAACTGCAAGGTGCATGGTTCACAGTGCAAGTGCACCGTAACTAGGTGCATTGTTGTTAGTGCATGATAATGCATGGTTAAACTACAAAATACCAAGGTCGACTTTGAATAGGGAAGTGTACTTTACCAAGGTGCATGGGGCATATTTCATGTGAACCGTAACTATCTGCACAGTTTATAGTGGACGATGTAACTGCACCATACCATAGTGCACTATTCATTGTGAAAGGCGGAACAACATCATACTAATGTGCATGTTACTTAGTGCAACTGCACCGGTTTAAGGTTCAAAGTGCAAGGAGGGTGGTGGAAATGTACCAGACTACGGTTGATAATGCATAGTGGAAATTCAGTGTACCAAGGTGCACCTTCGTCCGGTGCATGGTGGAAATGATCCGTAACAAGGTATACTCGCATGGTACACGATAGAAGTGCATCATCCATAGTGCATGGTGCATGGTGAATAGTTGGAACTACATCATTCTAATTTGAAGGGTGTATACTCGAACTGCATCGTAGTAAGGTGCCATGTACAAGGTGGATGGTGGAAGTGCATCCACCACGGGGCACGATGCATAGTCCATGGGGAAAGTACCCATGGTTGACGTTGTATAGTGGAAATGCATTGGACAATGCTGTAAGGTGCATGGTGCGTAGTGGAACTCCACTATCACTAGGTGCACTATTCATAGTACATGATGAAAGTGAACCAAACTACAGGCCATGATGCATTATGAATAGTGGAACTACATCATACTAATGAGATCAATGCATCGTATTATGGTGCAAAGTGCAAGGTCGGCGGTGGAAGAGCACCATACCAAGGTGCAGAATGCATATTGCTTGGTAAAGCTACACAATACAAAGGTTGACTATTTATAGTGGAATTACACTGTATCAAACTACAAGGTGCATGGTGCATAGTGCAAGTGCAGCGCAACTAGGTGCATTTTTGTTAGTGCATGATAATGCATGGTGAAACTACAAAATACCAAGGTCAACTTTGAATAGGCAATTGTACTTTACCAAGGTGCACGGGGCATATTTTAAGTGAACCGTAACGACCTGCACAATTTTTAATCGATGATGAAAGTGCACCGTACCATAGTGCACTATGCATTGTGAAAGGTGATGTGCATGTTCCTTAGTGGAACGACACCGGTTTAAGGTTCAAAGTGCAAGGTGGGTGGTGGAAATGTACCAGACCACGGTTCATAATGCAAAGGGGAAATTCAGTATACCAAGGTGCACGGTCCATGGTGCATGGTGGAAATAAATCGTAACAAGGTATATTCTGCATGGTACCTGATCGAACTGCATCATACCATAGTGCATGGTGCATGGTGAATAGTTGGAACTACATCATTCTAATTTGAAGGGTGTATACTGGAACTGCATCGTAGTATGGTGCCATGTACAAGGTGGATGGTGGAAGTGCATCCACCACAGGGCACGGTGCATAGTCCATGGTGAAACTACCCATGGTTGACGTTGTATACTGGAAATGCACTGGACCATGCTGTAAGGTGCACGGTGCATAGTGGAACTCCACTATCACTAGGTGCACTATTCATAGTACTTGATGAAAGTGCACCAAACTACAAGCCATGATGCATTATGAATAGTGGAACTACATCATACTAATGAGATCGGTGCATCATATTATGGTGCAAAGTGCAAGGTTTAAGGTGGAATAGCACCATACGAAGGTGCAGAATGCATATTGCTTGGTGAAGCTACACAATACCAAGGTGGACTATTTATAGTGGAATTACACTGTATCAAACTGCAAGGTGCATGGTGCATAGTGAAAATGCAGCGCAACTAGGTGCATTCTTGTTAGTGCATGATAATGCATGGTGAAACTACCAAATACCAAGGTCGACTTTCAATAGGGAATTGTACTTTACCAAGGTGCACGGGGCATATTTCAAGTGAACCGTAACGACCTGCACAGTTTTTAGTGGATGATGAAAGTGCACCATACCATAGTGCACTATGCATTGTCAAATGCGGAACAACATCATACTACTGTGCATGTTACTTAGTGGAACTACACCGGTTTAAGGTTCAAAGTGCAAGGTGGGTGGTGGAAATGTACCTAACCATGGTTCATAATGCATAGTGGAAATTCCATATACCAAGGTACACGGTCCATGGTGCATGATGAAATGCATCGTAACAAGTTATATTCTGCATGGTACCTGATAGAACTACATCATACCATAGTGCATGGTGCATGGTGAATAGTTGGAACTGCATCATTCTAATTGGAAGGGTGTATACTGGAACTGCATCATAGTAAGGTGCCATGTACAAGGTGGATGGTGGAAGTGCATCCACCACGGGGCACAGTGCATAGTCCATGGTGAAAGTACCCATGGTTGATGTTGTATATTGGAAATGCACTGGATCATGCTGTAAGGTGCATAGTGTATAGTGCAAGTGCAGCGCAACTAGGTGCATGTTTGTTAGTGCATGATAATGCATGGTGAAACTACAAAATACCAAGGTCGACTTTTAATAGGGAATTGTACTTTACCAAGGTGCACGGGGCATATTTCAAATGAACCATAACGACCTGCACAGTTTTTAGTGGATGATGAAAGTGCACCATACCATAGTGCACTATGCATTGTGAAAGGCGGAACAACATCATACTACTGTGCATGTTACTTTGTGGTACTACACCGGTTTAAGGTTCAAAGTGCAAGGTGGGTGGTGGAAATGTACCTGACCACGGTTCATAATGCATAGTGAAAATTCCATATACCAAGGTACACAGTCCATGGAGCATGATGGAAATGAGTCGTAACAAGTTATATTCTGCATGGTACTTGATAGAACTGCATGATACCATAGTGCATGGTGCATGGTGCATGGTGAATAGTTGAAACTGCATCATTCTAATTTGAAGGGTGTATACTGGAACTGCATCGTAGTAAGGTGCCAAGTACAAGTTGGATGGTGGAAGTGCACCCACCACGGGGCACGGTGCGTAGTCCATGGTGAACGTATCCATGGTTGACGTTGTATAGTGGAAATGCATTGGACCAAGCTGTAAGGGGCACGGTGCGTAGTGGAACTCCACTATCACTAGGTGCACTATTCATAGTACATGATGAAAGTGCACCAAACTATAGGCCATGATGCATTATCAATAGTGGAACTACATCATACTTATGAGATCGGTGCATCGTATTATGGTGCAAAGTGCAAGGTTGGCGGTGGAAGAGCACCATACCAAGGTGCAGAATGCATATTGCATGGTGAAACTACACAATACCAAGGTTGACAATTTATAGTGGAACTACACTGTATCAAACTGCAAGGTGCATGGTGCATAGTGCAAGTGCAGCGCAACTAGGTGCATTTTTGTTAGTGCATGATAATGCATGGTGAAACTTCAAAATACCAAGGTCGACTTTGAATAGGGAATTGTACTTTACCAAGGTGCACGGGGCATATTTCAAGTGAACCGTAACGACTTGCACAGTTTTTAGTGGATGATGAAAGTGCACCATACCATAGTGCACTATGCATTGTGAAAGGCGGAACAACATCATACTACTGTTCATGTTACTTGGTGGAACTACACCGGTTTAAGGTTCAAAGTGCAAGGTGGGTGGTGGAAATGTACCTGACCACGGTTCATAATGCATAGTGGAAATTCCATATACCAAGGTACACGGTCCATGGTGCATGATGGAAATGCATCGTAACAAGTTATATTCTGCATGGTACCTGATAGAACTGCATGATACCATAGTGCATGGTGCATGGTGAATAGTTGGAACTGCATCATTCTAATTTGAAGGGTGTATACTGGAACTACATCGTAGTAAGGTTCCAAGTACAAGTTGGATGGTGGAAGTGCACCCACCATGGGGCACGGTGTGTAGTCCATGGTGAAAGTACCCATGATTGACGTTGTATAGATGAAATGCATTGGACCAAGCTGTAAGGGGCACGGTACATAGTGGAACTCCACTATCACTAGGTGCACTATTCATAGTACATGATGAACGTGCACCAAACTATAGGCCATGATGCATTATGAATAGTGGAACTACATCATAATAATGAGATCGGTGCATCGTATTATGGTGCAAAGTGCAAGGTTAGCGGTGGAAGAGCACCATACCAAGGTGCAGAATGCATATTGCATGGTGATGCTACACAATACCAAGGTTGACTATTTATAGTGGAACTACACTGTATCAAACTGCAAGGCGCATGGTGCATAGTGCAAGTGCAGCGCAACTAGGTGCATTTTTGTTAGTGCATGATAATGCATGGTGAAACTACAAAATACCAAGGTCGACTTTGAATAGGGAATTGTACTTTACCAAGGTGCACGGGGCATATTTCAAGTGAACCGTAATGACCTGCACAGTTTTTAGTGGATGATGAAAGTGCACCATACCATAGTGCACTATGCGTTGTGAAAGGCGGAACAACATCATACTATTGTGCATGTTACTTAGTGGAACTACACTGGTTAAAGGTTCAAAGTGCAAGGTGGGTGGTGGAAATGTACCAGACCACGGTTCATAATGCATAGTGGAAATTCCATATACCAAGGTATACAGTCCATGGAGCATGATGGAAATGCATCGTAACAAGTTATATTCTGCATGGTACATGATAGAAGTGCATCATACCATAGTGCATGGTGTATGCTGAATGGTGGAACTGCATCATTCTAATTTGCAGGGTGTATACTAGAACTACATCTTAGTAAGGTGCCAATCACAAGGTGGAAGGTGGAAGTGCACCCATCACGGTGCCCGATGCATAGTTCATGGTGAAAGTACCCACGATTGACTTTGTATAGCGGAAATGCACTGGACCAAGCTGTAAGGTGCACGATGCATAGTAGAACTGCACTATTACTAGGTGCGCTATTCATAGTAAATGATCAAAGTGCACCAAACTATAGGGCATGACGCATTGTCATTAGTGGAACTACATCATACTAATGAGAACAGTGCATCGTATTATGGTGCAAAGTGCAAGGTTGGCGGTGGAAGAGCACCATACCAAGGTGCAGAATGCATATTGCATGGTGAAGTTACACAATACCAAGGTTGACTATTTATAGTGGAACTACACTATATAAAACTGCAAGGTGCATGGTGCATAGTGCAAGTGCAGCGCAACTAGGTGCATTTTTGTTAGTGCATGATAATGCATGGTGAAACTACAAAATACCAAGGTCGACTTTGAATAGGGAATTGTACTTTACCAAGGTGCATGGGGCATATTTCAAGTGAACCGTAACGACCTGCACAGGTTTTAGTGGATGATGAAAGTGCACTATACCATAGTGCACTATGCATTGTGAAAGGCAGAACAACATCATACTACTGTGCATGTTACTTAGTGGATCTACACCGGTTTAAGGATCAAAGTGCAAGGTGCGTGGTGGAAATGTCCCAGACCACGGTTGATAATGCATAGTGGAAATTCCATATACCAAGGTACACTGTCCATGGTGCATGATGGAAATGCATCGCAACAAGTTATATTCTGCATGGTACCTGATAGAACTACATGATACCATAGTGCATGGTGCATGGTGAATAGTTGGAACTGCATCATTCTAATTTGCAAGGTGTATACTGGAACTGCATCGTAGTAAGGTGCCAAGTACAAGGTGGATGTTGGAATTACACCCACTATGGTGCCCGGTGCATAGTGCATGGTGAAAGTACCCATGTTTGACTTTGTATAGTGGAAATGCACTATACCAAGTTGTAAGGTGCATGGTGCATAGTGGAATTCCACTGTCACTAGGTGTAGTATTCATAGTACATGATGAAAGTGCACCAAACTATAGGCCATGATGCATTATGAATAGTGGAACTACATCATACTAATGAGATTGGTGCATCGTATTATGGTGCAAAGTGCAAGGTTGGCGGTGGAAGAGCACCATACCAAGGTGCATAATGCATATTGCATGGTGAAGCTACACAATACCAAGGTTGACTATTTATAGTAGAAATGCACTGTACCAAACAGCAAGGTGCATGGTACGTAGTGCAAGTGCAGCATAACTAGGCGGTTGTAAAGTTCATGCAATGCATTTTCACACGTTTCGACGCCCGTCACTTATTCATAAGTAATCGGGGTACTCACTTGTAGAGTATTTTCAAACGAGTTTCCCAACACATTGGGACATCTAATCGATTGATCATCGCTTACTACCGACATGCAAGCGATCAGGAGGAACTGACCAATCGTGACCTCAGGTGGAATTTTTTAAAAAAATTGATCAATCTCTGATGGACTGGTCAATCAAGAGCGATGACTAGCATTGGGCCTATCGAAATGCATTCAAGACTTCTATCGGCACTTCACATTACGACTAGTTTATGGGAAAGATTGTCATTTATATGTCACGCTTCAGAATAAGGCAGTGTGGGCGGTGAAACTACTAAATATTGATGCTAGTCTTGTTGCATTATAAAGAAAGTACATACTACTAGAGTTGGACGAGTACAGGTGCCACACATACGAAACCGAGAGATTATAAATGAGAAAGGTAACGTTACGAAGGCGGTGGTAAAGTTCATGCAATTCCTTTTCACACGTTTCGCCGCCCGTCACTCAGTCATACGTAATCGGGGTGCTCACTTTCAGAGAATTTAAATGAGCTTCCCAAATCATTAGGACATCTAATCTGTTGATCATCTCTAACCACACACATGCAAGCGATCAGGAGGACATGAAGAATCGTGACCTCAAGGGGATTTTTGAGAAAACGATATATCAATTTGTGATGGACTGGTCAATGAAGCTTTGGGCCAATGGCAATGTATTCAAGACGTCTATCGACACTTCTTATTGCGACTAGTTTATGATCGCAAAGATTGTCATTTATATGTCACGCTTGAGAATAAGCCATTGTGGGTAGTGAAACTACTAAATATGGATGCTAGTCTTGTTGATTTATAAAGAAAGTACACACTACTAGAGTTGGACGAGTACGGGTTCCATGCATACAAAACCGAGAGATTAACAAGGAGAAAGGTAATGATGCAAAGGCGGTGGTAAAGTTCATGCAATTCCTTTTCACACGTTTCGACGCCCGTCACTCATTCATAGGTAATCGGTGTGCTCACTTTTAGAGAATATTCAAATGAGTTTCCCATCTCATTGGGACATCGAATGGATTGATCATCGCTTACCACCCACATGCAAGCGATCAAGAAGACAGAAAGAATCGTGACCTCAAGGGGATTTTTGAAAAATTGATCCTTCAATCTCTGATGGACTGGTCAATCAAGCTCGATGACTCTCTCTAGGCCTATCGAAATGCGTTCAAGATGTTTATCGGCACTTCTCATTGTCGACTAGTTTATGGCAATGCCTTTTATTTATTTGTCCCGCTAGAGAATAAGGCATTATGGGCGGTGAACCTACTAAATATGGATGCTAGTCTTGTTGCTTTATAAAGATCTTGTACATACTACTAGAGTTAGAGGAGTATAGTTTCCATACATAAAAAACCGAGAGTTTATACAAGGAGAAACCTAATGATACGAAAGCGGTGCTAAAGTTCATGCAATGCCTTTTCACACGTTTCGACGCCCGTCACTTATTCATAAGTAATCGGGGCACTCACTTTTAGAGTATTTTCAAACGAGTTTCCCAACACATTGGGACATCTAATCGATTGATCATCGCTTACTACCAACATGCAAGCGATCAGGAGGACCTGACAAATCGTGACCTCAGGTGGATTTTTTTAAAAAAATTGATCAATCTCTGTTGGACTGGTCAATCAAGATCGATGAGTAGCTTTTGCCCTATCGAAATGCATTCAAGACGTCTATCGGCACTTCACATTGCGACTAGATTATGGGAAAGATTGTCATTTATATGTCACGCTTCAGAATAAGGCATTGTGGGCAGTGAAACTACTAAATGTTGATGCTAGTCTTGTTGCATTATAAAGAAAGTACATACTACTAGAGTTGGACGAGTACAGGTGCCACACATACGAAACCGAGATATTATCTAGGAGAAAGGTAACGTTGCAAAGGCGGTGGTAAAGTTCATGCAATTCCTTTTCACACGTTTCGCCGCCCGTCACTCAGTCATAAGTAATCGAGGTGCTCACTTTGAGAGAATTTAAATAAGCTTCCCAACTCATTAGGACATCTAATCTGTTGATCATCTCTAACCACACACATGCAAGCGATCAGGAGGACATGAAGAATCGTGACCTCAAGGGGATTTTTGAGAAAATGATATATCAATTTGTGATGGACTGGTCAATGAAGCTTTGGGCCAATGGCAATGTATTCAAGACGTCTATCGACACTTCTTATTGCGACTAGTTTATGATCGCAAAGATTGTCATTTATATATCACGCTTGAGAATAAGCCATTGTGGGTAGTGAAACTACTAAATATGGATGCTAGTCTTGTTGATTTATAAAGAAAGTACACACTACTAGAGTTGGACGAGTACAGGTTCCATGCATACAAAACCGAGAGATTAACAAGGAGAAAGGTAATGATGCAAAGGCGGTGGTAAAGTTCATGCAATTCCTTTTCACACGTTTCGACGCCCGTCACTCATTCATAGGTAATCGGTGTGCTCACTTTTAGAGAATATTCAAATGAGTTTCCCATCTCATTGGGACATCGAATGGATTGATCATCGCTTACCACCCACATGCAAGCGATCAAGAAGACCGAAAGAATCGTGACCTCAAGGGGATTTTTGAAAAATTGATCCTTCAATCTCTGATGGACTGGTCAATCAAGCTCGATGACTCTCTCTAGGCCTATCGAAATGCGTTCAAGATGTTTATCGGCACTTCTCATTGTCGACTAGTTTATGGCAATGCCTTTTATTTATTTGTCCCGCTAGAGAATAAGGCATTATGGGCGGTGAACCTACTAAATATGGATGCTAGTCTTGTTGCTTTATAAAGACTGTACATACTACTAGAGTTAGAGGAGTATAGTTTCCATACATAAAAAACCGAGAGTTTATACAAGGAGAAACCTAATGATACGAAAGCGGTGCTAAAGTTCATGCAATGCCTTTTCACACGTTTCGACGCCCGTCACTTATTCATAAGTAATCGGGGCACTCAATTTTAGAGTATTTTCAAACGAGTTTCCCAACACATTGGGACATCTAATCGATTGATCATCGCTTACTACCGACATGCAAGCGATCAGGAGGACCTGACGAATCGTGACCTCAGGTGGATTTTTTTAAAAAAATTGATCAATCTCTGATGGACTGGTCAATCAAGATCGATGAGTAGCTTTTGGCCTATCGAAATGCATTCAAGACGTCTATCGGCACTTCACATTGCGACTAGATTATGGGAAAGATTGTCATTTATATGGCACGCTTCAGAATAAGGCATTGTGGGCAGTGAAACTACTAAATGTTGATGCTAGTCTTGTTGCATTATAAAGAAAGTACATACTACTAGAGTTGGACGAGTACAGGTGCCACGCATACGAAACCGAGATATTATCAAGGAGAAAGCTAACGTTGCGAAGGCGGTGGTAAAGTTCATTCAATTCCATTTCACACGTGTCGCCGCCCGTCACTCAGTCATAAGTAATCGGGGTGCTCACTTTGAGAGAATTTAGTTGAGCTTCCCAACTCATTAGGACATCTAATCTATTGATCAACTCTAACCACCCACATGCAAGCGATCAGGAGGACCTGAAGAATCGTGACCTCAAGGGGATTTTTGAGAAAATGATATATCAATCTGTGATGGACTGGTCAATGAAGCTTGATGAGTCGCTTTGGGCCAATGGCAATGTATTCAAGACGTCTATCGACACTTCTTATTGTGACTAGTTTATGATGGCAATTATTGTTATTTATATGTCACGCTTGACAATTAGCCATTGTGGGTAGTGAAACTACTAAATATGGATGCTAGTCTTGTTGATTTATAAAGAAAGTACACACTACTAGAGTTGGACGAGTACAGGTTCCATGCATACAAAACCGAGTGATTAATAAGGAGAAAGGTAATGATGCGAAGGCCGTGATAAAGTTCATGCAATTCCTTTTTACCACGTTTCGACGCCCGTCCTTCATTCATACGTAATCGGGGTGCTCACTTTGAGAGAATTTAAATGAGCTTCCCAACTCATTAGGACATCTAATCTATTGATCATCTCTAACCACCCACATGCAAGCGATCAGGAGGACCTGAAGAATCGTGACCTCAAGGGGATTTTTGAAAAATTGATCGATCAATCTCTGATGGACTGGTCAATCAAGCTCGATGAGTCTCTCTAGGCCTATCGAAATGCGTTCCAGATGTTTATCGACACTTCTCATTGTCGTCTAGTTTGTGGCAATGCTTTTTATTTATTTGTCCCGCTAGAGAATAAGGCATTATGGGCGGTGAAGCTACTAAATATGGATGCTAGTCTTGTTGCTTTATAAAGACTGTACATACTACTAGAGTTAGAGGAGTATAGGTTCCATACATAAAAAACCAAGAGTTTATACAAGGAGAAACCTAATGATACGAAAGCGGTGCTAAAGTTCATGCAATGCCTTTTCACACGTTTCGACGCCCGTCACTTATTCATAAGTAATCGGGGCACTCACTTTTAGAGTATTTTCAAACGAGTTTCCCAACACATTGGGACATCTAATCGATTGATCATCGCTTACTACCGACATGCAAGCAATTAGGAGGACCAGACGAATCGTGACCTCAGGTGGATTTTTTAAAAAAAATTGATCAATCTCTGATGGACTGGTCAATCAAGATCGATGAGTAGCTTTGGGCCTATCGAAATGCATTCAAGCCGTCTATCGGCACTTCACATTGTGACTAGTTTATGGGAAAGATCGTCATTTATATGTCACGCTTCAGAATAAGGCATTGTGGGTGGTGAAACTACTAAATATTGATGCTAGTCTTGTTGCATTATAAAGAAAGTACATACTACTAGAGTTGGACGAGTACAGGTGCCACGCATATGAAACCGAGATATTATCAAGGAGAAAGGTAACGTTGCGAAGGCGGTGGTAAAGTTCATGTAATTCCATTTCACACGTTTCGCCGCCCGTCACTCAGTCATAAGTAATCGGGGTGCTCACTTTGAGAGAATTTAGTTGAGCTTCCCAACTCATTAGGACATCTAATCTATTGATCATCTCTAACCACCCACATGCAAGCGATCGGGAGGACTCGAAGAATCGTGACCTCAAGGGGATTTTTGAGAAAATGATATATCAATCTGTGATGGACTGGTCAATGAAGCTTGATGAGTCGCTTTGGGCCAATGGCAATGTATTCAAGACGTCTATCGACACTTCTTATTGGGACTAGTTTATGATGGCAAATATTGTTATTTATATGTCACGCTTGACAATAAGCCATTGTGGGTAGTGAAACTACTAAATATGGATGCTAGTCTTGTTGATTTATAAAGAAAGTACACACTACTAGAGTTGGACGAGTACAGGTTCCATGCATACAAAACCGAGTGATTAATAAGGAGAAAGGTAATGATGCGAAGGCGGTGATAAAGTTCATGCAATTCCTTTTTACCACTCTTCGACGCCCGTCCTTCATTCATACGTAATCGGGGTGCTCACTTTGAGAGAATTTAAATGAGCTTCCCAACTCATTAGGACATCTAATCTATTGATCATCTCTAACCACCCACATGCAAGCGATCAGGAGGACTCGAAGAATCGTGACCTCAAGGGGATTTTTGAAAAATTGATCGATCAATCTCGATGGATCGGTCAATCAAGCTCGATGAGTCGCTTTGGGCCAATGGCAATGTATTCAAGACGTCTATCGACACTTCTTATTGTGACTAGTTTATGATGGCAATTATTGTTATTTATATGTCACGCTTGACAATAAGCCATTGTGGGTAGTGAAACTACTAAATATGGATGCTAGTCTTGTTGATTTATAAAGAAAGTACACACTACTAGAGTTGGACGAGTACAGGTTCCATGCATACAAAACCGAGTGATTAATAAGGAGAAAGGTAATGATGCGAAGGCCGTGATAAAGTTCATGCAATTCCTTTTTACCACATTTCGACGCCCGTCCTTCATTCATACGTAATCGGGGTGCTCACTTTGAGAGAATTTAAATGAGCTTCCCAACTCATTAGGACATCTAATCTATTGATCATCTCTAACCACCCACATGCAAGCGATCAGGAGGACTCGAAGAATCGTGACCTCAAGGGGATTTTTGAAAAATTGATCGATCAATCTCCGATGGATCGGTCAATCAAGCTCGATGAGTCTCTCTAGGCCTATCGAAATGTGTTCCAGATGTTTATCGGCACTTCTCATTGTCGTCTAGTTTATGGCAATGCTTTTTATTTAATTGTCCCGCTAGAGAATAAGGCATTATGGGCGGTGAAGCTACTAAATATGGATGCTAGTCTTGTTGCTGTACAAAGACTGTACATACTACTAGAGTTAGAGGAGTATAGGTTCCATACAGAAAAAACCAAGAGTTTATACAAGGAGAAACCTAATGATACGAAAGCGGTGCTAAAGTTCATGCAATGCCTTTTCACACGTTTCGACGCCCGTCACTTATTCATAAGTAATCGGGGCACTCACTTTTAGAGTATTTTCAAACGAGTTTCCCAACACATTGGGACATCTAATCGATTGATCATCGCTTACTACCGACATGCAAGCAATCAGGAGGACCAGACGAATCGTGACCTCAGGTGGATTTTTTTAAAAAAATTGATCAATCTCTGATGGACTGGTCAATCAAGATCGATGAGTAGCTTTGGGCCTATCGAAATGCATTCAAGCCGTCTATCGGCACTTCACATTGTGACTAGTTTATGGGAAAGATTGTCATTTATATGTCACGCTTCGAAATAAGGCATTGTGGGTGGTGAAACTACTAAATATTGATGCTAGTCTTGTTGCATTATAAAGAAAGTACATACTACTAGACTTGGACGAGTACAGGTGCCACGCATATGAAACCGAGATATTATCAAGGAGAAAGGTAACGTTGCGAAGGCGGTGGTAAAGTTCATGCAATTCCATTTCACACGTTTCGCCGCCCGTCACTCAATCATAAGTAATCGGGGTGCTCACTTTGAGAGAATTTAGTTGAGCTTCCCAACTCATTAGGACATCTAATCTATTGATCATCTCTAACCACCCACATGCAAGCGATCAGGAGGACCTGAAGAATCGTGACCACAAGGGGATTTTTGAGAAAATGATATATCAATCTGTGATGGACTGGTCAATGAAGCTTGATGAGTCGCTTTGGGCCAATGGCAATGTATTCAAGACGTCTATCGACACTTCTTATTGGGACTAGTTTATGATGGCAAATATTGTTATTTATATGTCACGCTTGACAATAAGCCATTGTGGGTAGTGAAACTACTAAATATGGATGCTAGTCTTGTTGATTTATAAAGAAAGTACACACTACTAGAGTTGGACGAGTACAGGTTCCATGCATACAAAACCGAGTGATTAATAAGGAGAAAGGTAATGATGCGAAGGCCGTGATAAAGTTCATGCAATTCCTTTTTACCACGTTTCGACGCCCGTCCTTCATTCATACGTAATCGGGGTGCTCACTTTGAGAGAATTTAAATGAGCTTCCCAACTCATTAGGACATCTAATCTATTGATCATCTCTAACCACCCACATGCAAGCGATCAGGAGGACCTGAAGAATCGTGACCTCAAGGGGATTTTTGAAAAATTGATCGATCAATCTCTGATGGACTGGTCAATCAAGCTCGATGAGTCGCTTTGGGCCAATGGCAATGTATTCAAGACGTCTATCGACACTTCTTATTGTGACTAGTTTATGATGGCAATTATTGTTATTTATATGTCACGCTTGACAATAAGCCATTGTGGGTAGTGAAACTACTAAATATGGATGCTAGTCTTGTTGATTTATAAAGAAAGTACACACTACTAGAGTTGGACGAGTACAGGTTCCATGCATACAAAACCGAGTGATTAATAAGGAGAAAGGTAATGATGCGAAGGCCGTGATAAAGTTCATGCAATTCCTTTTTACCACGTTTCGACGCCCGTCCTTCATTCATACGTAATCGGGGTGCTCACTTTGAGAGAATTTAAATGAGCTTCCCAACTCATTAGGACATCTAATCTATTGATCATCTCTAACCACCCACATGCAAGCGATCAGGAGGACCTGAAGAATCGTGACCTCAAGGGGATTTTTGAAAAATTGATCGATCAATCTCTGATGGACTGGTCAATCAAGCTCGATGAGTCTCTCTAGGCCTATCGAAATGCGTTCCAGATGTTTATCGGCACTTCTCATTGTCGTCTAGTTTATGGCAATGCTTTTTATTTAATTGTCCCGCTAGAGAATAAGGCATTATGGGCGGTGAAGCTACTAAATATGGATGCTAGTCTTGTTGCTTTACAAAGACTGTACATACTACTAGAGTTAGAGGAGTATAGGTTCCATACAGAAAAAACCAAGAGTTTATACAAGGAGAAACCTAATGATACGAAAGCGGTGCTAAAGTTCATGCAATGCCTTTTCACACGTTTCGACGCCCGTCACTTATTCATAAGTAATCGGGGCACTCACTTTTAGAGTATTTTCAAACGAGTTTCCCAACACATTGGGACATCTAATCGATCGATCATCGCTTACTACCGACATGCAAGCAATCAGGAGGACCAGACGAATCGTGACCTCAGGTGGAATTTTTAAAAAAAATTGATCAATCTCTGATGGACTGGTCAATCAAGATCGATGAGTAGCTTTGGGCCTATCGAAATGCATTCAAGCCGTCTATCGGCACTTCACATTGTGACTAGTTTATGGGAAAGATTGTCATTTATATGTCACGCTTCAGAATAAGGCATTGTGGGTGGTGAAACTACTAAATATTGATGCTAGTCTTGTTGCATTATAAAGAAAGTACATACTACTAGAGTTGGACGAGTACAGGTGCCACGCATATGAAACCGAGATATTATCAAGGAGAAAGGTAACGTTGCGAAGGCGGTGGTAAAGTTCATGCAATTCCATTTCACACGTTTCGCCGCCCGTCACTCAATCATAAGTAATCGGGGTGCTCACTTTGAGAGAATTTAGTTGAGCTTCCCAACTCATTAGGACATCTAATCTATTGATCATCTCTAACCACCCACATGCAAGCGATCAGGAGGACCTGAAGAATCGTGACCTCAAGGGGATTTTTGAGAAAATGATATATCAATCTGTGATGGACTGGTCAATGAAGCTTGATGAGTCGCTTTGGGCCAATGGCAATGTATTCAAGACGTCTATCGACACTTCTTATTGGGACTAGTTTATGATGGCAAATATTGTTATTTATATGTCACGCTTGACAATAAGCCATTGTGGGTAGTGAAACTACTAAATATGGATGCTAGTCTTGTTGATTTATAAAGAAAGTACACACTACTAGAGTTGGACGAGTACAGGTTCCATGCATACAAAACCGAGAGATTAATAAGGAGAAAGGTAATGATGCGAAGGCGGTGGTAAAGTTCATGCAATTCCTTTTTCACACGTTTCGACGCCCGTCATTCATTCATACGTAATTGGTGTGCTCACTTTTAGAGAATATTCAAATGAGTTTCCCATCTCATTGGGACATCGAATTGATTGATCATCGCTTACCACCCACATGCAAGCGATCAGGAAGACCTAAAGAATCGTGACCTCAAGGGGATTTTTGAAAAATGGATCGATCAATCTCCGATGGACTGGTCAATCAAGCTCGATGAGTCTCTCTAGGCATATCAAAATGCGTTTAAGATGTTTATCGGCACTTCTCATTGTCGACTAGTTTATGGCAATGCTTTTTATTTATTTGTCCCGCTAGAGAATAAGGCATTATGGACGGTGAAGCTACTAAATATGGGTGCTAGTCTTGTTGCTTTATAAAGACTGTACATACTACTAGAGTTAGAGGAGTATAGATTCCATACATAAAAAACCGAGAGTTTAAACAAGGAGAAAGGTAACGTTGCGAAGGCGGTGGTAAAGTTCATGCAATTCCTTTTCACATGTTTCGATGCCCGTCACTCAATCATAAGTAATCGGGGTGCTCACTTTCAGAGAATTTCAAATGAGTTTCTCAACTCATTAGGACATCTAATCTATTCATCATCTCTTACCACCCACATGCAAGCGATCAGGAGGACCCGAAGAATCGTGACCTCAAGGGGATTTTTGAGAAAATGATATATCAATCTGTGATGGACTGGTCAATCAAGCTCGATGAGTCACTTTGGGGCAATGGCAATGTATTCAAGACGGCTATCGACACCTCTTATTACGACCAGTTTATGATGGCAAAGATTGGCATTTATATGTTACGCTTGAGAATAAGCCATTGTGGGTAGTGAAACTACTAAATATGGATGCTAGTCTTGTTGATTTATAAAGAAAGTACACACTACTAGAGTTGGACGAGTACAAGTTCCATGCATACAAATCCGCGAGATTAACAAGGAGAAAGGTAATGATGCGAAGGCGGTGGTAAAATTCATGCAATTCCTTTTCACACGTTTCGACGCCCGTCACTCATTCATAGGTAATCGGTGTGCTCACTTTTAGATAATATTCAAATGAGTTTCCCATCTCATTGGGACATCAAATTGATTGATCATCGCTTACCACCCACATGCAAGCGATCAGGAAGACCTAAAGAATCCTGACCTCAAGGGGAGTTTTGAAAAACCGATCGATCAATCTCATATGGACTGGTCAATATAGCTCGATGAGTCGCTTTGGGCCTATCGAAATGCGTTCAAGATGTCTATCGACACTTCTCATTGTCGACTAGTTTATGGCAATGCTTTTTATTTATAAGTCCCGCTAGAGAATAAGGCATTATGGGCGGTGAAGCTACTAAATATGGATGCTAGTCTTGTTGCATTATAAAGAAAGTATATACTACTAGAGTTGGACGAATACAGGTGCCACACATACGAAACCGAGATATTATTAAGGAGAAAGGTAACATTGCGAAGGTGGTGGTAAAGTTCATGCAATTCCTTTTCACATGTTTCGATGCCCGTCACTCAGTCATAAGTAATCGGGTGCTCACTTTCAGAGAATTTCAAATGAGCTTCCCAACTCATTAGGCCATCTAATCTATTCATCATCTCTTACCACCCACATGCAAGCTATCAGGAGGACCCGAAGAATCGTGACCTCAAGGGGATTTTTGAGAAAATGATATATCAATCCATGATGGACTGGTCAATCAAGCTCGATGAGTCACTTTCGGGCAATGGCAATGTATTCAAGAGGTCTATCGACACTTCTTATTACGACCGGTTTATGATGGCAAAGATTGTCATTTATATGTCACGCTTGAGAATAAGCCATTGTGGGTAGTGAAACTACTAAATATGGATGCTAGTCTTGTTGATTTATAAAGAAAGTACACACTACTAGAGTTGGACGAGTACAAGTTCCATGCATACAAATCCGCGAGATTAACAAGGAGAAAGGTAATGATGCGAAGGCGGTGGTAAAATTCATGCAATTCCTTTTCACACGTTTCGACGCCCGTCACTCATTCATAGGTAATCGGTGTGCTCACTTTTAGATAATATGCAAATGAGTTTCCCATCTCATTGGGACATCAAATTGATTGATCATCGCTTACCACCCACATGCAAGCGATCAGGAAGACCTAAAGAATCCTGACCTCAAGGGGATTTTTGAAAAATCGATCGATCAATCTCTGATGTACTGGTCAATCAAGCTCGATGAGTGGCTTTGGGCCAATCAAAATGCGTTCAAGACCTCTATCGACACTTCTTATTGCGACCAGTTTGTGGCAAAGATTGTCATCTATATGTCACGCTTGAGAATAAGCCATTGTGGGTGGTGAAACTACTAAATATGGATGCTAGTCTTGTTGCTTTATAAAGAAAGTACATACAACTAGAGTTGGACGAGTACAGGTTCCATGCATACAAAACCGAGAGATTAACAAGGAGAAAGGTAATGATGCAATGGCGATGGTAAAGTTCGTGCAATTCCTTTTCACACGTTTCGACGCTCGTCACTCATTCATAGGTAATCGGTGTGCTCACTTTTAGAGAATATTCAAATGAGTTTCCCATCTCATTGGGACATCGAATTGATTGATCATCGCTTACCACCCACATGCAAGAAATTAGGAAGACCTAAAAAATCATGACCTCAACGGGATTTTTGAAAAAACGATTGATCAATCTCTGATGGACTGGTCAATAAACCTCGATGAGTCGCTTTGGGACTATCAAAATGCGTTCAAGACGTCTATCGGCAGTTCTCATTGTCGACTAGTTTATCGCAAAGCTTTTGATTTATATGTCCCGCTAGAGAATAAGGCATTATGGCCGGTGAAGCTACTAAATATGGATGCTAGTCTTGTTGCTTTAGAATGAATGTACATACTACTAGAGTTGGAGGAGTACAGGTTCCATGCATACAAAACCGAGAGATTATCAAGGAGAAAAGTAATGATGCGAAGGCGGTGGTAAAGTTCATGCAATTCATTTTCACACGTTTCGACGCCCGTCACTCAGTCATAAGTAATCAGGGTGCTCACTTTCAGAAAATTTCACATGAGTTTCCCAACTCATTGGGACATCAAATCATTTGATCATCTCTTACCACCCACATGCAAGCGATCAGGAGGACCTGAAGGATCGTGACCTCCAGGGGATTTTTGAGAAAACGATAGATCAATCTCTGATTTACTAGTCAATCAAGCTCGATGAGTCGCTTTGGGCAAATCGAAATGTGTTCAAGACCTCTATCGACACTTCTTATTGCGACCAGTTTATGGCAAAGATTGTCATTTATATGTCACGCTTGAGAATAAGCCATTGTGGGCGGTGAAACTACTAAATATGGATGCTAGTCTTGTTGCTTTATAAAGAAAGTACATACTACTGGATTTGGAGGAGTACAGGTTCCATGCATACAAAACCGAGAGATTAACAAGGAGAAAGGTAATGATGCGAAGGCGATGGTAAAGTTCATGCAATTCCTTTTCACACGTTTCGATGCCCGTCACTCATTCATAGGTAATCGGTGTGCTCAGTTTTAGAGAATTTTCAAATGAGTTTCCCATCTCATTGGAACATCTAATTGATTGATCATCGCTTACCACCCACATGCAAGCGATCAGGAGGACCTGAAGAATCGTTACCTCAAGGGGATTTTTGAGAAAATGATCGATCAATATCCGATGGACTGGTCAATAAAGCTCGATGAGTCGCTTTGGGCCTATCGAAATGCGTTCAAGACGTCTATCGGCAATTCTCATTGTCAACTAGTTTATGTCAAAGCTTTTGATTTATATGTCCCGCTAGAGAAGAAGGCATTATGGGCGGTGCAGCTACTAAATATGGATGCTATTCTTGTTGCTTTAGAAAGAATGTACATACTACTAGAGTTGGAGGAGTACAGTTTCCATGCATAAGAAACCGTGAGATTATCAAGGAGAAAGGCAATGATCCAAAGGCGGTGGTAAAGTTCATGCAATTCCTTTTCACACGTTTCGACGCCCGTCACTCAGTCATAAGTAATCGGGGTGCTCACTTTCACAGAATTTCAAATGAGTTTCCCAACTCATTGGGACATCTAATCGATTGATCATCTCTTACCATCCACATGCAAGCGATCAGGAGGACCTGAAGAATCGTGACCTCAAGGGGATTTTTGAGAAAACGATAGATCAATCTCTGTTGGACTGGTCAATCAAGCTCGATGAGTCGATTTGGGCCGATGGAAATGTGTTCAAGACCACTATCGACACTTCTTATTGCGACCAGATTATGGCAAATATTGTCATTTATATGTCACGATTGGGAATAACCTATTGTGGGTAGTGAAACTACTAAATATGGATGCTAGTCTTGTTGATTTATAAAGTAAGTACATACTACTAGAGTTGGAGGAGTACAGGTTCCATGCATACAAAACCGAGAGATTAAAAAGGAGAAAGGTAATGATGCGAATGCGGTGGTAAAGTTCATGCAATTCCTTTTCACACGTTTCGACGCCCACCACTCATTCATAGGTAATCGGTGTGCCCACTTTTAGAGAATATTCAAATGAGTTTCCCATCTCATTGGGACATCTAATTCACTTATCATCGCTTACCACCCACATGCAAGCGATCAGGGAGACCTAAAGAATCGTGACCTCAAGGGGATTTTTGAAAAATCGATCGATCAATATCTGATGGACTAGTCAATCAAGCTCGATGTGTCTTATTAGGCCTATCTAAATGCGTTCAAGATGTTTATCGGCACTTCTCATTGTCGACTAGTTTATGGCAATGCTTTTGATTTATATGTCCTACTAGAGAATAAGGCATTATGGGCGGTGAAGCTCCTAAATATGGATGCTAGTATTGTTGCTTTAGAAAGAATGTACATACTACTAGAGTTGGAGGAGTACAGGTTCCATGCATACGAAACCGAGAGATTATCAAGGAGAAAGGTAATGATGCTAAAGCGGTGGTAAAGTTCATGCAATTCATTTTGAAACGTTTCGACGCACGTCACTCAACCATAAGTAATCGGCGTGCTCACTTTCGGAGAATTTCAAATGAGTTTCCCAACTCTTTCGGACATCTAATCGATTGATCATCTCTTACCACCCACATGCAAGCGATTAGGAGGACCTGAAGAATCGTGACCTCAAGGGGATTTTTGAGAAAACGATAGATCAATCTCTGATGGACTGCTCAATCAAGCTCGAGTCGCTTTGGGCCAATCAAAATGTGTTCAAGATCTCTACCCACACTTCGTATTGTGACCAGTTTCTGGCAAAGATTGTCATTTATATGTCACGCTTGAGAATAAGCCATTGTGGGCGGTGAAACTACTGAATATGGATGCTAGTCTTGTTGCTTTATAAAGAAAGTACATACTACTAGAGTTGGAGGAGTACAGGTTCCATGCATACAAAACCGAGAGATTAACAAGGAGAAAGGTAATGATGCGAAGGCGATGGTAAAGTTCGTGCAATTCCTTTTCACACGTTTCGACGCCCGACACTCATTCATAGGTAATCGGTGTGCTCACTTTTAGAGAATTTTCAAATGAGTTTCACATCTCATTGGAACATCTAATTAATTGATCATCGCTTACCACCAACATGCAAGCAATTAGGAAGACCTGAAAAATCGTGACCTCAAGAGGATTTTTGAAACAACAATCGATCAATATCTGATGGACTGGTAAATAAAGCTCGATGAGTCGCTTTGGGCCTATCGAAATGCGTTATAGACGTCTATCGGCAATTCTCATTGTCAACTAGTTTATGTTAAAGCTTTTGATTTATATGTCCCGCTAGAGAAGAAGGCATTATGGGCGGTGCAGCTACTAAATATGGATGCTATTCTTGTTGCTTTAGAAAGAATGTACATACTACTAGAGTTCGAGGAGTACAGGTTCCATGCATAAGAAACCGAGAGATTATCAAGGAGGAAGGCAATGATCCAAAGGCGGTGGTAAAGTTCATGCAATTCCTTTTCACACGTTTCGACGCCCGTCACTCAGTCTTAAGTAATCGCGGTGCTCACTTTCACAGAATTTCAAATGAGTTTCCCAACTCATTGGGACTTCTAATCGATTGATAATCTCTTACCACCCACATGCAAGCGATCAGGAGGACCTGAAGAATCGTGACCTCAAGGAGATTTTTGAGAAAACGATATATCAATCTCTGTTGGACTAGTCAATCAAGCTCGATGAGTCGATTTTGGCCGATGGAAATGTGTTCAAGACCTCTATCGACACTTCTTATTGCGACCAGATTATGGCAAAGATTGTCATTTATATGTCACGCTTGGGAATAAGCTATTGTGGGTAGTGAAACTACTAAATATGGATGCTAGTCTTGTTGATTTATAAAGTAAGTACATACTACTCGAGTTGGAGGAGTACAGGTTCCATGCATACAAAACCGAGAGATTAACAAGGAGAAAGGTAATGATGCGAAGGCGGTGGTAAAGTTCATGCAATTCCTTTTCACACGTTTCGACGCCCGCCACTCATTCGTAGGTAATCGGTGTGCTCACTTTTAGAGAATATTCAAATGAGTTTCCCATCTCATTGGGACATCTAATTCATTGATCATCGCTTACCACCCACATGCAAGCGATTAGGAGGACCTGAAGAATCGTGACCTCAAGGGGATTTTTGAGAAAACGATAGATCAATCTCGGATGGACTGCTCAATCAAGCTCGAGTCGCTTTGGGCCAATCAAAATGCGTTGAAGACCTCTACCGACACTTCTTATTGTGACCAGTTTATGGCAAAGATTGTCATTTATATGTCACGCTTGAGAATAGGCCATTGTGGGCGGTGAAACTACTAAATATGGATGCTAGTCGTGTTGATTTATAAATAAATTACATACTACTAGAATTTGCGGAGTACAAGTTCCATGCATACAAAACCGAGAGATTAACAAGGAGAAAGGTAATGATGCGAAGGTGGTGGTAAAGTTCATGCAATTCCTTTTCACACGTTTCGACGCCCGTTTCTCATTCATAGGTATTCGTGTGCTCACTTTTAGAGAATATTCAAATGAGTTTCCTAACTCATTGGGACAACTAATTGATTCATCATCCGTTACCACCCACATGGAAGCAATCAGGAAGACCTAAAGAATCTTGACCTCAAGGGGATTTTTGAAAAAACGATCGATCAATCTATGATGGACTGGTCAATAAAGCTCGATGAGTCTCTTTGGGCTTATTGAAATGCGTTTAAGACGTTTATCGGCACTTCTCATTGTCGACTAGTTTATGGCAAAGCTTTTGATATATATGTCCCGCTAGAGAATAAGGCATTATGGGCGGTGAAGCTACTAAATATGGATCCTAGTCTTGTTTCTTTAGAACGAATGTACATACTACTAGAGTTGGAGGAGAACAGGTTCCATGCATAAGAAACCGAGAGATTATCAAGGAGAAAGGCAATGATGCGAAGGCGGTGGTAAAGTTAATGCAATTCCTTTTCATACGTTTCGACGCCCGTCACTCATTCATAAGTAATCGGGGTAGTCACTTTAAGAGAATAATCAAATGAGTTTCCCAACTAATTTGGACATCTAATCAATTGATCATCGTTTACCACCCACATGCAAGCAAGTAGGAAGACCTGAAAAATCGTGACCTCAAGGGGATTTTTGAAAAAACGATCGATCAATCTCTTATGGACTGGTCAATATAGCTCGATGAGTCGCTTTGGGCCTATCGAAATGCGTTCAAGATGTCTATCGGCACTTCTCATTGTCGACTAGTTTATGGCAAAGCTTTTGATTTATATGTCCCGCTAGAGAATAAGGCATTATGGGCGGTGAAGCTACTAAATATGGATACTAGTCTTCTTTCATTAGAACAAATGGACATACTACTAGAGTTGGAAGAGTACAGGTTCCATGTATAAGAAACCGAGAGATTATCAAGGAGAAAGGCAATGATGCGAAGGCGGTGGTAAAGTTCATGCAATTCCTTTTCATACGTTTCGACGCCCGTCACTCATTCATAAGTAATCGGGGTACTCACTTTAAGATAATTTTCACATCTAATCAATTGATCATCGTTTACCACCCACATGCAAGCAAGTAGGAAGACCTGAAAAATCGTGACCACAAGGGGATTTTTGAAAAAACGATCGATCAATCTCTTATGGACTGGTCAATATAGCTCGATGAGTCGCTTTGGGCCTATCGAAATGCGTTCAAGATGTCTATCGACACTTCTCATTGTCGACTAGTTTATGGCAATGCTTTTGATTATGGGCGGTGAAACTACTAAATATGGATGCTATTCTTGTTGCTTTAGAAAGAATGTACATACTACTAGAGTTGGAGGAGTACAGGTTCCATGCATAAGAAACTGAGAGATTATCAAGGAGAAAGGCAATGATGCAAAGGCGGTGGTAAAGTTTATGCAGTTCCTTTTCACACGTTTCGACGCCCGTCACTCAGTCATAAGTAATCGGGGTGCTCACTTTCACAGAATTTCAAATGAGTTTCCCAATTCATTGGGACATCTAATCGATTGATCATCTCTTACCACCCACATGCAAGCGGTTAGGAGGACCTGAAGAATCGTGACCTCAAGGGGATATTTGAGAAAATGATAGATCAATCTCTGGTGGACTGGTCAATCAAGCTCGATGAGTCGCTTTGGGCCAATTGAAATGCGTTCAAGACTTCTATCGACACTTCTTATTGCGACCAGTTTATGGCAAAGATTGTCATTTATATGTCACGCTTGGGAATAAGCTATTGTGGGTAGTGAAACTACTAAATATGGATGCTAGTCTTGTTGATTTATAAGGTAAGTACATACTACTATAGTTGGAGGAGTACAGGTTCCATGCATACAAAACCGAGAGATTAACAAGGAGAAAGGTAATGATGCGAAGGCGGTGGTAAAGTTCATGCAATTCCTTTTCACACGTTTCGACGGCCGTCACTCATTCAAAGGTAATCGGTGTGCTCACTTTTAGAGAATATTCAAATGAGCTTCCCATGTCATTGGGACATCTAATTGATTGATCATCGCTTTCCACCCACATGCAAGCGATCAGGAAGACCTAAAGAATCGTCAGCTCAAGGGGATTTTTGAAAAATCGATCGATCAATCTCTGATAGACTAGTCAATCAAGCTCGATGAGTCTTACTAGGCCTATCGAAATGCGTTCAAGACGTTTATCGGCACTTCTCATTGTCGACTAGTTTATGGCAATGCTTTTGTTTTATATGTCCTGCTAGAGAATAAGGCATTATGGGCGGTGAAGCTACTAAATAATGATGCTAGTATTGTTGCTTTACAAAGAATGTACATACTACTAGAGTTGGAGGAGTACAGGTTCCATGCATACGAAACCAAGAGATTATCAAGGAGAAAGGTAATGATGCTAAGGCGGTGGTAAAGTTCATGCAATTCATTTTCACACGTTTCGACACCCGTCACTCAACTATAAGTAATCGGGGTGCTCACTTTCAGAGAATTTCAAATGAGTTTCCCAACTCATTGGGACATCTAATCAATTGATCATCTCTTACCACCCACATGCAAGCGGTTACGAGGACCTGAAGAATCGTGACCTCAACGGAATATTTGAGAAAACGATAGATCAATCTCTGATGGACTGGTCAATCAAGCTCGATGACACGCTTTGGGCCAATTGAAATGCGTTCAAGACTTCTATCGACACTTCTTATTGCGACCAGTTTATGGCAAAGATTGTCATTTATATGTCACGCTTGAGAATAAGCCATTGTGGGCGGTGAAACTACTAAATATGGATGCTAGTCCTGTTGCTTTATAAAGAAAGTACATACTACTATAGTTGGAGGAGTACAGGTTCTATGCATACAAAACCGAGAGATTAACAAGGACAAAGGGATTGATGCCAAGGCGGTGGTAAAGTTCATGCAATTCCTTTCACACGTTTCGATGCCCGTCACTCATTCATTGGCAATCGGTGTGCTTAGTTTTAGAGAATTTTCAAATGAGTTTCCCATCTCATTGGAACATCTAATTGATTGATTATCGCTTACCAGCCACATGCAAGCGATTAGGAGGACCTGAAGAATCGTGACCTCAAGGGGATTTTTGAGAAAACGATAGATCAATCTCTGTTGGACTGGTCAATCAAACTCGATGAGTCGATTTGGGCCGATGGAAATGTTTTCAAGACCTCTATAGACACTTCTTATTGCGACCAGATTATGGCAAAGATTGTCATTTATATGTCACGCTTGGGAATAAGCTATTGTGGGTTGTGAAACTACTAAATATGGATGCTAGTATTGTTGATTTATAAAGTAAGTACATACTACTAGAGTTGGAGGAGTACAGGTTCCATGCATACAAAACCGAGAGATTAACAAGGAGAAAGGTAATGATGCGAAGGCGGTGGTAAAGTACATGCAATTCCTTTTCACACGTTTCGACGCCCGTCACTCATTCAAATGTACTCGGTGTGCTCACTTTTAGAGAAAATTCAAATGAGTCTCCCATCTCATTGGGACATCTAATTGATTGATCATCGCTTACAACCCACATGCAAGCGATCAGGAAGACCTAAAGAATCGTGACCTCAAGGGGATTTTTGAAAAATCGATCGATCAATCTCTAATGGACTAGTCAATCAAGCTCGATGAGTCTTACTAGGCCTATCGAAATGCGTTCAAGACGTTTATCGGCACTTCTCATTGTCGACTAGTTTATGGCAATGCTTTTGATTTATATGTCCTGCTAGAGACTAAGGCATTATGGGCGGTGAAGCTACTAAATAATGATGCTAGTATTGTTGCTTTAGAAAGAATGTACATACTACTAGAGTTGGAGGAGTACAGGTTCCATGCATACGAAACCGAGAGATTAACAAGGAGAAAGGTAATGATGCGAAGGCGGTGGTAAAGTACATGCAATTCCTTTTCACACGTTTCGACGCCCGTCACTCAACCATAAGTAATCGGGGTGCTCACTTTCAGAGAATTTGAAATGAGTTTCCAACTCATTGGGACATCTAATCGATTGATCATCTCTTACCACCCACATGCAAGCGGTTAGGAGGACCTAAAGAATCGTGACCTCAACGGGATATTTGAGAAAACGATAGATCAATCTCTGATGGACTGGTCTATCAAGCTCGATGAGTCACTTTGGGCCAATTGAAATGCGTTCAAGACTTCTATCGACACTTCTTACTGCGACCAGTTTATGGCAAAGATTGTAATTTATATGTCACGCTTGAGAATAAGCCATTGTGGGCGGTGAAACTACTAAATATGGATGCTAGTCTTGTTGCTTTATAAAGAAAGTACATACTACTATAGTTGGAGCAGTACAGGTTCCATGCATACAAAACCGAGAGATTGACAAGGACAAAGGTATTGATGCCAAGGCGGTGGTAAAGTTCATGCAATTCCTTTTCACACGTTTCGATGCCCGTCACTCATTCATAGGTAATCGGTGTGCTCACTTTTAGAGAATTTTCAAATGAGTTTCCCATCTCATTGGAACATCTAATTGATTGATCATCGCTTACCACCCACATGCAACCGATCACGAAGACCTGTAGAATCGTGACTTCAAGGGGATTTTTGAAAAAATGATCGATAAATCTTTGATGGACTGGTCAATCAAGCTCGATGAGTCTCTTTAGGGCTATCGAAATGCGTTCAAGGCGTTTATCGACCCTTTATATTGTGACTAGTTTATGGGAAAGATTGTCATTTATATGTCACGATTGAGAATAAGGCATTATGGGCGGTGAAACTTCTAAATATGGATGCTAGTCTTGTTGCTTTATAACGAAAGTACATACTACTACAATTAGAGGACTACAGGTTCCATGCATACGAAACCGAAAGATTATCAAGGAGAAAGGTAACGATGCGAAGGCGGTGGTAAAGTTCATGCAATTCCTTTTCACACATTTCGACGCCCGTCACTCATTCATAGATAATCGGTGTGCTCACTTTAAGAGAATTTTCAAATGAGTTTCCCAACTCATTGGGACATCTAATCAATTGATCATCGCTTACCACCCACATGCAAGCAATTAGGAAGACCTGAAAAATCGTCACCTTAAGGGGATTTTTGAAAAAACGATCGATCAATCTCTGATTGACTGGTCAATAAAGCTCGATGAGTCGCTTTGGGCCTATCGAAATGTGTTCAAGACGTCTATCGGCACTTCTCATTGTCGACTAGTTTATGGCAAAGCTTTTGTTTATATGTCCCGCTAGAGAATAAGGCATTATGAGCGGTGAAGCTACTATCTATGGATGCTAGTCTTGTTGCTTTAGAAAGACTGTACATACTACTAGAGTTGGAGGAGTATAGGTTCCATGCATACAAAACTGAGAGTTTATACAAAGAGAAACCTATTGATACGAAAGAGGTGGTAAAGCTCATGCAATGCGTTTTCACACGTATCGACGCCCGTCACTTATTCATAAGTAATCGGGGTACTCACTTTTAGCGTGTTTTGAAACGAGTTTCCCAACACAATGGGACATCTAATCGATTGATCATCGCTTACCACCCACATGCAAGCCATCAGGAGGACCTGACAAATCGTGGCCTCAGGTGGATTTTCTTTTAAAAATCTATCAGTCTCTGATGGACTGGTCAATCAAGCTCGATGAGTACCTTTGGGCCTATCAAAATGCTCTCAAGACGTCTATCGGCACTTCACATTGCGACTAGTTTATGGGAAAGATTGTCATTTATATGTCACGCTTGAGAATAAGGCATTGTGGGCGGTGAAACTACTAAATATGGATGCTAGTCTTGTTGCATTATAAAGAAAGTACATACTACTTGAGTTGGAGGTGTAAAGGTTCCACGCATACGAAACTGAGAGATTATCAATGAGAAAGGTAATGATGCGAAGGTGGTGGTAAAGTTCATGCAATTCCTTTTTACACGTGTCGACGACCGTCACTCAGTCATAAGTAATCGGGGTGCTAACTTTCAGAGACTTTCAAATGAGTTTCCCAACTCATTGGGAATCGATTGATCATCGCTTACCACCCACATCCAAGCGACCAGGAGTAACTGAAGAATCATGATCTCAAGAGGAATTTTAAAAAAATGATCGATCAATCTCTGATGGATTGGTCAATGAAACACGATGAGTCTCTTTGGGCCTATCGAAATACGTTCAAGATGTCTATCAGCACTTCTCATTGTCGAATATATTATGGCAAAGGTTTTCATTTATATGTCTCGCTTGAGAATAAGGCATTATGGGTGGTGAAGCTACTAAATATGGATGGTAGTAATGTTGCTTTAGAAACAATGTACATACTACTAGAGTTGGAGGAGTACAGGTTCCATGCATACGAAACTGATATATTATCAAGGAGAAAGGTAATGATGGGAAGGCGGTGGTAAACTTCATGCAATTCTTTTTCACACATTTCGACGCCCGTCACTCAGCCATAAGTAATCGGGCTGCTCACTTTAAGAGAATTTTAAATGAGTTTCCCAACTAATTGGGACATCTAATCGATTGATCATCTCATACCACCCACATCCAAGGGATCAGGAGAACCTGAAGAATCGTGACCTCAAGAGGATTTTTGAGAAAACGATAGATCAATCTCTCATGGACTGGTCAATCAAGCTCGATGATTCGCTTTGGGCCAATCAAAATGCGTTCAAGACATCTAACAACACTTCTTATTGTGACCAGTTTATGGCAAAGATTATCATTTATATGTCACGCTTGAGAATAAGCCATTATGGGCGGTGAAACTACTAAATATGGATTCTAGTCTTGTTGCTTTATAAAGAATGTACATACTACTAGAGTTGGAGGAGTACAGGTGCCATGAATATGAAACCGAGAGATTAACAAGGAGAAAGGTAATGATGCGAAGGCGGTGGTAAAGTTTATGTAATTCCTTTTCACACGTTTCGACGTACGTCACTCATTCATACGTAATCGGTGTGCTCACTTTTAGAGAATATTCAAATGAGTTTCCCATCTCATTGGGACATCTAATTGAATGATCATTGCTTACCACCCACATGCAAGCGATCAGGAAGAGCTAAAGAATCGTGACCTCAAGGGGATTTTTGACAAATGATCGATCAATCTCTGATGGACTGGTCAATCAAGCTCGATGAGTCTCTTTGGGCCTATCAAAATGCGTTCAAGACGTTTATCGGCACTTCTCATTGTCGACTAGTTTATGGCAAAGCTTTTGATTTATATGTTCCGCTAGAGAATAAGGCATTATGGGTGGTGAAGCTGATAAATATGGATGCTAGTCTTATTTCTATAGAAAGAATGTACATACTACTAGAGTTGGCGAACTATAGGTTCCATGCATACAATACCAAGAGTTTATACAAGGAGAAACCTAATGATACGAAGGCGGTGGTAAACTTCATGCAATGCCGTTTCACATGTTTCGACGACCGTCATTCATTCATAATTAATCGAGGTACTCACTTTTAGAGTATTTTTAAACGAGTTTCCCAACACATTAGGATATCTAATCAATTGATCCACGCTTACCACCCACATGCAAGCGATCAGGAGGACCTGACGAATGGTTACCTCAGGTGGATTTTTTAACAAACAATCGATCAATCTCTGATGGACTGGTCAATCAAGCTCGATGAGTTGCTTTGGGCCAATCGAAATGCGTTCAAGACCTCTATCAACACTTCTTATTGCGACTAGTTTATGGCAAAGCATGTCATTTATATGTCACGCTTGCGAATAAGGCATTGTGGGTGGTGAAACTACTAAATATGGATGCTAGTCTTGTTGCTTTATAAAGAATGTACATACTACTAGAGTTGGAGGAGTACAGGTTCCATGCATACGAAACCGAGAGATTATCAAGGAGAAAGGTAATGATGCGAAGGCGGTGGTAAAGTTCATGCAATTCCTTTTCACACCTTTCGACACCTGCCACATAGTCATAAGTAATCGGGGTACTCACTTTCAGAGAATTTTCAAATGAGTTTCCCAACTCATTGGGACATCTAATGGATTGATCATCTCTTACCACCCATATGGAAGCAATCAGAAGGACCTGGAGAATCGTGACCGCATGGGGATTTTTGAGAAAACGTTAGATCAATCTCTGATAGACTGGTCAATCAAGCTCGATGAGTCGCTTTGGGCCTATAAAAATGCTTTCAAGACGTCTATAGGCACTTCTTATTGCGACCAGTTTGTGGCAAAGATTGTCATTTCTATGTCAAGCTCGAGAATAACCCATTGTGGGTGGTGACACTACTAAATATGGATACTAGTCTTGTTGCTTTATAAAGAAAGTACATACTACTACAGTTGGAGGAGTACAGGTTCCATGCATACAAATCCAAGAGATTATCAAGGAGAAAGGTAATGATGCGAAGGCGGTGGTAAAGTTTATGTAATCCCTTTTCACACGTTTCGACACTCGTCACTTAGTCATAAGTAATCGGGGTGCTCACTTTCAGAGAATTTTCAAATGAGTATCCCAACTCATTGGGACATCTAATCGATCAGGAGGACTTGAAAAATCGAGACCTCAATGGGAATTTTTAGAAAACAGTAGATGAATCTTTGATGGACTGGTCAATCAAGCTCGATGAGTCGCTTTGGGCCAATGGAAATGCGTTCAAGACGTCTATTCGAATATCTTATTCCGACTAGTTTATGGCAAAGATTGTCATTTATATGTCATGCTTGAGAATAAGGCATTGTGGGCGGTGAAACTACTAAATATGGATACTAGTCTTGTTGCTTTATAAAGAATGTACATACTACTAGAGTTGGAGGAGTACAGGTTCCATGCATACGAAACCGAGAGATTATCAAGGAAAAAGGTAATGATGCGAAGGCGGTGGTAAAGTTCATGCAATTCCTTTTCACACCTTTCGACGCCTGCCACATAGTCATAAGTACTCGGGGTACTCACTTTTAGAGAATTTTCAAATGAGTTTCCCAACTCATTGGGACATCTAATCAATTGATCATCTCTTACCACTCATATGGAAGCAATCGAAGGACTCGAAGAATCATGACCTCAATGGGATTTTTGAGAAAACAATAGATGAATCTTTGATGGATTGGTCAATCAAGCTCGATGAGTCGCTTTGGGCCAATGGAAATGCGTTCAAGACGTCTATCGGCACTTCTCATTGCGACCGCTTTTATGGGAAAGATTGTCATTTATATGTCACGCTTGAGAATAAGGCATTGTGGGAGGTGAAACTACTAAATATGGATACTAGTCTTGTTGTTTTATAAAGAATGTACATACTACTAGAGTTGGAGGAGTACAGGTTCCATGCATACGAAACCGAGAGATTATCAAGGAGAAAGGTAATGATGCGAAGGCGGTGGTAAAGTTCATGCAATTCCTTTTCACACCTTTCGACGCCTGCCACATAGTCATAAGTACTCGGGGTACTCACTTTTAGAGAATTTTCAAATGAGTTTCCCAACTCATTGGGACATCTAATCAATTGATCATCTCTTACCACTCATATGGAAGCAATCAGAAGGACCTGAAGAATCATGACCTCAATGGGATTTTTGAGAAAACAATAGATGAATCTTTGATGGACTGGTCAATCAAGCTCGATGAGTCCCTTTGGGCCAATGGAAATGCGTTCAAGACATCTATCGGCACTTCTCATTGCGACCAGTTTATGGGAAAGATTGTCATTTATATGTCACGCTTGAGAATAAGGCATTGTGGGAGGTGAAACTACTAAATATGGATACTAGTCTTGTTGTTTTATAAAGAATGTACATACTACTAGAGTTGGAGGAGTACAGGTTCCATGCATACGAAACCGAGAGATTATCAAGGAGAAAGGTAATGATGCGAAGGCGGAGGTAAAGTTCATGCAATTCCTTTTCACACCTTTCGACGCCTGCCACGTAGTCATAAGTAATCGTGTTACTCACTTTCAGAGAATTTTCAAATGAGTTTCCCAACTCATTGGGACATCTAATCGATTAATCATCTCTTACCACCCATATGGACGCAATCAGAAGGACCTGAAGAATCGTGACCTCAAGGGGATTTTTGAGAAAACGAAAGATCAATCTCTGATAGACTGGTCAATCAAGCTCGATGAGTCGCTTTGGGCCTATAAAAATGCTTTCAAGACGTCTATAGGCACTTCTTATTGCGACCAGTTTGTGGCACAGATGGTCATTTCTATGTCAAGCTCGAGAATAACCCATTGTGGGTGGTGACACTACTAAATATGGATACTAGTCTTGTTGCTTTATAAAGAAAGTACATACTACTACAGTTGGAGGAGTACATGTTTCATGCATACGAAATCGAGAGATTATCAAGGAGAAAGGTAATGATGCGAAGGCGGTGGTAAAGTTTATGTAATCCCTTTTCACACGTTTCGACACTCGTCACTTAGTCATAAGTAATCGGGGTGCTCACTTTCAGAGAATTTTCAAATGAGTATCCCAACTCATTGGGACATCTAGTCGATCAGGAGGACTTGAAAAATCGAGACCTCAATGGGAATTTTTAGAAAACAGTAGATGAATCTTTGATGGACTGGTCAATCAAGCTCGATGAGTCGCTTTGGGCCAATGGAAATGCGTTCAAGACGTCTATTCGAATTTCTTATTCCGACCAGTTTATGGCAAAGATTGTCATTTATATGTCATGCTTGAGAATAAGGCATTGTGGGCAGTGAAACTACTAAATATGGATACTAGTCTTGTTGCTTTATAAAGAATGTACATACTACTAGAGTTGGAGGAGTACGTGTTCCATGCATACGAAACCGAGAGATTATCAAGGAGAAAGGTAATGATGCGAAGGCGGTGGTAAAGTTCATGCAATTCCTTTTCACACCTTTCGACGCCTGCCACATAGTCATAAGTACTCGGGGTACTCACTTTTATAGAATTTTCAAATGAGTTTCCCAACTCATTGGGACATCTAATCAATTGATCATCTCTTACCACTCATATGGAAGCAATCAGAAGGACCTGAAGAATCATGACCTCAATGGGATTTTTGAGAAAACAATAGATGAATCTTTGATGGACTGGTCAATCAAGCTCGATGAGTCGCTTTGGGCCAATGGAAATGCGTTCAAGACGTCTATCGGCACTTCTCATTGCGACCAGTTTATGGGAAAGATTGTCATTTATATGTCACGCTTGAGAATAAGGCATTGTGGGAGGTGAAACTACTAAATATGGATACTAGTCTTGTTGTTTTATAAAGAATGTACATACTACTAGAGTTGGAGGAGTACAGGTTCCATGCATACGAAACCGAGAGATTCTCAAGGAGAAAGGTAATGATGCGAAGGCGGTGGTAAAGTTCATGCAATTCCTTTTCACACCTTTCGACGCCTGCCACATAGTCATAAGTACTCGGGGTACTCACTTTTAGAGAATTTTCAAATGAGTTTCCCAACTCATTGGGACATCTAATCAATTGATCATCTCTTACCACTCATATGGAAGCAATCAGAAGGACCTGAAGAATCATGACCGCAATGGGATTTTTGAGAAAACAATAGATGAATCTTTGATGGACTGGTCAATCAAGCTCGATGAGTCGCTTTGGGCCAATGGAAATGCGTTCAAGACGTCTATCGGCACTTCTCATTGCGACCAGTTTATGGGAAAGATTGTCATTTATATGTCACGCTTGAGAATAAGGCATTGTGGGAGGTGAAACTACTAAATATGGATACTAGTCTTGTTGTTTTATAAAGAATGTACATACTACTAGAGTTGGAGGAGTACAGGTTCCATGCATACGAAACCGAGAGATTATCAAGGAGAAAGGTAATGATGCGAAGGCGGAGGTAAAGTTCATGCAATTCCTTTTCACACCTTTCGACGCCTGCCACGTAGTCATAAGTAATCGGGTTACTCACTTTCAGAGAATTTTCAAATGAGTTTCCCAACTCATTGGGACATCTAATCGATTAATCATCTCTTACCACCCATATGGAAGCAATCAGAAGGACCTGAAGAATCGTGACCTCAAGGGGATTTTTGAGAAAACGAAAGATCAATCTTTGATAGACTGGTCAATCAAGCTCGATGAGTCGCTTTGGGCCTATAAAAATGCTTTCAAGACGTCTATAGGCACTTCTTATTGCGACCAGTTTGTGGCAAAGATTGTCATTTCTATGTCAAGCTCGAGAATAACCCATTGTGGGTGGTGACACTACTAAATATGGATACTAGTCTTGTTGCTTTATAAAGAAAGTACATACTACTACAGTTGGAGGAGTACAGGTTCCATGCATACGAAACCAAGAGATTATCAAGGAGAAAGGTAATGATGCGAAGGCGGTGGTAAAGTTTATGTAATCCCTTTTCACACGTTTCGACACTCGTCACTTAGTCATAAGTAATCGGGGTGCTCACTTTCGCAGAGAATTTTCAAATGAGTATCCCAACTCATTGGGACATCTAATCGATCGGGAGGACTTGAAAAATCGAGACCTCAATGGGAATTTTTAGAAAACAGTATATGAATCTTTGATGGACTGGTCAATCAAGCTCGATGAGTCGCTTTGGGCCAATGGAAATGCGTTCAAGACGTCTATTCGAATTTCTTATTCCGACCAGTTTATGGCAAAGATTGTCATTTATATGTCATGCTTGAGAATAAGGCATTGTGGGTAGTGAAACTACTAAATATGGATACTAGTCTTGTTGCTTTATAAAGAATGTACATACTACTAGAGTTGGAGGAGTACAGGTTCCATGCATACGAAATCGAGAGATTATCAAGGAGAAAGGTAATGATGCGAAGGCGGTGGTAAAGTTCATGCAATTCCTTTTCACACCTTTCGACGCCTGCCACATAGTCATAAGTACTCGGGGTACTCACTTTTATAGAATTTTCAAATGAGTTTCCCAACTCATTGGGACATCTAATCGATTGATCATCTCTTACCACTCATATGGAAGCAATCAGAAGGACCTGAAGAATCATGACCTCAATGGGATTTTTGAGAAAACAATAGATCAATCTCTGATAGACTGGTCAATCAAGCTCGATGAGTTGCTTTGGGCCTATAAAAATGCGTTCAAAGACGTCTATAGGCACTTCTTATTGCGACCAGTTTATGGCAAAGATTGTCATTTATATGTCAAGCATGAGAATAACCCATTGTGGGCGGTGAAACTACTAAATATGGATGCTAGTCTTGTTGCTTTATTTACAAAGTACATACTACTAGAGTTGGAGGAGTACAGGTTCCATGCATACGAAACCGAGAGATTATCAAGGAGAAAGGTAATGATGCGAAGGCGGTGGTAAAGTTCATGCAATTCCTTTTCACACGTTTCGACGCCTGTCACTTAGTCATAAGTAATCGGGGTGCTCACTTTCATAGAATTTATAAATGAGTTTACCAACTAATTGGGACATCTAATCGATTGATCATCTCTTACCACCCACATGGAAGCGATCTGGAGGACCTGAAGAATCATGACCTCCATGGGATTTTTGAGAAAACAATAGATGAATCTTTGATGGACTGGTCAATCAAGCTCGATGAGTCGCTTTGGGCCAATGGAAATGCGTTCAGGACATCTATCGGCACTTCTCATTGCGACCAGTTGATGGGAAAGATTGTCATTTATATGTCATGCTTGAGAATAAGGCATTGTGGGCGGTGAAACTACTAAATATGGATACTAGTCTTGTTGCTTTATAAAGAATCTACATACTACTAGAGTTGGAGGAGTACAGGTTCCATGCATACGAACCCGAGAGATTATCAAGGAGAAAGGTAATGATGCGAAGGCGGTGGTAAAGTTCATTCAATTCCTTTTCACACCTTTCGACGCCTGCCACGTAGTCATAAGTAATCGGGGTACTCACTTTCAGAGAATTTTCAAATGAGTTTCCCAACTCATTAGGACATCTAATCGATTGATTATCTCTTACCACCCATATGGAAGCAATCAGAAGAACCTGAAGAATCGTGACCTCAAGGGGATTTTTGAGAAAACGATAGATCAATCTCTGATAGACTGGTCAATCAAGCTCGATGAGTCGCTTTGAGCCTATAAAAATGCGTTCAAGACGTCTATAGGCACTTCTTATTGCGATCAGTTTATTGCAAAGATTGTCATTTATATGTCACGCTTGAGAATAAGCCATTGTGGGTGGTGAAACTACTAAATATGGACGCTAGTCTTGTTGCTTTATAAAGAAAGTACATACTACTAGAGTTGGAGGAGTACAGGTTCTATGCATACCAAACCGAGAGATTATCAAGGAGAAAGGTAACGATGCGAAGGTGGTGGTAAAGTTCATGCAATGCCTTTTCACACGTTTTGATACCCGTCACTCACTCATAAGTAATCGGGGAGCTCACTTTCAGAGAATTTTCAACTGAGTTTCCCAACTCATTGGGACATCTAATCGATCGATCATCTCTTACCACCCACATGGAAGCGATCAGGAGGACCTGAAGAATCGTGACCTCAAGGGCATTTTAGAAAAAACGATCGATCAATCTCTGATTGACTGGTCAATCAAGCTCGATGAGTCGCTTTGGGCCTATCAAAATGCATTCAAGACATCTATCAGCACTTCTCATTGCGACCAGTTTACGGGAAAGATTGTCATTTATATGCTACGCTTGAGAATAAGGCATTGTGGGCGGTGAAACTACTAAATATGGATGCTAGTCTTGTTGCTTTATAAAGAAAGTACATACTACTAGAGTTAGAGGAGTACAGGTTCCAGGCATACGAAACTGAGAGATTATCAAGGAGAAAGGTAACGATGCGAAGGCGGTGGTAAAGTTCATGCAATTCCTTGTCACACGTTTCGATAACCGTTACTCAGTCATAAATAATCGGGGTGCTCACTTTTTGAGAATTTTCAAATGAGTTTTCCAACTCATTGGGACGTCGAATTGATTGATTATCGCTTACCACCCACATGCAAGCGATCAGGAAAACCTGAAGAATCATGATCTGAAGGGGATTTTTGAAAAAACGATCGATCAAACTCTGATGGACTAGTCAATCAAGCTTGATGAGTCTCTCTGGGCCTGTGGAAATGCGTTCAAGACGTTTATCGGCACTTCTCGTTGTCGAATAGTTTATGGCAACGCTTTTGATTTATATGTCCTGCTAGAGAATAAGGCATTATGGGCGGTGAAGCTACTAAATATGGATGATAGTCTTGTTGCTTTAGAAAGAATGTACATACTACTAGAGTTTGAGGGGTACAGGTTCCATGCATACGAAACCGATAGATTAACAAGGAGACAGGTAATGATTCGAAGGCGGTGGTAAAGTTTATGCAATTCCATTTCACACGTTTCGACGCCCGTCACTCATTCATAGGTAATCGGTATGCTCACTTTTAGAGAATTTTCAAATGCGATTCCCATCTCATTGGGACATCTAATTGATTGATCATCGCTTACCACCCATATGCAAGCGATCAGGAAGAGCTGAAGAATCGTCACCTCAAGGGGATTTTTGAAAAAACGATCAATCAATCTCTGATGGACTGGTTAATCAAGCTCGATGAGTCTCTTTGGGCCTATCAAAATTCTTTTAAGACATTTAT
Organism: Linum usitatissimum; assembly: GCA_030674075.2. Lineage (NCBI taxonomy): Eukaryota > Viridiplantae > Streptophyta > Magnoliopsida > Malpighiales > Linaceae > Linum > Linum usitatissimum. Next base: position 54,499 of record JAUJYP020000289.1, on the reverse strand, counting down.
CGGCACTTCTCATTGTCGACTAGTTTATGGCAAAGCTTTTGATTTATATGTCCCGCTAGAGAATAAGGCATAATTGGCAGTGAAGCTACTAAATATGGATGCTAGTCTTGTTGCTTTATGAAGAATGTACATACTACTAGAGTTGGAGGAGTACAGGTTCCATGCATACGAAACCGAGAGATTTTCAAGGAGAAAGGTAACGATGCGAAGGCGGTGGTAAAGTTCATGCAATTCCTTTTCACACGTTTCGACACCCGTTACTCAGTCATAAGTAATCGGGGTGTTCACTTTTTGAGAATTTTCAAATGAGTTTTCCAACTCATTGGGACGTGTAATTGATTGATCATCGCTTACCACCCACATGCAAGCGATGAGGAAGACCTGAAGAATCTCTGATGGATTTTTGAAAAAACAATCGATCAATCTCTGTTGGACTGGTCAATTAAGTTCGATGAGTCGCTTTGGGCCTATCAAAATGCACTTAAAACGTCTATCGACACTTCTCATTGAGACTAGTTTATGGGAAAGATTATCATTTATATGTCACACTTGAGAATAAGGCATTGTGGGCGGTCAAAGTACTAAATATGGATGCTAGTCTTGTTGCTTTATATAGAAAGTACATACTATTAGAGTTGGAGGAGTACATGTTCCATGCATACGAAACTGAGAGATTATCAAGGAGAAAGGTAACGATGGGAATGCGGTGGTAAAGTTCATGCAATGCCTTTTCACACATTTCGATGCCCGTAACTCAGTCATAAGTAATCGGGGTACTCACTTTGAGAGTATTTTCAAACCAGTTTCCCAACTCATTGGGACATCTAATCGATTGATCATCGCTTACCACCCACATGCAAGCGATCAGGACGACCTGACGAATAGTAACCTCAGGTGGATTTTTGAAAAACCAATCGATCAATCTCTGATGGACTGGTCAATTAAGTTCGATGAGTCGCTTTGGGCCAATCAAAATGCATTCAAGATGTCTATCAGCACTTTTCATTGCGACCAGTTTATGGGAAAGATTGTCATTTATATGTCACGCTTGAGAATAAGGCATTGTGGGTGGTGAAACAACTAAATATGGATACTAGTCTTGTTGCTTTATAAAGAATGTACATACTATTAGAGTTGGAGGAGTACAGGTTCCATGCATACAAAACCGAGGGATTATCAAGGAGAAAGGTAACGATGCGAAGGTGGTGATAAAGTTCATGCAATTCCTTTTCACACATTTCGACGCCCGTCACTCAGTCATATGTAATAGGGCTGCTCACTTTCAAGGAATTTTCAAATGAGTTTCCCAACACATTGGGACATCTAATCGATTGATCATCTCTTACCACCCACATGCAAGCAATTAGGAGAACCTGAAGAATCGTGACATCAAGGGGATTTTTGAGAAAATTAAAGATCAATCTCTGATAGACTGGTCAATCAAGCTCAATGAGTCGCTTTGGGCCAATGGAAATGCGTTCAAGACGTCTATCCGCACTTCTTATTGCGACCAGTTTATGGCAAAGATTGTCATTTATATGTCACGCTTGAAAATAAGCCATTGTAGGCAGTGAAACTACTAAATATGGATGCTAGTCTTGTTGCTTTATAAAGAAAGTACATACTACTAGAGTTGGAGGAGTACAGGTTCTATGCATACCAAACCGAGAGATTATCAAGGATAAAGGTAACGATGCGAAGGTGGTGGTAAAGTTCATGCAATGCCTTTTCACACGTTTCGATGCCCGTCACTCATTCATAGGTAATCGGTATGCTGACTTTTAGAGAATTTTTAAATGCGTTTCCCATCCCATTGGGACATCTAATTGATTGATCATCTCTTACCACCCATATGCAAGCGATCAGGAAGACCTGAAGAATCGTCACCTCAAGGGGATTTTTGAAAAAAACCATCGATCAATCTCTGATGGACTGGTAAATCAAGCTCGATGAGTCTCTTTGGGCCTATCAAAATGCTTTCAAGACATCTATCGACACTTCTCATTGCGACCAGTTTACGGGAAAGATTGTCATTTATATGTTACGCTTGAGAATAAGGCATTGTGGGCGGTGAAACTACTAAATATGGATGCTAGTCTTGTTGCTTTATAAACAAAGTACATACTACTAGAGTTAGAGGAGTACAGGTTCCAGGCATACGAAACTGAGAGATTATCAAGGAGAAAGGTAACGATGCGAAGGAGGTGGTAAAGTTCATGCAATTCCTTGTCACACGTTTCGACAACCGTTACTCAGTCATAAATAATCGGGGTGCTCACTTTTTGAGAATTTTCAAATGAGTTTTCCAACTCATTGGGACGTCTAATTGATTATTTATCGCTTACCACCCACATGCAAGCGATCAGGAAGATCTGAAGAATCATGATCTGAAGGGGATTTTTGAAAAAACGATCGATCAAACTCTGATGGACTAGTCAATCAAGCTTGATGAGTCTCTCTGGGCCTGTGGAAATGCGTTCAAGACGTTTATCGGCACTTCTCGTTGTCGAATAATTTATGGCAAAGCTTTTGATTTATGTGTCCTACTAGAGAATAAGGCATTATGGGCGGTGAAGCTACTAAATATGGATGATAGTCTTGTTGCTTTAGAAAGAATGTACATACTACTAGAGATTGAGGAGTACAGGTTCCATGCATACGAAACCGAGAGATTAACAAGGAGACAGGTGATGATGCGAAGGCGGTGGTAAAGTTTATGCAATTCCATTTCACATGTTTCGACGCCCGTCACTCATTCATAGGTAATCGGTATGCTCACTTTTAGAGAATTTTCAAATGTGTTTCCCATCTCATTGGGACATCTAATTGATTGATCATCACTTACCACCCATATGCAAGCGATCAGGAAGACCTGAAGAATCGTCACCTCAAGGGGATTTTTGAAAAAACGATCGATCAATCTCTGATGGACTGGTCAATCCAGTTCGATGAGTCTCTTTGGGCCTATCGAAATGCTTTCAAGACATTTATCGGCACTTCTCATTATCGACTAGTTTATGTCAAAGCTTTTGATTTATATGTCCCGCTAGAGAATAAGGCATAATGGGTGGTGAAGCTACTAAGTATGGATCCTAGTCTTGTTGCTTTATGAAGAATGTACATACTACTAGAATTGGAGGAGTATAGGTTCCATGCATAGGAAACCGAGAGATTAACAAGGAGACAGGTGATGATGCGAAGGCGGTGGTAAAGTTTATGCAATTCCATTTCACATGTTTCGACGCCCGTCACTCATTCATAGGTAATCGGTATGCTCACTTTTAGAGAATTTTCAAATGCGTTTCCCATCTCATTGGGACATCTAATTGATTGATCATCACTTACCACCCATATGCAAGCGATCAGGAAGACCTGAAGAATCGTCACCTCAAGGGGATTTTTGAAAAAACGATCGATCAATCTCTGATGGACTGGTCAATCCAGTTCGATGAGTCTCTTTGGGCGTATCGAAATGCTTTCAAGACATTTATCGGCACTTCTCATTATCGACTAGTTTATGTCAAAGCTTTTGATTTATATGTCCCGCTAGAGAATAAGGCATAATGGGTGGTGAAGCTACTAAGTATGGATCCTAGTCTTGTTGCTTTATGAAGAATGTACATACTACTAGAATTGGAGGAGTATAGGTTCCATGCATACGAAACCGAGAGATTATCAAGGAGACAGGTAACGATGCGAAGGCGGTGGTAAAGTTCATGCAATTCCTTTTCAAACGTTTCGACACCCGTCACTCAGTCTTAAGTAATCAGGGTGCTCACTTTCAGAGAACTTTCAAATAAGTTTCCCAACTCATTGGGACATCTAATTGATTGATCATCACTTACCACCCACATGCAAACAATTAGGAAGAATCGTGACCTCAAGGGGATTTTTGAAAAAACCGATCGATCAATCTCTGATGGACTGGTCAATCAAGCTCGATGAGTCTCTTTGGGCCTATCGAAATGCGTTCAAGACGTTTATCGACAATGTTCATTGTTGACTAGTTTATGGCAAAGCTTTTGATTTAAATGTCTCGCTAGAGAATAAGGCATTATGGGCGGTGAAGCTACTATATATTGATGCTAGTCTTGTTGCTTTAGAAAGAATGTACATACTACTAGAGTTTGAGGAGTACAGGTTCTATGCATGCGAAACCGAGAGCTTATCAAGGAGAAAGGTAATTATGCGAAGGCGATGGTATAGTTCATGCAATTCTATTTCACACGTTTCAACGCCCGTAACTCATTCATAGGTAATCGGTGTGCTCACTTTTAGAGAATTTTCAAATGTGTTTCCCATCTTATTTGGACATCTAATTGATTGATCATCGCTTACCACCCATATGCAAGCGATAAGGAAGACCTGAAGAATCATCATCTCAAGTGGATTTTTGAAATCGATCAATCTCTGATGGACTGGTCAATCAAGCTCGATGAGTCTCTTTGGGCCTATTGAAATGCATTCAAGAGGTTTATCGGTCCTTCTTATTGTCGACTAGTTTATGGCAATGCTTTAGATTTATATGTCCCGCTAGAGAATAAGGCATTATGGGCGGTGAAGCTACTAAATATGGATGCTAGACTTGTTGCTTTATGAAGAATGTACATACTACTAGAGTTGGTGGAGTACAGGTTCCATGCATACGAAACTGAGAGATTATCAAGGAGAAAGGTAATGATGCGAAGGCGGTGGTAAAGTTCATGCAATTCCTTTTCACACGTTTCGACACCCGTCACTCAGTCATAAGTAATCGGGGTACTCACTTTTAGAGTATTTTCAAACGATTTTCCAACTCATTGGGACATCTAATCGATTCATCATCGCTTACCACTCACATGCAAGCGATCACGAGGACTTGACGAATCGTGAAGTCAGATGGATTTTTGAAAAAACAATCGATCAATCTCTGATGGACTGGTCAATTAAGTTCGATGAGTCGCTTTGGGCCTATCAAAATGCATTTAAGACGTCTATCGACACTTCTCATTGAGACTAGTTTATGGGAAAGATTATCATTTATATGTCACACTTGAGAATAAGGCATTGTGGGCGGTCAAACTACTAAATGTGGATGCTAGTCTTCTTGCTTTATAAAGAAAGTACATACTACTAGAGTTGGAGGAGTATAGGTTCCATGCATACGAAACCGAGAGATTATCAAGGAGAAAGGTAACGATGGGAATGCGGTGGTAAAGTTCATGCAATGCCTTTTCACACATTTCGATGCCCGTAACTTAGTCATAAGTAATCGGGGTACTCACTTTTAGAGTATTTTCAAACCAGTTTCCCAACTCATTGGGACATCTAATCGATTGATCATCGCTTACCACCCACATGCAAGCGATCAGGACGACCTGACGAATAGTGACCTCAGGTGGATTTTTGAAAAAACAATCGATCAATCTCTGATGGACTGGTCAATTAAGTTCGATGAGTTGCTTTGGGCCAATCAAAATGCATTCAAGACGTCTATCGGCACTTTTCATTGCGACCAGTTTATGGGAAAGATTGTCATTTATATGTCACGCTTGAGAATAAGGCATTGTGGACGGTGAAACAACTAAATATGGATACTAGTCTTGTTGCTTTATAAAGAATGTACATACTATTAGAGTTGGAGGAGTACAGGTTCCATGCATACAAAACCGAGGGATTATCAAGGAGAAAGGTAATGATGCGAAGGCGGTGGTAAAGTTCATGCAATTCCTTTTCACACATTTCGACGCTCGTCACTCAGTCATATGTAATAGGGCTGCTCACTTTCAAGGAATTTTCAAATGAGTTTCCCAACACATTGGGACATCTAATCGATTGATCATCTCTTACCACCCACATGCAAGCAATCAGGAGAACCTGAAGAATCGTGACATCAAGGGGATTTTTGAGAAAATTAAAGATCAATCTCTGATAGACTGGTCAATCAAGCTCAATGAGTCGCTTTGGGCCAATGGAAATGCGTTCAAGACGTCTATCCGCACTTCTTATTGCGACCAATTTATGGCAAAGATTGTCATTTATATGTCACGCTTGAGAATAAGCCATTGTAGGCAGTGAAACTACTAAATATTGATGCTAGTCTTGTTGCTTTATAAAGAAAGTACATACTACTAGAGTTGGAGGAGTACAGGTTCTATGCATACCAAACCGAGAGATTATCAAGGATAAAGGTAACGATGCGAAGGTGGTGGTAAAGTTCATGCAATACCTTTTCACACGTTTCGATGCCCGTCACTCATTCATTGGTAATCGGTATGCTGACTTTTAGAGAATTTTCAAATGCGTTTCCCATCTCATTGGGACATCTAATTGATTAATCATCACTTACCACCCATATGCAAGCGATCAGGAAGACCTGAAGAATCGTCACCTCAAGGGGATGTTTGAAGAAAACGATCGATCAATCTCTGATGGACTGGTTAATCAAGCTCGATGAGTCTCTTTGGGCCTATCAAAATGCTTTCAAAACATCTATCGGCACTTCTCATTGCGACCAGTTTACGGGAAAGATTGTCATTTATATGTTACGCTTGAGAATAAGGCATTGTGGGCGGTGAAACTACTAAATATGGATGCTAGTCTTATTGCTTTATAAACAAAGTACATACTACTAGAGTTAGAGGAGTACAGGTTCCAGGCATACGAAACTGAGAGATTATCAAGGAGAAAGGTAACGATGCGAAGACGATGGTAAAGTTCATGCAATTCCTTGTCACACGTTTCGACAACCGTTACTCAGTCATAAATAATCGGGGTGCTCACTTTTTGAGAAATTTCAAATGAGTTTTCCAACTCATTGGGACGTCTAATTGATTGTTTATCGCTTACCACCCATATGCAAGCGATCAGGAAGATCTGAAGAATCATGATCTGAAAGGGATTTTTGAAAAAACGATCGATCAAACTCTGATGGACTAGTCAATCAAGCTTGATGAGTCTCTCTGGGCCTGTGGAAATGCGTTCAAGACGTTTATCGGCACTTCTCGTTGTCGAATAGTTTATGGCAAAGCTTTTGATTTATATGTCCTGCTAGAGAATAAGGCATTATGGGCGGTGAAGCTACTAAATATGGATGATAGTCTTGTTGCTTTAGAAAGAATGTACATACTACTAGAGATTGAGGAGTACAGGTTCCATGCATACGAAACCGAGAGATTAACAAGGAGACAGGTGATGATGCGAAGGCGATGGTAAAGTTTATGCAATTCCATTTCACATGTTTCGACGCCCGTCACTCATTCATAGGTAATCGGTATGCTCACTTTTAGAGAATTTTCAAATGCGTTTCCCATCTCATTGGGACATCTAATTGATTGATCATCGCTTACCACCCATATGCAAGCAATCAGGAAGACCTGAAGAATCGTCACCTCAAGGGGATTTTTGAAAAAACGATCGATCAATCTCTGATGGACTGGTCAATCCAGCTCGATGAGTCTCTTTTGGCCTATCGAAATGCTTTCAAGACATTTACCGGCACTTCTCATTATCGACTAGTTTATGTCAAAGCTTTTGATTTATATGTCCCGCTAGAGAATAAGGCATAATGGGTGGTGAAGCTACTAAGTATGGATCCTAGTCTTGTTGCTTTATGAAGAATGTACATACTACTAGAATTGGAGGAGTATAGGTTCCATGCATACGAAACCGAGAGATTATAAAGGAGACAGGTAACGATGCGAAGGCGGTGGTAAAGTTCATGCAATTCCTTTTCACACGTTTCGACACCCGTCACTCAGTCTTAAGTAATCAAGGTGCTCACTTTCAGAGAATTTTCAAATAAGTTTCCCAACTCATTGGGACATCTAATTGATTGATCATCACTTACCACCCACATGCAAACAATTAGGAAGAATCGTGACCTGAAGAATCGTCACCTCAAGGGGATTTTTGAAAAAACCGATCGATCAATCTCTGATGGACTGGTCAATCAAGCTCGATGAGTCTCTTTGGGCCTATCGAAATGCGTTCAAGAAGTTTATCGACAATGTTCATTGTCGACTAGTTTATGGCAAAGCTTTTGATTTAAATGTCTCGCTAGAGAATAAGGCATTATGGGCGGTGAAGCTACTATATATTGATGCTAGTCTTGTTGCTTTAGGAAGAATGTACATACTACTAGAGTTTGAGGAGTACAGGTTCTATGCATGCGAAACCGAGAGCTTATCAAGGAGAAAGGTAATTATGCGAAGGCGATGGTAAAGTTTATGCAATTCCATTTCACACGTTTCAACGCCCGTAACTCATTCATAGGTAATCGGTGTGCTCACTTTTAGAGAATTTTCAAATGTGTTTCCCATCTTATTTGGACATCTAATTGATTGATCATCGCTTACCACCCATATGCAAGCGATAAGGAAGACTCGAAGAATCGTCATCTCAAGGGGATTTTTGAGATCGATCAATCTCTGATGGACTGGTCAATCAAGCTCGATGAGTCTCTTTGGGCCAATTGAAATGCGTTCAAGAGGTTTATCGGCCCTTCTTATTGTCGACTAGTTTATGGCAATGCTTTAGATTTATATGTCCCGCTAGAGAATAAGGCTTTATGGGCGGTGAAGCTACTAAATATGGATGCTAGTTTTGTTGCTTTAGAAAGAATTTACGTACTAATGGAGTTGGAGGAGTACAGGTTCCATGCATACGAAACCGAGAGATTATCAAGGAGAAAGGTAATGATGTGAAGCCGGTGGTAAAGTTCATGCAATTCCTTTTCACACGTTTCGACGCCCGTCACTCAGTCATAAGTAATCGGGGTGCTCACTTTCAGGGAATTTTCAAATGAGTTTCCCAACACATTGGGACATCTAATTGATTGATCATCGCTTACCACCTACATGTAAGCGATCGGGAAGACCGAAGAAACGTGACCTCAAGGGGATTTTTGACCAAACGATTGATCAATTTCTGATGGACTAGTCAATCAAACTCGATGAGTCTCTTTGGGGGTATCGAAATGTGTTCAACTCGTATATCGGCGATGTTTCATTGTCGACTAGTTTACGGAAAAGCTCTTGATTTATATGTCTCGCTAGAGAATAAGGCATTATGGGCGGTGAAGCTACTAAATATGGATGCTAGAGTTGTTGCTTTATGAAGAATGTACATACTACTAGAGTTGGAGGAGTACAGGTTCCATGCATACGAAACCAAGAGATTATCAAGGAGAAAGGTAATGATGCGAAGGTGGTGGTAAAGTTCATGCAATTCCTTTTCACACGTTTCGACACCCGTCACTCAGTCTTAAGTAATCAAGGTGCTCACTTTCAGAGAATTTTCAAATAAGTTTCCCAACTCATTGGGACATCTAATTGATTGATCATCACTTACCACCCACATGCAAACAATTAGGAAGAATCGTGACCTGAAGAATCGTCACCTCACGGGGATTTTTGAAAAAACCGATCGATCAATGTCGATGGACTGGTCAATCAAGCTCGATGAGTCTCTTTGGGCCTATCGAAATGCGTTCAAGAAGTTTATCGACAATGTTCATTGTAGACTAGTTTATGGCAAAGCTTTTGATTTAAATGTCTCGCTAGAGAATAAGGCATTATGGGCGGTGAAGCTACTATATATTGATGCTAGTCTTGTTGCTTTAGGAAGAATGTACATACTACTAGAGTTTGAGGAGTACAGGTTCTATGCATGCGAAACCGAGAGCTTATCAAGGAGAAAGGTAATTATGCGAAGGCGATGGTAAAGTTTATGCAATTCCATTTCACACGTTTCAACGCCCGTAACTCATTCATAGGTAATCGGTGTGCTCACTTTTAGAGAATTTTCAAATGTGTTTCCCTTCTTATTTGGACATCTAATTGATTGATCATCGCTTACCACCCATATGCAAGCGATAAGGAAGACCTGAAGAATCGTCATCTCAAGGGGATTTTTGAGATCGATCAATCTCTGATGGACTGGTCAATCAAGCTCGATGAGTCTCTTTGGGCCAATTGAAATGCATTCAAGAGGTTTATCGGCCCTTCTTATTGTCGACTAGTTTATGGCAATGCTTTAGATTTATATGTCCCGCTAGAGAATAAGGCTTTATGGGCGGTGAAGCTACTAAATATGGATGCTAGTTTTGTTGCTTTAGAAAGAATTTACGTACTAATGGAGTTGGAGGAGTACAGGTTCCATGCATACGAAACCGAGAGATTATCAAGGAGAAAGGTAATGATGCGAAGCCGGTGGTAAAGTTCATGCAATTCCTTTTCACACGTTTCGACGCCCGTCACTCGATCATAAGTAATCGGGGTGCTCACTTTCGGGGAATTTTCAAATGAGTTTCCCAACACATTGGGACATCTAATTGATTGATCATCGCTTACCACCTACATGTAAGCGATCAGGAAGACCTGAAGAAACGTGACCTCAAGGGGATTTTTGACCAAACGATTGATCAATTTCTGATGGACTAGTCAATCAAACTCGATGAGTCTCTTTGGGGGTATCGAAATGTGTTCAACTCGTATATCGGCGATGTTTCATTGTCGACTAGTTTACGGAAAAGCTCTTGATTTATATGTCTCGCTAGAGAATAAGGCATTATGGGCGGTGAAGCTACTAAATATGGATGCTAGAGTTGTTGCTTTATGAAGAATGTACATACTACTAGAGTTGGAGGAGTACGGAGTTCCATGCATACGAAACCAAGAGATTATCAAGGAGAAAGGTAATGATGCGAAGGTGGTGGTAAAGTTCATGCAATTCCTTTTCACACGTTTCGACACCCGTCACTCGATCTTAAGTAATCAAGGTGCTCACTTTCGAGAGAATTTTCAAATAAGTTTCCCAACTCATTGGGACATCTAATTGATTGATCATCACTTACCACCCACATGCAAACAATTAGGAAGAATCGTGACCTGAAGAATCGTCACCTCACGGGGATTTTTGAAAAAACCGATCGATCAATGTCTGATGGACTGGTCAATCAAGCTCGATGAGTCTCTTTGGGCCTATCGAAATGCGTTCAAGAAGTTTATCGACAATGTTCATTGTCGACTAGTTTATGGCAAAGCTTTTGATTTAAATGTCTCGCTAGAGAATAAGGCATTATGGGCGGTGAAGCTACTATATATTGATGCTAGTCTTGTTGCTTTAGGAAGAATGTACATACTACTAGAGTTTGAGGAGTACAGGTTCTATGCATGCGAAACCGAGAGCTTATCAAGGAGAAAGGTAATTATGCGAAGGCGATGGTAAAGTTTATGCAATTCCATTTCACACGTTTCAACGCCCGTAACTCATTCATAGGTAATCGGTGTGCTCACTTTTAGAGAATTTTCAAATGTGTTTCCCTTCTTATTTGGACATCTAATTGATTGATCATCGCTTACCACCCATATGCAAGCGATAAGGAAGACACGAAGAATCGTCATCTCAAGGGGATTTTTGAGATCGATCAATCTCTGATGGACTGGTCAATCAAGCTCGATGAGTCTCTTTGGGCCAATTGAAATGCGTTCAAGAGGTTTATCGACCCTTCTTATTGTCGACTAGTTTATGGCAATGCTTTAGATTTATATGTCCCGCTAGAGAATAAGGCTTTATGGGCGGTGAAGCTACTAAATATGGATGCTAGTTTTGTTGCTTTAGAAAGAATTTACGTACTAATGGAGTTGGAGGAGTACAGGTTCCATGCATACGAAACCGAGAGATTATCAAGGAGAAAGGTAATGATGCGAAGCCGGTGGTAAAGTTCATGCAATTCCTTTTCACACGTTTCGACGCCCGTCACTCAGTCATAAGTAATCGGGGTGCTCACTTTCAGGGAATTTTCAAATGAGTTTCCCAACACATTGGGACATCTAATTGATTGATCATCGCTTACCACCTACATGTAAGCGATCAGGAAGACCTGAAGAAACGTGACCTCAAGGGGATTTTTGACCAAACGATTGATCAATTTCTGATGGACTAGTCAATCAAACTCGATGAGTCTCTTTGGGGGTATCGAAATGTGTTCAACTCGTATATCGGCAATGTTTCATTGTCGACTAGTTTACGGAAAAGCTCTTGATTTATATGTCTCGCTAGAGAATAAGGCATTATGGGCGGTGAAGCTACTAAATATGGATGCTAGAGTTGTTGCTTTATGAAGAATGTACATACTACTAGAGTTGGAGGAGTACAGGTTCCATGCATACGAAACCAAGAGATTATCAAGGAGAAAGGTAATGATGCGAAGGTGGTGGTAAAGTTCATGCAATTCCTTTTCACACGTTTCGACACCCGTCACTCAATCATAAGTAATCGGGGTACTAACTTTTAGAGTATTTTCAAAAGATTTTCTAACTCATTGGGACATCTAATCGATTCATCATCGCTTACCACTCACATGCAAGCGATCACGAGGACTTGACGAATCGTGAACTCAGGTGGATTTTTGAAAAAACAATCGATCAATCTCTGATGGACTGGTCAATTAAGATCGATGAGTCGCTTTGAGCCTATCAAAATGCATTTAAGACGTCTATCGGCACTTCTCATTGAGACTAGTTTATGGGAAAGATTATCATTTATATGTCACACTTGAGAATAAGGCATTGTGGGCGGTCAAACTACTAAATATGGATGCTAGTCTTGTTGCTTTATAAAGAAAGTACATACTACTAGAGTTGGAGGAGTACAGGTTCCATGCATACGAAACCGAGAGATTATCAAGGAGAAAGGTAACGATGGGTAGGCAGTTGTAAAGTTCATGCAATGCGTTTTCACACATTTCGATGCCCGTAACTCAGTCATAAGTAATCGGGGTACTCACTTTTAGAGTATTTTCAAACCAGTTTCCCAACTCATTGGGACATCTAATCGATTGATCATCGCTTACCACCCACATGCAAGTGATGAGGAGGACCTGACGAATAGTGACCTTAGGTGGATTTTTGAAAAAACAATCGATCAATCTATGATGGACTGGTCAATTAAGTTCGATGAGTCGCTTTGGGCCAATCAAAATGCATTCAAGACGTCTATCGGCACTTTTCATTGCGACCAGTTTATGGGAAAGATTGTCATTTCTATGTCACGCTTGAGAATAAGGCATTGTGGGCGGTGAAACAACTAAATATGGATACTAGTCTTGTTGCTTTATAAAGAAAGTACATACTACTAGAGTTGGAGGAGTACAGGTTCCATGCATACAAAACCGAGGGAGTATCAAGGAGAAAGGTAACGATGCGAAGGCGGTGGTAAAGTTCATGCAATTCCTTTTCACACGTTTCGACGCCTGTCACTCAGTCATAATTAATCGGGGTGCTCACTTGCAGGGAATTTTCAAATGAGTTTCCCAACACATTGGGACATCTAATCGATTGATCATCTCTTACCACCCACATGCAAGGAATCAGGAGGACCTGAAGAATAGTGACCTCAAGGGGATTTTTTAGAAAATGAAAGATCAATCTCTGATGGACTGGTCAATCAAGTTCGATGAGTCACTTTGGGCCAATGGAAATGCGTTAAAGACGTCAATCGGCACTTCTTATTGCGATTAGTTTATGGCAAAGGTTGTCATTTATATGTCACGCTTGAGGAGAAGCCATTGTCGGTGGTGAAAGTACTAAATATGGATGCTAGTCTTGTTGCTTTAGAAAGAATGTACATACTACTAGAGTTGGAGGAGTACAGATTCCATGCATACAAAACTGAGAGATTATACAAGGAGAAAGCTAATGACGCGAAGGCGGTGGTAAAGTTCATTGAATGCCATTTCATACGTTTCGATGCCCGTCACTCACTCATAAGCGATCGGGGTACTCACTTTCAGAGAATTTTCAAATGAGTTTCCGAACTCATTGGGACATCTAATCAATTGATCATCTCTTACCACCCACATGCAAGCGATTAGGAGAACTTAAAGAATCGTGACCTCAAGGGGATTTTTGATAATACGACCGATCAATCTCTGATGGACTGGTCAATGGAGCTCGATGTGTCCCTTTGGGCCTATCGTAATGCGTTTAAGACGTCTATCAGAACTACTCTTTGTCTACTAGTTTATGGCAAAGCATTTTATTTATAAGTCTCGCTTGAGAATATGGCATTATGGGAGGTGAAGTTAGTAAATATGGATTCTAGACTTGTTGCTTTAGAAAGAATGTACATGGTACTAGAGTTGGAGGTGTACAGGTCCCATGCATACGTAACGGAGAGATTATAGAAGGAGAAAGCTAATTCCGTAAAGGTGGTGGTAAAGTTCAATCAATGCGATTTCACACGTTTCGACGCCCGTCACTGAGTCATAACCGATCGGGGTACTCAGTTTCAGAAAATTTTCAAATGAGTCTCCCAACTCATTGGGACCTCAAATCGATTGATCATCGCTTACCACCCACATGCAAGCGATCAGGAGGACCTAAAAAATTGTGAACTCAAGGGTATTTTTGAAAAAACAATCGATCAATCTCTGATGGACTGGTCAATCAAGCTCGATGAGTCACTTTGGGCCTATCATAATGCGTTCAAGACGTCTATCAGAACTACTCATTGTCTACTAGTTTATGGCAAATCTTTTCATTTATATGTCTCGATTGAGAATATGGCATTATGAGCGGTGAAGCTACAAAATATGGATGCTAGTCTTGTTTCTTTAGAAAGAATGTAGATGTTACTAGAGTTGGAGGTGTACAGGTTCCAGGCATACGAAACCGAGAGATTATACAAGGAGAAAGCTAATGACGTAAAGGTGGTGGTAAAGTTCATTCAATGCCATTTCACACGTTTCGACGCCCGTCACTGAGTCATAACCGATCAGGGTACTCGGTTTCAGAGAATTTTCAAATGAGTTTCCCAACTCATTGGGACCTCTAATCGATTGATCATGTGACTTACCACCCACATGCAAGCGATCACAAGGACCTTAAAAATCGTGACCTCAAGGGGATTTTTGAAAAAACGATCGATCAATCTCTGATGGACTGGTCAATCAAGCTCGACGGGTCGATTTGGGCTTATGAAAAGGCGTTCAAGAGGTCTATCGGCACTTCTCATTGTCGACTAGTTTATAGAAAAGCTTTTCATTTATATGTCCCGCTTGAGAATAAGGCATTATGGGTGGTGAATCTACTAAATATGAATGCTAGTCTTGTTGCTTTAGAAAGAATGTACATACTACTAGAGTTTGAGGAGTACTGGTTCCATGGATACAAAACCGAGAGATTATACAAGGAGAAAGCTAATGATGCGAAGGCGGTGGTAAAGTTCATTGAATGCCATTTCACACGTTTCGACGCCCGTCACTCAGTCATAACCGATCGGGGTACTCACTTTCAAAGAATTTTCAAATGAGTTTCCCAACTCATTGGCACAACTAATCGATTGATCATCTCTTACCACCCACATGCAAGCGATCAGGAGGACCTAAAGAATCGAGACCTCAAGGGGATTTATTAAAGTATGATCGATCAATCTCTGATGGACTGGTCAATCTAGCTCGATGTGTCGATTTGGGCCTATCATAATGCGTTCAAGACGTCTATCAGAACTACTCTTTGTCTACTAGTTTATGGCAAAGCATTTCATTTATATGTCTCGCTTGAGAATATGGCATTATGGGCGGTGAAGTTACTAAATATGGATTCTTGTCTTGTTGCTTTAGAAAGAATGTACATGGTACTAGAGTTGGAGGTGTACAGGTCCCATGTATACGTAACCGAGAGATTAAACAAGGAGAAAGCTAATGACGTAAAGGTGGTGGTAAAGTTCATTCAATGCCATTTCACACGTTTCGACACCCGTCACTGAGTCATAACCGATCAGGGTACTCGATTTCAGAGAATTTTCAAATGAGTTTCCCAACTCATTGGGACCTCTAATCGATTGATCATGTGACTTACCACCCACATGCAAGCGATCACAAGGACCTAAAAAATCGTCAACCTCAAGGGGACTTTTGAAAAAACGCTCAATCAATCTCTGATGGACTGGTCAATCAAGCTCGACGAGTCGATTTGGGCTTATGAAAAGACGTTCAAGAGGTCTATCGGCAATTCTCATTGTCGACTAGTTTATAAAACAGCTTTTCATTTCTATGTCCCGCTTAAGAATAAGGCATTATGGGTGGTGGGTCTACTAAATATGGATGATAGTCTTGTTGCTTTAGAATGAATGTACATACTACTAGAGTTGGAGGAGTACAGGTTCCATGCATACAAAACCGAGAGATTTTACAAGGAGAAAGTTAATGATGCGAAGGCGGTGGTAAAGTTCATGCAATTCCGTTTCACACGTTTCGACGCCCGTCACTCAGTCATAACCGATCGGGGTACTCACTTTCAGAGAATTTTCAAATGAGTTTCCCAACTCATTGGGATATCTAATCGATTGATCATCTCTTACCACCCACATGCAAGCGATCAGGAGGACCGAAAGAATCGAGACCTCATGGGGATTTTTGAAAATATGATCGATCAATGTCTGATGGATTGGTGAATCTAGCTCGATGTGTCGCTTTGGGCATATCGTAATGCGTTTAAGACGTCTATTAGAACTACTCTTTGTCTACTAGTTTATGGCAAAGCATTTCATTTATATGTCTCGCTTGAGAATATGGCATTATGGGCGGTGAAGTTACTAAATATGGATTCTAGTCTTGTTGCTTTAGAAAGAATGTACAAGGTACTAGAGTTGGAGGTGTACAGGTCCCATGCATACCTAACCGAGAGATTATACAAGGAGACAGCTAATGACGTAAAGGTGGTGGTAAAGTTCATTCAATGCTATTTCACACGTTATGACGCGCTTCACTCAGTCATAAGCGATCGGGGTACATGCTTTTAGAGAATTTTCAAATGAGTTTCCCAACTCATTGGGACCTCTAATCGATTGATCATCGCTTACCACCCATATGCAAGCGATCAAGAGGACCTAAAAAATCGTGACCTCAAGGGGCTTTTTGAAAAAACGATCAATTAATCTCTGATGGACTGGTCAATCAAGCTCGATGAGGCGCTTTGGGCCTATCAAAATACTTTCAAGACATCAATCGGCACTACATTTTCGACAAGTTAATGGAAAAGCTGTTCATTTATACGTCCCGCTTGAGAATAAGGCATTATGTGCGGTGAGTCTACTAAATATGGATGCTCGTCTTGTTGGTTTAGGAAGATGTACATACTCCTAGAGTTGGAGGATTATAGATTCCATGCATACGAAACCGAGAGATTATACAAGGACAAAGCTAATGATGCGAAGGCGGTGGTAAAGTTCATGCAATGCCTTTTCACACGTTTCAACGCCCGTCACTCAGTCATAAGCGATCGGGGTACTCACTTTTAGAGAATTTTCAAATTAGTTTCCCAACTCATTGGGACATCTAATCGATTGATCATCGCTTACCACCCACATGCAAGCGATCACAAGGACCTAAAAAATCGTGACCTCAAGGGGATTTTTGAAAATATGATCGATCAATCTCTGATGGACTGGTGAATCTAGCTAGATGTGTCGCTTTGGGCCTATCGTAATGCGTTCAAGACGTCTATTAGAACTACTCTTTGTCTACTAGTTTATGGCCAAGCATTTCATTTATATGTCTCGCTTGAGAATATGGAATTATGGGCGGTGAAGTTACTAAATATGGATTCTAGTCTTGTTGCTTTAGAAACAATGTACATGGTACTAGGGTTGGAGGTGTACAGGTCCCATGCATACGTTACCGAGAGATTATACAAGGAGAAAGCTAATGACGTAAAGGTGGTGGTAAACTTCATTCAATGCCGTTTCACACGTTTCGACGCCCGTCACTCAGTCATAACCGATCTGGGTACTCACTTTTAGAGAATTTTCAAATGAGTTTCCCAATTCATTGGGACATCTAATCGATTGATCATCTCTTACCACCCACATGCAAGCGATCAGGAGGACCTAAAGAATCGAGACCTCAAGGGGATTTTTGAAAATATGATCGATCAATCTGTGATGGACGGGTCAATCTAGCTCGATGTGTAGCTTTGGGTCTATCATAATGCGTTCAAGACGTGTATCAGAACTACTCTCTGTCTACTTGTTTATGGCAAAGCATTTCATTTATATGTCTCGCTTGAGAATATGGCATTATGGGCGGTGAAGTTACGAAATATGGATTATTGTCTTATTGCTTTAGAAAGAATGTACATGGTACTAGAGTTGGAGGTGTACAGGTCCCATGCATACGTAACCGAGAGATTATACAAGGAGAAAGCTAATGACGTAAAGGTCATGGTAAAGTTCATTCAATGCCATTTCACACGTTTCGACGCCCGTCACTGAGTCATAACCGATCGGGGTACTCGGTTTCAAAGAGTTTTCAAATGAGTTTCCCAACTCATTGGGACCTCTAATCGATTTATCATCGCTTCCCACCCATATGCAAGCGATCAAGAGGACCTAAAAAATCGTGACCTCAAGGGGCTTTTTGAAAAAACGATCAATTAATCTCTGATGGACTGGTCAATCAAGCTCGATGAGGCGCTTTGGGCCTATCAAAATACTTTCAAGACATCAATCGGCACTACATTTTTGACAAGTTAATGGAAAGGCTGTTCATTTATACGTCCCGCTTGAGAATAAGGCATTATGTGCGGTGAGTCTACTAAATATGGATGCTCGTCTTGTTGGTTTAGGAAGATGTACATACTCCTAGAGTTGGAGGATTATAGATTTCATGCATACGAAACCGAGATATTATACAAGGACAAAGCTAATGATGCGAAGGCGGTGGTAAAGTTCATGCAATGCCTTTTCACACGTTTCAACGCCCGTCACTCAGTCATAAGCGATCGGGGTACTCACTTTTAGAGAATTTTCAAATTAGTTTCCCAACTCATTGGGACATCTAATCGATTGATCATCGCTTACCACCCACATGCAAGCGATCACAAGGACCTAAAAAATCGTGACCTCAAGGGGATTTTTCAAAATATGATCGATCAATCTCTGATGGACTGGTGAATCTAGCTAGATGTGTCGCTTTGGGCCTATCGTAATGCGTTCAAGACGTCTATTAGAACTACTCTTTGTCTACTAGTTTATGGCCAAGCATTTCATTTATATGTCTCGCTTGAGAATATGGAATTATGGGCGGTGAAGTTACTAAATATGGATTCTAGTCTTGTTGCTTTAGAAAGAATGTACATACTACTAGAATTGGAGGAGTACAGGTTCCATGCATACGAAACCGAGAGATTATACGAGGAGAAAGCAAATGATGCGAAGGCGGTGGTCAAGTTCATGCAATGCCGTTTCACACGTTTCGACGCCCGTCACTCAGTCATAACCGATCTGGGTACTCACTTTCAGAGAATTTTCAAATGAGCTTCCCAACTCATTGGGACATCTAATCGATTGATCATCTCTTACCTCCCACATGCAAGCGATCAGGAGGACCTAAAGAATCGTGACCTCAAGGGGATTTTATAAAATATGATCGATCAATCTTTGATGGACTGGTCAATCTAGCTCGATGTGTCGCTTTTGGCCTATCGTAATGCGTTCAAGACGTGTATCAGAATTACTCTTTGTCTACTAGTTTATGGCAAAGCATTTCATTTATATGTCTCGGTTGAGAATATGGCATTATGGGCGGTGAAGCTACTAAATATGGATTCTAGTCTTGTTGCTTTAGAAAGATTGTACATGGTACAATAGTTGGAGGTATACAGGTTCCATTCATACGTAATCGAGAGATTATACAAGGACAAAGCTAATGACGTAAAGGTGGTGGTAAAGTTTATTCAATGCCATATCACACGTTTCGACGCCCGTCACTTGGTCATAAGTGATCGGGGTACTCACTTTCAGAGAATTTTCAAATGCGTATCCCAACTCAGTGGGACATCTAATCAAGTGATCTTCTCTTACCACCCACATGTAAGCAATCAGGAGCACTTGAAGAATCGTGACCTCAAGGGGATTTTTTAAAAAACTATCGATTAATCCCTGATGGATTGGTCAATCAAGCTCGATGAGGCACTTTAGGCGTATCAAAATGCGTTCAAGACATCTATCGACACATCTCATTGTCGACTAGTTTATGGCAATGCTGTTCATTTATATGTCCTGCTTGAGAATAAATATGGATGCTAGTCTTGTTGCTTTAGAATGAATGTCCATACTACTAGAGTTGGAGGAGTACAGGTTCCATGCATATGAAACCGAGAGATTATACAAGGAGAAAGCTAAGGTTGTGAAGGTGGCGGTAAAGTTCATGCAATGCCATTTCACACATTTCGACGCCCGTCACTCAGTCATAATCGATCAGGGTACTCACTTTCAGAGAATCTTCAAATGAGTTTCCCAACTCATTGGGACATCTAATCGATTGATAATCTCTTACCACCCACATGCAAGCGATCAGGAGGACCTGAAGAATCATGACCCAAACGGGATGTTTGAAAATATGATCGATCAATCTCTGATGGACTGGTCAATCTAGCTCGATGTGTCGCTTTGGGCCTATCGTAATGCGTTCAAGACATCTATAAGAATTACTCTTTGTCTACTAGTTTATGGCAAAGCATTTCATTTATATGTCTCGGTTGAGAATATGGCATTATGGGCGGTGAAGCTACTAAATATGGATTCTAGTCTTGTTGCTTTAGAAAGATTGTACATGGTACAATAGTTGGAGGTATACAGGTTCCATTCATACGTAATCGAGAGATTATACAAGGACAAAGCTAATGACGTAAAGGTGGTAGTAAAGTTCATTCAATGCCATTTCACACGTTTCGACCCCCGTCACTCAGTCATAAGCGATCGGGGTACTCACTGTCAGAGAATTTTCAAATGCGTATCCCAACTCAGTGGGACATCTAATCGAGTGATCTTCTCTTACCAGCTACATGTAAACGATCAGGAGCACCTGAAGAATCATGTTCTCAAGGGGATTTTTTTAAAAACGATCGATTAATCCCTGATGGACTGGTCAATCAAGCTCGATGAGGCACTTTAGGCGTATGAAAATGAGTTCAAGACATCTATCGGCACTTCTCATTGTCGACTAGTTTATGGCAATGTTGTTCATTTATATGTCCCGCTTGAGAATAAGGCATTATGGGTGGTGAAGCTATTAAATATGGATGCTAGTCTTGTTGCTTTAGAATGAATGTACATACTACTAGAGTTGGAGGTGTACAGGTTCCATGCATACGAAACCGAGAGATTATACAAGGAGAAAGCTAAGGTTGTGAAGGGGGTGGTAAAGTTCATGCAATGCCATTTCACACATTTCGACGCCCGTCACTCAGTCATAATCGATCAGGGTACTCACTTTCAGAGAATTTTCTAATGAGTTTCCCAACTCATTGGGACATCTAATCGATTGATCATCTCTTACCACCCACATGCAAGCGATCACGAGGACCTAAAGAATCGTGACGTCAAGGGGATTTTTGAAAAAATGATCAAACAATCTTTGATGGACTGGTCAATCGAGCTCGAAGTGTCGCTTTGGGCCTATCGTAATGCGTTCAAGACGTCTATTAGAACTACTCATTGTCTACTAGTTTATGGCAAAGCATTTCATTTATATGTCTCGCTTGAGAATATGGCATTATGGGCGGTGAAGCTACTAAATATGGATTCTAGTCTTGTTGCTTTAGAAAGATTGTACATGGTACTAGAGTTGGAGGTATACAGGTTCCATGCATACGTAATCGAGAGATTATACAAGGAGAAAGCAAATGACGTAAAGGTGGTGGTAAAGTTCATTCAATGCCATTTCACACGTTTCGACCCCCGTCACTCAGTCCTAAGCGATCGGGGTACTCACTGTCAGAGTATTTTCAAATGCGTATCCCAACTCAGTGGGACATCTAATCGAGGGATCTTCTCCTACCACCCACATGTAAGCGATCAGGAGCACCTGAAGAATCGTGACCTCAAGGGATTTTTTAAAAAACGATCGATTAATCCCTGATGGATTGGTCAATCAAGCTCGATGAGGCACTTTACGCGTATCAAAATGCGTTCAAGACATCTATCGACACTTCTCATTGTAGACTAGTTTATGGCAAAGATGTTCATTTATCTGTCCCGCTTGAGAATATGGCATTACGGGCGGTGAAGTTACTAAATATGGATTCTAGTCTTGTTACTTTAGAAAGAATGTACATGGTACTAGAGTTGGAGGTGTACAGGTCCCATGCATACGTAACCGATATATTATACAAGGAGAAAGCTAATGACGTAAAGGTGGTGGTAAAGTTAATTCAATGCCATTCCACACGTTTCATCGCCCGTCACTGAGTCATAACCGATCGGGGTACTCAGTTTCAGAGAATTTTGAAATGAGTTTCCCAACTCATTGGGACCTCTAATCGATTGATCATCTCTTACCACCCACATGCAAGCGATCAGGAGGACCTAAAGAATCGTGACCTCAAGGGGATTTTTCAAAATAATATCGATCAATCTCTGATGGACTGGTCAATCTTGCTCGATGTGTTGCTTTGGGCCTATTGTAATACGTTCAAGACGTCTATCAGAACAACTCTTTGTCTACTAGTTTATGGCAAAGCATTTCATTTATATGTCTCGCTTGAGAATATGGCATTATGGGCGGTGAAGCTACTAAATATGGATTCTAGTCTTGTTGCTTTAGAAAGAATGTACATGGTACTAGAGTTAGAGGTATACAGGTTCCATGCATACGTAACCGAGCGATTATACAAGGAGAAAGCTAATGACGTAAAGGTGGTGGTAAAGTTCATTCAATGCCATTTCACACGTTTCGACGCCCGTCACTCAGTCATAAGCGATCGGGGTACTCACTTTCAGAGAATTTTCAAATGCGTATCCCAACTCAGTGGGACATCTAATCAAGTGATCTTCTCTTACCACCCACATGTAAGCAATCAGGAGCACCTAAAGAATGGTGACCTCAAGGGGATTTTTTAAAAAACTATCGATTAATCCCTGATGGACAGGTCAATCAAGCTCGATGAGGCACTTTAGGCGTATCAAAATGCGTTCAAGACATCTATCGACACTTCTCATTGTCGACTAGTTTATGGTAATGCTGTTCATTTATATGTCCTGCTTGAGAATAAATATGGATGCTAGTCTTGTTGCTTTAGAATGAATGTACATACTACTAGAGTTGGAGGAGTACAGGTTCCATGCATATGAAACCGAGAGATTATACAAGGAGAAAGCTAAGGTTGTGAAGGTGGCGGTAAAGTTCATGCAATGCCATTTCACACATTTCGACGCCCGTCACTCGGTCATAATCGATCAGGGTACTCAATTTCAAAGAATCTTCAAATGAGTTTCCCAACTCATTGGGACATCTAATCGATTGATCATCTCTTACCACCCACATGCAAGCGATCAGGAGGACCTAAAGAATCGTGAACTCAAGGGGATTTTTGAAAATATGATCGATCAATCTCTGATGGACTGGTCAATCTAGCTCGATGAGGCACTTTAGGCGTATCAAACTGCGTTCAAGACATCTATCGGCACTTCTCATTGTCGACTAGTTTATGGCAATGCTGTTCATTTATATGTCCCGCTTGAGAATAAGGCATTATGGGTGGTGAAGCTACTAAATATGGATGCTAGTCTTGTTGCTTTAGAATGAATGTACATACTACTAGAGTTGGAGGAGTACAGGTTCCATGCATACGAAACCGAGAGATTATACAAGGAGAAAGCTAATGATGCGAAGGTGGTGGTAAAGTTCTTGCAATGCCGTTTCACACATTTCGACGCCCGTCACTCAGTCATAACCGATCGGGGTACTCACTTTCAGAGATATTTCAAATGAGTTTCCCAACTCATTGAGACATCTAATCGATTGATCATGTCTTACCACCCACATGCAAGCGATCAGGAGGACCTGAAGAATCATGACCCAAACGGGATTTTTGAAAATATGATCGATCAATCTCTGATGGACTGGTCAATCTAGCTCGATGTGTCGCTTTGGGCCTATCGTAATGCGTTCAAGACATCTATCGAATTACTCTTTGTCTACTAGTTTATGGCAAAGCATTTCATTTATATGTCTCGGTTGAGAATATGGCATTATGGGCGGTGAAGCTACTAAATATGGATTCTAGTCTTGTTGCTTTAGAAAGATTGTACATGGTACAATAGTTGGAGGTATACAGGTTCCATTCATACGTAATCGAGAGATTATACAAGGACAAAGCTAATGACGTAAAGGTGGTGGTAAAGTTCATTCAATGCCATTTCACACGTTTCGACCCCCGTCACTCAGTCATAAGCGATCGGGGTACTCACTGTCAGAGAATTTTCAAATGCGTATCCCAACTCAGTGGGACATCTAATCGAGTGATCTTCTCTTACCAGCTACATGTAAACGATCGAGCACCTGAAGAATCATGTTCTCAAGGGGATTTTTTTAAAAATGATCGATTAATCCCTGATGGACTGGTCAATCAAGCTCGATGAGGCACTTTAGGCGTATCAAAATGAGTTCAAGACATCTATCGGCACTTCTCATTGTCGACTAGTTTATGGCAATGCTGTTCATTTATATGTCCCGCTTGAGAATAAGGCATTATGGGTGGTGAAGCTATTAAATATGGATGCTAGTCTTGTTGCTTTAGAATGAATGTACATACTACTAGAGTTGGAGGTGTACAGGTTCCATGCATACGAAACCGAGAGATTATACAAGGAGAAAGCTAAGGTTGTGAAGGGGGTGGTAAAGTTCATGCAATGCCATTTCACACATTTCGACGCCCGTCACTGAGTCATAATCGATCAGGGTACTCACTTTCAGAGAATTTTCAAATGAGTTTCCCAACTCATTGGGACATCTAATCGATTGATCATCTCTTACCACCCACATGCAAGCGATCACGAGGACCTAAAGAATCGTGACGTCAAGGGGAGTTTTGAAAAAATGATCAAACAATCTTTGATGGACTGGTCAATCGAGCTCGAAGTGTCGCTTTGGGCCTATCGTAATGCGTTCAAGACGTTTATTAGAACTACTCATTGTCTACTAGTTTATGGCAAAGCATTTCATTTATATGTCTCGCTTGAGAATATGGCATTATGGGTGGTGAAGCTACTAAATATGGATTCTAGTCTTGTTGCTTTAGAAAGATTGTACATGGTACTAGAGTTGGAGGTATACAGGTTCCATGCATACGTAATCGAGAGATTATACAAGGAGAAATCAAATGACGTAAAGGTGGTGGTAAAGTTCATTCAATGCCATTTCACACGTTTCGACCCCCGTCACTCAGTCCTAAGCGATCGGGGTACTCACTGTCAGAGAATTTTCAAATGCGTATCCCAACTCATTGGGACATCTAATCGAGGGATCTTCTCCTACCACCCACATGTAAGCGATCAGGAGCACCTGAAGAATCATGACCTCAAGGGATTTTTTAAAAAACGATCGATTAATCCCTGATGGATTGGTCAATCAAGCTCGATGAGGCACTTTACGCGTATCAAAATGCGTTCAAGACATCTATCGACACTTCTCATTGTAGACTAGTTTATGGCAAAGCTGTTCATTTATCTGTCCCGCTTGAGAATATGGCATTATGGGCGGTGAAGTTACTAAATATGGATTCTAGTCTTGTTACTTTAGAAAGAATGTACATGGTACTAGAGTTGGAGGTGTACAGGTCCCATGCATACGTAACCGATATATTATACAAGGACAAAGCTAATGACGTAAAGGTGGTGGTAAAGTTAATTCAATGCCATTCCACACGTTTCATCGCCCGTCACTGAGTCATAACCGATCGGGGTACTCAGTTTCAGAGAATTTTGAAATGAGTTTCCCAACTCATTGGGACCTCTAATCGATTGATCATCTCTTACCACCCACATGCAAGCGATCAGGAGGACCTAAAGAATCGTGACCTCAAGGGGATTTTTCAAAATAATATCGATCAATCTCGATGGAGTCGGTCAATCTTGCTCGATGTGTTGCTTTGGGCCTATTGTAATACGTTCAAGACGTCTATCAGAACAACTCTTTGTCTACTAGTTTATGGCAAAGCATTTCATTTATATGTCTCGCTTGAGAATATGGCATTATGGGCGGTGAAGCTACTAAATATGGATTCTAGTCTTGTTGCTTTCGATAGAATGTACATGGTACTAGAGTTGGAGGTATACAGGTTCCATGCATACGTAACCGAGCGATTATACAAGGAGAAAGCTAATGACATAAAGGTGGTGGTAAAGTTCATTCAATGCCATTTCACACGTTTCGACGCCCGTCACTCAGTCATAAGCGATCGGGGTACTCACTTTCAGAGAATTTTCAAATGCGTATCCCAACTCAGTGGGACATCTAATCAAGTGATCTTCTCTTACCACCCACATGTAAGAAATCAGGAGCACCTGAAGAATCGTGACCTCAAGGGGATTTTTTTAAAAACTATCGATTAATCCCTGATGGACTGGTCAATCAAGCTCGATGAGGCACTTTAGGCGAATCAAAATGCGTTCAAGACATCTATCGACACTTCTCATTGTCGACTAGTTTATGGCAATGCTGTTCATTTATAAGTCCTGCTTGAGAATAAATATGGATGCTAGTCTTGTTGCTTTAGAATGAATGTACATACTACTAGAGTTGGAGGAGTACATGTTCCATGCATATGAAACCGAGAGATTATACAAGGAGAAAGCTAAGGTTGTGAAGGTGGCGGTAAAGTTCATGCAATGCCATTTCACACATTTCGACGCCCGTCACTCAGTCATAAGCGATCGGGGTACTCACTGTCAGAGAATTTTCAAATGCGTATCCCAACTCAGTGGGACATCTAATCGAGTGATCTTCTCTTACCAGCTACATGTAAACGATCAGGAGCACCTGAAGAATCATGTTCTCAAGGGGATTTTTTTAAAAACGATCGATTAATCCCTGATGGACTGGTCAATCAAGCTCGATGAGGCACTTTAGGCGTATCAAAATGAGTTCAAGACATCTATCGGCACTTCTCATTGTCGACTAGTTTATGGCAATGCTGTTCATTTATATGTCCCGCTTGAGAATAAGGCATTATGGGTGGTGAAGTAACTAAATATGGATGCTAGTCTTGTTGCTTTAGAATGAATGTACATACTACTAATGTTGGAGGAGTACAGGTTCCATGCATACAAAACCGAGAGATTATACAAGGAGAAAGCTAAGGTTGTGAAGGTGGTGGTAAAATTCATGCAATGCCATTTCACACATTTCGACGCCCGTACTCAGTCATAATCGATCGGGGTACTCAGTTTCAGAAAATTTTCAAATGAGTTTCCCAACTCATTCGGACATCTAATCGATTGATCATCTCTTACCACCCACATGCAAGCGATCAGGATGACCTATAGAATCGTGACCTCAAGGGGATTTTTTAAAAAACGATCAATTAATCTCTGATGGACTGGTCAATCAAGCTCGCTGAGGCGCTTTGGGCGTATCAAAATGCGTTGAAGACGTCTATCGAAACTACTCATTGTCTACTAGTTTATGGCAAATCTTTTCATTTATATGTCTCGCTTGAGAATATGGCACTATGGGCGGTGTAGTTACTAAATATGGATTCTAGTCTGGTTGCTTTAGAAAGAATGTACATGGTACTAGAGTTGGAGGTGTACAGGTCCCATGCATACGTAATCGAGAGATTATACAAGGAGAAAGCTAATGACGTAAAGGTGGTGGTAAAGTCCATTCAATGCCATTTCACACGTTTCGACGCCCGACACTCAGTCATAAGCGATCGGGGTACTCACTTTCAGAGAATTTTTAAATGCGTATCCCAACTCAGTGGGACATCTAATCGATTGATCATCTCTTACCACCCACATGCAAGCGATCAGGAGGACCTAAAGAATCGTGACCTCAAGGGGATTTTTCAAAATAATATCGATCAATCTCTGATGGACTGGTCAATCTTGCTCGATGTGTTGCTTTGGGCCTATTGTAATACGTTCAAGACGTCTATCAGAACAACTCTTTGTCTACTAGTTTATGGCAAAGCATTTCATTTATATGTCTCGCTTGAGAATATGGCATTATGGGCGGTGAAGCTACTAAATATGGATTCTAGTCTTGTTGCTTTCGAAAGAATGTACATGGTACTAGAGTTAGAGGTATACAGGTTCCATGCATACGTAACCGAGCGATTATACAAGGAGAAAGCTAATGACATAAAGGTGGTGGTAAAGTTCATTCAATGCCATTTCACACGTTTCGACGCCCGTCACTCAGTCATAAGCGATCGGGGTACTCACTTTCAGAGAATTTTCAAATGCGTATCCCAACTCAGTGGGACATCTAATCAAGTGATCTTCTCTTACCACCCACATGTAAGAAATCAGGAGCACCCGAAGAATCGTGACCTCAAGGGGATTTTTTTAAAAACTATCGATTAATCCCCGATGGATCGGTCAATCAAGCTCGATGAGGCACTTTAGGCGAATCAAAATGCGTTCAAGACATCTATCGACACTTCTCATTGTCGACTAGTTTATGGCAATCCTGTTCATTTATAAGTCCTGCTTGAGAATAAATATGGATGCTAGTCTTGTTGCATTAGAATGAATGTACATACTACTAGAGTTGGAGGAGTACATGTTCCATGCATATGAAACCGAGAGATTATACAAGGAGAAAGCTAAGGTTGTGAAGGTGGCGGTAAAGTTCATGCAATGCCATTTCACACATTTCGACGCCCGTCACTCAGTCATAAGCGATCGGGGTACTCACTGTCAGAGAATTTTCAAATGCGTATCCCAACTCAGTGGGACATCTAATCGATTGATCTTCTCTTACCAGCTACATGTAAACGATCAGGAGCACCTCGAAGAATCATGTTCTCAAGGGGATTTTTTTAAAAACGATCGATTAATCCCCGATGGACTCGGTCAATCAAGCTCGATGAGGCACTTTAGGCGTATCAAAATGAGTTCAAGACATCTATCGGCACTTCTCATTGTCGACTAGTTTATGGCAATGCTTTGTTCATTTATATGTCCCGCTTGAGAATAAGGCATTATGGGTGGTGAAGTAACTAAATATGGATGCTAGTCTTGTTGCTTTAGAATGAATGTACATACTACTAATGTTGGAGGAGTACCAGGTTCCATGCATACAAAACCGAGAGATTATACAAGGAGAAAGCTAAGGTTGTGAAGGTGGTGGTAAAATTCATGCAATGCCATTTCACACATTTCGACGCCCGTACTCAGTCATAATCGATCGGGGTACTCAGTTTCAGAAAATTTTCAAATGAGTTTCCCAACTCATTCGGACATCTAATCGATTGATCATCTCTTACCACCCACATGCAAGCGATCAGGATGACCTATAGAATCGTGACCTCAAGGGGATTTTTTAAAAAACGATCAATTAATCTCTGATGGACTGGTCAATCAAGCTCGCTGAGGCGCTTTGGGCGTATCAAAATGCGTTGAAGACGTCTATCGAAACTACTCATTGTCTACTAGTTTAAGGCAAATCTTTTCATTTATATGTCTCGCTTGAGAATATGGCACTATGGGCGGTGTAGTTACTAAATATGGATTCTAGTCTGGTTGCTTTAGAAAGAATGTACATGGTACTAGAGTTGGAGGTGTACAGGTCCCATGCATACGTAATCGAGAGATTATACAAGGAGAAAGCTAATGACGTAAAGGTGGTGGTAAAGTCCATTCAATGCCATTTCACACGTTTCGACGCCCGACACTCGATCATAAGCGATCGGGGTACTCACTTTCAGAGAATTTTTAAATGCGTATCCCAACTCAGTGGGACATCTAATCGATTGATCATCTCTTACCACCCACATGCAAGCGATCAGGAGGACCTAAAGAATCGTGACCTCAAGGGGATTTTTCAAAATAATATCGATCAATCTCCGATGGATCGGTCAATCTTGCTCGATGTGTTGCTTTGGGCCTATTGTAATACGTTCAAGACGTCTATCAGAACAACTCTTTGTCTACTAGTTTATGGCAAAGCATTTCATTTATATGTCTCGCTTGAGAATATGGCATTATGGGCGGTGAAGCTACTAAATATTGATTCTAGTCTTGTTGCTTTCGAAAGAATGTACATGGTACTAGAGTTAGAGGTATACAGGTTCCATGCATACGTAACCGAGCGATTATACAAGGAGAAAGCTAATGACATAAAGGTGGTGGTAAAGTTCATTCAATGCCATTTCACACGTTTCGACGCCCGTCACTCAGTCATAAGCGATCGGGGTACTCACTTTCAGAGAATTTTCAAATGCGTATCCCAACTCAGTGGGACATCTAATCAAGTGATCTTCTCTTACCACCCACATGTAAGCAATCAGGAGCACACGAAGAATCGTGACCTCAAGGGGATTTTTTTAAAAACTATCGATTAATCCCTGATGGACTGGTCAATCAAGCTCGATGAGGCACTTTAGGCGAATCAAAATGCGTTCAAGACATCTATCGACACTTCTCATTGTCGACTAGTTTATGGCAATGCTTGTTCATTTATAAGTCCCGCTTGAGAATAAATATGGATGCTAGTCTTGTTGCTTTAGAATGAATGTACATACTACTAGAGTTGGAGGAGTACATGTTCCATGCATATGAAACCGAGAGATTATACAAGGAGAAAGCTAAGGTTGTGAAGGTGGCGGTAAAGTTCATGCAATGCCATTTCACACATTTCGACGCCCGTCACTTAGTCATAAGCGATCGGGGTACTCACTGTCAGAGAATTTTCAAATGCGTATCCCAACTCAGTGGGACATCTAATCGAGTGATCTTCTCTTACCAGCTACATGTAAACGATCAGGAGCACCTGAAGAATCATGTTCTCAAGGGGATTTTTTTAAAAACGATCGATTAATCCCTGATGGACTGGTCAATCAAGCTCGATGAGGCACTTTAGGCGTATCAAAATGAGTTCAAGACATCCATCGGCACTTCTCATTGTCGACTAGTTTATGGCAATGCTTGTTCATTTATATGTCCCGCTTGAGAATAAGGCATTATGGGTGGTGAAGTAACTAAATATGGATGCTAGTCTTGTTGCTTTAGAATGAATGTACATACTACTAATGTTGGAGGAGTACAGGTTCCATGCATACAAAACCGAGAGATTATACAAGGAGAAAGCTAAGGTTGTGAAGGTGGTGGTAAAATTCATGCAATGCCATTTCACACATTTCGACGCCCGTTACTCAGTCATAATCGATCGGGGTACTCAGTTTCAGAGAATTTTCAAATGAGTTTCCCAACTCATTCGGACATCTAATCGATTGATCTCTTACCACCCACATGCAAGCGATCACGAGGACCTAAAGAATCGTGACGTCAAGGGGATTTTTGAAAAAATGATCAAACAATCTTTGATGGACTGGTCAATCGAGCTCGAAGTGTCGCTTTGGGCCTATCGTAATGCGTTCAAGACGTTTATTAGAACTACTCATTGTCTACTAGTTTAAGGCAAATCTTTTCATTTATATGTCTCGCTTGAGAATATGGCACTATGGGCGGTGTAGTTACTAAATATGGATTCTAGTCTGGTTGCTTTAGAAAGAATGTACATGGTACTAGAGTTGGAGGTGTACGAGTCCCATGCATACGTAATCGAGAGATTATACAAGGAGAAAGCTAATGACGTAAAGGTGGTGGTAAAGTCCATTCAATGCCATTTCACACGTTTCGACGCCCGACACTCGATCATAAGCGATCGGGGTACTCACTTTCGCAGAATTTTTAAATGCGTATCCCAACTCGGTGGGACATCTAATCGATTGATCATCTCTTACCACCCACATGCAAGCGATCGGGAGGACCTAAAGAATCGTGACCTCAAGGGGATTTTTCAAAATAATATCGATCAATCTCTCGATGGATCGGTCAATCTTGCTCGATGTGTTGCTTTGGGCCTATTGTAATACGTTCAAGACGTCTATCAGAACAACTCTTTGTCTACTAGTTTATGGCAAAGCATTTCATTTATATGTCTCGCTTGAGAATATGGCATTATGGGCGGTGAAGCTACTAAATATTGATTCTAGTCTTGTTGCTTTCGAAAGAATGTACATGGTACTAGAGTTAGAGGTATACAGGTTCCATGCATACGTAACCGAGCGATTATACAAGGAGAAAGCTAATGACATAAAGGTGGTGGTAAAGTTCATTCAATGCCATTTCACACGTTTCGACGCCCGTCACTCGATCATAAGCGATCGGGGTACTCACTTTCAGAGAATTTTCAAATGCGTATCCCAACTCAGTGGGACATCTAATCAAGTGATCTTCTCTTACCACCCACATGTAAGCAATCAGGAGCACCTGAAGAATCGTGACCTCAAGGGGATTTTTTTAAAAACTATCGATTAATCCCTGATGGACTGGTCAATCAAGCTCGATGAGGCACTTTAGGCGAATCAAAATGCGTTCAAGACATCTATCGACACTTCTCATTGTCGACTAGTTTATGGCAATGCTGTTCATTTATATGTCCTGCTTGAGAATAAATATGGATGCTAGTCTTGTTGCTTTAGAATGAATGTACATACTACTAGAGTTGGAGGAGTACATGTTCCATGCATATGAAACCGAGAGATTATACAAGGAGAAAGCTAAGGTTGTGAAGGTGGCGGTAAAGTTCATGCAATGCCATTTCACACATTTCGACGCCCGTCACTCAGTCATAAGCAATCGGGGTACTCACTGTCAGAGAATTTTCAAATGCGTATCCCAACTCAGTGGGACATCTAATCGAGTGATCTTCTCTTACCAGCTACATGTAAACGATCAGGAGCACCTGAAGAATCATGTTCTCAAGGGGATTTTTTTAAAAACGATCGATTAATCCCTGATGGACTGGTCAATCAAGCTCGATGAGGCACTTTAGGCGTATCAAAATGAGTTCAAGACATCTATCGGCACTTCTCATTGTCGACTAGTTTATGGCAATGCTTTGTTCATTTATATGTCCCGCTTGAGAATAAGGCATTATGGGTGGTGAAGTAACTAAATATGGATGCTAGTCTTGTTGCTTTAGAATGAATGTACATACTACTAATGTTGGAGGAGTACGGGTTCCATGCATACAAAACCGAGAGATTATACAAGGAGAAAGCTAAGGTTGTGAAGGTGGTGGTAAAATTCATGCAATGCCATTTCACACATTTCGACGCCCGTTACTCAGTCATAATCGATCGGGGTACTCAGTTTCAGAGAATTTTCAAATGAGTTTCCGAACTCATTCGGACATCTAATCGATTGATCATCTCTTACCACCCACATGCAAGCGATCAGGATGACCTATAGAATCGTGACCTCAAGGGGATTTTTTAAAAAACAATCAATTAAGCTCTGATGGACTGGTCAATCAAGCTCGCTGAGGCGCTTTGGGCGTATCAAAATGCGTTGAAGACGTCTATCGAAACTACTCATTGTCTACTAGTTTAAGGCAAATCTTTTCATTTATATGTCTCGCTTGAGAATATGGCACTATGGGCGGTGTAGTTACTAAATATGGATTCTAGTCTGGTTGCTTTAGAAAGAATGTACATGGTACTAGAGTTGGAGGTGTACAGGTCCCATGCATACGTAATCGAGAGATTATACAAGGAGAAAGCTAATGACGTAAAGGTGGTGGTAAAGTCCATTCAATGCCATTTCACACGTTTCGACGCCCGACACTCAGTCATAAGCGATCGGGGTACTCACTTTCAGAGAATTTTCAAATGCGTATCCCAACTCAGTGGGACATCTAATCGAGTGATCTTCTCTTACCACCCACATGTAAGCGATCAGGAGCACCTGAAGAATCGTGACCTCAAGGGGATTTTTTTTAAAATGATCGATTAATCCCTGATGGACTGGTCAATCAAGCTCGATGAGGCACTTAAGGCGTATCAAAATGCGTTCAAGACATCTATCGGCACTTCTCATTGTCGACTAGTTTATGGCAAAGCTGTTCATTTATATGTCCCGCTTGAGAATAAGGCATTATGGGTGGTGAAGTTACTAAATATGGATGCTAGTCTTGTTGCTTTAGAATGAATGTACATACTACTAATGTTGGAGGAGTACAGGTTCCATGCATACAAAACCGAGAGATTATACAAGGAGAAAGCTAAGGTTGTGAAGGTGGTGGTAAAATTCATGCAATGCCATTTCACACATTTCGACGCCCATCACTCAGTCATAATCGATCGGGGAACTCAGTTTCAGAGAATTTTCAAATGAGTTTACCAACTCATTGGGACATCTAATCGATTGATAATCTCTTACCACCCACATGCAAGCGATTAGGAGGACCTAAAGAATCGTGACCTCAAGGGGATTTTTGAAAATATGATCGATCAATCTCTGATGGACTGGTCAATCTAGCTCGACGTGTCGCTTTGGGGCTATCGTAATACGTTCAAGACGTTTATCAGAACTACTCTTTGTCTACTAGTTTATGGCAAAGCATTTCATTTATATGTCTCGCTTGAGAATATGGCATTATGGGCGTTGAAGCTACTAAATATGGATTCTAGTCTTGTTGCTTTAGAAAGAATGTACATAGTAGTAGAATTGGAGGTATACAGGTTCCATGCATACGTAACCGAGAGATTATACAAGGAGAAAGCTAATGACGTAACGGTGGTGGTAAAGTCCATTCAATGCCATTTCACACGTTTCGACGCCCGACACTCAGTCATAAGCGATCGGGGTACTCACTTTCAGAGAATTTTCAAATGCGTATCCCAACTCGGTGGGACATCTAATCGAGTGATCTTCTCTTACCACCCACATGTAAGCGATCGGGAGCACCGAAGAATCGTGACCTCAAGGGGATTTTTTAAAAAGTTATCGATTAATCCCTGATGGACTGGTCAATCAAGCTCGATGAGGCACTTAAGGCGTATCAAAATGCGTTCAAGACATCTATCGGCACTTCTCATTGTCGACTAGTTTATGGCAAAGCTGTTCATTTACATGTCCCGCTTGAGAATAAGGCATTATGGGTGGTGAAGTTACTAAATATGGATGCTAGTCTTGTTGCTTTAGAATGAATGTACATACAACTAATGTTGGAGGAGTACAGGTTCCATGCATACAAAACCGAGAGATTATACAAGGAGAAAGCTAAGGTTGTGAAGGTGGTGGTAAAATTCATGCAATGCCATTTCACACATTTCGACGCCCGTACTCAGTCATAATCGATCGGGGTACTCAGTTTCAGAGAATTTTCAAATGAGTTTCCCAACTCATTCGGACATCTAATCGATTGATCATCTCTTACCACCCACATGCAACCGATCAGGAGGACCTAAAGAATCGTGACCTCAAGGGGATTTTTGAAAATATGATCGATCAATCTCTGATGGACTGGTCAATCTAGCTCGACGTGTCGCTTTGGG
This sequence comes from Linum usitatissimum, assembly GCA_030674075.2. Taxonomy (NCBI): domain Eukaryota; kingdom Viridiplantae; phylum Streptophyta; class Magnoliopsida; order Malpighiales; family Linaceae; genus Linum; species Linum usitatissimum. The sequence continues at coordinate 19,163 of JAUJYP020000289.1, read as the reverse complement.
GCTATCGTAATACGTTCAAGACGTTTATCAGAACTACTCTTTGTCTACTAGTTTATGGCAAAGCATTTCATTTATATGTCTCGCTTGAGAATATGGCATTATGGGCGTTGAAGCTACTAAATATGGATTCTAGTCTTGTTGCTTTAGAAAGAATGTACATAGTAGTAGAATTGGAGGTATACAGGTTCCATGCATACGTAACCGAGAGATTATACAAGGAGAAAGCTAATGACGTAAACGTGGTGGTAAAGTCCATTCAATGCCATTTCACACGTTTCGACGCCCGACACTCAGTCATAAGCGATCGGGGTACTCACTTTCAGAGAATTTTCAAATGCGTATCCCAACTCAGTGGGACATCTAATCGAGTGATCTTCTCTTACCACCCACATGTAAGCGATCAGGAGCACCTGAAGAATCGTGACCTCAAGGGGATTTTTTAAAAAGTTATCGATTAATCCCTGATGGACTGGTCAATCAAGCTCGATGAGGCACTTAAGGCGTATCAAAATGCGTTCAAGACATCTATCGGCACTTCTCATTGTCGACTAGTTTATGGCAAAGCTGTTCATTTACATGTCCCGCTTGAGAATAAGGCATTATGGGTGGTGAAGTTACTAAATATGGATGCTAGTCTTGTTGCTTTAGAATGAATGTACATACAACTAATGTTGGAGGAGTACAGGTTCCATGCATACAAAACCGAGAGATTATACAAGGAGAAAGCTAAGGTTGTGAAGGTGGTGGTAAAATTCATGCAATGCCATTTCACACATTTCGACGCCCGTACTCAGTCATAATCGATCGGGGTACTCAGTTTCAGAAAATTTTCAAATGAGTTTCCCAACTCATTCGGACATCTAATCGATTGATCATCTCTTACCACCCACATGCAACCGATCAGGAGGACCTAAAGAATCGTGACCTCAAGGGGATTTTTGAAAATATGATCGATCAATCTCTGATGGACTAGTCAATCTAGCTCGATGTGTCGCTTTGGGGCTATCGTAATACGTTCAAGACGTTTATCAGAACTACTCTTTGTCTACTAGTTTATGGCAAAGCATTTCATTTATATGTCTCGCTTGAGAATATGGCATTATGGGCGGTGAAGCTACTAAATATGGATTCTAGTCTTGTTGCTTTAAAAAGAATGTACATAGTACTAGAGTTGGAGGTATACAGGTTCCATGCATACGTAACCGAGAGATTATACAAGGAGAAAGCAAATGACGTAAAGGTGGTGGTAAAGTCCATTCAATGCCATTTCACACGTTTCGACGCCCGACACTCACTCATAAGCGATCGGGGTACTCACTTTCAGAGAATTTTCAAATGCGTATCCCAACTCAGTGGGACATCTAATCGAGTGATATTCTCTTACCACCCACATGTAAGCGATCAGGAGCACCTGAAGAATCGTGACCTCAAGGGGATTTTTTAAAAAATTATCGATTAATCCCGGATGGACTGGTCAATCAAGCTCGATGAGGCACTTAAGGCGTATCAAAATGCGTTCAAGACATATATCGGAACTTCTCATTGTCGACTAGTTTATGGCAAAGCTGTTAATTTATATGTCCCGCTTGAGAATAAGGCATTATGGGTGGTGAAGTTACTAAATATGGATGCTAGTCTTGTTGCTTTCGAATGAATGTACATACTACTAATGTTGGAGGAGTACAGGTTCCATGCATACAAAACCGAGAGATTATACAAGGAGAAAGCTAAGGTTGTGAAGGTGGTGGTAAAATTCATGCAATGCCATTTCACACATTTCGACGCCCGTCGATCGGTCATAATCGATCGGGGTACTCAGTTTCAGAGAATTTTCAAATGAGTTTCCCAACTCATTGGGACATCTAATCGATTGATCATCTCTAACCACCCACATGCAAGCGATCAGGAGGACCTAAAGAATCGTGACCTCAAGGGGATTTTTGAAAATATGATCGATCAATCTCTGATGGACTGGTCAATCTAGTTCGATGTGTCGCTTTGGGGCTATCGTAATACGTTCAAGACGTTTATCAGAACTACTCTTTGTCTACTAGTTTATGGCAAAGCATTTCATTTATATGTCTCGCTTGAGAATATGGCATTATGGGCGGTGAAGCTACTAAATATGTATTCTAGTCTTGTTGCTTTAGAAAGAATCTACATAGTAGTAGAGTTGGAGGTATACAGGTTCCATGCATACGTAACCGAGAGATTATACAAGGAGAAAGCTAATGACGTAAAGGTGGTGGTAAAGTCCATTCAATGCCATTTCACACGTTTCGACGCCCGACACTCGGTCATAAGCGATCGGGGTACTCACTTTCAGAGAATTTTCAAATGCGTATCCCAACTCAGTGGGACATCTAATCGAGTGATCTTCTCTTACCACCCACATGTAAGCGATCAGGAGCACCTGAAGAATCGTGACCTCAAGGGGATTTTTGAAAATATGATCGATCAATCTCTGATGGACTGGTCAATCTAGCTCGACGTGTCGCTTTGGGGCTATCGTAATACGTTCAAGACGTTTATCAGAACTACTCTTTGTCTACTAGTTTATGGCAAAGCATTTCATTTATATGTCTCGCTTGAGAATATGGCATTATGGGCGTTGAAGCTACTAAATATGGATTCTTGTCTTGTTGCTTTAGAAAGAATGTACATAGTAGTAGAGTTGGAGGTATACAGGTTCCATGCATACGTAACCGAGAGATTATACAAGGAGAAAGCTAGTGACGTAAAGGTGGTGGTAAAGTCCATTCAATGCCATTTCACACGTTTCGACGCCCGACACTCAGTCATAAGCGATCGGGGTACTCACTTTCAGAGAATTTTCAAATGCGTATCCCAACTCAGTGGGACATCTAATCGAGTGATCTTCTCTTACCACCCACATGTAAGCGATCAGGAGCACCTGAAGAATCGTGACCTCAAGGGGATTTTTAAAAAAATTATCGATTAATCCCTGATGGACTGGTCAATCAAGCTCGATGAGGCACTTTAGGCGTATCAAAATGCGTTCAAGACATCTATCGGCACTTCTCATTGTGGACTAGTTTATGGCAAAGCTGTTCATTTATATGCCCCGCTTGAGAATAAGGCATTATGGGTGGTGAAGCTAATAAATATGGATGCTAGTCTTGTTGGTTTAGAATGAATGTACATACTACTAGAGTTGGAGGAGTACAGGTTCCATGCATACGAAACCGAGAGATTATACAAGGAGAAAACTAAGGTTGTCAAGGTGGTGGGCAAGTTCATGCAATCCCATTTCACACATTTCGACGCCCGTCACTAAGTCATAATCGATCGGGGTACTCACTTTCAGAGAATTTTCAAATGAGTTTACCAACTCATTAGGACATCTAATCGATTGATTATCTCTTACCACCCACATGCAAGCGATCAGGAGGACCTAAAGAATCGTGACCTCAAGGGGATTTTTGAAAATATGATCGATCAATCTCTGATGGAGTGGTCAATCTAGCCCGATGTGTCTCTTTGGGGCTATCGTAATACGTTCAAGACGCCTATCAGAACTACTCTTTGTCTACTAGTTTATGGCAAAGCATTTCATTTATATGTCTCGCTTGAGAATACGGCATTATGGGCGGTGAAGCTACTAAATATGGATTCTAGTCTTGTTGCTTTAGAAAGAATGTACATGGTACTAGAGTTAGAGGTATAAAGGTTCCATGCATACGTAACCGAGAGATTATACAAGGAGAAAGCTAATGACGTAAACGTTGTGGTAAAGTCCATTCAATGCCATTTCACACGTTTCGACGCCCGACACTCAGTCATAAGCGATCGGGGTACTCACTTTCGAGAATTTTCAAATGCGTATCCCAACTCGGTGGGACATCTGATCGAGTGATCTTCACTTACCACCCACATGTAAGCGATCGAGAGCACACGAAGAATCGTGACCTCAAGGGGATTTTTAAAAAAATTATCGATTAATCCCTGATGGACTGGTCAATCAAGCTCGATGAGGCACTTTAGGCGTATCAAAATGCGTTCAAGACATCTATCGGCACTTCTCATTGTCGACTAGTTTATCGCAAAGCTGTTCATTTATATGCCCCGCTTGAGAAGAAGGCATTATGGGTGGTGAAGCTACTAAATATGGATGCTAGTCTTGTTGGTTTAGAATGAATGTACATACTACTAGTGTTGGAGGAGTACAGGTTCCATGCATACGAAACCAAGAGATTATACAAGGAGAAAGCTAAGGTTGTGAAGGTGGTGGTAAAGTTCATGCAATGCCATTTCACACATTTCGACGCCCGTCACTCGACCATAATCGATCGGGGTACTCAGTTTCAGAGAATTTTCAAATGAGTTTCCCAACTCGTTGGGACATCTAATCGATTGATCATCTCTTACCACCTACATGCAAGCGATCAGGAGGACCTAAAGAATCGTGACCTCAAGGGGATTTTTGAAAATATGATCGATCAATCTCTGATGGAGTGGACAATCTAGCTCGATGTGTCGCTTTGGGGCTATCGTAATACGTTCAAGACGTTTATCAGAACTACTCTTTGTCTACTAGTTTATGGCAAAGCATTTCATTTATATGTCTCGGTTGAGAATATGGCATTATGGGCGGTGAAGCTACTAAATATGGATTCTAGTCTTGTTGCTTTAGAAAGAATGTACATAGTACTAGAGTTGGAGGTATACAGGTTCCATGCATACGTAACCGAGAGATTATACAAGGAGAAAGCTAATGACGTAAAGGTGGTGGTAAAGTCCATTCAATGCCATTTCACACGTTTCGACGCCCGACACCGAGTCATAAGCGATCGGGGTACTCACTATCAGAGAATTTTCAAATGCGTGTCCCAACTCAGTGGGACATCTAATCGAGTGATCTTCTCTTACCACCCACATGTAAGCGATTAGGAGCACCTGAAGAATCGTGACCTCAAGGGGATTTTTTAAAAAATTATCGATTAATCCCTGATGGACTGGTCAATCAAGCTCGATGAGGCACTTTAGGCGTATCAAAATGCGTTCAAGACATCTATCGGCACTTCTCATTGTCGACTAGTTTATCGCAAAGCTGTTCATTTATATGCCCCGCTTGAGAATAAGGCATTATGGGTGGTGAAGCTACTAAATATGGATGCTAGTCTTGTTGGTTTAGAATGAATGTACATGCTACTAGTGTTGGAGGAGTACAGGTTCCATGCATACGAAACCGAGAGATTATACAAGGAGAAAGCTAAGGTTGTGAAGGTGGTGGTAAAGTTCATGCAATGCCATTTCACACATTTCGACGCCCGTCACTCAGTCATAATCGATCGGGGTACTCGGTTTCGAGAATTTTCAAATGAGTTTCCCAACTCATTGGGACATCTAATCGATTGATCATCTATTACCACCCACATGCAAGCGATCAGGAGGACCTAAAGAATCGTGACCTCAAGGGGATTTTTGAAAATATGATCGATCAATCTCTGATGGAGTGGTTAATCTAGCTCGATGTGTCGCTTTGGGGCTATTGTAATACGTTCAAGACGCCTATCAGAACTACTCTTTGTCTACTAGTTTATGGTAAAGCATTTCATTTATATGTCTCGCTTGAGAATATGGCATTATGGGCGGTGAAGCTACTAAATATGGATTCTAGTCTTGTTGCTTTAGAAAGAATGTACATGGGACTAGAGTTAGAGGTATAAAGGTTCCATGCATACGTAACCGAGAGATTATACAAGGAGAAAGCTAAGGTTGTGAAGGTGGTGGTAAAGTTCATGCATTGCCATTTCACACATTTCGACGCCCGTCACTCAGTCATAATCGATCGGGGTACTCAGTTTCAGAGAATTTTCAAATGAGTTTCCCAACTCATTGGGATATCTAATCTATTGATCATCTGTTACCACCCACATGCAAGAGATCAGGAGGACCTTAAGAATCGTGACCTCAAGGGGATTTTTGAAAATATGATCGATCAATCTCTGATGGACTGGTCAATCTAGCTCGATGTGTCGCTTTGGGGCTATCGTAATACGTTCAAGACGTTTATTAGAACTACTCTTTGTCTACTAGTTTATGGCAAAGTATTTCATTTATATGTCTCGCTTGAGAATATGGCATTATGGGCGGTGAAGCTACTAAATATGGATTCTAGTCTTGTTGCTTTAGAAAGAATGTACATAGTACTAGAGTTGGAGGTATGCAGGTTCCATGCATACGTAAACGAGAGATTATACAAGGAGAAAGCTAATGACGTAAAGGTGGTGGTAAAGTCCATTCAATGCCATTTCACACGTTTCGACGCCCGACACTCAGTCATAAGCGATCGGGGTACTCACTTTCAGAGAATTTTCAAATGCGTATCCCAACTCAGTGGGACATCTAATCGAGTGATCTTCTCTTACCACCCACATGTAAGCAATCAGGAGCACCTGAAGAATTGTGACCTCAAGGGGATTTTTAAAAAAATTATCGATTAATCACTGATGGACTGGTCAATCAAGCTCGATGAGGCACTTTAGTCGTATCAAAATGCGTTCAAGACATCTATCGGCACTTCTCATTGTCGACTAGTTTATGGCAAAGCTGTTCATTTATATGCCCCGCTTGAGAATAAGGCATAATGGGTGGTGAAGCTACTAAATATGGATGCTAGTCTTGTTGGTTTAGAATGAATGTACATACTACTAGTGTTGGAGGAGTACAGGTTCCATGCATACGAAACCGAGAGATTATACAAGGAGAAAGCTAAGGTTGTGAAGGTGGTGGTAAAGTTCATGCAATGCCATTTCACAGATTTCGACGCCCGTCACTCGATCATAATCGATCGGGGTACTCGGTTTCGAGAGAATTTTCAAATGAGTTTCCCAACTCATTGGGACATCTAATCGATTGATCATCTCTTACAACCCACATGCAAGCGATCGGGAGGACCTAAAGAATCGTGACCTCAAGGGGATTTTTGAAAATATGATCGATCAATCTCTCGATGGACTGGTCAATCTAGCTCGATGTGTCGCTTTGGGGCTATCGTAATACGTTCAAGACATCTATCGGCACTTCTCATTGTCGACTAGTTTATGGCAAAGTTGTTGATTCATATGTCCCGCTTGAGAATAAGGCATTATGGGTGGTGAAGCTACTAAATATGGATGCTAGTCTTGTTGCTTTAGAATGAATGTACATACTACTAGTGTTGGAGGAGTACAGGTTCCATGCATACGAAACCGAGAGATTATACAAGGAGAAAGCTAAGGTTGTGAAGGTGGTGGTAAAGTTCATGCATTGCCATTTCACACAATTCGACGCCCGTCACTTAGTCATAATCGATCGGGGTACTCACTTTCAGAGAATTTCCAAATGAGTTTCCCAACTCATTGGGATATCTAATCCATTGCTCATCTCTTACCACCCACATGAAAGCGATTAGGAGGACCTAAAGAATCGTGACCTCAAGGTGATTTTTGAAAAAATGATCGAACAATCTCTGATGGACTGGTCAATCTAGCTCGATGTGTCGCTTTTGGCCTATCGTAATGCGTTCAAGACGTCTATCAGAACTACTCATTGTTTACTAGTATATGGCAAAGCATTTCATTTATATGTCTCGCTTGAGAATATGGCATTATGGGTGGTGAAGCTACTAAATATGGATTCTAGTCTTGTTGCTTTAGAAAGAATGTACATGGTACTAAAGTTGGAGGTATACAGGTTCCATGCATACGTAACCGAGAGATTATACAAGGAGAAAGCTAATGACGTAAAGGTGGTGGTAAAGTCCATTCAATGCCATTTCACACGTTTCGACGCCCGTCACTCAGTCATAAGCGATCAGGGTACTCACTTTCAGAGAATTTTCAAATGCGTATCCCAACTCAGTGGGACATCTAATCGAGTGATCTTCTCTTACCACCCACATGTAAGCGATCAGGAGCACCTGAAGAATCGTGACCTCAAGGGGATTTTTTTAAAAATGATCGATTAATCCCTGATGGACTGGTCAATCAAGCTCGATGAGGCACTTTAGGCGTATCAAAATGCATTCAAGACATCTATCGGCACTTCTCATTGTCGACTAGTTTATGGCAAAGCTGTTCATTTATATGTCCCGCTTGAGAATAAGGAATTATGGGTGGTGAAGCTACTAAATATGGATGCTAGTCTTGTTTCTTTAGAATGAATGTACATACTACTAGTTTTGGAGGAGTACAGGTTCCATGCATACGAAACCGAGAGATTATACAAGGAGAAAGCTAAGGTTGTGAAGGTGGTGGTAAAGTTCATGCAATGCCATTTCACAGATTTCGACGCCCGTCACTCGGTCATAATCGATCGGGGTACTCAGTTTCAGAGAATTTTCAAATGAGTTTCCCAACTCATTGGGACATCTAATCGATTGATCATCTCTTACCACCCACATGCAAGCGATCAGGAGGACCTAAAGAATCGTGACCTCAAGGGGATTTTTGAAAATATGATCGATCAATCTCTGATGGACTGGTCAATCTAGCTCGATGTGTCGCTTTGGGGCTATCGTAATACGTTCAAGACATCTATCGGCACTTCTCATTGTCGACTAGTTTATGGCAAAGTTGTTGATTCATATGTCCCGCTTGAGAATAAGGCATTATGGGTGGTGAAGCTACTAAATATGGATGCTAGTCTTGTTGCTTTAGAATGAATGTACATACTACTAGTGTTGGATGAGTACAGGTTCCATGCATACGAAACCGAGAGATTATACAAGGAGAAAGCTAAGGTTGTGAAGGTGGTGGTAAAGTTCATGCATTGCGACGCCCGTCACTCAGTCATAATCGATCGGGGTACTCACTTTCAGAGAATTTCCAAATGAGTTTCCCAACTCATTGGGATATCTAATCTATTGCTCATCTCTTACCACCCACATGAAAGCGATTAGGAGGACCTAAAGAATCGTGACCTCAAGGGGATTTTTTAAAAAAATGATCGAACAATCTCTGATGGACTGGTCAATCTAGCTCGATGTGTCGCTTTGGGGCTATCGTAATACGTTCAAGACATCTATCGGCACTTCTCATTGTCGACTAGTTTATGGCAAAGCTGTTCATTTATATGTCCCGCTTGAGAATAAGGAATTATGGGTGGTGAAGCTACTAAATATGGATGCTAGTCTTGTTGCTTTAGAATGAATGTACATACTACTAGTGTTGGAGGAGTACATGTTCCATGCATACGAAACCGAGAGATTATACAAGGAGAAAGCTAAGGTTGTGAAGGTGGTGGTAAAATTCATGCAATGCCATTTCACACATTTCGACGCCCGTCACTAAGTCATAATCGATCGGGGTACTCACTTTCAGAGAATTTTCTAATGAGTTTCCCAACTCATTGGGATATCTAATCTATTGATCATCTCTTAGCACCCACATGCAAGCGATCAGGAGGACCTAAAGAATCGTGACCTCAAGGGGATTTTTGAAAATATGATCGATCAATCTCTGATGGACAGGTCAATTTAGCTCGATATGTCGCTTTGGGCCTATCGTAATGCGTTCAAGACGTCTATCAGAACTACTCATTGTTTACTAGTATATGGCAAAGCATTTCATTTATATGTCTCGCTTGAGAATATGGCATTGTGGGTTGTGAAGCTACTAAATATGGATTCTAGTCTTGTTGCTTTAGAAAGACTGTACATGGTACTAGAGTTGGAGGTATACAGGTTCCATGCATACGTAACCGAGAGATTATACAAGGAGAATGCTAATGACGTAAAGGTGGTGGTAAAGTCCATTCAATGCCATTTCACACGTTTCGACGCCCGTCACTCAGTCATAAGCGATCAGGGTACTCACTTTCAGAGAATTTTCAAATGCGTATCCCAACTCATTGGGATATCTAATCTATTGATCATCTCTTACCACCCACATGCAAGCGATCAGGAGGACCTAAAGAATCGTGACCTCAAGGGGATTTTTGAAAATATGATCGATCAATCTCTGATGGACTGGTCAATTTAGATCGATGTGTCGCTTTGGGCCTATCGTAATGCGTTCAAGACGTCTATCAGAACTACTCATTGTTTTCCAGTGATCTTCTCTTACTACCCACATGTAAGCGATCAGGAGCGCCTGAAGAATCGTGACCTCAAGGGGATTTTTTTGAAAATGAACGATTAATCCCTGATGGATTGGTCAATCAAGCTCGATGAGGCACTTCAGGCGTATCAAAATGCGTTCAAGACATCTATCGGCACTTCTCATTGTCGACTAGTTTATGGCAAAGCTATTCATTTATATGTCCCGCTTGAGAATAAGGCATTATGGGTGGTGAAGCTACTAAATATGGATGCTAGTCTTGTTGTTTTAGAATGAATGTACATACTACTAGAGTTGGAGGAGTACAGGTTCCATGCATACGAAAGCGAGAGATTATACAAGGAGAAAGCTAAGGTTGTGAAGGTGGTGGTAAAGTTCATGCAATGCCATTACACACATTTCGACGCCCGTCACTCAGTCATAATCGATCGGGGTACTCACTTTCAGAGAATTTTCAAATGTGTATCCCAACTCAGTGGCACATCTAATCGAGTGATCTTCTCTTACTACCCACATGTAAGCGATCAGGAGCGCCTGAAGAATCGTGACCTCAAGGGGATTTTTTTTAAAATGATCGATTAATCCCTGATGGACTGGTCAATCAAGCTCGATGAGGCACTTCAGGCGTATCAAAATGCGTTCAAGACATCTATCGGCACTTCTCATTGTCGACTAGTTTATGGTAAAGCTATTCATTTATATGTCCCGCTTGAGAATAAGGCATTATGGGTGGTGAAGCTACTAAATATGGATGCTAGTCTTGTTGTTTTAGAATGAATGTACATACTACTAGAGTTGGAGGAGTACAGGTTCCATGCATACGAAAGCGAGAGATTATACAAGGAGAAAGCTAAGGTTGTGAAGGTGGTGGTAAAGTTCATGCAATGCCATTTCACACATTTCGACGCCCGTCACTCAGTCATAATCGATCGGGGTACTCACTTTCAGAGAATTTTCAAATGTGTATCAGAACTCAGTGGGACATCTAATCGAGTGATCTTCTCTTACTACGCACATGTAAGCGATCAGGAGCGCCTGAAGAATCGTGACCTCAAGGGGATTTTTTTTAAAATGATCGATTAATCCCTGATGGACTGGTCAATCAAGCTCGATGAGTCACTTCAGGCGTATGAAAATGCGTTCAAGACATCTATCGGCACTTCTCATTGTCGACTAGTTTATGGCAAAGCTATTCATTTATATGTCCCGCTTGAGAATAAGGCATTATGGGTGGTGAAGCTACTAAATATGGATGCTAGTCTTGTTGTTTTAGAATGAATGTACATACTACTAAAGTTGGAGGAGTACAGGTTCCATGCATACGAAAGCGAGAGATTATACAAAGAGAAAGCTAAGGTTGTGAAGGTGGTGGTAAAGTTCATGCAATGCCATTTCACACATTTCGACGCCCGTCACTCAGTAATAATCGATCGGGGTACTCACTTTCAAAGAATTTTCAAATGAGTTTCCCAACTCATTGGTATATCTAATCTATTGATCATCTCTTAGCAACCACATGCAAGCGATCAGGAGGACCTAAAGAATCGTGACCTCAAGGGGATTTTTGAAAAAATTATCGAACAATCTCTGATGGACTGGTCAATCTAGCTCGATGTGTCGCTTTGGGCCTATCGTAATGCGTTCAAGACGTCTATCAGAACTACTCATTGTTTACTAGTATATGGCAAAGCATTTCATTTATATGTCTCGCTTGAGAATATGGCATTATGGGAGGTGAAGCTACTAAATATGGATTCTAGTCTTATTGCTTTAGAAAGAATGTACATGGTACTAGAGTTGGAGGTATACAGGTTCCATGCATACGTAACCGAGAGATTATACAAGGAGAAAGCTAATGACATAAATGTGGTGGTAAAGTCCATTCAATGCCATTTCACACGTTTCGACGCCCGTGACTCAGTCATAAGCGATTGGGGTACTCACTTTCAGAGAGTTTTCAAATGCGTATCCCAACTCAGTGGGACATCTAATCGAGTGATCTTCTCTTACCACCCACATGTAAGCCATCAGGAGCACCTGAAGAATCGTGACCTCAAGAGGATTTTTTTAAAAATGATCGTTTAATCCCTGATGGACTGGTCAATCAAGCTCGATGAGGCACTTTAGGCGTATCAAAATGCATTCAAGACATCTATCGGCACTTCTCATTATCGACTAGTTTATGGCAAAGCTGTTCATTTATATGTCCCGCTTGAGAATAATGCATTATGGGTGGTGAAGCTACTATATATGGATGCTAGTCTTGTTGGTTTAGAATGAATGTACATACTACTAGAGTTGGAGGAGTACATGTTCCATGCATACAAAACCGAGAAATTATACAAGGAGAAAGCTAAGGTTGTGAAGGTGGTGGTAAAGTTCATGCAATGCCATTTCACACATTTCGACGCCCGTCACTAAGTCATAATCGATCGGGGTACTCACTTTCAGAGAATTTTGAAATGAGTTTCCCAACTCATTGGGACATCTAATCGATTGATCATCTTTTACCACCCACATGCAAGCCATCAGGAGGACCTAAATAATCGTGACCTCAAGGGGATTTTTGAAAATATGATCGATCAATCTCTGATGGACTGGTCAATCTAGCTCGATGTGTCGCTTTGGGGCTATCGTAATACGTTCAAGACGTCTATCAGAACTACTCTTTGTCTACTAGTTTATGGCAAAGCATTTCATTTATATGTCTCACTTGAGAATATTGAATTATGGGAGGTGAAGCTACTAAATATGGATTCTAGTCTTGTTGCTTTAGAAAGAATGTACATGGTACTAGAGTTGGAGGTATACAGGTTCCATGCATACGTAACCGAGAGATTATACAAGGAGAAAGCTAATGACATAAATGTGGTGGTAAAGTCCATTCAATGCCATTTCACACGTTTCGACGCCCGTGACTCAGTCATAAGCGATTGGGGTACTCACTTTCAGAGAGTTTTCAAATGCGTATCCCAACTCAGTGGGACATCTAATCGAGTGATCTTCTCTTACCACCCACATGTAAGCCATCAGGAGCACCTGAAGAATTGTGACCTCAAGGGGGTTTTTAAAAAAATGATCGATTAATCCCTGATGGACTGGTTAATCAAGCTCGATGAGGCACTTTAGGCGTATCAAAATGCATTCAAGACATCTATCGGCACTTCTCATTATCGACTAGTTTATGGAAAAGCTGTTCATTTATATGTCCCACTTGAGAATAAGGCATTATGGGTGGTGAAGCTCCTAAATATGGATGCTAGTCTTGTTGCTTTAGAATGAATGTACATACTACTAGAGTTGGATGAGTACAGGTTCCATGCATACGAAACCGAGAGATTATACAAGGAGAAAGCTAAGGTTGTGAAGGTGGTGGTAAAGTTCATGCAATGCCATTTCACAGATTTCGACGCCCGTCACTAAGTCATAATCGATCGGGGTACTCACTTTCAGAGAATTTTCAAATGACTTTCCCAACTCATTGGGACATCTAATCGATTGATCATCTCTTACCACCCACATGCAAGCGATCAGCAGGACCTAAAGAATCGTGACCTCAAGGGGATTTTTGAAAATATGATCGATCAATCTCTGATGGACTGGTCAATCTAGCTCCATGTGTCGCTTTGGGGCTATTGTAATACGTTCAAGACGTCTATCAGAACTACTCTAAGTCTACTAGTTTATGGCAAAGCATTTCATTTATATGTCTCGCTTGAGAATATGGCATTATGGGAGGTGAAGCTACTAAATATGGATTCTAGTCTTGTTGCTTTAGAACGAATGTACATGGTACTAGAGTTGGAGGTATACAGGTTCCATGCATACGAAACCGAGAGATTATACAAGGAGAAAGCTAATGACGTAAATGTGGTGGTAAAGTCCATTCAATGCAATTTCAAACGTTTCGACGCCCGGGACTCAGTCATAAGCGATCGAGGTACTCACTTTCAGAGAGTTTTCAAATGCGTATCCCAACTCGGTGGGACATCTAATCGAGTGATCTTCTCTTACCACCCACATGTAAGCCATCAGGAGCACCTGAAGAATCGTGACCTCAAGGGGATTTTTAAAAAAATGATCGATTAATCCCTGATGGACTGGTCAATCAAGCTCGATGAGGCACTTTAGGCGTATCAAAATGCGTTCAAGACATCTATCGGCTCTTCTCATTATCGACTAGTTTATGGAAAAGCTGTTCATTTATATGTCCCGCTTGAGAATAAGGCATTATGGGTGGTGAAGCTACTAAATATGGATGCTAGTCTTGTTGCTTTAGAATGAATGTACATACTACTAGAGTTGGAGGAGTACGGGTTCCATGCATACGAAACCGAGAGATTATACAAGGAGAAAGCTAAGGTTGTGAAGGTGGTGGTAAAGTTCATGCAATGCCATTTCACACATTTCGACGCCCCTCACTAAGTGATAATCGATCGGGGTACTCACTTTCGCAGAATTTTCAAACGAGTTTCCCAACTCATTGGGATATCTAATCTATTGATCATCTCTTAGCACCCACATGCAAGCGATCAGAGGAGCTAAAGAATCGTGACTTCAAGGGGATTTTTGAAAAAATGATCGAACAATCTCTGATGGACTGGTCAATCTAGCTCGATGTGTCGCTTTGGGCCTATCGTAATGCATTCAAGATGTCTATCAGAACTACTCATTGTTTACTAGTATATGGCAAAGCATTTCATTTATATGTCTCGCTTGAGAATATGGCATTATGGGAGGTGAATCTACTAAATATGGATTCTAGTCTTGTTGCTTTAGAAAGAATGTACATGGTACTAGAGTTGGAGGTATACAGGTTCCATGCATACGTAACCGAGAGATTATACAACGAGAAAGCTAATGACGTAAATGTGGTGGTAAAGTCCATTCAATGCCATTTCACACGTTTCGACTCCCGTGACTCAGTCATAAGCGATCGGGGTACTCACTTTTAGAGTCTTCAAATGCATATCCCAACTTAGTGGGACATCTAATCGAGTGATCTTCTCTTACCACCCACATGTAAGCCATCAGGAGCACCTGAAGAATCGTGACCTCAAGGGGATTTTTTAAAAAATGATCGATTAATCCCTGATGGACTGGTCAATCAAGCTCGATGAGGCACTTTAGACGTATCAAAATGTGTTCAAGACATCTATTGGCACTTCTCATTATCGACTAGTTTATGGCAAAGCTGTTCATTTATATGTCCCGCTTGAGAATAAGGCGTTATGGGTGGTGAAGCTACCAAATATGGATGCTAGTCTTGTTGGTTTAGAATGAATGTACATACTACTAGAGTTGGAGGAGTACAGGTTCCATGCATACGAAACCGAGAGATTATAGAAGGAGAAAGCTAAGGTTGTGAAGGTGGTGGTAAAGTTCATGCAATGCCATTTCACACGTTTCAACGCCCAACACTCAGTCATAAGCGATCGGGGTACTCACTTTCAGAGAATTTTCAAATGCGTATCCCAATTTAGTGGGACATCTAATCGATTGATCATCTCTTACCACCCACATGTAAGCGATCAGGAGCACCTGAAGAATCGCGACCTCAAGGGGATTTTTTAAAAAATTATCGATTAATCCCTGATGGACTGGTCAATCAAGCTCGATGAGGCACTTTTGGCGTATCAAAATGCGTTCAAGACATCTATCGGCACTTCTCATTATCGACTAGTTTATGGAAAAGCTGTTCATTTATATGTCACGCTTGAGAATAAGGCATTATGGGTGGTGAAGCTACTAAATATGGATGCTAGTCTTGTTGCTTTAGAATGAATGTACATACTACTAGAGTTGGAGGAGTACAGGTTCCATGCATACGAAACCGAGAGATTATACAAGGAGAAAGCTAAGGTTGTGAAGGTGGTGGTAAAGTTCATGCAATGCCATTTCACACATTTCGACGCCCCTCACTAAGTGATAATCGATCGGGGTACTCACTTTCAGAGAATTTTCAAACGAGTTTCCCAACTCATTGGGATATCTAATCTATTGATCATCTCTTAGCACCCACATGCAAGCGATCAGGAGGAGCTAAAGAATCGTGACTTCAAGGGGATTTTTGAAAAAATGATCGAACAATCTCTGATGGACTGGTCAATCTAGCTCGATGTGTCGCTTTGGGCCTATCGTAATGCATTCAAGATGTCTATCAGAACTACTCATTGTTTACTAGTATATGGAAAAGCATTTCATATATATGTCTCGCTTGAGAATATGGCATTATGGGAGGTGAAGCTACTAAATATGGATTCTAGTCTTGTTGCTTTAGAAAGAATGTACATGGTACTAGAGTTGGAGGTATACAGGTTCCATGCATACGTAACCGAGAGATTATACAACGAGAAAGCTAATGACGTAAATGTGGTGGTAAAGTCTATTCAATGCCATTTCACACGTTTCGACTCCCGTGACTCAGTCATAAGCAATCGGGGTTCTCACTTTTAGAGAGTCTTCAAATGCATATCCCAACTTAGTGGGACATCTAATCGAGTGATCTTCTCTTACCACCCACATGTAAGCCATCAGGAGCACCTGAAGAATCGTGACCTCAAGGGGATTTTTTAAAAATGATCGATTAATCCCTGATGGACTGGTCAATCAAGCTCGATGAGGCACTTTAGACGTATCAAAATGTGTTCAAGACATCTATTGGCACTTCTCATTATCGACTAGTTTATGGCAAAGCTGTTCATTTATATGTCCCGCTTGAGAATAAGGCGTTATGGGTGGTGAAGCTACCAAATATGGATGCTAGTCTTGTTGGTTTAGAATGAATGTACATACTACTAGAGTTGGAGGAGTACAGGTTCCATGCATACGAAACCGAGAGATTATAGAAGGAGATAGCTAAGGTTGTGAAGGTGGTGGTAAAGTTCATGCAATGCCATTTCACACGTTTCAACGCCCAACACTCAGTCATAAGCGATCGGGGTACTCACTTTCAGAGAATTTTCAAATGCGTATCCCAACTTAGTGGGACATCTAATCGATTGATCATCTCTTACCACCCACATGTAAGCGATCAGGAGCACCTGAAGAATCGCGACGTCAAGGGGATTTTTAAAAAAATTATCGATTAATCCCTGATGGACTGGTCAATCAAGCTCGATGAGGCACTTTTGGCGTATCAAAATGCGTTCAAGACATCTATCGGCACTTCTCATTATCGACTAGTTTATGGAAAAGCTGTTCATTTATATGTCCCGCTTGAGAATAAGGCATTATGGGTGGTGAAGCTACTAAATATGGATGCTAGTCTTGTTGCTTTAGAATGAATGTACATACTACTAGAGTTGGAGGAGTACAGGTTCCATGCATACGAAACCGAGAGATTATACAAGGAGAAAGCTAAGGTTGTGAAGGTGGTGGTAAAGTTCATGCAATGCTATTTCACAGATTTCGACGCCCGTCACTTAGTCATAATCGATCGGGGTACTCACTTTCGTAGAATTTTCAAATGAGTTTCCCAACTCATTGGGACATCTAATCGATTGATCATCTCTTACCACCCACATGCAAGCGATCAGGAGGACCTAAAGAATCGTGACCTCAAGGGGATTTTTGAAAATATGATCGATCAATCTCTGATGGACTGGTCAATCTAGCTCCATGTGTCGCTTTGCGGCTATCACAATACGTTCAAGACGTCTATCAGAACTACTCTTTGTCTACTAGTTTATGGCAAAGCATTTAATTTATATGTCTCGCTTGAGAATATGGCATTATCGGCGGTGAAGCTACTAAATATGGATTCTAGTCTTGTTGCTTTAGAAAGAATGTACATGGTACTAGAGTTAGAGGTATACATGTTCCATGCATACGTAACCGATAGATTATACAAGGAGAAAGCTAATGATGTAAATGTGGTGGTAAAGTCCATTCAATGCCACTTCACACGTTTCGACGCCCGAGACTAAGTCATAAG
The DNA here is from genome assembly GCA_030674075.2 of Linum usitatissimum. Lineage (NCBI taxonomy): Eukaryota > Viridiplantae > Streptophyta > Magnoliopsida > Malpighiales > Linaceae > Linum > Linum usitatissimum. Next base: position 1,163 of record JAUJYP020000289.1, on the reverse strand, counting down.
CGATCGAGGTACTCACTTTCAGAGACTTTTCAAATGCGTATCCCAACTCAGTGGGACATCTAATCGAGTGATCTTCTCTTACCACCCACATGTAAGCCATCAGGAGCACCTGAAGAATCGTGACCTCAAGGGGATATTTAAAAAAATGATCGATTAATCCCTGATGGACTGGTCCATCAAGCTCGATGAGGCACTTTAGGCGTATCAAAATGCGTTCAAGACATCTATCGGCACTTCTCATTATCGACTAGTTTATGGAAAAGCTGTTCATTTATATGTCCCGCTTGAGAATAAGGCATTATGGGTGGTGAAGCTACTAAATATGGATGCTAGTCTTGTTGCTTTAGAATGAATGTACATACTACTAGAGTTGGAGGAGTACAGGTTCCATGCATACGAAACCGAGAGATTATAGAAGGAGAAAGCTAAGGTTGTGAAGGTGGTGGTAAAGTTCATGCAATGCCATTTCACACATTTCAACGCCCAACACTCAAGTCATAATCGATCGGGGTACTCACTTTCAGAGAATTTTCAAATGCGTATCCCAACTTAGTGGGACATCTAATCGATTGATCATCTCTTACCACCCACATGTAAGCGATCAGGAGCACCTGAAGAATCGCGACCTCAAGGGGATTTTTTAAAAAATTATCGATTAATCCCTGATGGACTGGTCAATCAAGCTCGATGAGGCACTTTTGGCGTATCAAAATGCGTTCAAGACATCTATCGGCACTTCTCATTATCGACTAGTTTATGGAAAAGCTGTTCATTTATATGTCCCGCTTGAGAATAAGGCATTATGGGTGGTGAAGCTACTAAATATGGATGCTAGTCTTGTTGCTTTAGAATGAATGTACATACTACTAGAGTTGGAGGAGTACAGGTTCCATGCATACGAAACCGAGAGATTATACAAGGAGAAAGCTAAGGTTGTGAAGGTGGTGGTAAAGTTCATGCAATGCTATTTCACAGATATCGACGCCCGTCACTTAGTCATAATCGATCGGGGTACTCACTTTCAGAGAATTTTCAAATGAGTTTCCCAACTCATTGGGACATCTAATCGATTGATCATCTCTTACCACCCACATGCAAGCGATCAGGAGGACCTAAAGAATCGTGACCTCAAGGGGATTTTTGAAAATATGATCGATCAATCT